>CM060976.1:115991176-117223676 GCA_030765065.1 Deroplatys truncata
ATGTAAATTTCTTTAAAACACACACAATTTACTTCAAATAACTTTTTGTGGCATAAGCATTTCCAAGATTATTAATGGTTCAAATTGTTCAATACTTAGTCATTCCTTTCAAGTCCTGTCGATTTTAAGCTGTTTCTCACAAATTGCATGGAAAGAGTATGGTATTTTAAGACCATCATATAGGGTCCAGTTCTTAAATATTTGGCTAGCACTTTTCGTTTTTTATGTATATTTAATCAAAGTGTAACATAGCTATTTCTGCAAATGTTTATCTCAATTATAATGAAGCAGACAGAAAAATAAGCTTTAGTAAGAATATTTTTTATACCCACTAATAAATGTTAAAGGATAGAGAAAGCCATATGAATGTAACATGTCAGATTTTATATATATATATATATATATAAAACATCAACATCACTTTGGTTTTAGTTCAGTTGTCAAATCTATTTTAAGTATGGAATTCAAAATTGAGACTGAGAGTCCAACTTCTTTCACCAACTCTGAGACAAAAATCAAAACAATAGAATTTCCAACTTTTCATGCAAAGAAATGCATTTTCTGTTGTTTTACTTCACCTCCATGTCATTGCCAAGAATCATGCAACACAAAAACACTGGTGTTGCTACAAATCATGATGTTGAATTACACAGAATGAATACGCCGTTGTCAGCCTTGTTTCCACTCAGTCCTACATAGTTTTGCTGCTGTGTCTGCTGCTTACATTTCTCAGGATCAAGAAAGGCAGTGTTGCCAGTTCTTGTCACTATGCAAGCACATGTGTTAAACATTCTACTTATGTAATGACAATAACAACTACAGTGTATAAAGATAACTATAAGAATAACTACATTCATAGTACATAGATATGCATTTTGTATGTATAAGAATAAAATACATTAAATTGCACCTGCTCAAAAGAAAGCAACTTCATTTGGACTAACATATATAGCAACTGATGCTGCATCTAAGAGAATTGGCAACATAGCAAAAAATGCACTTAACACAGGGTTTGTAAAAGTGGTTCTCATCATTCATCTTCATCGAAAATTAATGTTGCCAATGGGGAAAATATGTAAATGATGGGAAATATAGCTGTTTAAAATGTGTTAATGGCAGGAATACTATGTATGTCGGTATAGGATAAAGTACGGGACCAGTGGAAAATGACGTAAAAGACAGGAATATAAAAACAGGGTTTTACTGTAGTTTGTTGCTGTACTAGTTAGGTGTTCAAGATTATGTTTCCAAGTATTTCCTAGGATGATTGCACAGTAGCCCTTTCAGCCCTTATAGATATCCTACATAAGTATGCATAAGACATCTATCTTCAGAGGTTAATACCTCAAAAAAAAAATGTTCAGTGTAATGCTGACAAAGATGGGTTGGCCAGATGGATGATAAAAGTGAAAATGGCCTGAAATAAGATAGAAATGAAAGTGATCGAAGAGTGGATGAGAATGAAACTGATCTTGGAGGTTGAGGTAAAACAAAACAATATGATTATGGGAACTCTGTTATGGTAGACCCCAAAATGATCCAATTTTGCCAGAACAAGCCTGTTTGAATATTTATACTGTATTATAGAAGAGAATATTTGACAAAACTTTTATCACAGGGCCAGATAACAAAGGATATCAGAGACACAAATCCAAAAAAGAATAAAACTCCTGAATATGTAATAAATAAAATTAATGAGCATATAAAATTATTCCTCCTTATACTCATTATGTAGGGTGTGATTACTGTTACCTGGAAGCTAAGTTAAACCAAAATCATGTATTCTGTCCTTAGGAGCAAATACCCATACACAGATGTAAAGTGTGATTTTTACAGGGCATATTTCAAAATAATTTTAGTAACTCATTTGGAGGTTTCGAAATGTAAGGAGCTGAAACACAAACAAGTCTACTCATATTGCAGGGAGTAGTAAACAACAAGCACAGCTAGAGCTTCTACCTCAAAAGGAGCAGAACATTTTACACTGCAGTTAAAAAGGTGGAGGAAAAATGTAAAAGAGAAAACCAGTGCTGCAAGTGTACATTTTGATTACATGCACATCTTGGCAGTCCCTAAAATACTAGTACAAGAAATATTGTAATACAACTGTGGGATAACAGTATCTGTATATATGAAATCAAAACTGACCGTGCTCCAAGTATCTATACCATAATGGAACTATTGAAGGTTGCCGAGTTTTATACCATTATTTTGAGAGCAGCCTCCTTAAAGGTAAAGAAGAAATCAATTTATTTTCTGATGGAACACCAGGGCAGAATAAAATCCACACATCTGTTAGAATGTGCCTTAGACTTGAGCAAAATGGCAGTTTCAAGAGGATCATAATAGATTTCAGAAAGAGGTCACTTCATTTTGCTCTATGATACTGTTCTGTGTCCTTAAAAGAAATGAAAGCTAGAGTGATAAAATATATATGCCCAAACATTATGCTGAAATAATAGCAAATAGTATGCAGGGTAATAAAGTAAGTCTTGTCATGGAGACAATTGATATGATTATGGATTTTGACCATAAGTGAGTGCTATTATAAGAAACAGGTGCGTCTTGATTTGAACAAGAGAAGAAACAAAGTTTTAATGTAACTCAGTTCAGAATGTTTAGTTAGCATCAATGTCATAGTGTAGTTCTCACTTATACATTGACAGTATGTGTTTTAACACGTTTGAGCTTTCAAAAATACACTATGCTACACAGTTCTCCATGGACCTCCAAATGCTGTCCCTGATGGTACAGTGCCAATTAATAAGAAAAAAATGGAGAACATAAACAATGTTTGAAATACATTAGCAATAAACCAGGCAAACCATCTTTCAGTGAACTTATTACGGCCAACTAGTAATGAAGTAAGTGCACTTAGCACTGATGATATCATTGAAGTGATATTTTAAACAAATATTGATACTAAAATAATGTTCTACCATTGTTTAGATATTTTGCAAATTGTATTTTATCTTTCATTGGTATATGGTATATTTCTTTCATGAAAAGCATTTCTGTATTGAAGTTGTTTCTGATGTTATAGAAGTCACGTTTGACACAAACTATATTTGGTAAGGTTTGTATTTTTTTTAATAACCTTACTGTGTAATAAATATTAAAAATGCATATGTGGAAACATACTGAGGAGAAAGGTACTATGTAATAAATGTTATTGATTTTTGGGCACATTTTGTTTTTTTTTTTAATATTAAGAATACTGTAATATAGAGCAATGCACAGTAAATTATCTAAAAATATATAATTATTAAAAATATAGTTGGTTTTTTTCTGCATGGACTGATTCACTTGTTTTTTTGTTTTTTTTTTTCTGCAAAACAAATTGTGCATAAAAATTGAGCTAGTAATCCTCAGAAATCACAGTAATGCAGTGCAGTCTACAAACCACCATTATTAATATGCCAAAGGATTAGTTTTAGTAATTGGTTGCCAAAGGTGACCATGAGCTGCCACTTACCAAAAATGAATGTGTGACAACATGCAGGTTTTTAGAGCTCATTTAGTGAGAGGTAACATGGGAGTCATGGGAGAGGAAAGCTTTTAGCACCAGAAGTGTTAAAGATAACATTTACATGACTGGAAACATGTGCTAATGTTGATTCTGTAGTTAGATTACCAATGCAATCAACAAGAAAACTTGTGTTGACCCCACAAAATTAAATTGAATTAACTGAGTTTTATTTAAGGACTATTTAACTACTATGGTTCTTAGTGTCCCATTCTATATTGGGCATGAAAGACCAGAAATTTTGCTCAGAGGCCTCTTTATAAGGCTTGAGGTTCTTTTACATGCATTAAATCTAGGACAGGGGACCACCGGCTTTACTTCCCTTCCAAAGTAAGCCATGCTAAGGATTTTTATGCCCGAAAAAATCCATCGCCCTCCACCGGATTTGAACCTGCGATCTCTGGAACAAGAGGCTACCATGGTATCCCTAGACCACGGAGGATGTCATTTAACCCCCACACAGTCCAGACCTAACCATCAAGACAAATGCATTGTGGAACATTAAGGGGAAAATTTGGTAACATTGATATGTTTCCAATGATTTAAATACTGTTACTCATGATGTCTGTAATGCTAAAATGCATATGAGTGCATGGTGACATATTCATCTCTTCAGAAATTGTGGAGGAACACATACTGACATGCTAGATGCATAATAAGCACAATTCTGCTTAAGTTTGTTTTGCAAGAAAAAAAAAACATAAGAAATAGGTGAATTGTGACTTTTTGTTCATTCTGTGTAAAGCTGCAGTAAGTTTGATACTTACTGTGTAGGTAGGTCATAAGTGCGATTGACTCTTTGAGATATAAGTATTCATGTGGTGCTCATTCCAGCAAATGCAGATTTCACAGTCAAAGGAAACTATAAATGTAGATCTATGTAGTGACCAGTTGTCCTGAAATCACCATCTGGCAGTAAGATCTGTAAAACTTCAAAAGTAAATTGCATGGGTAGAGGATACAAGTGCCAACAATCAGAGTTATGAGTGTTCATAATGTCCAATTTTCTTGATAATAAAACACAAGTCAGAATGTACACCAATGTAGGGGTGCCATAATCCTATAGCATAGTTACATGTTTTAATTTTATCACAAACTGCTCCTTTAGTTAAGAAGTTGTTCGTCCATTGATAAATGGTATTGATATATACAGCTATATAATCAAGCCAGAAGTATGTAGATAAGGATATAAATACAAATAATCAAAAGCTCAAAAACAATCTGTTGTTCTTAATTTTATTTAGCAATTGCAGTGAAAATATCTAATTAGCTTGTAATGTCAGCAGTCAGCAATTCTGTGCACTGTGCCATCTCATAGCCTTAAGCTCTGAAATTTAGTTCTTTCTCTGAAACTGTTCTTTCACACTATGTATAGTTTAAAGATGGAAATTTGAATTCAATTTTCAAATTCTGTACCATAACAAAGACTTGAACCAAGACATTATCAGGCTAAATTTGAATGTTTCAAATGTGATTCAACTTTCCATCTGTAGCGTACATGGTTAGTTTGGAAGAAACATTTGTGTATACAAATTAGTGTCATTGTGAAAGTATTTGTGTTTAATATGTTTGTAGCAAAAAAATCAATATTTCAGCAGATATTTTTGATACGCATTATCAGTAGAAATTTTCTTTGGTAGTTTATGGAATAGGTCAAAAGGCTGTGAAGCATATTCCTTGGATCACATAATGACAAGGAATGTTCTCCTTAGAGAATGATACAGATGCCAGCAGTTAATCCAATTATATTATTTCTGGAATTATTTCATAGCATGCAGTATGTTTTTACTTATTTGGGTGCTAAGTTCATGCATGGTATCGGACTGACCTTAACCTTAGTTATTTGGCCAGCTATAACTATTTCAGTATACAAATACAATAGTTAACGTATTACATAGATGTCGTTTGTCAATTGATAACTAATCTAAATTTGCATGTTTTTCAACTGATCATTTCCAATTCATCTTCACTTTCCATAAAAACTCCCCTAGTTTGGGAATCTGCTTCTGGTCTTTAAAAACCTTTATATGCAGTATGTCACATGTAGTTTTGTTTTCCACACACATCAACTTTATACTTGTAGTAAAATATCCCGGTGGTAGTTAGAAATGTGCAATTGAATATCACCAAAGCTTGAATCCTTTAGAAAGGCATGTGTGTTTAATGTGACAATAGCATTTTTTAAGGTAACCTTTCTGTGACATGTTATAGCACATTATTAAGTTCCACAGAGCTGCAAAAGCCAATAAGAAACCGGTAATGGTTCCTAAGGGAATGGTTAAGTCGCTGTTGTACCAGATTTTGGATGGAATACACTATCTTCACTCCAACTGGGTGTTGCACAGAGACTTGGTAAGCTATTTCTTTTTGCATTTTACAGTGTCATTATTGATTATAAAAGAATGAAAACAAAGAGATGAATATTTATTAAAATGAATCTTTAGTTTTTTGTTGATTTTATTGTTCCATTTCACAGCAACTGGCATGTCGGCAAATGACCATTACGTATACTGCACTTGCTTCAGACTTTGTGCATGATCTGTGTGACCTTCATGGTACTAGATTAGATTAGATTGCATTCGGTGAGTTCACTAGCAGCCATAAGCTTGTGAACATAGAACATGTCAAGGAAATGTACAAAAATTACATATAAACATAAATATTACACAGAATATAGAACATTTGAAATAAAATAGAGACATACTGTATGCATATCAACAAAATTACAATATAATTACATATATACACAAATATTACATAGAATACAGAACATTTAAAATAAAATAGACATATTATATACAAAATGAAACAAATCAGGTGTAATTTTGTACAAAATCAAACTTCATACCGATTACAGCAGTTGTTGATTTAGTGTCACTTACGTAGCATTGAATATGTTTAATTAGTGAATGAATCATTCAAAATTAATGTTTAACTCCTTTCGACTGAAGTGACAGCTCATTTCAATGAACTGATAGTATAAGCTTTTCATAATTCTCATATTTTAAAACATTTGCTTCGCTACTCACTTTAGGCAATTGCAATTTGCATTTCTCACATATAACTTAATTCCATTCAACTGCTGTAACTTGTGCCCATTTCTCTTTACCTCCACCCCCTCATCTGGAAAGAGGAAAATATCAAGCAGTTTCTTGCAACTTGCACACTATAAATGCTACAAGCTTTTCATCTCCAGTGTCATAAATGAAAGCACTAATGACAAATAAATTATGCCTTTGACAGAAACATTAATAATATATTACAGTTTGTGTGAAACATTACATCATTCATACAATAAAATAAATAATTATTTGAGAGCTTGGGCAGGCAGTGAAAAGATGTGAATCACTTCTGCTGATACATGCATCTTATGCCAGTTGCTTTCTCTAAGCTTTATTTTGCAGATAAGTTGAAATTTGGCAAAAACCATTTGTGCATTCATCATTAATGCTTTCTAATTGTTCCTAATGAGAAATCTTGAACCTTTAGGAAAAGCATTAGCATTCATGGTAATTTATAACATTAATTAGAAACGCAATATTCACTAATAATATTAGCACTTGTAATTTGCCACCTCGCTTTAGTCCATAAGGCAACAGAAATGTTTTATCAACTCATATCATAAATAATATCAGTAACAATAGAAGTTTGTAGTTTATTGTGCAACAGGTATCAAAATCAAACCAGAGCAGAGAAGACAGTTTCTCTCTTCTTTCTGTGACTTTGTACACCACAGACATCTAGAATTCTAGCCACTGCAGTGTAATGTGTATTGATTGTATCATTAGGTACTTCGATTAAGCTGTGTGGAGTAATTGTGAAAGAGGTCACAGTGATTGACACCCCTCTTAAGTTTTGTCATGCTTCATTACTTCATAAACAAATTACTTAACATTAATGATAAGTACTTCACGAATGGAATACTTCAGTTTGTGATGACTAATACTTCATGAAGCACTTCGTTTGAACTGCTCACAATAAAGAGTGTGAATGAATGAAGCAGTTCTCATGAGTTTGGCCCTCGCAGCTTACAAAATATTAGTGTTTTACTCTAGTTTGCATCGTGCTTCCACATATGTAAAGAAATTTTATATATATAGTTTTTGGTTTGTATTATACTATATTTGTTTCTCAATACTCAAAATTACATAATTAAATTACATACATTTTACACTATAACAATATTTCAAAATATTGTTTTATTTATGCTATATATTCACTTCTTGGTTCTTGCCTATGCTAATTTATGGTCTCAATACACACAACTACTGGTTTTCCGTGTATGACCCACTGTCTACTTGCTTACATTATTCGTCTATTTTGTCTGCCTTTAGCCCCATCTTCTTCGTAGTCATTCTCTTTGACCTTACCCAAATAGTTACACATAGCTTTTATATTTTTGTCCCCTTTTACAGTGAGTATCTTCCTTATTAATACTTCCCCATCGAAGTTTTTCCATTTTTGTTGCCAAAATTGTTCTCTCCATGTCTTTGTTTGATTACGGTATAATAAACAGTGAAATCTGTGTTCACTTCCCCACACATTGGACATTTTACTGTATCGTCATCATGCCTTATGTCTTTCAAGTTTCTAACTTCTGTTCTTGCCCATGCAAATCGTCATCCTAATTTATTACATATCTCTATGTACTTTTCCCTCTCCCATACTGTTTTTATTTCCCTATATATCCTCAAGGAGCTTTTCTCTCTTGTACTGCCAAAAATATCTTGTCAATCAATATCTTCCAGCCTTAATTCTACTTCTTTCCAAAAGGCTCTAATGAGATATTCTGCATTTTTCCATGGATCTCCCATACTTGTTTTTTCCATAACTTCTCAAATTTTTAATAACCATGACCCTTTCCACTTACTTTTCTTTTGTATATTAAAAACATTCTTTGATAAGATCACTATCTTCCAGATTGGAAATTCTATATAAATATTTCATAACTCTTGTGAAAATTTTGATCCTGGTGGAGTACCTACCAAGTTCTAACTGTGCTGCTTCATTTGGTGATGCTATCGGTAGGCCTAAAACATGTTTGCAAAAAGATCTATTGACTTTGTTAACCTCTCTCCAAGCATCATCTACTCCCCATACACAGTGCTAAACTAGCAGTGGAAGAGAGAGGCTGTGTTTGTTAAGAGCTGCAGAAAGAAGGAGAAAAGTATCATAACAAAATATGGGAATCAGTATAGAAATCTACAGAGCAAGAATTGGCCTATACAGGAGACTAAAGTGAAATTTGTTTGAAAAAAAAGTTCAGCAGGGAGAAAGTATTTATCTCTACATTGCAGTGTACGTAATTGGCAAGTTGTTAATTATTGGAGGAGTGGAGATGAATCCTGGCCCTAAGGATGATCAAAGGCTTGGTGAAGAAATACTGAACAGATTACAGGGAAAGGAAGAGATTAAACAATATGGGGAGAGAAATTAAAGAAGAAATTAAAGTTGAAATACAAGATATGAAAACGAAAGTTCAAACCATTAAAAGGAGAGTAGAATTCTTGGAAGAAAGATACCGGAAATTCAATCTGATATCTGGAGTGGAAGAAAAGAACAGGAGTGGGCCAATCCAGGAAGTGACAGAAAATTTGGAAGAAAGATTGGAAATGATACTAAATGGATGGGAAATTGAAGCTTTTTGTGGAAGGAATGCAGGAAAAGGATAATAGTAGTCAGATTTAGGACCATGCAAATTGTCTTTGAAGCGCTGAAAAGATCCAAGTAATTAAAAGGGATGAATGTATTTATCATAGACTTATTGGTGGAGCAGGGATTTCTGAAGAAAGAGCTACTGTAATAGATGAAGAGAGTGAGATCGGAGGTTAAGCGAGCATACATACGTAACTTATGGCTTTGGGTGGATAGACGGCCAATAGATAAGTCCAGTAATGGTCTAAGGGACAACAGAAGGACCGAAGAGGAAATGAATCGGCAAATAGTAACAAAGACAACAGGAAGTGCAACATCAGGAAGTCCTAGGGTCAAATAGGTGACAAATCAAGAAGTTAGGAGAGTGAATGGACCCCACATGGCAACGAGGAAGAGAGTAACACCACAGAAGAGGAGAATATCTCTGGCAAAAAGAGAGTCAGCCTTGGCTGCCCAGCTGGCGAGAAAAAGTAGGTCAAATGCCAGGATGTGGGGGAAAACTTTACCAGCTGATCCAAGGTCGACTTCGTCAAGCATCTTATCAATGCTGAGAGGGAGCCTAATGCAAATTGAAGGAGAGATTGGACATCACAGTGAATATAATGCTGCTGGTGGGGAGGAGCATTGGGTGGTACCACTGGTCGTATGCATCCAAATAGTGGGAGATTGCTCAGGAGCAAGAGCAAGTTAGACCTTAGATTTCGACCAGGCGCACAATAGGATGAGGATGAAAGGGGGAAGGTTGCAAAACTTGGTTTCTGGAATTGTGAATGCTTGCTTACACATTTGAGTAGAGGCTTTTTAAAGGATATTTTGAATAAGATCCATTTGTTAGCATTAGTTGAAACCTGGCTAGAAAGCAATGGGTGTATTACCTTGCAGGGATATAATTTTATTGGGAAACAAGAATCAAGGAAGAATGCTAAAAGTCAAGTTTCTGAAGTATAGGGGTAGTGATAAGGAATAACTTGGCTAGTAAAGCTAAGGAGAGGAAGCCAGAAATTACCGAGGTCATTTGGGTGTTGATATGTGAATGGAATGTATGCATTGGTGTACTGTATAACCCACCAGTGAATTTCAAGTTTCACAACCCAGATCTCATCAGCTAGAAAAGGAAATATTTAATATAAAAACAGAATTTCCCTTTACAGAATTTATACTAATGGGGGATTTAAATACGAGAGTGGGGGAATTGGAGATTAAGGCGTTAAATGTTTGGAAAGACATGGAGAGGAAGGAATTTAGCAGAATATGGACTAGGCACAGCAAAGACAAGGTGGTAAGGGGAGGGATTAAAATTAATTCAATTGTGTGAGAATAATGGATTTGTAATGATGAATGTTGCTGGAGGGAAGAGGAAATGGGTGAATTTACGTTTATAAGCGCATGGAGTGTCATAGACTGTTATAGATTGTGTGTTATGTAGTGATAACATTTTATTTAGAGTTTGCGAATTTAAGGTGATGAACATATTTGGAATGAGTTCACATTTTCCACTTATAGTGTCTTGTTGTAATGAAGAGAACCCTTAAACTGAAAACTGAAAGAGATGTTATATGGGGCTCTGGTGCTAAGATAACTAGTTATAAGTGGGTCCCAGAAAGGGCCAATGGATTTCGTGGGACGATGGATTAAGCTATGGCTAAGGTATGTCTATATGGGATTAAGTTAATGATTTCTTTAGGTAAAAGTGATAAGACAACAAAGATATGTGAGTTTATAGTTAAATCGGCTGGAAGTAACACAATTGTAAGGAATAGTCAGAATAAGAAAATTCATGACCACTGGTTTGATGAGAAATGCAGAGAAATGAGATTTATGGTAAGGGAAGCTGTGGTAAGATGGAGGGAGAGAAATGATGAAATAGATAGGGGCATCATGATTCAGTTGCATGATAAATATAAGTGACTACTTGATCACAAGAAACAAGAATGGGGGAGAGCTGGAGCCTTAGAAATCGAGCGAAAGTTGGACTCAGATGAAGGGCAACAAGCTTGGCAGATTATTAATCAGTGTATGAAGGAGGGGAGAAGAATCGTAAACGTTAGTCCTAATGAAAGGGTTAACTATTTCCAGAATTTGTTTATTATGGAAACCAGGGGCAGAAGTGGAAGAGTTGGACAGATGCTTCTCACAGGAAAAAGTTGGTAACCAAGTTTGTAAATTTAAGAAAAACAAAACAGCAGGAATTGGTCTACCTGTAGAGTTTTTTTAAAGCATGGTGTGAAGATCCAGACAGGCTATCATGCTTGACAAGGCTTATGAATGTAATTAAAGAAAGGAAGAAGGTGCCAGAAAGTTGGCATATAGTAATCATACACCCAATATATAAAGGGAAAGGGAGCGAAACAAACCCAATAAATGGAGGAATTGCATTGTTATCTAATTTTGGAAAAATGTTCTAGGAATTATGGCAGAAAGAATACAAAATTGGGCTGAAGAGAATAAAAGGATATCTCCATACCAAGCAGGGTTCAGGAAAAGAAAAAGAACAGTGAATAATGTATTCATAATTAAAACAATGATAGATAAATATCTAGTAAAGAAAAGGGGCAGATTGTATGCTATATTTATTGACCTAGAAAAAGCTTATGATAGGGTGGATAGAGAAATGATATGGTACAAATTAACTAAGAAAGGTTTAAGTGTTAATGTGATTGATATACTACAGGAGTTATAATATCAAAATAGATTCTGTGTTGAGTGTGGTGTTGGGGAAGTAACTAGAGCAGTTGGTCAGGAGAGAGGGCTCACACAACGATGTAAATTAAGACCCATTTGATTTAATTTGTTTAATGAATGCCTGCACTCACAAGCCTGCAATTAAAAATGTAGACATCCCCAGGTTACTCTATGCAGATTATCTGGTGATATGTTCATTATCACCAATTGGCTTAAAGATAGCTATAGGGGAGATTGACAGATATTGTGAAAAATGGGAGCATAAGGTAAATTGGGATAAAACTAAACTCATGGTCTTCAAGAAGGGAAATAAATTGCGTAAAGATAAAAAATGATTCATGGTAGGCAAGGAAATTCAAGTTGTTAATGATTTCTCATATCTGGGTATTAAGCTGAATATTAATGGAGCCTGGGAGAGAAAGAAAAGATCTGCAAGGGCCTTGACAGTGAAATGTAAATGTTTATACTTGATGCCAGTAATGCACATTAAGTGGTTTGAAAAACTGGTTGAATCTCAATGGATTTATAGAGGGAAAATTTGGGGAATAGACGAGGGATGGCATAATATGGGCTTTATATTAAGAAGTTTCTGTAACTTAATTTTGCGAGTCCCTAATAGTACCACGAATGCAGCAGTTTTAATAGAGCTAGGAAAGGTAAATGTGAGAGAACTAATGTTGGAGAAAGTACTGAAATATTTATTTCGGATTCAAGAGTTGACTGATACTGTTATAGTGAAAATATGCTTGATATATCAAGAACAAAATTTGGGCATTATGTCAAATGTCTGGTTGAGGAAAATTAGAGAGCAATTATTTAAAAATGGGTTAGGAGACTTTTCACTTAAAATTGGGCACTTTGAAAGAAGCTTTTGGAAGGAAGTAAGATCTAGAATGGAAGACATGGATAGACAAATTTTATTTGCCCAGGTTAGGGAGAAAAGCTCACTGACTTTCTACAAGGAATCAAAAGATGACCCAGAAAAGGAGCAGTACATTTTAATTTGCAAAAAGAACAAAAGAGAAGGGTTAGTTTTAAACCCAGGTAATCAAATCGCCATAGCACTTCTATTTCTCTTCCATTTTTCTACCATTACTCATCCTTATGTAGTCAATAACCTTTTTTAAAAACCATGATCTTCGTTTTCTTTTCATTTACTTTCAGTTCCCATTTCTACAGAAGTTCCTTACTGCCTTGATTGCCCTCCTCACACCTCTGCAAGATATGGATCCAACTACTAAGTCATCTGCTAACAATAGCCCTGAATTTATCATTAATAACTGGCGAGTGGATCTTATATCTTGAGATCTCCTCTGGATGTCATTGATATACAGGTTAAATAGCACTGGACTAAGTTTACATCCCTGTTTTACCTCTGCCTTTCTCTGAACACATTCAGTTACTTTATTGTCTGGTAGTTTTATACAAAACTCATTCTCCTGATACATCTTGCATAGTATTTCTATAAATGTATGACTTACCCATTACTTTTTAATTTTATCCATAATGCTTCTCTGTTTATGGTATCAAATGCCTTCTCAAGATCAGTCAATACCATATATACCCTTCACCTTTTGTTGCTCAAATATTTGTCGACAATTATCTTGATTATGAATAAACTATCTGATGTTCTTCTACCTCCTCTAAGTCCTGCTTGGAACTCTGATAACTTCTTCTCCTTCTCTACCCAGTTCTATAACCAATTAGTAGAATGCCTGTAAAGATCTTACCTAGAATAGAAAGTAAACTTATCCCCCTGTAATTAGCTGGGTTGTTTTTATCCCCCTTTCCCTTATTTATTGGCAAAATTTTATATAGAATTCATGTGTAAAAACAGTATCTTGCAGTGAAGTTATATGATAGTTTTTAATGAAATTTCCAGGTATTCTTTCTCCACGTAGAAATGCTATACAAAAACTTTTCAGTAAATCTGCTTTTGATATAAAAAGAAGGTAGGGGCTATGTGCTTACTGAAAATAAAAGACAATATGCAGAGTTTGAAACAAACCTCCAAATTATAGTAACTGAAAGAAAATATCAGGCTAGAAAGTTATCAAATTTCATAAGATGAATTGATGTGTGTGAATGATAATCTTCTAAACAGATAGCAAAAATATGTGAATGTAGTAGAATGACATTTATAGATCTTCTGTTGTAATGTATATACTTATTTGGGAGATCTCAAATCATTTGCACAGACATTACATCTGATTCACTGGGAGTTATTGCTGTGGCTGCCAAAACACCAGTCCAGTTGAATTGAATGACAACACCAAGAGAGATCGGTACTGCAAGTATCTTACCCAGATGCAGAATAAAATGCTGACATTCAACTCATATTAATATTTGGCAGTTAAAATTTTAGTTTTTCTATTGATTAGTTACTGTACATAATAATAGCAGATACAATATGCATTAACGTGCAGTAAGTAGGGGGGGCTGTAAAAGAAAATTTAAACAATAGAAAACCAGAGCATAACTTTAAATAATTTTAATTAAGCTAATAACAGTGAAGCAATTATACAAGTATATGAATACTTTATTTATATATTAATTAGGTATAAAGTTTCACTTTCTTTCTGAATAACGGCTTAAAACTCGTATATATTTTAAAAAATGAAGATTATGTAGCAAATAATGAAATTGCCAGCCAAGACTTAAATTATATCAATAAATCATATGTTAAAATGAAATTCAATAAACTCTTATAGAATTGAGATAAAATCACCCTAAGTGAAATAACAATAAATAGATCATTTAATCATTACATGAAAAAGATGTAATTTACACCACAGCTGATAAAAGGTAACAGGACTCCAATGCTATTGATTCATTTCATTGATTACATTAACAGAATAGAACCTTTACTTCAAAGTGAAGATTCATAAAAAGTAATAATGTCCCATTAAAATTATATATCACAACTTTAATAAAACTCTTAATCAAATTAGCATTACACCAAATAAAGAAGAGCAAGCTATTAAAGTAAGCAATCCAGTTTTCAATGAATCGGAGCTAATAATACATATATCATTATGGCTGTGTGCACCATTCTTGTTAAGCAAACCCTTTAGTGAACTACCTTATCATGGTAAGAATTTGACCAAGGTAACCATCATACAGTGGTGCACCAATGCTCACTGCAGTTTAGTTGACCGTGTTTAGCTGGAAAGCGCTCACCTTGGTTGAGCACACCACTCATTGCGGGTAAACTATACTGAACGCACCTGGAAGTACGTCATGCTATCTGTTTTTCACTTGTTCTATCTCTTTGCTGAAGCACATGCATGTACTTATTCATTGTGCAATGGAGAAAAGCAAAGTGGTCCCAAGTTTCTCTAAGCATGAAATAGATACTCTTTTTTATTAAATTTAACATGCAATTTTTAGGAAAAGACAGAAAATAAAGAGATATAAGCAATAACTTAAAGATGGCACATGGGAAAAGCTGACCTTACAATTGAGTAAAAAAATATGCTCAACTATTATGGACTTGTTTTGTTTGTTTGTTTGTTTGTTTTTTCCTTTCTTTCTTTACTTATTGAAGTTCCATTTACCTTAGTTGCCATTCACCTTCAGAAATAGAGAGAGGCAGGAAAAAGAAAAAATTATCCCCAAAGCAAGATTTCAACTTGCAACCTCTTGAATATGGGGGGATAATGAGCAAATGCCTCTTGAAGTTATCACCACTATGATGACTTCAAACTTCAGCACTAGCAGTGTTAGGTTACTGGGTTCTTATATATGTGCAATCAATAAATCCTAACATTCCTGAAAATGTAATAATTGCACTAAGTCCATCATTGCTTCCCTTATTTCTGCATTTTTCTTCGAACTATGATTCAACTAATATAATTATGATATGCAATGCTGTGATTGTGTGGATTTTCGCTACATTTTTGGTCAGGATATTTAAAGCATGTGTTGCATAAAAAATCTTAAGGTATTAAAAACTACAAAGTACCAGACACGTAGCTTATCAGGATGTGTTCATTAGTGAAAATGGAGTGTTTCTTTTGGTTGGGAATTCTAACCTATACCATTCTGTAATTTTAACATTACAACGCAAGTGAAATGGGAGATAATTGACAAAAACAGCCCATCTAATTAACGGTTTTAAAATCCTGAATAAACTTTTGCTGTCATCAATGCACAACAAATCATTGCTGTGAAGTCAATATTTTACCACAGTAAAATCTTGATCGAGAATGGTGTACATGACCATTAATTTTCACTCACTTGAACATCTTTCGAGAACTTGTTCAAGTGAGCAAAAATTAAGTGAAGTTTGTGTTTCTAGTTCCAACTCTTTTCAAGTAAATTTACAAACTTATCATTGTTTGTAGCTTCTTTCATACATAAGAAATCCAGTTTTGCTAAGAATCTATACACTTCCTAGAATTCGTAAATCAGGTAATAAATTGAGACCTATTGTAAATTACATAAATTTACCAACTTATAATTTAGATAATTGGTTAAATAAAAAGTCCAGTTCTTTTGATAAATGTAAGAGCTTAAGCATTAAAAATTCTTTTGAGTTAATAAAGATCAGCATTATAGTATTGTCTGCTAATGATAAACTTGTTTTTTTGGATGTACTTGCTTTATTTTCAAGTGTTGCTGTAAAAAAAACTTTTGATGTTTATGAAAAAATGGTTAAGTTCTATAGAATTAATTGAATCAATTGTTAAATTCTTTGCTTAAATCCTAATTTTTTTCAGTTATAATGGAAAGTTCTGTCAACAAACTTCTGGCGTAGCAATGGATAGTTCACTTTCACTTTTCTGTATGAATTTTTTCACAAGCTGTTTTTTGGAAATACAAGTTACTAAAGTATTCTCTGTAATTTTTAAAACTTGGTATAGCTATGCACATTGATTGTATTTTTGCTATTGTTCCTGATAGATAAATGATGCTCTTAACCTTCTGAATTTACAAAATGAACCAATAAAATTCACATTGAAAACTGAAAAGGATTAGTTGCCTCTCTTTTATAGACCAGAAGATAATAAAAAATAAGAAGAAATGTTTTTGATAAGGATGAAAACCAACTTATACTGTTAATTCCATAAAAAATTGCAGTTTTAATCCATTTTCTATAAATTGATTGTTTTTAATAGTTTAATTTACAGACTGACAAATATACCTTTAAGCAGTGATGAATTTGATAGAGAATATAAATACATTATTAATATTGTTTTAATCAATGTTTTTAAATTAATTTTATAGATAAAAATATTGAGAAATTTAAATATCAGACAGCTGTTTAAGATGTTTCTACCATTAAAGAAGATTATTAAAAATTCACTTGTCATCCTGAACAACTAATAAATTTACAAAAGTTTTAAAGAACATGGTATAATATTACAGGGTTGTTAATACAACTAGTGGCCAGCAGAGCAGCCAGTTGAATGACCAGCAGAGCATGGTAGGTTACGCAAGAAAGAGACTCCAAATCGTCGGCCGTAAAATGTTTACTGAATACTTTAGTGAAAATGACAACAATAATAATATAATAGAACACTAACCTGTCATATAAGCTCTGTTTAAAATGTAGTCCCTCAGCATCAATACACCAATGACTTCTACATATGAAACTCCTGTTCACTTTCATTAGCTCCTGAGATGTAATTGCAGCAATTTGTTGTCTGATATTTGCTTTTAGATCCTCAGTTGTATGCAGGCTATTCTGATACACCTTGTTCTTTAAGTTTCCCATAAAGAAAAATCACAAGGTGTCAAATTTTTTGAAAGCGCTATTGACAGTGTAAGATATTGAAGAGACATTTTACAGCCTTTCTTCAAACAACTGACAGACATAGAATGTCAGCAGTCATTTTTAGCAGGGCTCAGCCACTGCACACACTGTATATGAAACACTTGATTTGATTGCTGAGATTTTTGAGGGTCGTGGCCCACCCATTGCCCTGATTTAATGCCTCATTATTTTTATTTATGGGGAAACTTAAAGAACAAGGTGTATCAGAACAAGCTCCATACAATTGAAGCTCTAAAAGCAAATATCACACAACAAATTGCTGTAATTGCACCTCAGAAGTTAATGGAAGTGAATGGGAGTTCCAATACACAAATATCATTGATGTATTGCTGCTGAGGGACAACATTTTCAACATCCTTATAACATAGGTTAGTGTTCCATTGTTGTTGTTGTTGTTGTTATCATCATCATCAGTCCTAGGATAGTTATGTAATAACAACTTTGTTTTATTTGGTTAAAACATATGAATAATGTTAAATGTGCATGAAACAATGTTTCCTGAGTCCGAAAATGTAAATTTTATTGTACATGTTTTTGCATATTTTCAATTTTTTCGTAATTGCATAATATTTAGAAAATGTTACAATTATACATATTTTCGATTTTTCACAGGAAAATGTAATTGATTGTGTATTTCAAAACAAATTAATAAAATAAAATAAAGCCTGAGATAATAAATGGCGAGCGGTAGGTATCGCATTTTCAAAGAGTTTCCGATTGTTAACGAGGCGAGTATTATATCAAAGAACTGCCGATGTAAACTTATTCAGTGGGACAATAATACACATTCATTTTTTAAAATAGAGAGTTGAGGGTTGTTACACTACATCACTATGATATGAGTTATATATACATCACTATGATATATATATCATAGTGATGTAGTGTAACAACCCTCAACTCTCTATTTTAAATTATGACACATCACTGTTACTAGCTTCTAAATCTTCAAAATTAGGCAATACACATTCAGTTTGGTTTTGTTTGTGTGTGTAGAGTGATTGCATTAACCTCCAGCATTCTCTAGTTATAGCAGAAAAATGCCACCAGTGAAATCGAGTTTATCTGCTCAACTAAATATATTTGAACGTGAAAATGGTGTGCTTACTACAAACGGACTAGTTTTATTTTGTGTTGCGTGTGAAAGACGTATAAGTGCAGACACTCGTTTCCAAGTGATGCAACATTTAAAAACAGCAAAACATTTTAAAAATGTTTCACTAAAACAAAGTGCTAAACAGTCAATGCTAAATATCAATGCGGGTATCCCAAATGAAGCAACTTGTTCAACTTCAGGGCCCCAGTTGTCAATCTTTAATAAGGACTTATGTGAAGCTTTCGCTTGTGCTGACATTCCGCTCTATAAATTAGAACATCCTAAATTATGTGCATTCTTAGAGACGTATATAAAACAGGCTATACCACATGAGTCTACTCTTCACAAACTTTATGTTCCATTACTTTATGAAAAAACAATACAAGAAATTCGTGATTCTATTAAGGATAATCTAATCTGGGTTTGCATGGATGAAACTCCAGATGCTTGTAAACGATCTATATGTAATGTAATTGTCGGCACGCTCGGTGAAAATGGACTGTCAAAGGCTTATCTTCTAACAGTAGAAGGAATAGCAACGACAAATCATTCAACAATTGCAAAAGTATTTAATAATGCAATGTTGCTATTATGGCCAGAGGGAATTAGGTATGAAAACGTAGTTTTGTTTTTATCTGACGCAGCCCCATACACGGTTAAGACAGGAGGGGGGTTAAAACTGCTTTATAGTAGACTAATTCATGTAACATGCTTGACGCATGCAATGCATCACCTGGGTGAAACTGTGCACTTAAATTTTCCTACTGTTAATAGTTTAATAACAAGCGTAAAAAAGGTTTTCCTTAAATCTCCGAGTAGAATCAGTTTGTTTAAACAGTTGGCTCCAGGAATTCCACTTCCTCTTGAACCGATCATTATGAGATGGGGGACCTGGTTGCAGGCTGCCATATATTATTGTATCAATTTTGACATTATCGAGAACATACTTTAAGAACTACATGAAAACGAAGCAGAAAGCATTGTTGAAGTGAAGGGTGTTATATGTAGGGATGGGATAAAGGAGGAATTAATTTGCATTAAGTCACATTTCAACTGCATTTCTACAGCCATCATAGCGCTCGAACGAAATGACGTACCACTTGTCACAAACTTAACTTTAATAAAAAGTCTCTCATTAAAGCTAAAATCTGCGCCAGGCCAAGTTGCAAAACAAGTAGTTGAAAAATTTGAATATGTACTACAAAAAAATCCAGGGTACCATACATTACAACATATTGCAAATATAATTTCTGGTAAAACGGAGAGTAAATTGTTGGACATTGAAGAAACATTGTCGCTGGAAGAAATTGTAAAGTTTAAATATGCACCTATAACGTCTGTTGTTGCCAAACGTTGTTTTTCTCAGTACAAATCAATTCTCAGAAGCAACAGAGAATCATTTCTGTTTTCAAACCTTAAAATGGTTACTGTTATACAATGCAATGGGAAGAATTAAGTTCACTACAGCAGCAGCTGTTCCAGCCCACAAATTTAGTGAGTTTTGCATTAATTTATTATTTTGGTGGATTATAATGTTAACTTGTATTTTCCAATATAACGAATATTAAATGAACTCACAATGTCGAGTTTTAAAAATTATTATTTCACCATTTTTGTGAGATTTTGGATAGCGCATATTTTCTAGGTTGTTAATGCATATATCGGTGTTTTAAACCGCATAATTACATACATATTTTACGTTTTTAATGCATAACTATCCGAGCCCTAATCATCATCATCGTTGTTGTTGTTGTGGTGTTGTTCTGGTTCTTGCTAATGCATTCGGTAAGCATTTTACGCCCAACGATTCAGAGTCTCTTTCTCGCATAACCTACCATGCTCTGCCAGTCATTCAGGCAGCTGCTAGTTGTAATAACAACCCTGTAGATCCTCCAAATCACTGCAGCATAAAACATTTTCTAGGAACTTGTAACAAAGGACAAAACTTGAAAAAATAAAAATTCTGCCATTTATCAATTGAATTGTTTAAATTGTGACCAATTTGCTTTGGAAAAACTAAATATAATTTGGAAACCAGAGTGAACCATCAGTTAAGAATATTAAATGCAAACAAATTGATAAATCAGCTGTGACAGATAGGTTTTGGTCATTTAATCATGAAGTAAACCCTGAAGTTAAATTATTAAAGTAATTAAATGGTCCTATAGATTTAATCATTTGGGAGAAAATGTTTAGCATAAAGAATAGAAATCACATAATACTTTTTGAAATATCACTAGTTGATTCTGTCAACAAATTTGTTTTATTTCAAGTCTCTGTAAGAAACAGTTTAACCTAGTGACAATAGCATTAATGACATTATACTAATAATAGTAAACAAGCTGAGGATGCTATTGAGTAATTGCAAAACATGTCCTGTTTGAATTTTAATTAAAAAGATACCTGAAGGTTTATCAATATACATAAAGGGTCTTTCAATAAGTGTCCTATATTTAACATGTGATAGCTGCCATTGTTATTGAGTTACAGCAGTCATTTTTTTCATGTGGTTACAGTTGTTATTGACAAATATCCATGGAACGTTACAGCATTCAGCAATGCGTAGAAAATGTGAAAATTTATTATCAAAATGGATCATCTGTTCGCCAAACCTTCCGTGTATTGCTTGAAGTTTGCAGTGTGCATAATCGTCCCTGCGAAAGAACTATTCAGCTTTTGATCGATAAATTTAAAAGAAGTGGTTCTGTCAGCGATCAAAGAACGCCTGTACATAATCGACATAAGCACTCCAACGAAAACATAGGTGCCATTCGTAGAGTGTATGCAAGAATGGAAACAAATCAATTGATCATCGAGCGCAAGAATTGGGGCTTTCGCCGACCACAACTTGGCGAATTCTGCATCTGGACTTGAAGTTTCACGGTTACAAAATGGTGTTAACTCAAAAACTAAAGCCCAATGAACATAGGTTGCGCCGTGTATTTGCTGACTGGGCTATGGAGCAATTGGAAGCTGACCCAGATTTTTGTCGAAAAATCATCTTCAGCGACGAAGCCCACTTTTGAATGCATGGTTGTTAACAAACAAAATTGCCTCTATTGGAGCAATCACAATCCAATGCAGATTCAAGAACGACCACTTCATCCCCAAAAGGTTACTGTGTGGTGTGGATTTTGGTATGGTGGAATCATTGGTCCATATTTTTTCCAAGATGAAGATAGAGAAGCTGTAACTGTCAATGGAGAAAGATACTGAGCTCTTATAAGGGACTATTTTTGGCCTCAATTGGATAGCATGAATCTCGAAACATCTGGTTCCAGCAAGATGGTGCCACATGTCATACTGCTCTCAAAATAATTGATCTTTTGAAGGAGAAGTTCAGAGGTTTCATCATTTCCCGTGGTGGTGATGTTAACTGGCCCCCGAGGTCATGTGATTTAATGCCGTTGGATTACTTCTTGTGGGGTTATGTTAAATCTCGAGTTTATGTCAACAAGCCAGAAACAGTAAACGATCTTATGAATAACATCACATGTGTTATTCGTGAAGTTGGGCCTAATTTACGTTTTTCTGTCATTGAAAATTGGGTCAACGTATACGCGCAACCCAACGAAGTTGCGGCGGTCATTTAACTGATGTTCTCTTCCACACGTAATGACATTAATTATGTTCCAAAATAAAAAGATAAATAAACCTCTATCATTTATACAATGTGTTTTATTTAAGTTCAAAGATAGGACACTCTTGTTGAAAGTCCCTATATAAATAATTTATACACTTGGATAACTTTAAAAGGTATATTTCGTTTCTGCATAGCTCAAGGTTTAAACATTTAAGGTAGCTGTATTCCCATTTTAACTTAAACTAATCTGTATCTTGATACATTTCAGCTCATATTTTGTATATAAAATTAAATCTTTGGCATTTTCTCAATACACACTGCCCTGTTACAGAAACCAGCAAACATCTTAGTAATGGGAGAAGGTCCAGAAAGAGGACGTGTTAAAATAGCAGACATGGGCTTTGCCAGATTATTTAATGCACCATTAAAACCATTAGCAGATCTGGATCCTGTGGTAGTAACATTCTGGTACAGAGCCCCAGAATTGCTTCTCGGGGCTCGGCATTATACAAAGGCAATCGGTAAGTCTTTAGAAAATGTGAAACCTGTGCAGAGTACATGTTTCCGATACATATAACCTAAAAATGTATTAAAAAGTTGCAGAGGATAGTGTTGTAGTTCTGCTGCACATTAGCAACCTTCTGTGTCTTGCATCTGCAAATTTCAGTTCACAGATTAACTTAGTTCTGGCATACTTTAACAGAATACCTTAATCCTAGACATGTCCAAATGTCTGGGAGAACTAACCTGGCACCTGACATTACTGCTGCCTGGTGGCTGCTCCGTCACAGCGTTGCTGCATTTTTCACTCATTCATGTCCAGTGGCTGCACTCCTAAGTTATCTGAGGAATGTATGCACATATTGCAACATGAGTGACATCACATCTCTCCTCGCGAGATGTATTAGATAGATATTTTATTTCACTTCGTTAGTTACATAAATTAATTCTCATATAAGTTCTATAATACATAATTTTATCTCTGCACATTACCCTTTACATATCTTTTTCACTAAGTTGCTACATTACTAAGGGCCCGCAAACATCCAACACCATGGTTGGTAAGTTATTGGGTCCTATTTAATTTATGATTCAACAATCTACTTTTTTTTTTCTATTCCCTATTTCTAATTTTTTTTCCACCATTTATTTCTCACTACACCTAAATATTTTCCTATTTCCAATAAACTTTCCTTGGATGTAACTCTTAACAACCTTTTACCTATAATTTCATTTGGTAATCTAGACCAATTGTTTCTTTGTAATTTTTTTCCTCATATTCATTGTTCTTCACATTCTAACATTAAATGCCAGTAATTGTTAAATTTGCTATTACATAATGGGCAGTTGCCTTCATTTTCTCCTTCTCCTATGCCTTTTAACCTCACCACCCCTGACCTAGCCCATGCAAAGCCCTCTCTTGCTATTTTATTACAAACATCAACATAGTTTTCTCTTTCCCATGGCCTTTTAATCTCTTTATATACATGTAATGATCTTTTTGAATTAAAACTACCAATTATTTCCTGTCTTTCCATATCTTCAATCCTCACTCTAACTCTTTTCCAATATCCCTTCTCACATGATTGTCTATATTTCCAAATATCCCCACACCCTATTTCATTAAGAATTGCTTCTAGGCGCTTATACCAAGTATCCTCTTTATTTAACTTGCGCTGAACCTCCAAACATTGTTTTAAAATATTATTCTCTGATTCCTCAATTCTCAACCAATATTTCACTATTCTTTCAATAATTTTCGCCTTACTACCAAATCTCCCTAGCTCCATTTGTGCAACCCCATTAGGTGAGCCTCTTGGTAGACCCAGAATTATTTTACAAAAGCTCCTATGCACTTTATTTACCTGTTCCCACCCCTCCTCAATACACCAAATCTCTGCACCATAGAGCATTTTTGCTTCAACTACTGCTCCATATACTGTTTCTATCCATTTTACGTGCATCCCAGGTATTTTATCTAAACATGCTCTAATAACTTGCATTGCCACTTTTCCTTTTGTTAGGGCCTGTTTCTTTTGTTCTCCCCATCTACCATTGCTACGTAGTCTTACTCCCAGATAATCAAAATTTCTGACAACTTCAATTTCCTTACCTTTCCAACGCCATTTTTCGTCCTTTCTCAACTTAATTACCCTTTTTAAATACCATTATTTTTGTTTTGCTTGTATTAACCCTAAGACTCCACTTGTTACAAAAACTCTCTAATGCTCCAATTACTTTGTTTAATCCCACAGTAGTTATTGATCCTGCAACCAAATCATCTGCAAATAGTAACCCTGGTATCTCCTCATTCCCAATTCTTGGAGAGTGGCTATTTTCAAATTTAATTATCTCTAGAATATCGTCAATGAACAAATTAAATAATATAGAGCTTAACTTGCAGCCTTGCCTTAAACCTATACAATTTTTAATCTCCTTCGTCCTTACATTTTTATCAAATCTTATACAAAAATCATTATTTTCATATATTGTTTGTATTGTTTTTATACACTTGTTACTCATTCTTTTCATACCCAATTTGGTCCATAAGGCTTCCCTATTTATTGTGTCGAAAGCTTTTTCTAAATCAACAAATAAGATATACAATCTTCCCCTTTTGTTTGATAAATATTTATTTACCATTGAAGATAGTATAAAAATATTGTCTATTGCTCTCTTGTTTTTCTGAAATCCCACCTGTAGATCAGATACTTTTCCCTCTTGCTCCGCCCAACTTTGTACTCTTTCGCCAAAACCCCTGTATAAACTTTACCTAACACTGATAACAAACTAATCCCCCTATAATTTTCTGGGTTATCCACCTCCCCTTTATTCTTAAATATTGGCACCACTATTGCAGTTTTCCAACTCCTAGGAACCTTCCCCCCTTCAAAGATTGCATTTAATATCCTAACCAGCAATTCTAATCAATTTTCATTTAGACTCCAAGCTTTCCAAAACTCCCCTGGTATGCATCAACACCGCATGCTTTATCCCTTTTCAATCTATTAATTTGTTCCCTCACTTCCTCTACATCTATCGGCTTATCCAATTGCTCAACATAATTGTTATTTTCCATTACCCAAATTGTTTGGTTATCATGTTGCCCTCCTAGCAAATTTTTAAAATACTTGAACCATTCTTCCGCACTTATATTTTTTCTCTTGCTCTAACCTTATACATTCTTTTCACCAACATCCATATTGTTTTGCTATCATTTGCTTTTGTTGCCTCATGTAACTTTATACTCATCTTCTCGGCCCATTCTCTCCTCTTTACTTCCAACAAGTTTCTGTATCCCCATCTTGCAATCAAAAACTCCTCTCTTTCCTTTTGCCTTTCTTCCTGCCTCCACCTTCTTAATTCCCCTAAAACTCTTTGTTAGATGTATTTGTAACATGATTGGATGTGATAAGGCGAGGCTCCTTAGCAGCTGAGTGAGTCACGTGGCTGTCAAGTGCTGAGTTAGCCCTCAGCCACTTTAGGTATGCCCACTATTACAGAACACCTATTGGCATCCCTTTAGTGTTTGCCTGTTCTTGTGTTTGTATTCATCAACAACTTGGAGATTGTTGAATGGAATTTAATCTGTAAGGGTTTGAGAATATATAAAATTGGAGAAATTAATTATAGTTAATTGGAGAAACATCTAAAGCATTATAAGTTTTAGGTGGACTACCTCATGTGAAATTTTATGTGTAAGGGTTTGGAAGAAATTTTATACACATCTGAGATTCGGTTGAAATCAATACAAAATTGAGGACAGTTTCTTGGATAATGTCCACACATGGAGATACATAGAGTGTGTGCCTTCTAACCTGGAGAATCTGAGTTTAAGTCTGAGGGAAAACAAATTTCAGGCAGCTCTCAGCTCTTAGGGCTCATTTGAGTATTCATCCACTCATTTCAATTGTTTTCCTAACAGACCTGAGTTGTAACATGGGATGTCAAACTATTTAAACAAAAAACTCTGTTGTTTTACATTCACATGACTCTCTCTACCCTCCATTGTTTATTAGTGGGTATACAAATTATCCTTACAGAAGTTTATTTTCCTATCTACTTCATTTTAAACGAGGTAAGCCTTTCTGGAAATAGCTGCATGACACATTTCATTATAGCAACAAAGGAAATAGCTATAGTCAAATTTTTAGAACTGGGCGCTATACACTGGCCTTAAAATTCCATACTCTTTCCTTGACACCGTGAGAAACAACTGAAGATCAAAAGGACTTTAAAGGAAGGGCTTTGAGCAATTCGAACCATTAATAATGGATACCTTAGAAATGGCTGATGCTACAAAAAAGTTTATTTGAAATAAATTGTGTATTTTAAAGAGATCTACATTTTTTTGTTGTGTGTTTTCCTCAATTGCTTAACATTTACCAGTTATACAAATTTATACAAAATTCCTTCCGGATAAAAATCACTTAACAGACTATTCCCAGAAAATTCAAGATATGCATTTTATTTGCCATGTAAATGTCTTTAATATATGCTATTTTAATCAAAATTGTTAGAGCTATGTTTTAAAAAATTAAAAATTTTGAAAAATCTTCCATGCAAAGAGTAGTTTGGGGTGAGGGATTTTCTTGAAAATCTTCAGGTCGTATCTTTGGAAGATAATGAACTTAAATACCAAGTTTGGTATTTATCCAACTTTTCAGTTTCGAGTTATGCTGTAAAATGAATCTACCAATATAGCATGGAAGCAGTCTGGACCAGTATGTCTAGGAAATGTAATAATTATGTGTATTTTCAAATAAACATGAATGCCTTGTGGTATTACAGAATAATTTAAAAATATATTTAGATATTGTATCACTTCTTTTGTTTCTGATGTGCTAATTTGGGTGCTGTTCAGTAGTTAAAAGTTGTGAACTGTTTATTTTTAGATATCTGGGCAATAGGCTGCATATTTGCTGAATTGCTTACATCTGAGCCAATATTTCACTGCCGCCAGGAAGATATAAAAACGAGCAATCCATATCATCATGACCAGTTGGATCGAATATTTAATGTGATGGGCTTTCCACAGGAAAAGGATTGGGAGGACATAAAAAAGATGCCAGAACATCCTACTTTACTAAAAGACTTCAAACGAGCAAGGTATGCTTTCCACGAATGTAATAAATACTCACATTATTATTATTATTATTATTATTATTATTATTATTATTATTATTATTTATTTATTTATTTATTTATTTATTAATTCTAGGTGTAATTTTTTGCTTAGATGGAATCTATGTTTCTTCAAGGGTGATTGCTCTCATTGAGCTAAAGTGTTCAATTTTTTCAACTCTCACAAAGTAGTACCATCATTTTTATACCTATATTCCCTATAACCTTCTAATAAGTAGATTGTCTTGAACTATATGTTCCATTATGTTTTACGCATGTTGCAAAATGTAAATTTTATTTTAATTTGTAAATACAGGCAGTTATATGCAAATGCATAATTCTTTTCAGGTGTAATTTATTTATCATGAACACTAGAATTCTGTATATAAACACATCAACATTTTCTTAAGGATCAACATTATTATGAAGTTAGTATTTTGTACGTGTAACCAAACATACCTAGTGAGAAAATATGTGTGTGTTACTTAGCCATGTACTAGTTGCCATACAATCAATAGTTTTGTTTATTTACATGGCTACAGCTAAAACAAGTTACAAAATTGGGGTTGTCTAAAAAACCAATAATTGTTGAAATCATTCAATTACACTATAAATATTAAATAATCATGATTGTCCAGCAACATCATTTCAATTTTGATGAAACTTATGTGGTGTCTGGAATAGCTGACAGTTAAGGTGTAGGTATTTTTATTGCCTAAAAATATATATTTTTTTTTTTTACAAAAGGATATTCCAGTTAACATTTTAATCAGGTAATCAAGATTTAAATTTCACTGTTATGATGCAGCATTTCACATGAGTAGAGACCCAGAAAACTTGTGAGTTACAAGTGTAATGATCAGTTTTTCTACTATGAATCCTTCACAAAGTTAAAACATCTGATGTGTTACATTCACATAACTTTTTCTGTTTACTCCTCTACAAACTATTCTTACGAAAGCTTATTCTTCTGTCTACTTTTTGTTAATGAGATAAACTTTCATTGCACATTAAATTGAGAGATTGTTGAATTTGTTGGCAACGCTAACTTCGCTTACTTAAAATTTGTATTCAAAACATATTTCAGAAGCAATTGCTTCCATCTGCAGCCTTGGTCAAACTGGCAATACTGGAGACATTGTTGCTGGTGTTGGTTGTAGAGGTGGCATCATCTGGTTTTCTTATGGTTAAACTGAGGTTATTTAAGGGCGCGATTTCAAATTTCATTAAATGTTCTTTCCTCTTTACGACATGGATGTATTCCCATATTTTTAATTCAGGGGACATACTGGCGGTTTAATAAAGTAACTTTTGGGTTAATGTCGTGGTGAGCGTCCAAAACTGATTTGCTACTGCCAGTTTTACTATTTACTTGTTGGTAATGCAATTAAAATGTTCCTTTCTTCCAGTTTCAGTGTTTCTTTTTGTTTGCCTACATACCCAGGTTACAGTTTTCACAGTTAACTAAGTAGATGCCTGATTTTCGTTCTGATGGTATTTTGTCTTTTGACCCTTTCGCCAATAATGTCAATTGATGTCTATTTTAAAATGCAGGAGAAGCAATAGATATCCTGTGCATACATGCATTTAATGCTTATTTAACCCTAATTATTTTAATTTTTCTCTTTTAAGATAAATTTAAGTAAATTCTATAAGAGATCAAGGCTTACCTTGAATGGTACACCTCAAAACATGGATCAACACACAAGAGCACATCACCACATTCATGGAAAATATGTTAGTCTCCTTGGAACTCCTTTCTTTGCAATGCACCAGCTACTTTCGAAATGGGTGCAACTTTTTTTGCTGTGGGTGGTATCATTTTGGGAAAGTGTTTTCTTTCAAGTCTGAGGAGTGCAGGTGTTTTTGATTTCTTACCTCCAGTTTGAAGAGGCCTCTGAATGCTATAATGCTTAATTAGACTGCAAACTATTGATATACAAAAGTCCAGGTAGGTCTTCTTGCGTGGGTTTAAAGTTAGTGGATTTAGAGCTGCTTATGTGGACCAAAAACCATTATCTAGATCATCAGCTAGAAGAGAAATTGAAGCTTTTAAAGCCCCTTAGAAAAGCAGCAGAACTATCCATCTGGGAAAAGTTAGTCATTCATAAGAAGAAGCACAATATATTAAACTTTGGTGTCCCATGTGAAAAGGATCTCATTACACAGTCCACCAGTTAATGCCATGTTCTAGTTACAAGAGGAAGCACGGCAGTGAATCCAAGCTTATGATGAAGCATGTCCCAGTAAGTTCTACTGAAAAAGTGAAGCCAGAATAATAAAAATCTTAATTTGTGCATTTGTAAAAGCTTTACTTTGATTCCCAAAACAATTTTAAAAAGAATTGTATATGGTTATATCCAGCTGGTGCAAAAAGACATTTTTATACCATTTACAGTAGACTCTCGTCAGTATGTTTTTGCAGGGACCCAAGTAATTGGACGTCATAGACAGGAAAACGTGTAAATGAAAATGCAAAATCTGCTACTTAAGAACATAATTATGTAATAAAATCTAATAATTACTACATTCAATGGGGAATTGAAACCGATTTGATTCCAATTTGATACTGAATACAATCCACATTTCCATGCTAAACTCAATACGAATTAAGATAGATTTGGATACAAAAAGTGCAGAATAAATAATTCAAGCTTTTATTTTGGTCAACTTGGATTTACGTTGGTGAACATGTTAAACATATGTTAGTTTGTTTCTCTGTATAATTTAAGCAAGTATGGTCTTAGTGAATGTTCTTGAGCAGAATAAATTGTGAATTATGGAAGCGATAAAAGTGGCTTTGCTGTGTGTTTTATTACACCTGTGATAACAATTTCCGCTAAAAAAACAAAATGATGAGCATGCATTGTGTTACAAGTACAGTAGAAGATAGTATCTTTGGCAAATTCAGTACGATTTGAATGTGGTAGGTGTTTCCATGCAACAAATTTTGATCCGATCCTCTTCTGATCCTACTTTCCAAGAGGAAAGTTTTGTGGTAGCATTTCATTTGCTAACATTGTGTCTAAGGTTGATGGGGGAATGTTTAACTTCACGCTATATCCACATGTTTCATATTTGGATTGCTATCTACTTCTTCAAGGATTTTCAGTTTTTCACTGTTGGTTATTTGCCACACTTTCTTTTTCTCCATTGCAAACGAAAAGTAAAAATACAATCTACGTATGTTTGGTCAACACTCAACAGTAGAAACTATCATTGGCATTTACCACGCCAAGCTAAAGCATTCTCTATCCTGTCCACATAAATTGCGTCACACAAATATATACATGCAAGCATGTTATTGGTTGCCGGTCTCCACTCCGTGACCAAGGATTGGCCAAAGTAGCGAGTAAGGACATCAAACTTTGAACGTAGTAAGTGCGACCAAGAAAACGTACTAAGCAAACTTATTTATTGCATTTGGTGTAGGAACTTTTATAATTCAACGTAATACATGGGAAAACATGTTAATGAGGAACGTGCTAATGAGATTCCACTGTAACTGTTTTTCATAAAAAAGAATGTGCTTGCAACACCTGATCTACTAGATCGTCACCACCCCATATACATATTGTATTCTTGGATAACATAACATCAGGCTTGAAAATTTACATTTTCATGTGGACATGCATTTTTCCAGTGTCAATCATCAAAATCTCAGAGCTGCAATTGGATAATGCCATAACTACCCTCCTGTCTTGCCAAACAAGGTAGGTCAAAGGTGGGTGCTGATGCACCTCCATTTCCCCTCTCCTTAGAGTCTGTGTTATCACATCCTTTAGCAAACCAATACAGTTTGAATATAATGTTCCTTTTGCATTTGTCTTTCTTTTGTATAAGGACGTGTATGATTTAGGAGAGCTGTACCAGTGTCTAAATGACAGTCCTACCCTGATCAAGTACAGATGCCATCAGGTGCATTACTATAGAGCCAGATAACCCCAAATCTTTGTATCCAGTATTATCAACCCCGTGATCAATGTAAATGCAGCTATTATAAAGATATACCATTTTACTTTCACAAAGATCAAAATTTTTTATGCCAAATCTGGTTCTCTTTGTTTTGATGTATTACTATCAACTTAAGCGGCCCTTCCAAAGCATCAAGCTTTTGCCAACAGTGACTTTATGTACTTTTCTTTGAATTTTAAAATAATATAATTCAAAACCAGCCTAAGTTTGTGTAGTTTATCATTTACATTTTCTCTGAAATGAAGGAACTGCAAAATGGAAATAAACCTCTTATTTGACAATCATTTTTCAAAAAATAAGTCGCTAGCATGTCATCTTTAGACCAATACATGTGTAATTAAGGTTTACAAATAACACCCAGGAGAGCAATTAGACCAAATAGTTGTCTTGACCACTTCTGAATTCTGCTCTTAGGCCCTAATTTGCCTTTAGAGGTCAGGTCTTCCTTCACCTTACGCGCATATACATTTGTTTCCATAATAATGAGAGATACTTATAGTGTTACCCCAAACACTATGGTTGGCATTTGGAGTTGCAACCAATTAGCGGCTTGAGGTTTCTATTCTTGTAATAAATCACAAGTTCTTTGAACTCCTGAGGAGGTGGTGGTCTTAGGGGAAATAGGCCAAGCAGACTACCACCTGATGTGGCATTCCGCCCTCCTCATACCTAACTAGGACTGCTGCCAGATCTTTATAAGAAATCTCAACAGGGCCAGGTACTGAGTCTAGAATGACACATGCGCTGAAGATAGTAAAACCTTTTATATTTAGTCCCATGATACAGCCCTGTCCAAGCCAGGGTTCTTGTATCATGGCGACATCAATTTCATACCTCGCTACATTACTCGAAAGAAGTCACAAGGCAGTAATACTGTGTTGCAAGTTAGCCTGAATGAACGAAATCATCTTGGTTTAACCTACCTCACTTAAAAAAAAAAAAAAAAACCATTTCCCAAGGAGTCCAGTTCTCCTTAGATCCCTGGGTCCTCTCTTGGACTGTCTAGGAGATAGGGCCTGCATCTCCACATCTTCGGAAGTCGCAGTTCCAACCTCCTTTTGTGTGCCTCGTGGGGGCAGGTTCCCTACTGGAGCCCCAACCTCCACGCTTGTAGTTATGATCAATCCAGTGTCCCTAAATGGGATGTCTGGTTTTAGATACAGGGCCTGCTTCTCCACATTTCCAATGAATTGCAGTTCCTGTATCCTTTGCCTTAATCTCGGTGGCAAAGTCCTCTTTGAGGGCCCAGCCACCTCAACTTTGGTATGAATGCTCTCAGGGTCCCCTAATAAGGAGCCCTCCAGTTTAATGGAACTTATATTTACCAAGTTCCCACGATTAGCTAGAGAAAACTCAGGTCCGCACAGACAGAGATCTTCATGCCTGGGTAAGACTGCATACTCTGAGAGGTGGTCAGGTATTTCGGAGGCTCCGCTAGCGAACATCTTCCCATGTGCCATGCATCCCCTAGCATGGATCACATAACACCTTAGGGTTGGGGAGTTGGTTCGCAGTCTCCAATTTGTTATTTTTTGGAGACAGGTCTGACTCAGTGTGTCAGTGATCAACCAACGCTGCTGGTCAGATGCTGGCTATCCACTACCTGCCGACGCATCAGGTATCCGCTCAAGGTTCAACTTTAGGGCTTACAGGCTATTAGGCTGCTCCCAAGGCCCCCCCCTCCCTGCTACGGAGATTGGCTGTATAGTTTGATCTGTGATTAAACAGTCGTTTAACATGGTTATTGATTAAATGAGGAAGTACAATGGCATACCAGAGCAATTCAAGTCAAAAGACAAACAAATTGTTTTTTCTATTTTTTTTTTGCTGGAGATAGCAGTTAATTGCAAAGATATTCCTGAGGTATTTATTTATGTGGCTATCAAGTTTTATATTGATGTTAGCATTGTTTTCTTCATATTCTACAGCTGATAGTCTAATTGCAGTGGTAAATAGTTATGAATAATGAATAATGAATAATAATAATAATAATAATAATAAATTTAAATAACAGATGGTGGTCCTCATTAAAATGGATGGTTTTAGGCAACGTTAAAATGATAGCAATAATAATTTTAAATATAATTTTTTTCTTTTATTTAAAATGTTGCCCTTGAGAGTCTTTATTATATAATTTTTCAAGTTAATATGTTATTAATAGAGTCAACAAATCCCGGCTGCGACATTGAATTTTTCAGTTGACTTCATTAATAACTTGCCAAGACCGGCTAAGATCTGTAAAAAGTATAATTAATTTCAATTAATTATATATTTAATAATAATTAATATGTTATATTAACTAAACTTGTGGTAACACTTTGGCTATTTTCTATTTGTTATTATTGATCCAATTATTTTAATGTTTTATTAACTAATTCTGTCTTTTATGACATTGAATTTATTTAATCAGCAGGGAATGTAAATAGAATGTTAATTCTTCGCTTTAATGGAGCTCAGGTACTTTTAGTGTGCAGAGATTATATCACTCTATGCCAGCTCATAGAGTTAAATTTTCTTCCTGTAATATATTTCTTCTGACTCCCCTTGAATCTTTCTCACAATAACTCAGTGATTAATGTGGAATCTGCTCCACCTCACATGGTAACTAATTTTTCCTACTGTTCTTGTAGAATACCTTCTTCTGTGTGATTTCCTTTCTTCTGCAATGTGTCGCATCACCTCACAAAAATTACTATGGCATCGTTTTTTAACTTTTTGATTCTTCATGTCTTTAGCAACTAAATCTCATTTTTTCGATTCTTGCATTGCTATGTCCAACTATATACACACATTTATTTTATTATGTTTTCTATTTAAAATTAATACTTGTTTTCCTATCATTCTACTGTGCAATCATCATGAATTATGTTGATTTACATTTAATAATAAATTATTTCCTTATATTGTGTTTACATTCCTTTATCATTACATTATATTCTTCTCTTCATGTGAATCTATATAAATGTAACAATTTTTTTCTATCCTTTTTTGCTTACACTAAATTCCTTTATACAGTATATTCCTTCTGCCCTTTTAAATTTAGAATTGTATATCTAGGCTTTAAAATGATTGTACCCTGGCTTTATTGGCTTAAAACTTTTAGATATCCTTTTACCTTGTATGAGAATTATGATATATTGAATATTCTCAATAATTCACTAGCAAACAGTAAAGAGAAGCAGTTAACACCATGAAGGAACACAAATATGCACTTTTTGCTGGCTAAAATTAACATACTACATCATTATGGACGGGAAGAACACACTACCATCAGTGCCTACAAAGGCGACAAAGACAACTCCAATATGTTGGCTGGCAGCAGAACTGGGAAAACAGTATATTGCCTATACAAAATGCCTGAGTTGGAGGTGAAGTGGCTGGATATCTCATAGTATTGAATTATGGGGCTCAATAATGGGTGGGAAATTTTTGGCACAGTACATAGGATATTTTGAAGAAGGTTCCAGTGTTGCCAATTTTAGCAGTTAATGAAGTTGCCCAAATTGAAATGGAAAGAGTATGAAGAAAAGCATTGATCATGGAAAGAGCTTTGAAGTTCATTTACAGGATTCTGAATTTAGATGTTGGGAATTTTAAAGTAGTGTTTACTGTCAGGAAATGAGCTTATAAAATAAAGGTTTGGCAACTGATTTAAGGATTAATTTGGTAAATAGTGGCTTTGGATATGATGGAGAAGGAAAGAAACCAATATTAAAGGCTTCTGGAAAGTTACAAGAAAAAGATTTGACGCTATGGAGATACAAAATTTATCTAGTGAACTAACAGAGAAGAGGTCTCTAATGTTCCATATCTCAATGAAAAGCATTTGGGAAAGAGAGAGGAATACATGGTTAAGGACTGGAGTGTGGGGGTTAAAAGGGCAAAGGAAAAGGAATGGGTATATGCAAAGTGAATGTCTGCTGTGTTGGGGGTGGGAATTGGAATTTAGAACATATAGTGTTCAGATACAAAGATGTAGAACAGAAGTTTGAGTTATTAAAAAAAAAAAAAAAAAAAAAAAACCATGAGTAATCACTTTAAACCATCTCTATGCAGAATTATTTTCAGGATTTTCTAGGTTTTGCATGCCATTGTCTTCCTACAACCTGTCATCCTTCATGATGTAGTGGTTACCATGCTAGCCTCTAGTTTCCAAGGTCGCAGGTTCAAACCCAGCAGAGGACGATGGATTTTTTTCGGGCATAAAAATCCTTAGCATGGCTTCCTTTGGAAGGGAAGTAAAGTCGGTGGTCCCGTGTCTTAGATTTATGGCACGTAAAAGAACCTCAAGCCAGATAAAGAGGCCTCTGAGCAAAATTACCGGTCTTTCATGCCCAACATAGAATGGGACGCTAAGGACCACAGCAGTTAAAGAGCATCCCTAACTAAAACTCAATTTAATTTCTTCCTACAACCAACAAAATGAAAGCAGAAGCACAGTAACATACTTGTGTGAATCTAGTGATAGCTAGTGACCATTTGTGTAAACAAAATGCCAGCTACAACATCTTAATACAATGCATAAAAGGTATCCAAATGTACCTGTTGTATAGCTATCAGTAGTGAATATATGCACATTTTACCCAGGGAGGATTTTTTGACAAAAATTGTAAAAGCATAGGCCAATATTTATTAAAGTAAAAAACAAATGGAAATGAACAGAAAAGAGGGAATGAAAATTAATATGTATATTTGTGCCTATACGTATGTGCATGCATGAGAGAGACAGAGAGACAGACAGACACCATCCAAGAAATTAAATACCATTGCAGTCCCAGCCACCTTTGAAATCTTTGTATGTTCATCTGTGGGCCAACTGTCATCCACATTTCGAGGAAACAATTATCATATACCTGTAAGGAAGAGCATGCAATATATCCTCTTTCCAAAGCATTTTTTCTACAAATCTATGAAAGTAGAGAAAAATGTTATCATATACCTGTAGCATGCAATGTATCCTCTTTCCAAAGCATTTTTTCTACAATCTATAAAGATAGGGGGGAAATGCTCTGTATGTAAAGTTTTCTATGCACTCATTGAGATTTATATCTGGTTTAAGGGATGAAATCTGTACCTCTTCCATCGGGTATATACATTTAATGGCTATCTGCATTTGTTGAAAAACAGAGCAGGGTATAAATGAATCACAAAAATAATAAACACTGTTACTGGTTAGTATATTTAATTAATATAAAAATTTTTGGCTGGTATATTTTTCTAAGCCATTGTTAAGCTTTCTCAGATGCCTTAAACTTCCATGCATGCATCCATCCCAAAGTTGTAAACACTGAGAGCTCTTACATTTCAGCAGATAGCCAAGTTAAAGTGAAATGTGCCTTATACTTTTCTTTGCCTGCAGCTATTCAAATTGTTCCCTGGTGAAATACATGGATAGACACAAAATCAAACCAGATAGCAAAGCATTTCATCTGGTAAGTACAGAAATGAAGTGTCTCCATATTCATTTCCTTTTTTAAAGGAATAGTGATATTAAAATAGATCACATAATACATAAGCTTTTATTCAGGTATTTGAATGTACTTTATTGCTGAAGAAACGATTGGTTCCAGCTTCAGAAGCTGTTGCTGATGGATCCAACAAAAAGGATAACATCAGAGCAAGCAATGCAAGATGCCTATTTTCAAGAGGAACCACTTCCAACTCAAGAGTAAGTATGTTACATTGTGCAGAAATCATGCTTCTTAGACTAATCTTGGAATATTGTATATAATATGAGGATCACTCCAAAAGTTTCTAGCAGGAGTTAAATCATTAAAGTGACAGTGATAGTGTCACATCCATGGCTTTAGCTACCATGCTTCCCGCCTTCACAATTTAGCCTACCTCCTGTTGACTCGCTTGACAGCTTAGCAGCATCTCTGCATTGAGATCTTTTATTTTTCCCCAAAGGGAAGAGCAGGGTGATTTGAAGAAATTTCTCTTATCGGCACTAGAGGAGGGAGATATAAAACATTTCTGAAATTTAAAATTCTCTGAAACCCATTCTGAATTTTTTTACAAAAATGTTGGCAATGTTCTGTAACTTTTTTGCAACCTGGAACTTATTTTGTGGCATAAATCCTTGATTTTTGTCTTTAAATTACTTATGTAGCAATCAGTGGGATTATCCTTATAAATATGGTTCAATATATAATTTTGTACCGTAACTTGCATGGATTTTTCCCTGTGCCAAACGTAAAACAACTCATTCCTTGAAGCTGTACTGATCTAAAAAAAGAGATGTAATGAATAAAATGGCAGGAAACAGCAGCTGAAATGCCATCTGTCCTTTTCTCTAATAAATAACAAACACCCTACAGTTAATTTTAAAGCAGCGAAACTCGGCATATCTTTTGTAAGTCTACATAACCTTCACACGTAATCTTCTTTCAAAGAAAGAGCACTTCACTTTTGTAAACTGCATAGCTTGCAGCTGTGATAAGGCAATGGCTTTCTTATCAATGAAAACAAGAGTGCATACCTTGGTCATTAAAGTCCATGCTGAAATGTTCAGTAATTTACTTTATAACAACCATCCCTCATGACACCAGTCAGAAGTACCAACTTCAGATAACTGAAATAGACAATCAGAACAGCCAAATAATGAAAATATTCTGTTTCATGGTACTACATACATTATAGAATAAGCAAAATATAAAATTAACCCATTAATGCCTGAATTATTTTTTTGTTAATTTTTATTGGTTTTCTATTTTATTACTTCTCTTAAGTAACAAAAACGTAGTGAATAAAATACAAAAATAAGTATTCATTACTCAATTTTGAAAATATTTTCCATTACCATATGGTAACACAAGGTGCTTCCAGTACCTAGTTTTATTACATAATTTTCATTAAGAAATTGTATTCTGAATCTTCAGCGGGCTACTATTCTACATCATTATTGAAGGTAATACTGTTACCCCCAAAATTTAAGAATTTGAACTAAGTAAAAAAATATTGTGTAATTCCACAAAAATGCACTTATAATATGCATAGGTACATCAGTATTTTCTGCATTTGTAAAATCACACAAAATCTAATGAGTATGAAAGGGAATAAAGCAGTTGATGCACAATCCAACACTACACTTCAAGCACATTGTTCTCGCACTTGATTTACAGTAGTTATTAGCACACCTTTTCCTTTTTCCTCCTTCCATTGGTTGGACAAGGTGGTAAGTTCTGCCAAATCTTATAGAATCTGATATGCGATCGCTAAGAGGTATGCGTGAAGTTGCTGGTCTTCCAACTCCTTCTGGTACAATATGGTATCTCTTGAGATCCAACTGAGGTATTCTTTGTCTTCTGGCTTTATTGTACAAAATCCAGCTGTTCTGAATGCCCACCTCTAGCATCATGGGTGCAGCTGCCTCTAGTGTAGGCGGCTGTACCGATGGGTTGTACACATTTTGGTCAACTTCTATTCTTTCGTTGTTTGGTAACCTTATTTCAGCATTAGCCAGTAATTGGTGAGATGTCAGGTTGTCAGAAAATCTGCCTTCATCCTCATGTCCAGAATCCTCATCTGTGTCTATGTTTGATACTGGTGACTCAATAAACACATCACCATCAATATCATCACTGTAAATTATCTACAGTCCTTTAGCAAGTGAAAGGCCTTTCCTGAAACAACATAGCGTAATATACGTCTTACTGAATATATCCGCCTAGCATTGCCATATGGAAACATTGGAATTAGGAAGCCATAACTTCACCTGTTTTATCTGAATCACCTTGTAACTCCCAGAGAATATATATTGCACTATACAAAGAAATATACTACCAATAAATAATCCACATAATAATCCTAAGCGTATAAAAATATACTTACTCGAAACGGATGTCCATTTCTGCTCCACATTCAGCGATAGCAGTTTTCGAACAATCTGTATGTTATTATTGTAACAAACACGACAATAAACATTATTTGTCATAGATGCGGTTCCTTTACAGGGTGATTAGCAGTAGTACCAAAACTCCAGCGTAATTTTTGAAAGCACAATAACAACTTTAAGAATGTGTTACGTGCCTTATCATATTACAATGCTAGGCATTAATGGGTTAATATAGTATTATAAAAAGAGATTTTTTTTTTATTTTTGGTCCTAATTCCTATATTTTGATGCAGTAATTTGTATCATAAATTATTTAAATGTAAAGAGTGTTTATAGTATGAATATGCATTATTATGTGACATTGATTTGAGATGTTTGTTGATTGTAATTATTGTTGGGAAGTAAGTTTATACTGCCTTACTGAAACTGACAATAATAGCGTGCAATAATGCAGCGAGGGGATGAGCTGTTTATCATTATTGGAAACGAGGAAGTTACGTAATATTGGCGCATTTTTCTTTTAGAATTTGCTGAAACATGTCCCTAGAGCATATGTATTCATAATTTTCATTGGATATAAAAATTGACGCTAATGTTGGCGCGTTTTATTAGCCAATTGCAGCTCAGTTATAATCTTTAGGCATATCTGGGTGAAGGAGTATAAAAGAGCTAGGTTAGAGTTAGAGCCGGTCAGTTCATCAAAATTCTTTGTACACTACACGTCGCATTCCCGTCAGTTCGTCAAAAATATTTTGTATGATACACGTCGCCTTCAGTCCAGCAGAAATATTACACGTCGGCTATCGATTCGCAAGTTACGCGTATAAGAGTTATGAAAAATCTCAAGTATGGTAAAGTTAATTATACAAAAGGTTGAAGTACGTGGATTAAAAGTGATCAGTAAGAAGTTGTTATAACAGTTTCAGTCTGGCGAGTGTCAAGATCAATGTGTAAATGTTATAGTAAATGCGTTCGACAATAAAAGTGTAAAACAAATTCTTTCATCAGTGTTATCTTTGGATAAGAGACTCCCTTCCGTTTACACAACCTGTATAAAGAGAAGTGCTTGACCAAAAGATCATAGCTAGCCGGAGGACAGAGAACCAAAAATTAAATAAAATAACAGTAGCATTCTTTCAAACGAACACTAATACTGCCGCAAATTGCTAACACCAGATGGAGCTAACAACTAACAAGCCTAACAAATGAATCACGTCACAAGATGGCTTCATCACATGAAGTAAACACACATACACAAACATTATAAGTGAAACCGTCGCAAATTGGCTACCACAGCGTGGGGCTCAACAACAAAATAAATATAACAAATAATGTTACTTCAAATTGGCGCCCAACGTTGGGCAGAGTGACCAGGAAGGAGCAAAGAAATCAGGACGTGGAGCGAATGGAGCAGTGAACTGAACTACAAGACGCAGATTCCAGAAACAACTATAGGAACGACAGACTACGCGGATGATTGGACATCGTAATTCCGAGATTAAAAGGCAACAGGGGAATTCAAATACAGAACACCAAAACGACGTAGATTCATCATGATACGACGCAGAAGCGACATACAAACCTAGGAGAGAGGGGCAGGAAGCTGGACATCAAAGTAACGGCAACAGACAGCATCGCAAAGGTCAGAGTATAGTAATTTTTTTTAGAAAACAAAATTGTAACATTCAAATGTACTTGAGGAGTGGTAGGATAAAGAAAACTATGTCCACTAATAATACTGAAGAAATAATTATGGAGGGAGATAGTGTAACAGTTAGCTGTAATTCAATACAGGTTACAGAAAATAGCTCAAACAATGTAGGATTTGAGGGAGGAAATGTTAGTGCAGAAAGTAAGAATAGAATAGCAGGAAATATTAATATTGATGCTGGTATGATGGAAATGCTGAGAAATATGAGTAGGGAATTGAGGGAAGATATGCAAAAGAATAATGAGAAATTAGAAAAGAAAATAGATCAAAACAGGGAAGATATGCAAAAGAATAATGAGAAATTAAGGGAAGATATGCAAAAGAATAATAGGGAATTAAGAGAAGATATTGATAGGAGTTTAGAACAAAAACTAGATCAGAATAAGAGAGAATTAAGGGAAGATATTGGTAAAAGCTTTAAAAAAAAAACGGAAGAAATTGAAAAGAAATTCATGGAGCTAGATAGTAGTATGATGAGAATGAGAAATGAAAATCAAGAAATGATAGCAAATGAAATAGGTGAAGTTTCAAAGAAAATGTCAGAAATGAGCAGGGAAATATCAAACCAAAAAAATGAGGTTAATACTAAAATAGAACATGTTAATGTAGAATATACAGAGTCAGGTAGTAGAATGAGTAACATTTCAAGTGAGATAAGAGAGATGAAAGAGGTTATGAATGTAGATGTGAATCAGGCGCAAGTTAATTTCAGAGGGGAGATATCAGAAATACAGAAGGAGTCAGTAATGCAAAGAAATAAATTGTACGAAGAAGTTAAAGTTTTGCCTGTAAATAATCAAAAGCTAATTTCTGAAGTTAACAAGTACTATGATGTTCAAATTGAAAACTCCAATGCAGTACAGTTTATTACAGATTTGTCAGAGTACTCTCAAATTTAAGAGATAGTAGAAGAATTGAAAATGACAGTTGTTAAAAGATGTGTTGTTCAGGAAACTTTAGATTGTTTTCAAATGTTATCAGGGGACAAAATTTCATATGAATACAAGAGGTTATTCATGAACAAAAATTTGAAGGTTAGGATACGGCTACGAGTAATGTTTAGCCACAGACAATTTGATCCAGGAGGGTAAATAGCAATGAGATGATAAAAAGTCAATGCTGGATAGTTAAAGACGAAATGCAGAGCAATGTATTGGAACGTAAGAGGGTTAATTATATATGTATGTCATAAGAAAGGAGAAATAAATTTTTGACATAACTAAATGTTTAAAAGGAAAATAACATTTTATTAGTAACTATAATAGCATTTGAAATAAAGCATGATGTTATATTAAAGTACGTAGATATAATTCCAAGAGTATTGTGAATATATAGTACAAAACAACAAAAATGGGGTAAAAGTAATTAAAACAAATATTTATGTAGCAAACAGAACATGTGAAACAGTGCCTAGATTTAAGAGATGTAAATATATTTGTGTAGAGGGTGAATATTTTAGTAAATATGTATAGTAATTACAAAAATTCTTAAATGCACAAATTTTTGTCAACTTAAGAAAGTAAACAATTTTGTAACAGTAATTAAATAATTCAGGGTACAGTATTTGCTATAAAAAAAAATTTTGTAATGTCAGATTAATGTCTAAACACATTAGACCAGAGCCAGTAAGTAGTGGCAAGATAAAGACAAAACATATGTCATGTGTTAAATGCACGTGAAGTGTTAAGTGAAAGTGATAGCGTGTGTTCCAAGATTTAGGAGACTAAAAACCCAATTATAAAATTTCCAAACAAGTTGTAAATATTTATAATTATGTTTCTAGTGGGGCATATGATGCAGTAATTTGTATCATAAATTATTTAAATGTAAAGAGTGATTATAGTATGAATATGCATTATTATGTGACATTGATTTGAGATGTTTGTTGATTGTAATTATTGTTGGGAAGTAAGTTTATACTGCCTTACTGAAACTGACAATAATAGCGTGCAATAATGCAGCGAGGGGATGAGCTGTTTATCATTATTGGAAACGAGGAAGTTACGTAATATTGGCGCATTTTTCTTTTAGAATTTGCTGAAACATGTCTCTAGAGCATATGTATTCATAATTTTCATTGGATATAAAAATTGACGCTAATGTTGGCGCGTTTTATTAGCCAATTGCAGCTCAGTTATAATCTTTAGGCATATCTGGGTGAAGGAGTATAAAAGAGCTAGGTTAGAGGTAGAGCCGGTCAGTTCATCAAAATACTTTGTACACTACACGTCGCATTCCCGTCAGTTCGTCGAAAATATTTTGTATGATACACGTCGCCTTCAGTCCAGCAGAAATATTACACGTCGGCTATCGATTCGCAAGTTACGCGTATGAGTTATGAAAAATCTCAAGTATGGTAAAGTTAATTATACAAAAGGTTGAAGTACGTGGATTAAAAGTGATCAGTAAGAAGTTGTTATAACAGTTTCAGTTTGGCGAGTGTCAAGATCAATGTGTAAATGTGATAGTAAATGTGTTCGACAATAAAAGTGTAAAACAAATTCTTTCATCAGTGTTATCTTTGGATAAGAGACTCCCTTCCGTTTACACAACCTGTATAAAGAGAAGTGCTTGACCAAAAGATCATAGCTAGCCGGAGGACAGAGAACCAAAACTTAAATAAAATAACAGTATCATTCTTTCAAACGAACACTAATACTGCCGCAAATTGCTAACACCAGATGGAGCTAACAACTAACAAGCCTAACAAATGAATCACATCACAAGATGGCTTCATCACATGAAGTAAACACACATACACAAACATTATAAGTAAAACCGTCGCAAATTGGCTACCACAACGTGGGCTCAACAACAAAATAAATATAACAAATAATGTTACTTCAATTTCATCCCACTGCGCAATGGTAAGAATGATAAGAACAGGCCAGTTACTCTTTAAAGTGTTAAATTTACATTGCCCACAAATCCTAAAATGAACAGTTATGATCTCACTTACCCAGGTTAAACCCATGGCAGCCACCATTACTGAGAAAGGGTCGTGAACTATCCTCGGCTAAAGCCCAGAACTCCTTTCAACAGTCAACATGAGTGCCATCATCCTAAACTACTACACAGTGTACTAGCGCCCGATGGCATATATATAAATTATGAATGCTTGATCATCAAAAGTGTAATTATAACTTGTGCTGAACAATATAATGGTACAAAATATAGTGTATCCAAAGAGCTGTTCCATTTCTTTCATACCATTCTAGGGCCCCCAGTCTTTTGCTTGCTTTAGTACACATTCTTTCTGTTTTTCCCAGGTTAGTTTATTATCTAAGGTAACACCAAGGTAGATTGTTTCTTCATATTAAAGTTTTGGTTTTCATTTCTTAATGAGAAGAATTGGTAATTTATTTTTCTTACATTTTTACTCATGTTCTTTTGTGCCTAGTTAATTAGTGGTTTTATTCCTACGTTGATATTGTTTTCTAATTTTTTTTTTCCCCCCTGTCATATATGATTCTTGTGGGTGTCCTGTGCTGACCTGTTTGAATTTTGATGTTGCATTATTGTATTTTCTGGTGATCATTGTTACATTAAAAAGTTGCCTATACCAGCAAAACATTTCAGATTTCATCTTATCTTCTTTAATCTACTTAACAACTTTGATCTACAGACAATGTCAGAAGCTCCTTGGAAATCTTTCTTGAAAGATTCTGTAATTTCATGTGTAATTCTCATTATTTGGTGGTTTGTTGATCTAATTTTTCTGAATACACTCTGGGTTGGTGTAATCAGATGATGTTTTACCAGATAGAAGGTTAGCCTTTTGGTGATCATTGTTTCTTGAAATTTTGCATTTGGGAAGTTAGAGCTATAGGCCTGTAAATTACATGGAGTTTTTTGGTTGGTTTTGGGATTGTTATTGTGATTTTTTTCATCTGCTGGGATATACTTAGAGTTTTAGCAGTAAGTTTTGTGCTATAGATCCAAGACTTTTAGAAATTAGGAAATATGGCATTTAATCCTGGTTATTTCTTTATTTTTAATTTTTTTATGGTGTTCCTCATCTCTGCTATCTTGAAATTGTCCTTGAATATATTTTCATATAGACTTTCTTTGTTTTCTTTGCTTATTTTGTGTGTTGTATAATAAATATTGAATACTTCCACCATGAAGTGGTCTTCTGTTAGATTTTTGTTCTGGAATGTAGAGGTTATGAGAAGTTTATTTTTCGTTTACTGTTCATTATACGTACATAATTGTGCTCTTTAGTTGCACTTTTCCTGAAATCTAAATCTTATAGGAATTTTGTGTAAACTTCATTTTCAGCAGTTGTTACAGTAAAAATTCTTGTACTGTTTGCACTTAAACATTTTTATACTTTTTTTTTCTGAGGCACCAACTAAACTCCTGTGCTTTCCATGTTAATTTTTTTCAGATATACATTTTATGTTTATTTGATTTCTATTTACATCCATTTTAAAGACTTTTAGCATAGAAACACTATTTAGGCATTCAAAACATATGCAAAGCAATGTCACAAAAATGCATGTTGGAATGCAGATACTTGATAGAGACTGTACTTTTCTTGGAAACCATCCCTTAGTGTCAAGGACAGGGTCACAACATTCTTTAGCAGCAACCACAGGCTGCAATCTTGAAATCAGTCAAGAAAAATCCATGCAAGACATTTGTAAAAGTTCACTGCTCATTAAGCATCTTTGTGTCTGCAGGTTAGTATGATGAACATGAATGGGATTAAGAGAGTTACAATCGCTGATAAGTTAAAATTTCTAAAGATAGTGAGAGAAAGTGGAAATAAAATGTGAGTAGATATTGCCAAAGAGTTAGGGATTGCCCGATCCACACTAAATTACATTGTTTAAAGGCAAAGGAAATTGAAGAAAGTGCATATTTGTTTGGAGTATCGAGCAGTAAATGAACACACATTCAAGGCAGAAAATATGCATGCCTGGAATATGGTTTATTACAGTGGTTTCAGCAGCAATGAAAGAAAGCATTCTGATCATTGGACCAAGGCTTTGCAAAAAAGCAAACAAAATGGTAATGTCTTGGTATTCTCATGCCTCATCAGGCTGGCTTTATAAAATTAAGATTAGACATGGCACCAGCACTAAGAGCATGTGTGATGAAGGTAAAATAATAGACATTAATACTGTGCAGGATTGGAAAGTAAACCTTTTGAAGGAACTAGCAAGTGCATGTGATCCCAAAGACAGATTCAACACAGATGAAAATGCCTTTTCTTGAATATAATGCCTAACTGCACAATGGCATTCAAAGTTAAAAATTGCCATGGTAAATAAATAAAATTGAATTTTATTTATGGACGCTCTAACTACTATGGTTCTTAGCATCCCATTCCATATTGGGCATGAAAGACCGTAAATTTTGCTCAGAGGCCTCTTTATCAGGCTTGAGGTTCTTTTACATGCCATAAATCTAGGACTAGGGACCACCAGCTTTATTTCTCTTCCAAAGGAAGCCATGCTGAGGATTTTTAGGCCTGAAAAAAATCCATTGCCCTTCGCCAGGTTGGAACCTGCAACCTCAGAAACCAGAGGCTAGCATGGTACCCCATTGCCATGGTGGGAAACGTAGTAAAGAATATGTAAAAGTGTTGCTATGTGCAAATAGTGATAGAAATAAAAAAGCACCTCCCCTAACTGTGGCAAAATTTGCAAAGCCTCGTTTTAAAAATGTTAAAAAAGTTCCTACCAAGTACGCTAACAATAAGAAATCATAGATGATAATGAAAGTGTTTGAAAACCAGCTGAGAGGCATCAATGCAAAAATGGGTGCAAAAGGTATGAAGATCCTTCTGTTTGTGGACAGATGCACAGCACATCATCCAAATACATTGTGCCTGAGGAATGTAACCGTTGAATTTTTCCCTGCAAATTGCATGAGGGTCAATCCATGCAAATCTAAAACTGTAACATCTTAGAATGCAAAAACATTTTAGAATATTGCTTTCTATACCGCCTGCACATACCAGGTAGAGTATGAAAATATTTTTGACAATAAAATGGCAATTATGGGCATATAAAATTTGTATTTGTCTGAAATGATGCTCTGTGTATACTATTCTCTAGACTGTACAGGAGCTTCAGCATGATTTTTACATTTATGAAAAGGGAGGATATTCAATGTCATTGTACACTAAATATTAAGTTACATTATTGTTTGTTGAAAAAATACCCATTCTAATTTAAAATGTTATAGTTTGAAAGAAATTTTAAAGTTAAATGTAATATTTATTGAGTGCCAAGATAATTACAATCATATTGGGGGTGACTGCTTCTGGCCCAGGCTATTTTATAGTCATCTCCCCTCCTTTGGTTATAATAATATATTAATTTATTGAGCATTAAGCTATTACTTGTTAGACTGCCTTCTCTATTTGGCCCTAGTCATTAAGATGGGAGTCATGTAAATTACAATTACATGCTAATACAATTAGTAATCCTTATATTTATTTATATTTAAGTTATGTTTCCTCTTTTAACCGTCCATATCCATTTATTCCTATTCATTCCACACCCATAAACTTTCCTTTCTCCTAATCTCTATTTCTTAGCATTCAAATATAATATGTTGTATATCTTCTCTTCCCCCGCCCTTGATCTACAGTTCATATTTTTTGTACATTTATTTTATACCCTTCCACATTTTACTCACATTATTTTCTCTAATGATTTTAGTTGATTTCTCTGCTTATCCCTTTCCCCTATTCTTGTGTTAAAGTCACCCATTATTATAGTTTCTATGTTCGAAAATTTATCCTTTAACATTTCTATGTCTTTCTCTAAAAGATGGTACAGTCCAGGATTGTGAAATTGTGAAGCAGTCAGTTTGGCCTTCACAATTCCAAAATCCCAATCTACTTGTTGACTGCTATTGCGATCCCATCCTGTTACGAAAAGGTGTAAACTTCTCTAAAGTTTTTTTACTTCTCATTTTAATTCCCTCCACTGATTTTTGCATTTCTTTCTGAAGCACCAATATATTTCCATGTGGAGATGATATAATGTTTTCTGCCCCTTCTTCCTCCGAATACTCCCCACTTTTCCAACGATTCTCCCCCTTCCCTTCCCCGCCATATGCTCTTTTACACTGACACTGTTGCCACGCTTCTTTCCTCTTCTCTGCAAGGGCGCGTGCGAGTTCCCTCTCCTCTCTCCCCGGTGACACAATAATATTTTCTTCCCCTTCTTCCTCTGAATACTCCCCGCCTTTCCAGCAATTCACTCCACTTCCCTTCCCCACCACATGCTATTTTACATTACTCACTGTATACTGTGGCCACGCCTCTTTCCCCTTCTCTGCAAGGACGTATGCAGCTTCTCTCTCCTCTCCCTGGTGACACTATCTTCTTTGGTAAGATTAAATAGAGATAAGCATATTCTTTAAACTGTAGAAGTTTCATCAGGGAACCTCTAAAGGAACTCAAGTTATAAAATATAAAGAACTCATTGGAACCAAGGTGCATAGTGTGCAACATGCCACACCTGACTGTTGAACTCGTTCTGTTGTCTGGCACACATTACTCTGTCTCCCTGTGACGAGATCTCTGCAAATTTCACACAAACCAGAAAATGCTTTTATGGCAACCTTTTATTCAGAAACTGAATCACACTGTGATACTGGCACAGTTTTCAGTCCCACAAATCTCTGTGTATTTAACAGCTAGGGTTCTTTGTGTTCCTTTTTGCTTGTGAATGCAACAGAAATTCCTATATATTACTTTACACCCATTCATAGAGCTCTGGGGGTTGTTATCTGAGTTCCCTGAAGACTAGCATAGGAGAAAGTCTCTTTAATTATACCTCCTGTGTTGTCACAAGGGCCCTTTCCTTGGCTTGTGAAGAAATGCCATTCAACTGACATTTGCAAATCTTATGACACAGCAGATTAACAAAATCCTTGTTATTCTTGTATTGACATGCTGCCCTATCACTGAAATAGTAAATCTTATTTATGTATGAAAATTGCTATTGTAGACAGTTAATCAGTTCTTTTTTGAAAAAGATCAACTGTCATAGCTGTCATAAATTAAGTATTCTGGTATAACTGAAAACCATGCATGTTCCAGATCATTGTTAGTGTTCTTGTAGTAAATATAAAATGCATGAATAGTTGCTTGAAACCTCTTCTAGCAGCTTTCTTGAATGACATCCTATATGTATTTATTGTGCTAAGAGTTTTACAAATTTGATTGTCTACTGCATTTTGACCCTGGTCACTTATTCAGTAGACAATCACTACAGTTTATTTACATTTTACAAACTCTTGTCACTAAATTATCTTGCTCTTTTTTTCAGGTTTTTTTTTTTTTTCATGTCCCATTTCCACTTTTCATTTATTGATTACTTAACCATCACACATTCACTATAGTTTTCCATTCAAAGTAAGATGCACTACCTCTTACTTTTCTCTTTCCACTGTCCAAAGCCATTTATTTTTTTACTTTACACAAAAACTGTCCAATGCTTCTAGCGCCCTTGCATATCATTTCAATTATAAGTGTATTTCTATCCCCCTTCAACCACTTCTTATTAAAAAATTCTTTTCTCCAATTTTCTGTTCCTTGGCACTTAAATACTATGTGTTCAATGTCTTCATTACCACCACATATCGGACATTGGTTCTGAGGAATACCCTGTCTTAGCCCTTTTAGCCTCCATGCTCCGGTTCTTAACCATGCAATAGATTCTCTCTCTTCTTTATTTACTATGTCTATATATTTTTCCCTACCCCATGTATTTTTCATTGGCCTATAATAAACTAATGAGCTCTTTTCGGCAATCTCACTGAACATGATTTGTATTTCTATATCTTCCAGTCTTTTCCTTGCCTTTTTCCAAAAATGTTTTACGTTATTTTCTCTCCTTCTCCATATATCTCCTAACCCATTTTTCTCCAAAATATTCCGTAATTTACTTACCCATCCATCATTCATTAAGCTATTCTCTTGGTATTCAATACATTGTCTTAACACATTACTTTTTCCTAGATTTAAAATTCTGAACCAAAATTTCACAGCTCTTTCCATTATCTTCCCCTTAGTTGGCACCCTGCCCATCTCTAATTGTGCTACCTGTCTTACAATTGACTTCGGTAGCCCTAGTATTTCTCTACAAAACATCCTGTGCACCACATCTATACATTCCCATCCTCTATCTAATCCCCATATTTCTATACCATACATCAGCTTTGCCTCCACAACCATCTCATAAACTTTTTCCAGCCATTTAACATTTATATTAGGTACTTTATATTTGCAGCTTCTAATTGCTGTCATCGCCCCTTTACCTTTTGCCAATACAAACTTCTTTTGTTTCTCCCATTTATTACCTCCATCTATTTTTACTCCTAAATAGATACAGTCACGCACTACCCTGTGATCTTTATTCTCTCCCTTCCACGTTTCATATTTGCCTAATTTTCCCCCCTTTTTGAAAACCACAATCTGTGTTTTCTCTTGATTCACTTTTAACCTCCATTCTTTACAATATACATCAATTGCTTGTAATGATTGTTTTAAACCACTTACTGTAATAGATCCTACCACTAAGTCATCTGCAAAGAAGTCCTGGAATTTGGATGTTGTTAATTACTGGTGCACAGTTATTATTCCTTCCAATTTCTAGTAAGACATCATCTATGTATAAATTAAATAAAACTGGACTTAACTTACATCCTTGCCGAAGGCCTTTCTTTTGTGGAATTTCGTTTGTTACACAGCCTGTCTCCACCCTTACACAGAAGGTGTTCTCAAAATACAGTGCTTTAAGAATATTCACCAATTGCTGACTTACTCCCTTACACACTAATTTATGCCACAGAAGTTGTAGCTCAATTCGGTCATAAGCCTTCTCTAAGTCTACAAAAGCCATATACAATTTACCCCTTTTTTCTTTTAAATATTTGTCTGCTAATGTCTTTATAATAAATAAATTATCAATTGTTCTCCTTCCTTTGCGAAAGCCCGTCTGGAATTCCGAAAGGATATTATATTCTTCAACCCAAAATTGTAGTCTCGCTGCCAAAATGCCCGCAAAAAGTTTTCCTATATTCGATAATAATGCAATACCTCTGTAGTTATTAGGTTTATCGACATTACCCTTGCCTTTATATATAGGATGGATGATAGCTTCCCTCCATCGTTTAGGTACATAACCCTTTCTAATAATTACATTAAATAAATCTAATAAAATTTTCACTCTCCCTGTTTCATTACACCACTCCTTAAGAAACTCTGTTGGGATGCCATCAATTCCAGTAGCTTTATTTTTCTTCAGTAACTTAACTTGTTTTATTATTTCCTCACTCCTAATTTCACCATCCAATATCTCTACAAAAACATTCCTTATTTCCAAAAATTCTGTGCTTCCTATGCTCCTTTCTTCCCCATATAATGTTTTAAAATACTCCATCCATTGTCCTGGCTCAACATTGGGTTTAGTTACACATTTATTATAGGTCGACTTAAGAACCTGCCATACCTTATTATCATTATTTTCATTTAGACATTTTATCAAATTCCTTTCATTGCATTCTCTCCAGTCCTTTTTCTTTTGCTCTAACAATAAATTATGTGAATTCCTCCCTTGCATATAATCGTCCCTAGATTTTCTATCACCTAATTCCCACCATTTAACCAACAGTTGTTTTACTTGTCTTTTTGATACCCTACATTCTTCATCAAACCAGTCCTTATCATATATGTAAACCCTCTTTTTTGTTTTCATTTCCTCTCCCGCCCTTTGCATAACTGTATTAAGGATATCTATTGCATTCTCAATTTGATTATTCTTAACCGTGAATGTTACTCCACATAGACATATCTTTCCATAATTCGAATCTAGAGTCTGTTTAAATGTGTCACAAAATTCTTCTTTCCATTTATAGCTAATATACTCTTTTTTACAATAGCTTTCCACTCTTATATTCTGTTTTACTTGTGCAGTGTGCATCATAAAATCCACAATCAGTGGATAATGCCCGCTAGTTAAGCTTAAATTTAATACCTTAAAATTACTTAAAATATGTCCTAAATTCGGAGGCCACAACACAAAATCTGTTACACTCTGCCCATTATTGCTAACAAAGGTAAATTCTCCTTGTTCATCTTCCCCACATTTTCCATTCAAAATTTCTAAAGCATTCAACTCACAAAAATCAATAAATTTTTCACACTCTTTATCAACAAATTTGCCCTTGCTTTGCCTAAGTTTCTCACTTTTAAACACAATTTCATCACTCATCCAATCATTTCCAACATATGTATCACTTTCCCCAATCCTGATATTAAAGTCTCCCATTAGTATTACCTCTGCAGTTACAAATTTCTCCTTCAGCCTATCTATATCTTTTCTAACATCCTATATAACAAAACTGTAATTTTCAGAATAGTACCAGTAACAACGAATTTCCCTTGTTGGATTGCAGTTTTCAGATATTTTAGGTATGATGATTGAGTGTTTACTATGAAATTGTGTGCTGTAAATTGTTTTTATACAGATAAGGAAAATTATATATAACATTTTTAGTATTAGCTTTTGCCAGGATTATCTCTGCTCTGTATGTTGTTTTCCTCTTTTTATAAATGACTTCTTCCATTAGATTTATCTCCAATAATGAATTTAGAAATTCTGAAATAATTACACTCCCTAGGCATTTTTCACATCTGTCTAGATAACAATTTGGGGAGGGACTCTGACAAACCATGGTTTCGTATAAAAAACTCAACACTTCATTTCACTTTCATCATCAAGGCTTATTTTCTGCAAACTCATTAACATCAGTTTTGTGTTTTCACAAATACAGTTTTCTACAATTTGTTTGTATGCATCAATAATAATTGGCAGAATGTTAGTTGATTTTTGCCTGATTTAGTAAACAAACATCCTGAAAATTCAAGGTTTCTACATACCCAAAATAGCTTTTTATGTAACATCATTATACATTGCTCTCTTCTAATAGACGATGCATTACATCGCAGGTCATGGAAGAGAGTTTCTCAAATGACTATCCGCAACTGTTTCGACAAAGCTGGATTGGGCAGAGAGTGTGATAATTGTGTTGATGAAGATAATGGTAATTTCCCACCGGCAATGAAGAATGGGACTAACTAGAAATTCAGATTTGATGATTACATTGATGTTGATGAAAATGTAATTAAAGCAGAAGCCATGACTATCCATAAATTTTTTAAAACATTCAGCAGGAATTGCGCAAGGAAAATGATAACACTGACAATGATTATAGACCATCACCTACTCTTGTTGGTTTTAATGAAGGCATTAATGTTCCAGAGACAAACAAATACTGTGTAGCACGTTATGTTTCCAAGGAAATTATTACTGAGTTATCAAGATTTCAGGGCATAGTGTATGCTGTAGTAGAGAGTAAGAAAAAACAATCAAAGATAACAGTTTTTTATGTTTTTTTCTTACATTAGATGTAAGGAAATGTTAATTTTGTATTCTCTAAGTTTATGTTTTTCTGATTGGCCAAATATAATTTCTAATGCATTAGGCCTGAGTATTTATTTTATAGGCATATATGTTATTTTTCAGTTATGAATTTTTCACATGTACACTTTTTTTATTAAGGCCCTTAAAAAACCTATAAATAAAGCTTTTCTGTATTTCTTATGCTAGTATATCTGTTCTTTTCCTCCAGTTCAAAACATCTTGTTGCTTACTTTATTCTGCTTCATCTCTGGCAGCATCACTCTGTTTTTTAAATTCACTTACTGCTTTATTCCAAAAAGGCTTGTATTTCCTTTGTTTTCTTCTTGGGATGTGATGATGTTTTGCACTAGACTTTTTCAGATTGCAGAATTTTTTGTACAAAGTGTTCTTCAATTTTTAGTTCTATGTTATTTTCAATTTCATTTTTGCAATCATTCCATCTTGCATTTTTAAAATTCCACATCATTCTTGTACTCCTTTGTTTTTGTACCAGGTTTGACGTATATTACTATGGCTCAGTGCCCTGAACCTTTGTCTTCATTAATTTCCTATTTGATTCTATCTTGTAAGTTTGAAGAGAAAACAACTTACATGATCTGGATTAGTTGGAGTTTCCTAGTAATGTATACAGGTATTTGGATGATCTTTATTATGTGTTAGTACAGTATCATTACTCCCAGCATGGTATATGATAATTTAATATTTCCAGTGGAATCTCTCACTTATTGGAATGAAGCATCCTAGAAGTGCAAACCTGAAGGGTGCGTTTGAGCTCATCTGCTAAATGAATGCTCGTAGTTTTTTCAGTACCTTGACAAGATATTCAACTTTTGGCACATCTTGACAATAATAAATGTTTTTTCTAACATATGGAATGGCATTGAATATATTCTGTGGCTACATTGTAAGCCATGACAACTATCAAACCAATTTGTCTGCCTTGTTGGGTACATACATTTGAAGGAGCATTTGCCCCAAAATACAATCAATTGTTCATCATTCATTATAGAAGGCCCAGATTTATAATACTTCTAACATTTTAAAAAAAAGGATCCCATATTTTAATAATTGGTATAAATTGTCTATTCTCTTGCACTCATTTCTTGTGTCCAAAACATATAATCTGAGACTGTTGACTATAAATTCAAAGCTGTTAGCCCTTATAACAGGTTCATTCTTTGTACCACAAAGAGTTGCTAAGCAATTCTTTCACTGCCAAATGGTTATTTTTCATAATAGCAGTCATTACTAGCAAACCCCGGAATAATTCATTTCTTCTTTTATAACGAGACAAATAGCGTTTCTAGCAACTAATGGGGAGCTACTAAAACAGTTTTCTTATAGGTGGACTTTTAGTATATTTTCAGCATCTGTGAACATCTTTTGGCATGTTAACTGTAGGAATGAGTCAGTCTCCAGCTGAGGATGGGAACAAATGCTTCTGAAACAAGTTCTGACAGATTCAAAAGCAAGTGAAGCTAGGTGAAGTCAGTAAAAGCTAGCATTTGCTTGTACTACCCAGTTTTTAAGTATTTACTTGAGTTTGATGTGAATAAAAATATAATTATATATTAAGCTAGTAAAAGATAAGATTTAGCATTTGCTAGGCATAATGGGTGAATAGACGTTCGGTAATACTAGACAGGGGTAGTAAATGCTAAGTTTTTCTCAAGTCTTCCAACAGGCATGCTAGCTTTTTGCTTAGTATCAGCTATGGCCATGTTCATGCAAGTTTGCGAAAGGAAGATGTACCTGGAGCATAAGCAAATTGATGATTGTAAAAAATTACAATTTGAAGAAGATAGTGTCAATTTTTTAACAACTGAATTTTTGCCTGAGCATGACGACACTAGGGGCTGCACGCTTTCTCCAAAACATAAGATGGAAATATTGTTACGTTATTTTGTTGACCCAGGTGAGCATCTACATAATTCTACATTGTTTCGGTGAATGGTCAATCTCAAGGAGTTGAAATACATAGCCAGCATTAATAAGTTGTAAAAATGTAGACACATTTTGATAATTTTATGACAAAATGCATTAACTATAATTACTATGACTGAAATAATTTCATTGCAGGTTTTCAGAGTGGGATGGCCAATGATTTCGGCATTCATTGCAGTACTATAACAAAAACTGTGCATATGGTCATGGAATACATTGTTGATAAATATAATAAATGAATAAAGTTCCCTTCAATGCTGCAAGAAATGAATGAGGCTCAACTTCTATAGCAAACCCGATTTACAATGCCTACAGTAATCAGAGCGGTGGATTGTACATATGTAGAAATTATAAAAACCCAACTTACATGGAGATGAGTATATAAATTGCAAGGATTATCCCAATATAAATGTATAAGCTACTTGTGAAAAATTTACAAACATATCTGCTGAATGGTCTGGAAGGGTTCATGATGCCAGGATATGGCAGAGCAGCCCTATTAGAGGATCAATGTCCCAGTTTGATGGTGCCACTTGCTTGTTAGGTGATTCAGGATTTGGGAGACCCTTGTCTCATTACACCCTTCAAATTGCCAAGAAATGAAGATGAAAGGTATTTTAATTTGACTCATTCCAAGGAAAGGGTCATAGTTGAAAACGTATTTGGACAAATGAAGAAAAGGTTTTCCAATCCAATAGATTTGTGTAAAAGAAGTAACATTTGTAAAATTCTGCTAAATGTCTTAAAAATAAACTTCCTTTCCAAGCACCAATGTACAGTCTTGTCAAATGTGCTGAGAATAAAAATACCCCTTTCCAGTATTGTAATGTATTAAGAAAAAAAATAAAATATATTTCCAAACGATGTATATAAAATAGAGAAGAAAAAAATATAAACCAACAAAAATACGGGTATTTGCATGCACAGTTGTATGAATGTACAAGAACGAGCGGCGTGTCCCACACATTAAAAGTGCATTTGCATAAGGCATGTTCATTATTTTTCTTATTTTTGTTTTATTTCAATGTTATTCTTTTTGCTCTAAGAGTTAGGAACAGGTATGGTTAATGTATTTATTTTACAATTAATAATTTACAATTTTTCAAAAACTAAAACTTCCTCCAAGTCTTCATCAGTCTGCATCCATATATCATTAGATGTTTGCTTAATATTCTTCATTTCCTTTGCTTATTTTTCAATTTTCATTTTGTTTATTTTGAATTGCTGTAGTAAAACCACTCTCTACAATTCCAGGACTAATAGCTTTGTTTCTTCAGTTTCATATGCTGCAACTGCTCCTGTCTTCCTTGTTTTGGGGAGAGGTGTTATTTCCTTATTGTCCGCTGTGCTGTCATTTTGGCAACTCATCCCTTGACCTACATCTTTAATTACTGCTGTGCTGTCAATGCTTCTTTTTATCCCGGCAAATAAAGCGCCTGGTATTTTGTGGAAAACTGGATTTTTTTCAGTCTTATCAAGAATCCCCAGCATCAACGTTTCCCGGTGCTTCAGTTTTATTGCTTTGTTACCAGTAGCCTGTATATCTGCTTTTTTTCTTCAGAGTCGATTTCAGGTTGTTCAACAGCTTCTTATGCTGGCCAACTTCTACCTTCTTTCCAGTTGTACTCGAGTACTCTTCAGTCAACATACTCTGTGCTCTTGTTTTTGATGTAACAACAGCAGGTTTCTGTGATTTAATCTAATATGACAGAATATTTATCCACTAATGTCACCATAAAGTCCTATCCAGATGTTTTGCATTTCCATTTTCTGCCTCAAAAGTCTCTTCATTAGATGATGCCATTGCTCCAACAACTAACACGTGTTACACTGAAGAGACTCAGGTTCCTACTGTTGCCATGGAGGCAGGCAGCATTTTCAGGTTTAGTGTTAATTTTAACCACAGGTGACAGTAACAATGTTACACTAGTTCTATGTACGATGTAACGACAAGATTCTCCCAATTTTTAATGCAAAAAATATTTGCAAAACAAAATTAAAATATGTACTATTCCATAAACAACTACATGTTACTATAATCTTTTCACTCTGACTAGGCGGCTCAAGGACATTCGTCCCACACTCCACACCTTGCTTGACCACTCCCTCTCCAATGCCTTTTCCCCCTCTCCCAGCGCAATAGTTCTCCCTTCTGTAGTTGGTGCTATTAGAGTTTTTGCTAACAGTTGTGCGTAAACTTATGTATAACTTACTTGTGCATAATAACGTCACATTTGAGCGATATGAGACGACAGTTGAAAGATATTGTGTATAACATGTATAACTCTTTTTAAAGCTCTGGAAAACTGCCAAGAAGGGGTTTGTGATTTTTTTTTAGAGATACGCAAAAAAAAGCTGCAGATGCATGTCAAGCATCTGTAAGAACAGTACAATGTATATATGAGGAAGCCCAGAAAAGTGTGATTGAAAATGTAGAGGCCCCAAGGCCATACTTTTCCTCTCCAAGTAAAAATATTACATGTCAAAAACCTGTCACAGAATTAGGTGATTTCCAGAAAAACTTCATCTGTCGCTCAGTACAGGAGTTTTATGATAATGGTGAATACCCTATGCTTAAAAAACTTAAGAATTTTAAAAGACAAAATAGACTATACTGCGGGTATTGCTTCTTAACACTAAATTTTTAGAAAACTTGGCTTTAGATATCGAAAATGCAATGATAGGCAATGGCTTTTGATGGAGAGAAAAGATATTGTTGTAGCGAGAGCCTCATTTTTGAGAGCAATGCATGACATAAAGAAAGAAGACCACCCACATCCTGTTATTTACATTAATGAAACTTGGGTAAACTAAAACCATGCTAAAAGTTTTATCTGGCAAGATTCTAAAAGAAACAGTTGTTTAAAGGTTCCATGAAGTAAAGGATTACGTCTAATAATCTGCCATGCCAGTTTGGCCAAATATGGTTTCATCTCCTTTAGAGACTGGAAGAAGGTTGTGTGATAGTGATGGACATTGCAAGCTATCACTCTATACTTAAAGAAAAACTCCCCAATACAAATTCAAGGAAAGCTGAAATTTTGTCATGGCTTCAAAGCAAGAATATACCTCATAATCCTACACACAATAGTTGAATTGCTTTGCATTGTTAGACAATACAGCAGCAACTGTAGGAGATATGAGCTTGATGATCTGGCTGCAGAAATGGGACATGAAGTAGTATGGCTTCCTCCCATATCACTGTCAATATAATCCTATTGAGCTTATTTGGGCCCAAATAAAAAGAGAGGTAGCAGACCAAAATTCTACATTCAAAATTAAAAATGTGAGAAAATTACTGGAGGATTCCACTAAACACATGACAAAAGAAGATTGGCAGAAATGCGTTGCCCACACGGAGCGACAGCAAGAGGACTTCGTGAAGGAAGGACTATGAGGTGAAGCATTCAGAACATTGTGATAAATGTACATGAAGATAGCAACAACAGTTCCATTTCCAGTGACGAAGAATGCAGTGAAGATAATTCTGTCCACTATAGAATTTCTATTTGGTGAGTTATTTTTCACATTTTCTCCTTTTCCTTCCCTTTCAAATATAATTATTTTAATGAGTAGCTCTCTAGGTCGTGTATAAGCATATTAAAGCATGGAAAAATAAATTCCTTAAGGTGTACTAATAAACTAATTATTCTAAAAAAGCTGAAAAAGCTTATTGTTGGTAACTCATTGTTAGTGCACACATTCACGTATCAGCTGTGTCAAGTCGACTGTGCTTGCATAGGAAGGAGAGTAGGTAGAGTGGGGATAGGTGATGTGGCCTTGATCCGCCTGGTGGAAGTGAAAACACTTTATACATGTGAGCAATTATAGAGGGGGAAAAGGAAGAACCTGCTGACTCAGCACAATTTGGGAGGGAAATTAGTAAATGCATAGTATTAGCATATACTAGGTCTTAGTATTTGTTAAGTTTTTTTTGTTTCCAGGCAGTCTAGCATTTACTTCTTTTATTCACTTCATTTCAGACTCATAATTACTACTTAGTAACACTTCACTGTCCTTAACTTCTCTGTTTTATTTACTTGATCTTTAGTCATATTAGCAGTTTTGGCAGTTCCAACTATTCCCAGATTAAAACATTCTATGCTTTGTGCATACTTTGTGCTGCAGTCCAAAATCTATTATTCTTGGTCTTATGGACCACATCTAGCCATTTCTTCCCCTAACACATACTATATTAGGATCCGCAGTTATTTGCAAAATTAGAATCATCACTTATTTGGTAAACCAAACTCCTTGGTGAACTTGAGCCTGTTATCGTCCATGGTCAAGGTTCTTCCGGTTCTCCACTATCTTCATTTTCAGCTTCAAAATCTGGATCCATATCATCATCTACACACTCAAGATTATCGGCTACAAATTTTCCCAGTTTTGCTTGGTTTTTAAGTAATCGCAGTTACAAGTGTTTCCAGCAGTTAGTACTCCTCATAATGAGGGCAATATCCCTCATACTGTTTCCAGAATTTTCAGTAATTACAGGAGGGAAACTAGTGTTGTAAAAGGTCCATCTTTGAAGTGGTCCTATTTGCAGTTAAGTATGACAATGGGAATAAGTTCAGAAAATTTGTTTCTACTTATTCTATTCTTACATTTCAGTGTATTTGCTGGATGTCAAATTCCTTATCCAAAGAGAGAGTTCCTCACAGATGATGACAATGAAGACAAGTCTGAGAATAAGGCTCGACAAAACCAGCCTCAAAATGTGAGTTTAATTTAGAGTAAAAGAATTGTAGTAGTGACAAGGGAAAAGAGTTTAGAAACTTAACACACAACAAGCTAAAAGCCTTAGTTTTCTCTTCTACCAGTAAATTAAAATAAGGGTATTTAGTTTAAATATATACAAAAAAAACACTGTAGAACACATGGATGGATGATTACTGTTTATTGTCCACAGTTACATTTCATTTCATTTGGCTTTGTTTCTTAAGTGCCTGAAGCTCTCTTGCAAGTGCTTGATATGTTTTCTGCTCCAATCAGTGTAAATATAGCAACATTTGTACATTATTATTTTGCTTCTCTCATCAGAGATATATGAAACTTCTCTTTCAAATTCCATTTTACTTTCATAGCCATTTACAACTTTCATCTTATTGATACTAACATGTGGTTTCTTTGGCACTGAGTACAGTTGTTACACAATTGTATTGCCTCATTTAGATCAGGTATACGAATCCCTGAATAAGAAATGTGTCTTATTGACAGTGCATACGATAAATATTAATTGTTGTTTCATAGCACCTAAAGATACATGGCCAATTGTGTACATTATAAACCCTGAATTGCTGAAATGCACCAGATTTTTTCTTGTTTCCTAATGGGATTAAAATTTACCCAAAGTGGCCAATCATTGGAATTTTGTCTTAATATTCCTGTTGCTGTGAAAGGTATGCAGATCCATCCACAGTTGTTCAAATTGTGTATGATGCCAGCATCTCACATTAAGAAGCTGCTCTTGTCGTCCTCCATGACGTAGTGGTTACCATGCTGGCCTCTAGTTCCCAAGATCACAGGTTCACATCCGGCAGAGGGCAGTGGATTTTTTCGGTCATAAAAATCCTTAGCATGACTTCCTTCGGAAGGAAAGTAAAGCTGGTGGTCCTGTGTCATAGATTTATTCATGCAAAAGAACCTCAAACCTGATATAGAGGTCAATGAGCAAAATTACCAGTCTTTCATGCCCAATATAGGATGGGATGCTAAGGACCACAGCAGTTAAAGAGCGTTCATAAATAAAACTCACTTTAATTTAATTTAATTAAGAAGCTGCTCCTTAGAGAGTTTGTCTTGGATTTGTTGATGGTCATGTGCATACAGGGCAGTTAAAGGATACTAGCATTTGATTCAATACACCGTATTTCTCTTAATACGAGACAGCATTTTTGTTTTGTTTTTTTTTTTTTTTTTGTTTTTTTTTTTCTTTCTCTCTTCCTTCTTCCAAAGTATTCACCTTAAAAATCACAAACTATCTTGCATTTATAGTGTGTAGACATAAGCTTCAAGCTTCAAAATTTTGGGTTGAGGAAAATGAGACCCAGGCAAGGTCAAACATACCAATCAGCTTCTGTATATTTCATTTTGCATTGGTAAATTAAGCAATTTGCCAACAAACCTTATGGATTTTAAACAATATTTAAGGGATTATAAAGATTTATTGGTACAAAAGTTTTCTTTACAGAATTAAACCATACAGGATTTTCTTTCCTAATCAGTGATTTGGCAGTTGATGGCACATAGAAAGAGATAAGCAGGGCCAGGTTTTTGGCGTGTATTTTAAAAGTATTTAATGAAAAATATATAAGATGTATTTATAGTTTAAAATATGGTAGAAATATTGTAAAAATTTCATGGTAATTTTTAATGTCATACACTTCTTATACTATGGTATTCTTATAAAATAACATTTATTTAATTTAGGTATTAGAAAAAGTTGAGTGTTAAAACAAAGTTGTATACAAAATAATTTGTCTCTCATTTATTTTCATTCATCAAACATCAATATGCAACAAGTGACAACACTTTCCTCCTTCATACTACTTCTTCTCTCTGACACTACAAGATTACACTATGAAAAAAGCCATTCACTATCTGTGTTGGAAACAGGTAACCACAACAACTGCATACATTTATTAACAAATTCTTTAAACGCATCACCTCTTGCTTATAGTGCTTCTAGTATGACAATTACATTGAGGTCAGATTTCTCATTCTCATTGAATACCCACTTTGCCAATTTGGATAACTCCACATACCTAAAAGCAAATCACATTCTTCACCAGCATTTACAAATATGGTATTTACTGAACATTGTTTTAACCGTATAAGAATTATTTGTCCCTACCTTGGAAAGCAATTTTGTTGGTTCAAATGTTGGTTCAGTTTAATTTAATGCTTGAAATATTTCAATTTTTTGTTAATCATTTAACAACATAGCTTTAGTTTTCTAAATCTTAATTGAGCACACACTTGTAATGAATTGTAGACTGGAGCTCGATTCTTAGAATCATCATCTGCAATTAATTTATTAATTTTATCACCAAACTGCCCACATTATATTAGTTCACATTGGCTTTTTAGAGATTCAATTTGTGACCCCAGTAAATGTGCTACAGGTTCCTTACATGTCTGAAATTCTAATACAGGTTTTGTAATCAAGTTACAATTCAAAGCAATGAAGGAGGTCTGAATTTTCAGAATTTTACATTTGTTTGGATAACAATTAAGTTTTGACCCTGAGCTGATACAGTGATTTCAACTGACAGAAATTCTACATTTTGTTATTATTGTATATAAATTAATTATACTTTTTATAGACCTTGGCCTGGTCTTGGCAAGTTTTTAATATAGAGTCAAATGAAAAATTCAATGGCACAGCTGGAATTTGAAAACAGTTCTCCCGCTCTCCGCTGCTTTAACCATTGAGCTACTGTGACAACATGCCAGTGGGACATTGAATTCCCCAATTGACTCAAGTTGTTTCCCAGACAGACCACTAAGGCATCTCATTCAATGAGGGGGAATTCAATGTCCCACCAGCATGTTGTCACAGTAGCTCAATGGTTAGAGCAACCGCATGGAGAGCGGGAGAACCGTGTTCAAATCCCAGCTGTGGCGTTGAATTTTTCAGTTGACTCTATATTAAAAACTTGCCAAGACCAGGCTAAGGTCTATAAAAAGTAAAACCTTAAAAACCCATTTACCCAGCACCGAAGTACTTGCGATAGCATGTCACCACTAAGATTGTCATCTCTTGCTATGGTGTTGAATTTTTCAGTTGACTTTATTAGAAATTCTACAGTTGTTTCAAAATAAATAGATATTCCACAGAATTAAACCAACTTGACCATCCTGTCAAGGCAGGAAATAGAAAACAACTTTGGTGTGAGGTGAGAATGGTTTTCTTCAATACATCTTTTATAATGTGATTTGATTTTCCTTGCATTTTTAAAGCAGTTTTTAGGCCTGAAATGACACAATTAAATTAGTTTAGATTTTTCTGCCATATTTTCTCCTAAGAGATTAAATTTATGACACCAACATGTAAGGGACATTGTCAGTACAAATTGCTTTTACATATGAATAACTGATATTCAAATCATTAATTGTTTTTACTACCGTTTGCATGTTGTGGTAGCATTTGCTGCTTTTCTGAACAGATTTCCCTTCTATAGTTCCAATAAGGACTGCAAAAACTCAGTTGCCATTAAAGTATGTAGTTTCATCACAAAATATTATGACCAGATAGTCTTTAAGATCTTCCATCACAGTGATCCAAGTTTCCGCATCACATTTGGGTACATATTCTTGCCTCACCCAGCTTGCAGTAGGAAGCTCTCCAGATGCCCATGCATACTTTCTCATCCATGCCTTCACTGCAGGATGGTCCACTTTATCTAGGGGGATATTTGCCTAAAATAATAATTGTTTTATTATTTCCATCCTGCATTTCCCTTGAATTGATTTTAAAGTGTCCTTTATTACAAAATGAAGCTTGTCTTTAGAAATATTTTCATTGTGTCCATTACAAAGTCAAATTTTTCTTCTTTTGCTTTTTTCTGCAGTGAAGAACTTTCTTCAATATTGCGCTGTCTTTACGGAGCAGAATCCTGTGCACTTGTCTGTTGCACACAATTTAAATGTTGTTTACTTTGAATTGTTTTTCACATGGAGATGTCTTTTCCGCTCAACTCTTGTGTTACAGTGCTTACACATTAATATGTTAGTTCTACTTACCACAAAACCATGTTTCTTGAATTCCTTAGCCCGAGAAGTGACACTAACTTCACAATTTCTCCCCATCTCAGCCACAGATGGGAACAAATTGAGGTAATATTATATTTAGCAGTCAAGTAGGCCTGCCAGAAGTAGTTCTTAACTTATCAGATCAGAAATTTAGAAATACACATCCCATCCCACATCCATTAGCGTTTCCTCTTGTAAATTTTATTTTTACCCCTTCTCATGTGGGTATTGTATTCTATGGTTGCCACTGGGCCATAGAACTTCCAGATTAAGAATACTGGAAAATAGCTTTGAAGACAATGGTCAAGGAGGCAAAGGGAAGGAGACAGGAGGAGGGAAATAATAGATGTGCCCATGCTTTCCATTACTCTTGCAGCTAATATTTTAAGAACTTCAAAACTAAAGTATTTCTGACTGAATGTTCCAAAAGCTCAGGAAAACCCTGTCAACTGTCATAGATGATCCTGCAGATCATAAAATAGAATAACAGCATAGTCTATACTTTTGAGTTAATGTACCTTTACAAATAAATTCTCATTCCTTTACAGTCAACATCTTAAAAACGAATACATTTTTTTTTCTGTCGTAAAAATAAAGATTTTTGCAGACATGATCCATTTTTGGGACAAAATTACAGCCATAAATCAGTCACATGTATCGTAAATCATGCATGTAGTTCTTGCTGCATCTCTCCATTACATTTCACATTTATCGTTAATAACAAAAGACCTGGCCCTGGAGGTAAGATATTGCAGTATGCTCCCTTTCCTCCCTATTCCACCCACTGTCTTTATATGTTTCAGCACAAATTTTTAACTACAATAAGTTGTTCATTATATTTCCCAAATTATTATAGTTATTGGTCCCTTGGTGCATCTTAAAGAAAATGACATCCATTATCATCCTCTCTTTCTGATTTTAATGATTTAGAAACAATTTTATAAGATGATGTAATATGAACAATCATAATTACAATCACGCAAACTGAACTCTGATTAGGACAAAGAATTATAGTGGATACAGGAATTGCCACTTATAATGCACACGCATGATCATTTGCAAATTGAAAATCAATTTAATAGCTGAGTCTGTCGTACTATCCCCACCACCACCTCAATTTGTTTTAGTTGACACAAAGGCCAAGTGCAAGCAGTTAAAGAAATTAGGTTATGTCTTTTTATTTTAGTTAATAACATTAATCTTCTAAATCAGATTGTTGAAAAAGGGAGTCATCTTGCATTTGGGATTGCTTTATATTTGAAAGAAATATGGTGAACTAGTTCTTTTCCAATGAGTTCCAACCCATACAGTACAAAGAAGTGAGAAGTAGATGCATGTGAGATCATTAAGCTGATCTTCATATTATGTATGGTGAATGTTGATTTTAGTTCCAATTCAATATACTAATTTAAACATCATGTTTTACAAGAGCCATTTGTGGAAATTGACACTCAAAGGGTATTTTGTACAAAATATCCTTAAAATGTTTTCATTAAAAAATATATTAAATTTTAGTATGGTGAAAATCACTCATTGCAATATGCAAATACTGTTAAAATTAAAAAAAGAAAGAGAGGGAGAGAGAGAGATGTAAAAATTCATTTACAACTTTTTAGAAAAAAAATTATGAGAAGAAAAATTAGGATCTTTATAATTTCAGGCAAAACAAGGGATAAAACAATACCCTTAAATTACAAACAGTTAGGAAATGAACAATCCTTTTATCACAAAACTGCTAGAGAGGGTTTATTTTAAGGCAGTTACAATTTATTCATGAAGTATGCATATGAACTCTTAGCAATATACAGAATGTGAACTGCTGGCTTCAGAATGAGAAATATTTTTTTAACTTTGCAATAGTGATGAGTAGACCAGACTTCTTGCAAGAGTATTGTGATACTTAACAGGAAACTGTGAAGCTTTTGGCAGTTAATGTTCAGAAAATCTTCTTTACCAGAACAATTGCTTACATCATAAAACAATTCTTTTCATCAGTCAATAGTGAATTTGGAAAGGTTCTTTCACTATAATCCTTCCAGCTCGAGAATGGGTCCTAACAAAAGTAATGCACATAGTATCATTCCACGCTTGACATTTCGTGAATGCAAGGTAGAACTTCTTCTCTTCCGCCTCAACAGCTTCTCAGCTGCTTTACTTTTGGGAACTCAAGAAATTACCATCACTACCTCACAATGTTGTCTTAAGCATGTGCAATCTTTCACTCCACCAACACTGAGTATTAAAGAAATGCATATGCCTATACTTGTTAAACTAAATGTACTAATTCAAGAATGGGTGAAAAAATGTTGTTATATATATTTTAGTAGTAAAACCATACATGTTAATCAAAGTCCTCATGTAGTTTCATTACACCTAACTCAGAATTGGAAGTGGTGATATCGATTGGGTTGTCTTCCAAGGTTAATCAGCCTGTCTACCATTTGGTTGCAAAACATTAAACATTCACAGACATACTAGTTGCTTTTGATGTTAATTTAGTGACATCCTTAACAGCAAGAGCATCATAATGCTCAAACACAAAGTTGAATGCATTCAAAATTATAATTTTTGCACCATTTTTAAGGGTTTTGCCACTTCTATGTTTAATTACACTGCTCTGACCTGCTACACACTCAGCCATGATTGTAATGTAAACAGTAATGATTAGCATGACAGTTGCTTCCCCCAATAAACAATGTGGGAATACCAGTGTCTACATAGCCATAATAACAAATAGAAGTTATTTAAGTCATGTTTAAATGGAACAATTATTAAAATATAATCATTATTCACCATCTTTGAAGTACAAACTGCATATGCAGTGCAATAAGGAATTATTTTTTCATTCACTTGAAAGGTGTGCTGGTGGTGACATGTGCATTTGTTTACACCAGGACTCTATCTTGGGCTGGATAGAGTAAAGCAGTGTTATAGATAAAATGATACTTCCCATCACACTCAGTTTGAATATGATGAGAAGCACCTGGATCCCCAAAATTTTAGTTCTGGTACAAGGTTAACTTCCTACTGAAGTTCTTAGGACTATCAGCAATATCTCCAGAACAGCTGCAGAACCAAAACTGGTGGATTCCCAGCAATTCCACATTATTAAAGCTATATGGTGATCACAATGATCCACAAGATCAAATAGAGTGGGAAGTTGATAATACAATGCAGATTATAAATCACATGGATGTCTGATCATTCAGGACAGGAAAAGTCAGTGACAGATTCAAAGAAAGGAATCTGTGCTCTCATGTTTTGTAGAAAAACATTCAATAGTATAAAAGGAAGAGTAAAGTCACAGAGCATCCTAACTTAAAGCGTGTTGATGCTTCAAGAGGTTAAGATAAAAAATTAATAAAGTAAGTCATATTCTTTTCTCTGGAAATAAGAATAAAAGAAAATCAACAGGCAAAAGAAACTATAATTGATTTACTGGGGGAAAAGAGATCCATACAGTTTAAGAAAAGCTGAGCTACTAAAACGTTGAATGAAATTCAAATTAAGTTCTGTTGAGAGAAAACAACAACAATTAATTATAATGATACAGAACATATAAAAAAATTAAAATCAGTTTTTTTTTAAAATCAGGACTAAATCAGCATTGAAATTCACAACAGTTTTCCAATTCTACTGCTAGTTCAGGAAATGAGCATGCGATAAGCTGTGGTACGTTAATGCAGAGCACCGCAACTGACGGATACAAAGATGTCAAATGGTAATTAAGCTGAAATCAGAACTAAAAGGAACATATGAACAAAGGTTAACACAATATAAACCAAAGTGTGCATAGAAAATTAGAAAGCATGAATATGCAGCAGTTAATACTATACACGTTGCAAGGAGACTCAGAGAATTAAGCATGTTGTTAGCAACATCATATAAACTTCTTTTACAAAATATTCTTCTGAATTTGTTAATGCCAAGCTGAGGTCAGTAAGTGAACTAAATTTTAAAGTCCAAAACACACCCATCTTTGCTTGAGAAACTAAAATCTCTTCTACAGTGTCCTCATGAAATACCTGGCAGTATATAATGGTTTCACATTTGGGACATCTCTTCGTCTCTTATACAGGCTGTTAATGAACTACACCAAATATTTTCAGAGAAAGGAACATGTCTTAAACAAGTAATTTAAGTTAGGAGACATGTGGCCTCTGTTGAGATTTTGAGGTTAGATAAATTAAGGCTATAAGTTTCTAAAGTGCCAGCAGCCACTGGCTAATGATGATAGCACAACACACGAAAATGAAAGGAGATTTCAGAGCATTACTCTTGGGTGCAATGGTTGTGACATTAGCTTTCAAGTAAAAGGTAGTCATTGTTTTCGAGTTCAAATCTCATTCACCAATTTTTTTTTTTTTTTTTTTTTTTGCTTAATTTTGATTTTAACATATTATTGCATTAATTACAATCCTTGTTAATAAAACGTTGAATTATACTTAATACATTCACGTGCTATACTTAAAAATTGGAAGTGGTTTAAAGGGTGAAAGAAAGAATAAAAACATATAGTCTTATAGGAGCGCTTGAAATGGCAACCTGCATTTTCAAGGCAAAGTTGACAGCAGCAAAGGAATGATTGTTGTACTCTATCCAAGGTTTCTGGTGTGTTCGAATAACATCACATGCTGCTATTATTCAGGCAGTTAAGTCCTCATCTGAGGTGAGAGGTGTTTCATACACCATAGACTTGAGGTGACTCCAGAAAAAGAAATTGATTCGATTGAGGTCTGGAGAGCATGGTGGCTAAGCTACTGTTGGACTCTCCCTTTGATCCTCTGGGCAAGAAAAACTTGGTTCAAATGCTCTTGCACAGCCAGGGAGAAATGGAGCAGTGCTCCATCATGATGTAGTCACATTCAGCGATGGATAGTTGAGATGCATCTTCTAAAAATACAGGCACAATATTCTGCAACAAATAAAGATAAACGTGTCCTTTTAACCAAGGGAGGAGCATATATGCGCCAATAGCATAGTCTGAAATAATTCCAAACCATATGTTCACCAAAAATGTGTGCTGGTGACTTTTCTACAACAGCATGTGGATTGACATAGTCCCACACAAGGCTGTTTCATGAGTTGAAAACTAGACCATCCCTGGTGATCATGATCTCATCAGTAAACAATACTATGAAAAGAATTTAGGCTGCTGTGCAAAGCCTAGTCACAAAATTGTACCTGAGGGCCAAGTCTCCCAGGCTTAGTGCTTGCGCTTTTTGACAGTGAAATGGGTGAAGTGTTCTTCATATATGGCTTGTCATAATGGTTAGTGTCCAGTGCACTTACCATAGCGCATGTGCTGGTAGATGGATTTTTTGCAGAACATTCTCTTCAAATTGTACTGTTCGTCTAGTTCATGTAATATCCATTACACCTCTGTTTACCTTGAAAATTTCACACTCTCACAAATGCCTATCAATGGACTGGAAAGTGGAGTGTTGGCACCTATCGGGATACCGTTCCCTGTATAGTGCTGCAGCAAATAAGCCACTATTTCTTGATTCGCCATAAAGAAGGTGCATATCTGCAAGTTCAGAGAAGGTGTACAAGTTCTCCATGTTGTCTTGCAGACAGTCCTCAGCCTACTAATCTCAGTCAGTTGGATCAGGGAAATGATAGTAGTATTATTGCACTGGCCAGTCAGAATTGCATGCTAAGTATACGTATCACAGCTTTTCTTTGTATGGAATTTAAAAAAAAGTATCTTTGTGACAGGAAACGAACCCAGTCTTTGGTTTATCAGCTTTTGGCATTATGCATTAAGCCACATGAGCAGTTAAAGAAATGCCTCTAGGGTAGGCTGCATAATGCAAGAAGGGAGTTAATGTTCAGTGTTGCACTGTCAAGTGATTTGAGAGATTTTTGTGGCTTTAAACCTTGAGAGCACTAATAACAATGAAAATTGATATTTCTAGCTCATGTAGCAGTTTTAAAGATATTCTAAGCCAATTTTTTCATCCAGCTTTGCTTTAACAATAGCATATCAGTATCTGATACAATATGTTTAACACCATATAACTGCATTATGTTTAGCCATGGACTATCTCAAATTGCTTATATCAGATACATCTACAATCTATGAAATTATTTCAGTGTAATTCATTAACACCCTGTACGATATGTTTTACAAGCAATACTGAGGAACACTCACAAGAGTAGAGAAAGCATTAAAAAAAATCTGATGTGTTACATTCACCTAACTTTCTCTTCACTCTATTGTTTATTAGTGGGTATACAAATTATTCTTCAAAAGTTTCTTTTTCTATCTAATTCATTCTAATCGAGATAAACATTTGCAAAAATAGTTATATAGCTCATTTCATTAGGGTACACAGGGAACAGCAATAGACAAATGTTTAAGAACTGGATGCTATATGCTCGTTTTAAAATTTCATACTGTTTCCATGCAATTGTGAGAAACAACTGAAAATCGACAGGACTTAAAAAGAATAACAAAAAAATATTGAACAAATTGAGCCATTAATAAAGGGTATCTCGGAAATGGCTGATGCCACAAAAAAAAGTTATTTGAAATAAATTGTGTGTTTTAAAGAGATGTACATTTTTTGTGTAGAACGTTTTCATCTATCACCTAACATTTACCAGTTATACAAGATTATACAAAATTTCTTCCGATTGATGAGGATTTCATAGGCTATTCCTAGAAAATTCAAAATATACATTTTATTTTTCAGGTAAATATCTTTAATGTATGGTGTTTGGTATGGTGTATAATGTAGAGCCATTTTTTTAGAAAATCAAAGATTTCAAAAAATGTTCCACATAAGGTTAGTTTGGGGTGGGAGGATTTTCTTGAAAATATTAGTGTAGTCTTTGGAAGGTACTCAACCTAAATACCAAGTTTGGTATTTATCTAACTTTTTGTTTTTGAGTTATGCTGTTCACACACGCACACACACACACACACACACACACACACACACACACACACACACACACCCCCACACACACACACCCACACACACACACCACCCACCCACACACACACACACACACACACACCTTTTTCTAAAAATGCTTTTTATTATTCAAGGTTCCTCAAAACATGTATTTCTGGTGAAATCTCAGTATCAGATTTTTGGGCGGAATGCTATACCTTCTCTGCATACTGTATACGTGGTAGAGAGAGTAATTAATACATACAATAGGTGAAATAAAAGTATAGGAAGCTAAACATATGTTGAAAGGCTCATTAAAGCATTAGTAAAAGAAAGAAAGAGAGAAGGGGAGAGAGAGAGAGAGAGAGAGAGAGAGAGAGAGAGAGAGAGAAAAAATCAGACTCAAGTTGCTAAACTTCCTGAAGTTAAAAATTCAGATTACAAAATAATAAAGTTTATATCCATGGGATGCATACTAAATGTGATGTAGGAAATCTCCAGGTTATTCATATTCACATATAAAGGCAACATTGAAGTGCTGCTACTTGAACTTAATATAGTTACAAAATACAGAGGATCTGAGTTACTCATTGCAAGTCTCATCTAAGATCTTGGAAGTTATGCTCTACTGGTATTGAGGTGTTGCTTCAAAATGACTGTAACTTTACTTCAAAAGGTAAATGAAAGCAACAATCCTCAGAACCATATATAGGGGTTCTGGATTCGATTCCTAGCTAAAGTGGGAATGTTTCTTTAGCCAAGATTATTCCCTATTCTCCCTAGAGTCTGGAGGTTTAAATGAGAGTGCAAATGCTTGAGTGATCTAATGTATAAAATCCAATGACAAAAGTATACGAATTAATGCCATTGATAGGCAGCATGTTCCAAAGGTAAAAGGTTGTCGATATGACCATTCTAGTTAAAGTCGGCATATAAGTGGAACAATAAAAAAAAAATGGCAGAGTTTAATTATACAATGAACATATCGCAGTCCTAGGATTATAAAACAAAGCAAAACCTAAAGGTAAGAGACATAACAATGAAAAACATCAATTTTTTTAATAAGTAAAGAAACAATATAGTGGATGTGTCACATATAACTTCAATCACACCTATTATTGAATTTTTCACATGAATGAATATGTACATACTTGTTAAGCAAGAACCTTAACATACCTTCAAAAATATTTGCAGCAGACACAAAGTATAAATTAAGCAGAAAATTACTGAGCTGGGAGAAAAGAGCTTGTAATGCCAGTAGAGCAATATCCCTAAGCATAAAATAAAATCAAATACAAGGAAAAGTACTTATCACAGCATAAAGCAAAACTGAAGAACAGATGAAATTAATCACTTTTAGTGCAATGAATACTACGTTAAAATGGGGACATAAGAGATTACTCTCAAGGTAAAAGTATATCTAAAATGTTGTATTCTAAAATAAATTGGTTAAATGCTTGAAATGTGCTTCTAGACGGGGAAAAAAAACGTAAACTATTTACGTTGATATTGTAATGAAAAGAAGCTAGAAACAGTGATGTGTATTGAATTTATTTAAAGGTGAGTCGGAATTGTTACACTAACATCACTTAAGTTTACTCACTTTAACTTTTGCTTCTTGTGACTTGTTGGTCTTAAATTACGTTGATATTGTAATGAAAAGAAGCTAGAAACAGTGATATGTATTGAATTTATTTAAAGGTGAGTCGGAATTGTTACACTAACATCACTTAAGTTTACTCACTTAAAACTTAAGTGAGTAAACTTAAGTGATGTTAGTGTAACAATTCCGACTCACCTTTAAGTAAACTATTTAGTTAAGCATGTTCAGATTCAGTTAACCAAATTGGCACTAAATCTAATATAAAATTGGGGAAAGAAAATGTTTAAATAAGATAAAGGTGTAATAAAAAGAAGCATTACTAATCAGAATTGCTAGTATTCAGTGCATGCTGAAAATGGAAATAACACCCAAAAACAACAAAGCAAGTATCAAAAGCAAATTAATATGAGCAAAAACAAAAACACAACATGATGTTCTAATATAGGTACCATCAATAGTACTGTTAGCAAATACAATTAAAATCCATAGCATCAACAAATGCATAATGGCAAAAAGCATTTAGAAAGTGATAAAGTATTCAAAAGTGAAAGAAGGCAAAGGATCTTCATCAGGTATGTTACAAGAGGCAAAGAAGTGAAAGCAAAAGGTTGAAAGTATTGCAGATCGAAACCTTATACCTGCTGTAAGTAAGAACCCAGTGACTGGTACCTCCATCAAATACTTCATGATGGCAGCAGTAATAAATGGATCTCCAGGATCAAGCCTTATCCCTCACAAAATCTACCAGAGAGACCAAGCCTCCACCAAATATTATATGCTGGTTGTGGAGCATGATACAAATTTGGAATTGAACCATAACTTTAAAAACAAAAGTGTATTTGACGGACTGACATCTCCACCAAGTATGCCATGCCACCGTCTCCTTCAAATATGCTACAGACCTAAATTATGACAAGACTGTAGGTGTCTAATTGTTAGGATCAGACATGGTTGAGAGTATAGCTCAGATTTTAAATGACATGGAAATGGCAGGGAATAAGCAACGCATAGTTACAGAGTGTAAGGAATGAGGTTTTAATGCTTAAAGTTACAATACAAATATTTATGATATTATTACAAAAAGATAAGTTAAGAATTGTCACAAAATATTTATTGTAATATTATAATATTTGTGTTGCTTCTCTGTTACTATAGCTTGTCTGAACCTTAAAAGACAGTATGGAGATAAATGGGATATCTCTGTCTGTTTCTAACACATATATGTTGCCATTGGCTCCATCCTTTTCTACTCTCGCACTGCTGCCAAGTTGCCAATAAATAACATGGCGTAAATATTCAGTTGTCATAAATTTCATCTTTGAATTATTGTACACAGAATATTTTTCTCTATCAAATTATATCATTTTTATGACCTTTATAGATTTTTGTGGGAACAGATTTCTAAAGAAAATGAGTTTTTCAGTAAAAGTCCAATATTTATTGTTTCTATGCTTATCACACAATAACTAATAAACTTAAGGGTAGAATGCAACAATATTTTTTTCTTAGCTAGAGTAAACTAGTGTGCTGATACTTGCCCAGTTTGAATTCTGTACCTTTAATAAGGTGAGCATTATAGTTTTTTAAATTATATCTTTTTGGAAAATTCTGTATCTATGCAGTAGAAAAGACAGCCAGTGAGAAACTTTTTTGTTATTGGGTTTACAACGGGGACCAATCAAGAGAAAATGTTGAGGAGGGTTGGAGAGAGTTTTTAAAAGAGACCAAAATCCTGTAACTTCTTGCATTCATTGTGTATGACAAACAAAGGTCATCCATCTATTCAGCTAACAAAGCAGGCAGAAGGCAGTATAGGTTAACATCAGTTGTAAGGAAGTGTCTATGATTATAGCAAGTGTAACACTGTGAAGTGTTATGTAGGTGTTACGTAGTGTTACGTTTAACATTTTATGTAAATATTTACGGTTATGGAGGGAGAAGCCAGGAAGAGACAAACTGTTGTAAACTAAGAAGGAACACAAGTAATAATAAATGTGTTAGATTATTTTTCAAGTAAAATGAGTGTTAGTAAAGTAGTAAAAGGAACAGCCAAGGCTATCAGGGTTCAGAAACAGTAGTGTATAGGTTAAAAAAGGAACGAATCAAAGGACCCATCAAAAAGAATGCAAAAAAGGATGGGGGAAATAAAAACATGTCAGATTAATGCAATATAATAGAATGGTGCAAGACAGAGTGTGGTGCATCGTTCATTATATGCTGTTTGAAAATGTTCCACCCATCTTGAATGTGATTTTGTAGAGAGTAAACAGTGATGATACCCTACAAAATTATGACTTTTATCATTTTATATACCCATATTTCTTTGATAGTATATCTTTTTATGCCTGTTAAATCGTATTTCAAAGTATTAAAAACACAAAGAGGAGACATAAAGCACAAGTGAAAATTAAATGTCTTACAATTGCCTTAATTAGCAGAACAGATATTTCACTATTTGGTGATGCATCATTCACAAGATAACATTAAATTGGTAGACCAATGGCAGCTGGATGCCAAAGTTACAAGCATATGTAAAGTACATGTGGCAACAGTGCACCCCATTTAACCTGTACTGTCTTTTAAGTGTGAGACGCGTTATAGTTTCAAGTGTTGTGTTTTTTCCCCCTTTCTTATGTGTTTTTTCTATGTACTTATTTTTTTAGTTTAGTGCAAGAAAGACATCAAACAACAAATAAATAAACAAAGTATGTGAAGCTGGTGACACTCAATTTTAAGGATCAAGAACATGTAAACAATCTCCAAAGGTCTTTGAAAATTGTCCTCAGCACTAATCTTCCACCATTCTTTTCACTTGTCTAAATACTGTATTGGATTCATGCCACTTAGGAAATGCAAAAGTATATAGTATACAGTATGCCCCATTATCCATAGCAAGCTGTTTTGTCGCTTAAGAGGATGTTGAAAATCCAGACAAAAAGTTTCTGGACTACAATTGGCAGCACCTAACTGTTGCAGGAAATTCACAGTGATAGTATAAACAGCAGACACAGTGGAATAAGTGGCAAGCTGATCGGTTAGTGTATTCAGTTGATTACATTGAGGCCACATCGAGGAGTTGCTGGTGTGTTGGTAGATGTCATGAACTGCTTGATACCAAAAGGAGCGGACTGGTATGGAAGCACAGAACTGTTGTTCTTCAAGAGTTGCTGGTAGTTAAGATTAGGTGATGCAACATGTTCAATGCACATTGACAGCACTTGCAGACTTGATAAGTTCCTGATAGATTTTTATGCCAGTTGGCTTTCAGATTGGTGACAATCCAGATTTAAGTAACATTATTCCAAAAATATGTTTGTAGGTATTGGAATAAAGCTAGAATGAATCAAGGTCTACAGGATCATGCTGGTCAATATGAGTAGACCAAGAATGTATCCAGGAGGCACAAAAACTAGAATTCATGTCTTGTATCTGCTTCCCATGACTAAGAAACAAAGCCAGACACTGGAAACCAATATTTATCAATCCCGCTTAAGGTAGATGTGGGCACTCGAAAGACGCAGCCTTACTAGATGAACCATGAAATCGCACAGATGATAGGCATGCATATACTTCGGGCAATGGCAGAATTTTGGCTACAAACCAACACTGGGAGAGAAAATATATGTGCATTACCCAGCTCCATGGTACAGACACAGATCTCAATGGTACAGATCCATGGCAGAGTTTTTAATCCAGCCAACAATGACTTTCCAATTTAGGTGTCATATTTCTCCCAATGATGCTGTGAAGGTAATGCCCAAAACCTTGATTTTGGAAACAGTCTGCAGTGGCGCTAGTTGTAGAGAGATAGTCCAACGTCCAAAGAGAAGAGCCTTGGACTTTTCCTTATTGATCTCAAGACCAGGTACGTCACTCTAGGATTGCAAGACTCACCATAAGGAGCATAGATCCAGTGCATTGGTGAGGATAACACATCATCAGCATATGCCAGTGCACTCCTCAATCTATGATTATGCAAGGAAATCCCAACAATCTTAGTTTGTAGTTGACAAAGGAATGGATTTAATTGTAAAATAAATAATGTCATTGACATCGTTGTCAAATGCAGTGAGCAATGGAAAACCCATGAGAGAGATAGAGGGCAAGCCATTAGTTTGTACACAGTGGTGATATCAGTATACAAACATTTGATATAGGAGATAAAAACATCACTGAAGCCTGCCAAACCAACATTGGAACAAAAAGATGTGATGAACACTACCAAATGCAGCCTGAAATCCAATGGCAGAAGAACATGTTGATAACTGAGAAAATTAGGCATTGGAATCATGTACAGCACACAAAACAGTATGTTGTTTTCTGGGATACCACAATTTTGTAAAGGATGAACAAGCTTCTCCAGAAGAGGTCAAATTCTATTAGTTAGTACATGAGCCAAAATTTTATAGTCAAAATTGAGTAGCGTAATGGGGTGAAAGTCACCAACAGAGGAAATGTGAAGTTTCTTCTTAATGAGAACTATGACACCATGCTTTTGAGAAGCACAGAGATTTCCACACCACAAAATGGCATTGAAGACCGCAGTTAAGTCATCTCCTAACACATCCCAAAATTTACGGTAAAACTCCATGCGTAAACCATCATTACCAGGTGTTTCGGAGGTCTTTCCCTGAAGAATGGCGATATAGGTTTCAGTTTTGCTGATCAGTCAGTCAACGGAACTGCAGCTCCTTGTCAGTAAGAGGTGGAGGAAATTCCAGTTCTGACGAAACTCTCCAGGAAATTTCAGTTTTCACAGACTAGAATTTCACTTCCATCTTAAAAAACTACTTTAGAAAATTTATGTAAAATGTTGTTTTGTTTCTCCGGTAATTGCACATGAACGTCGTTGTTGTGGTTGTTGCTGAAATACAAAGTAGTCGTTTTTTTATTACATACCCACAATTACATTATAGGATGCTTAAACATTACTATTAAGTTAGAGAACTCAACATTATTATTATTATTTGGCTCACAAGTCTTTTGTTGTAACAAGACATACTTATTGTGACATTTAGAGTTGCAGAGAATTCTTTTTTCACACACAATCACCATTTCAGAACACAATCTTTTTTGCAAGCACAACAGACAAACCCCTGTCCACTTCCTATGGCTTGTTTCTTTGCTGCAGTTCTCAGGGAAATTTCTGCTTCTTGGACCTCTTCTCATGTCAAGGAAATTTGAGAACAGACATCAAATCTGGATTTAAAAGATGATGGTGATGATGATGGTGTAGGTGATAGGCTTACCTCTTGGCACTGTATGCACTATATAGGAAAGTAAGCCTAACTAAATTACATTTGATAAAAACAAAAGATCTCTAGCCAGGTAGTGGTAGAGTCCCAACGAAATAAGCAAGTATTATGTATTGCATGTTGATGAAATTAACTACAATATCAATTTTTAAAGTAGTTCAGTGAACCTACCTATAGTTTATTCAAAATTGCATTATTTATTCCAGTTATGTACAAATTATCTTTATTTCTCTCCAGCACAACTCCTATGAGGTTTCACAAGTTTGCCTTTCCCCCGTCAACATCCAGAATGTGTATTGTGTTACCTCCTATGGAGGATGATGTATTGTATGGTAAACCAACTTCATTCTTTTTGTCTGCTGCTTTTACTTTTCTTGGGCTTCCTTTGTGGCTACAAAGATGTTTCTTCCTCCTCTTGTGCTTTTGTTTCTACCTGCTCTGCATTTTCCTGTCCAATTATTATTTCAAGTTCATCCTCTTCATACACATTTTTAATAACATCAGCTGGCAAAGATGATGGGTCAGCCCAACTCTTAGTTCAATTCCAAACATGGCTTTGTATGTGACTTTTATTCCTGTTTTTCATAAATTGCACAAAGTGAAGACCATTTGGTCAATTAGTAGTATGATTGCCCTTCTTCCATGAAATTAATATATTTTCTACATCCTGGTAAGCTCTTTCAACTGAACCTGACCTCTGGCTATGACCGGCTTCCCATGAACAATTTTTAACTCTGGTCAGCATACAGATAGCTCATTTATAACAGAATTTACAAACTCTCTTCTATAGTAAGATATAGAGTGCTCCAGATGTCAAGAAATATCAGTTATTTTTACTTTCTCTACTACCTGCAGTAAGTAGGGGAAGTATTGTATTCCACCCAAAAATTCGATATCGAGATTTCACCGGAAATATATGTTTTGAGACCCCCTGAATCCAAAAAAAGTATTTTTGGAAACATGTCCGTGTGTGTGTGTGTGTGTGTGTGCGTGCGTGCGCGTGTGTGTGCGCGTGCGTGTGTGTGAACAGCATAACTCAGAAATGAACAGTCGGATAAACACCAAACTTGGTATTTAGGTTCAGTATCTTCCAGAGATGCGACACGAAGGTTTTCAAGAAAATCCCCCCACCCCAGACTACCCTTTACATGGAACATTTTTCGAAAATTTTAATTTTCTCAAAAATGGCTCTTAACGATTTTGATTAAAATATTACATGTTTAAGATATTTTCATGACAAATGAAATGTATATCTTGAATTTTCTGGGAATGTCTCCAAAAGTGTTCTTCATTGTGAACGACTTTTGCATAACTGGTAAACCATAAGAGATAAACAAAATTTTACTACACAAAAAATGTAGATCGCGATAAAATACACAATTTATGTCATATACATTTTTTTTGTTGAGTGAACCATTTTCGAGATATTGCTTGTTATTCCCTTAAATTTCTCAATACTTATTTTCTAAAATGGGAATTCGTTATTCATTTTTTTGTCTTGGATATGCAAAGAGTTATAATCTGTGGCAAAGGGAATGGTGCTGCACCTAGCAACCAGCTATTAAGAGATATGTATGTGCTTAAAGGCTACTGTTTTTTTGTATTGCCCTTGTAAATATATTTTCCCCTTACATCTACAAGAAAATTAGCAATAAGATAGAGTCTGCAAATGTTTATCTCAATTAACATGAAGTAGATGGAGAATAAGCGTTTCTAAAAATAGTTTGTACAAGCGTAGAGAAAGTCATGTGAGTGTAACACATCAGATTTTTTAAAACTATTTTGGGAATCGCAGGGAAGTTTTTATAAATGAACAAATTAAGATTTTTATTATTCTAGCTTCACTTTTTCACCAGAACTTACTGGGACATGTTTCAGGGACTGTTGCCTCCATCATCAGTCTGATTTCACTGCCATGCTTCCTGTTGTAACTAGTACATGGCATTCTCTGGCTGGATGTACTGTGTAATCAGATCCTTTTCACATGGGACATCAACGTTTAATATATTGTGCTGCTTCTTTTCCCAAATGGAGAGTTTCTGCTACTTTTCTAAGGGCTTTTAAAAGCTTTGGTTTTCTTCTAGCTGATGATTTGTGGTCCAAAAATGCTCTGCAACCGCTGTCAGCGGGTGCAGACCTTCCTAGACTTGAAGAAATAAAATACAACTAATTTGGTTTTTTGCATACATAAAAAAACTCATACTGATATTACATAAAAAATAAAGAGTTTTAATCCCTTTCTCAGATAAATTTGTTGTTTTTAATATAGTTTATAGAATAATAAATACAGCTCTAAGTAAAAATCAATTTGATAGGGAATTTAAACATATGCTTTAATAAATGGTTTTAATAGTGATATGGATTTTTGGAAAGTTTGCAACATTGCAAAGTGAAATATATAAATGTGACTCCTTTTTAAGTTTGTCAGGCAACTAGAGTGCTAAACATAGTATAATTGTGTAATATAAGTAGCATTATTAATGAGGAAATATTAGGAACATGGGGGAATGTAGAAAGAAACCAAAAACCTTGGTGACAAAAAATAGTGATCAGGGAAGGAGGATGCCATCTGAGTAATGGTTTTTATTTGATGACCAGAGCTTGCACACACTTTTTTGACATATGAATCATTTGATGAGCTCAGCTTGCAATGGTGCATTGCTCTACATAACTATATGTAGTTTAGGTTCCTTCTCACAGATGCCATTTGCATACATTTTGAATAAAGTGCTGACATGTGATGTTTGTAATTCCCACAAATTACAGGCAGCTGTATAGGTGATTAATGGATTGTAAAACATGTTCTGTTTTTTAATTTGATTTAAAAATATAAGTAAACTATTTAATAATATATATATGAAATTTATATACTTGTATATTTCCCTCATTGCTTCGATTCCTACTTATCTTTTTTATTGTTACTTTTAATGTGAACAATTATACTTATAAATCATTTATATATCAGAAACAATAAGTGCCCAAGAAGTGTCTCTTGCAATACTACAGGACATATATTTCCTGCCGGACTGACTGATATGTTTCAAAAGTGTGTGTCTTTTCATTTTTCTGTGTTATTTCAACAGTTTGACTGATTACAGTAAACCTCACTAGAGGTCCTCTGTATGTCCCATTTGGAGGTACAGATTGTCACTCACTCATCAATCAAATAACAGATTAGCAGCACATGCAAAATTACTTTCATGTCAGTCATGTAAATTTAAGAAAACATTCATTCTTTGTAACTTTATATACAACACCAAGCTCAAGATTTAATCTGCATGAATACTGAAGTGGCATTGTTCAATGGTAGTTGTTTTTCTTTGTAACAACCTACATGCAGGTTGGTTGTTTGATACACCATTTCCTCACCCTTTCAGTAGAGCAGAAATAAAAATATATGCCACATTGGAGTAATTGTAGAGAAAACAATATTTGAATGATAGATATTAAGAAAATAATCAATATTTGAATGATAGATATTAAGAAAATAATCAATTTGTGAATAGGCATGCCATTAAAATAATTCTTAGATATTTATGCTGGTGAACTGCTTGCGGCATATAGATACTTTATGTTTGGGTACACCGCACATATAACTTTAATATGTTATCGGATTATTACTAATGTAAAAAGAGTGCACTTATAATCATGTGTACCAGTTATACAGTGCTTAATGAAACTCATTACAGGGCAATCAAGGAGGACAGGGTGATCAAGGAAACCACAATCATAATCATGGTCCAAATGCCAAGCGTGTTCGTCTGGCACCTCCCCATCCAGTGAGTGCCTCACAACAGCAGCCTCAACAGCAGCAACCTGAATTTCATCATGTTCAACAACAGCAGCAACAGCATATGTCTCAACAAGGCATGATCTTCACCTCAACTGCCAATACGCAACCCACCCCAAACTTTGTGCAAAGGTTTTGAATATGCTCAATGTGGACACTTCATTTGTGTTTAAAATAGAGTTGTAATTTTTTCACATAAAATATGTGCAGGCAATATATGACATAAAAATATAGAAAATATGTATAGGCAAGAATAAAATATTGAATCTCGTCTTATAATTTTGGAGTTTCATTTCTTTAAAAAAATTCCATAATTAAAGCATTACTTTATTTAATTTTTCTTCCTCAATTTCTCAGGTTGCTTTATTGCAAAGAATAAACCTATAGTTTAATAAAAAGGTTATAAATTAAACTAACGTTGTTTCAAAGCCAGAATAATAAATTGTTTTCTACAAAACAATTAGAAGAGTTAATGATGCAAAGTAGATATTTTCAAAGGTTAACCTTTTGAGCACAAGTGATTTTGTAATATATGGATTAATGATTTCAGTGACTCTATGGCTATTTCCTTAATTATGTTTTGAGGATGCTGAAGGATCTATAGGAAGAAACCAAATACTTGGTGATAATTCTTCATGAACCAGTAAATAGGACAATGACTTCAAGATCATATGCAGTTTTATAATAAGTAATAGCTGATTCTTACATCAATTTCTTCTTTTTATTGACCACCCGAAGTTGACATTGATGAGATTCAAATTGGATGGTTGGATCTATTGTGGAGCCTTTCTTGGTTCTAGGCTTAAGTCAACTGTATCCCTATTCTGTAGCGCTGGAGCAGCAGTGGACCTGATCTTATGCTACCTATAGCTATCAAGTATTTGAACAGGTGTACAGACTCCCAATACATGTGCAAGGGTTTCTCATATTGTAACTTCATCTACAATATTTATTGTCTTGCAACCTGCCTGGTTGGCAGAATAGGAGCTACATTAGCACACATCAGCATAGTGTTTGCATATTCCATGGAATCCACAAGATGTGACTCAAATTGTTGTCATTTTCCCAATTTTTTCAACCATTTCCTTACAACTATTATCATAATTCTGTTGTTGCTGTTCACCAATGGTATTGGGGATTAATTGATCTGCATCATTTTCCCTCTGGCTTCCCAATATAAAGCCTTTATCATAATTCTTAGGAAGCTCATTATGTAATCATTAAAAAGAAAGAAAAACAACCTGTAAAATAACATGAAAGAGACACTCAAATGTTTTAATGCATTTTATCTAAGTCTAACAATATAACTTTTTATACAAACACAGAATAGTGCTCATCAACCTTTCATTCTGCCACATGGAAAAAAAAAAGTAGGCCAAAAATGATGTATAAAATCTTAACAATATTTGTATTTTAAGCAATATTTTTGTAAGGATTATAATCGTTTTGGATGACATTTATAGGGCAAGCGGAGAAGACAAACATATGCAAACTTTTCTTTTTGCCATTCTGAAAACAAATTAAAGCTGAAAGCAATACATGAAAGGGTGAGCATGAGCACACTTGATGGATGCCATCAAGAAGCAGCACTGAATTAACCCATACTGCAGCATACCTCATTCTACTTTATCTTAATGGCTTTGCATAATGTTATCATTCCACAATTTTTCAGTTTTCAGTAAATAAGTATATTTTATATATTCTTATCAAAACAATTTCCAGCAGAAGTAAGGAGCTTAAGAAAAACATGTCGTTAATAAAGCAATATGTAATAAACATCATACCATGAAACTTCAAATGTCACAATGCTCCACTAATTTCTCAATAAAGATTTCATCTGAAATGAAAATGTAAAAAAGTTCAGAGATATGATTTAATCACCGGTCAGGGACTAAAAGAACTGCCAGAAAAAAGCTCTTGTTAAACTTTTACACAGTCAAGCTGCACTAAGATTTTAAACATGCCCCAATGCAGTGCAAGGTAGCAGAGGTGCTAATGATCCCAAGCAAAAATCACAATGAAAGCTACTTGAAAAATTGTTAAAACAATTAAAATCTGTAATAGAAGAAACTAAACTAATACTAGAACCCAATTTGGTTTTAAAAATAAGCATTTAACAATCAGTCAAGTACATCCTATTGTTGATGTCATAGAGAGAACATTAGAAGAAAAGAAAATCTGTTCTGCTATATTCTTAGATATGGCCAAAGTGTTTGATAAAGTCTGGCATAAAGGATTAATATATTAGAAGATAGAGTACATAGGGGTGAGGAGATATGAGTAAAACCAATGAGTAACACAATTCTTCTGGTTCTGGTGCCTCTATACGATATACCAAGTATACCCCAGTTGTACCCAAAAGAAGGATGAATTGATGACGCTGCCAAATTTAGCGCTGCTTTTGGATACTTTTTCTTCATATTCTAGTTCTTTGGTTCTACTACAAGTACCTACGTTACCGCATTCATATTATGTTGTAAAGCACTTCTGTAGAATGATCTTTAAGTAAAAAGTTCATGTAAATATGCAAAATTGTACCTATTTGATCAATATTCATACCTCCGTGTCAGCTGAGGAAGTCTTTCCTTCAGCAGGGCAGATAATCTCTGAGAGATCATCTGTCAGCCCAAGTCAGGCAGAAATGCTTACAATTTTAATTATAAATTCTTATGTAATTTCTTTTTTCTTTTATGTTACAAACAAATTTATATATTGAAATTATTATATTTTATATACCTCTGTATTTTGATAAAATAGTATGATTTTTTTTGAGAAATTAATTTGTTTTTGGAAGAATAAAATTTGCTTTTTAACTTCATGTAAGTCATTTTGCATTGCCGAAACCTATCAAACACCAACAACATCTCCAAACCTGCCACAAATAAGTACAGCAGAAAACTTAGCATGTTGCCAGAAACATTTTTCCAGGGTGATAAACAGTTTATTCAATATTACTGTTTTTGTTATTATTGTTACTATTTGCTGATATGCAATGGTGTATTGGCTCTTAATAGCCCATAGCTCACCATTTAACTTTTATATAAGTTTATTAATTATGAAATCCACATACATATGCTGGTGTTTTGTTAGCAAGAACAGCTCCAAAATTTAACCATTATGTAACAACTAAGCCCTAAATGAGTCAAATAGTGTGATATTCTAGAAAATAGCAGAAACTCATAAGAAAACCTTTTGAAGCAACATTAAAAAGAAATACTTGTAATGTAAATACTAGAACAAATTTTAATCTCTCTGAGTGTGAAACAACTTGATATGTTGCTTGGTACACAACAAAACGTAGAATTTATCAAAAGTAGGTAAATTGATTTTTTCCTACGTTGTAGTGGGAAATAGTCATGAAACGAACCTGCATTTTACCACTTCCCTGATTTTCTGGTTATCTGCCTTAGTGTGCAACACAGCCAGTTTTGCAATAAGAATAGGAAAATCTTGCTAACTTCACTGCATCATCTCGTCCAACCTATAGCATTACCAAAAAAAACAAATTATTGAATACGTTGCTTACCTTAGTGTATGTAACTAAGGGAAATATAGAAAGTTTTATACAATTATTAATGGTAATATAATTATCTAAAGCCATAAACCAATTTCAAGACAATATACTCCATCTGGCTCATTTGGTAAGATTTCACAAGATTACAGAAGTTGCCAGGCTATAGTGCGTTTGAGTATATACAAGGCAAGCTACTGAAACTTGTGCTACCCATAAGCAAGAAGGGAAACTTAACAATTAGGGTAATGACCGATGTTGTGTACGGTAATCCTTCCTACATTTTCAAACCTGCCACCAAATAAAGAATCCATTTACATACTCGGTGTGCTGAGCTGTATGACATCACAGAACCGAACTGTCCCCAGCCCTAAGAGTACGGTTACTGCTGATTGGTACACAAATGTCTTTACAGCAAATTTTTTAAAAAGTTTATGAAAAATGCTCGAAAGGAAATTCTCTGGAAGAGTGACGTCATTGTTTTAAGGATCGATTTCATCAAATGCAAAAGAAAAAGTTAAACGGGAATATTTTTAAAAACAATACCATTATTTAGATTTTTTAAAACTAATGCTTGTTTGACTTTATAAAAATGTTCAGTGTAACCCTCGTATATAGTGTTCCCTAGGTTGCTTTAAAGTAACACTATAGGCCACTGGAAAATAAAAACACTAGATGATGGGGAGAGCAGCTTCTTCTTCCTTCTTATTTAAAGATGTCCTGAAGACACTATATCTTCTTTGATGTCTAATTACCCTATCTGTAATAATAGTCGACTATTCCCAAAAACTAAAATAGCTAAGTAATCCTAACTTATAATTTAATTTTGCATTTACGGATTTGGGTTTTCATTTTTTTAAATGCCTTAATTGGATCATATTGTATTAATTTTAATGGGACCAGAAAAACCTAATTTGTACAATTCTAATAACAATTTATTATTTTGTTGTTCATTAAAAGAACATCCAAACAAAATGTGTTCTATATTACCAAGATTGCCACATGAGCATTTATTATTAACAGTTTTACCTAATTTATATTGAAAATTTGGTGTATAAGCTACTTGTAATCTTATTTTGGAAATAATCTTAAGACTTTCTTTCTTGATGTTGATATTACAGAACCAAGGTTTATTAATATAAAATTGCTTAGAAGAATCCAAGTTATGAGAATAATTGTCACAGCATTTATTAAGGATAAAGATTTTTGCATCCTTTAAAGGAAGTGGTTCTGATAAATAATGTCCATTTCTTGCTGTTTTTGCCAAAAAAAAGTTTTTCAATACCAACAATATTCTTATGATCTGGGATCCATATCAATTTGATTATTATTTTATCAAGTTGAGCTTGATAAATCAAAAATTTAATTTCCATTTCTAAGAGACTAATATTATTCTTAGAGAAATTTTGGAGTTCCAGCCGAGATGATTTACTACCGTGAATATAATATTGAATTTATATATATTATGATGATGATTTGAATAGCTTTCTTAATGGCCAACATTTCAGCAGAATAAATATACAATTTATCATTTAATTTAATCAGAAGTGATTCATTTAAATTATAATGATATACTGCTGCTCACACTCCTCCTGATACTTTTGTTGGAACTATCAGTGAAGAACAAAATCCATGTCTTCTTAGGAAATTTCTGAAGAAATTGTAAAAAATATTGATTGTGATATGACTCTGTACTAGAAAAAGTACTGGTATAAATATCCAAATTATTGAAGAGAATCTTACAGTCAACACAGTATCGAGGATGACGAGGAGTAATTGCTAGGTTTGATAATGAATTGTTATATTCTATCCAGACATCCAATTGTGATCCATATCCATGATTTCCTAATGTCTCCATAGGAATTAAGTTACATTTATCTTCAGAACAAATGAGTTATTTGGAGAGTTGTTTATAGTTTGATATACGTTGAGTATCTTGATAATTTTTAAATCCAGTTTCTTTTAATGTGAGTTGTGTAGATGGATTACCTTTGAAACATAACATAATTTTAGCAACATCATACACTGTTGAGTTAAGTTTTCAAAGTGAACTTTTCGTCATTCTGCTCTTAGTGTATCCTCCACAGCGATGAAAATTATGTGTTATATGTCCAACAGATGACACTCTATGTCACACTGGCTCAACAGATGTCACTGTATGTCATACGCTTGGCTGCCATCTTATGAATAATTAATGCCGCCATAGCGCCGCAACTGCGGAAACGACCACAGGGCATAGTCGAGGGACCTTATACAACCTTAGGTTTATGAATTCACGGAAGGTTAGGTTTAGGTTAGTTCTTTTTTATATAAGCTTAGGTTTTTGATTTACTTTTATATATATAAAAACCTTGTTTTAATTTGTTACCAGTGGCTACCTAAAAGCACGCGAGCGAAGCGAGCGTGTGTTCCTAAGCTTAGGTTTCTGATTCACGGGAGGTTAGCCTTATAGCTTAGGTTTTTTTTTTTTAATGTAAGCTTGCGTTAACTACCACTGTTACAGTAAAGGAACGTCTTTATTTAATGGAAATAACATATTAATATAACAAACTTTCACAAAAAGAATACAAAAATTACAATTTTGGTGGATGGCCTTTCTTACTATGAATGCGTTGCGTTTTTTTCAGCGGAAACAAACGAAGAAGAAGAAATAGTAGTAACAACAGCACATCGCATTTTTAGCGGATTTCACATTTTAATTTAGGTTGGCAGTTCCCATTTTGCATGTGCTTTAGCGAAAACGTGGCTACGTTTATTTTGTTCATAAAGCGATTTGCCTATGAAAGTAAAACAGGTGGACAAAAGATATTTAAGAGATCACTAAACTCACTCCTAGGGTATTTTTATTCGCTTTCCTTTTGCTTTTATAAGCATTTTCAATAAGGATACACTAAGAGCAGATTAGGCGAACTTTTTAATGAATTATTAAACAACCATATTGTATTATTGATTTGATGAGGCTATTGAACAAAATTATCACAGCTTGAGGATGAGCTCCCCAACAGGAGCAAGAAATATACTGGAAAATATGAGATATACTTTTTATTTTATGAACTATATAATTAAAATGATTGTTCCAATTCAATTTATAATCCAAGATAATTCCTAAAAAAATTTTACACATTGATTTGGTTGGAGTATTTCATTTCCTAGTTTCACATACAAATTGGGTACAAATCTTCCTTTTTTAAATATTATCGGGAGAGCAGCTATGTTGGCATTCTGGCCGTGATTGCAGTCAGTGGCACCAACTGATGAGTAGTTGCTGTAATACGGTACTACTGTGCAGTCCAAATCTCTTGATGTTTCGTATTAACCCAGGGGGGGTCTCTTCCCGCACCGTTTTCGCTTGTACTGCTTTCGGTCCGCCTGCTGCATGACGTCATCGAGAGTGAAGTTTTAGCTAGCCAGTATTCTGCACCGTACTTTTCGGCATGTAAGTTCGGATAATATCCTCGTTATACGATTTGTTTCGACCCTATACTACTTGAAACAAAATCGCATCTATAACTGGACCTAGTCTTGGAAATAATAAACACAAACCTGTCTTTTTACAGCTAAATACCCAACTGGCGCCAATTTCATTTCTCCTTGAAATATTCACTAAAAAGCTGTCGATATATGAAATTTGGTCTTGAGGGATGACTTACAGCATATATGTTATTCAAAGAAAGAGAGATGTGTAGATATAAAGCAGATATTTGTTATATTAAAGTTGTTCAGAAGCTCTAAGTTGCAAGCTTTAAAACCATTTTCTTAGTTTATGCTATTGCTTAACTTTAATTATATTATGTTAAAGAAAACCAATAACACATTATTTGGCCAATTTTAGCAACGAAAATAAAATACGTTATACGCTATATAAAATTCAACGTTATACGCTATCGGGTCTTAAACTTTGATTCGAAATTAAATTGTATTGTTTGTTTATGGATTGTGAAAAACGCAGCTTAATGAGAGAAACTGTATGTTGATCATGCTATTATGCAATATGATGTAAACATAGCAGTTTTAAAAGTCATGATAGCTGAAAACTTGATATATGTGCATTTTTTCCGAGACTTTTTTTTTTCGCGTCTAGGTAAAAACACGAATAATCGACTTATGCATATGAAACTGTGCCCACATGCTGAAAAACAGTTATCTGCACAGCAAGTCTTGCAAATATCCTCCAATTTTCAAATAAACCGAATTCACAGAGTAGTGCACATTCGAATTATGTGTTCAGAATTTGGATATTTTGGCTTCATTATTTAGCCTGAGAATGTGTTTGTATAAACCTAGTTTCTTAATTATTTCTAGTATAAAGTTGTTTTAATTTTTAATGAATGAATAATTAATTTACATAGTTCCCATTTGATCCTTCCTACTTGAAAGAGTAAGAACAAGGATGCGTCTAGCCTTAATATTTTGGAGATATTAATTTTAGAACAACCTTTCCTGTATGCTTTAGTATACGCTCGCAACCAATACCCTTAAAAGCACACAAATGTAATGCTTTCACCCACGGGAAAGTGGGTGTTATTAAAAGGAGGTGTATTAGTGTATTGCACTGGCGATCATTGAAACATATTACACTGATCTTTTTAAAAGGACGTAGATCTAAGGAAATTGCCAATTGTAATTAGGTGCCTATATTATTTAATATTTATGCAAGGAAAGTGCAATAACTTACTCGTAGCTTAGTTTTCGTTATTTTGTATAAAACATGGACACATTTCACGCCAAACTGGCAGGAGAGGCTTTACGAAACAAATCAATATTATATGAGCAAATACAGGGGAGATGAACGTAAATACATGAGAGGAAATAAGGTCAGAGCGGTGTTTTATAAGCACGGCGCGGAATTTTATGACTAATTTTTTTTAAAATGACTACATTTGTTTTAAAATGACTTTTTAGTTACAAAAATTATCTAAAATGAGATTTATTTGATTTATAAAAATTAGTGTACAGAAAGTTATAAATTAACTTATATATTGATATAACTCCTGTACAAGAAGTAAAAATAAGTAAAAGAGCAGTGAAAATGTTCTTGTTCAAAGAATCTGAAAAGAAAAGAAAATTTTCTTACTTTCCTTTTCAGATGCTTCAAACAAGTAAGAACATTATTTTCTTTGTTTTTCAGATTCTCCAAACAAGAACATAGAACAAATATATTTTCAATTAATTTTCTAAATTATTGTGTTTTTAAACAGGTCTTACAGAAGTGTAGCATTAACTCTTTTGAGAACTCAGAATATGCAATGTTTATTGCGAATGAAAAGGATTTCACTGTCCATGTTGTACATAAATAAGAGCAATATGCACTTATTAAGCAAAAAAGGGAAAACTGACCTTCTCATCCCTAATTTTGGACATGAATTCATAACAGTAACTGTACCTGTTTCCCTGACAATAACCATCTCTCCACCCACAAGCAACTCTTTCCAGACCAACCAATAATCTTTATATACTCTATACTTATGCAAGGAAATTACCAAATAAAGAGGCAAAGGACAAAGAAATTACAAATTAATGATGTAATATCGAAAAAAAGATGATCCAAAATAGAAAACTTGAAAGTACCAAAATGACCTAATATATATTCTTAATATGGGACCCATGATAAGGATTTATGTACACTTAAGCAATACCTTTATTGCAAGAATTAAAAGAATGACATGTCATCAGAATCCGGATCATGTTTATATGATACTTGGTCTTCAAATAGCTTCTGCTCAAAATAATTAATGTTTAATACGCATTCCTGAGGAATATAAAGAACTTCCTTTTTGCCAGGTAGGCCGACTCATAAGTCTGCGCATGAAAATAAATGTAATGCGGGCCAAAGGTATTCTTCTCTGAAAATGGCACGCTTTTCCAGGTATATAATCCTTTACAGAACCACAGTGGACGGAAAAAGGTTGTTAAACTTTGGCTGTAAGAGCAAACAGCATTTCCTTTGAAATAATTATGCCGGTCAACTGCTAAAAGGCAACAGATATTAATCTGAGCTTCTCTTCGCTTTAAAAGTCACGTACAAGTGCAATAAATCAAGATGTAGTCATATATAGGAAAGGAATATATGCTTCTGGCTTTATTTTGAAAGTATAATATATTTTTAGCTGTTTTGGTAAATTATCCTACTTTACCTCGCTATGTTGGCGGAAATTTCACAACTTAACAACAGAAGTACGAAAGTGCATTGTTTCTTATCACTCAGTCATATACCCCACTCACTTCAACAAATAAGTTGCACACACATATTTAAACTAGAATCTTGAATATAGATTCAGTTTTCTCTGCTTTGGTGAAGTGTTTAAGTCGGTGTGCAATGAGTGAGAACGTTAAGAGTAGAATGTACTGTGCTGTAGCACAATACCGTAATTACGGGTTTAAAACCGTTGGTGTGAATTATCACACATTTCCAAAAAATGAGCAATTACAGCGCGTGTGGGTGTCTCGCTGTAAGCGTACTGACAAATTTAACGCTGATAATTCACGTGTATGTTCAGTGCACTTTCTGCCTAGTGACTATAAACGGGATTTGAAGAGTGAACTTTTAGGTTTGCCGGTTAAGAAAATTCTGCTCCCAGATGCAGTTCCGTAGCAGTTCATTCCCAATTGGCATGGATATGCACTTAGTGAAGGTCCAAGTACAAGTGGAATGTTTTTCATTTTTACATCCTGTAACAGAATAACGTATTCTGGAATTATTGTTTTCATTTCTTACGGTAAAAAAAATACACCAGCATATCCATTTAGCGATTCCTTTAGAGTAGTTGTAAATTTTCCTTTAGTGCTAAAGTAATGTATGCTTGAATCTCTTGTAGCGCCTACAGTTTACATTGAAGTACTGGATGTGTTCCAGTAGTTTTGTTTATACGTAAATATATTACTAATGTAGTGCAGTTTCCATTAGTTTTGCTTTATGGTTAGCCCACAATGTTTGTAGAAAGCTCTGAAATAGTATACCTTTTAAACAAAACTGGAAGAACGCGCTAATAATAAACAATTGGGAGTTAATCGGGAGGAATTTAGTGTGTTCACTGCGCTGTGTATGTATTCCGCGCGCTCGTCTTCACTCTCACTTACGTCACAGGCGGGCAGCCAATGGCAGCTCCCATCCCGGAGTGGCTCACCTTAGTTATCTAGCCACATTGGTGATAACCAATACGGGGTGGCCGCGCGGTTGCCAAACTTCACTTCGCTTCGTTAGAACCTTACGCATTTGTTATAAACGCTATGGCAATGTTCATTTAAACACTACAAGCAAACAAGAAGAGACGCGATAATGGAAATGTAATACACAAATAGAGAAATAAAAAACCATACCTTTCTATGCGTCTTTTGTCAAGTGGCACAGCTAACGGCATATCCACATTGTCCTCGATATCACGTTTATCATAAAATTCAAAAACACTGCGCCGTAAATCTTTTTCGATCGTCCAGGTTTGTCATTCTCTAAGCCGATGTAAATAATTTCGCTTCCCTACACACGCGTAAAACATTTGATGTACTTAATGGGCACGCCTCACCCTAAGTTCTTGGCATTTCGTGAAGTTAAGATTTTTGCGGTTTTCTTCGTTGGCATAATTTTTAAACTTCTACTTTACTTCTATATCCACTATTACTACTGGGCTTACTAATAGACATTTTTATGAAAGAGTTGACTTTATAAACGCTAGGACAATGCCTATCACTATAAGATTACCGCAGATGAATTCATAATTGTGTCACAAGCGTGCTATAAAAAGTATATCAGCAATGTTTTTGCTTTATCAGTGTTTATTTTAACCTTGAGCTATCGCGTCAATGGTGCAATGAATTCCATTGTTGATGCTCCCTCGAGAATGTGATAGCAGTTGCTGATTCTTTGCTTAAAGTTCTTAGTTGGCTTATGCTTTATACGGGTTATTATTATTTACTTATTTATTTATTTTTGGGGTAGTGCATTCTAAGTAACGAGGTGTTGAATACTGTAAAAAGCACAACATGCCCTTCTCATGTAACGCATACGTGCTTGGTTCTAGGATTAGACATTATGCCGAAGTAAGCATAATAACTACTAAAACGCACTTAATCATTGGCTTTCCAATTGTGTTATTCTGTTAAACAAAACCATAGATAACGTTATTTATTTAAAAAAAGTCTTGTATGGTTTTATAGAACTTCGTCAGAGGTCTTCGAAAGGATTTTCATGACGAGTTTGTGACTGTATTAGAAAACCTCGTGGCATAACTATTCCTAAATTTATTTAGGACATGGAGAATTGAACATTATTAAGTGCTAATTATGTCTATGACATAATATATAAAATAGCTACGACAGCAATGGGTTTATTACTATTACAAGCGTAAATATACTAAAAGTGCCCGTTTAAACATCACAAAAGATAGCTATATTAATGGCGGACCGTTGGGTGTCAATTTTTTTTTGTGCTTGTTCAGGAAAACGTCGCACTTTTATCCTAACTCTTGTTGCTTTTTTGAAATATGAAATACGCATGCGCGCACATGATATTTCAATTAAAGTCTTACCAGCGGCGAGGTGTACTGTTCGTGCGAGGCAACGCCGCACTGCTGCTATTCGCTAGTGCCGTTTTAGTGGACACGCCTCAAATATCAAGAGATTTGGACGCATAATAGAAGTTTCGATGCTACGCATCAGATTGTGCATGTTACTTCCGCACTAAGGAATAAAACACTATTGTGCACTGACATTCAAATTTATCTGACCACTGGACCACCACTATGTAGTTTGATCAGTACAATGTCGTATGAACTCATTCTATATTTGTACGGATAGTGGTGCAGATAAGAGAGTCTGTAATATATCTAGTATCTCAAATTAAAATTTGGAAGTAAAGCATATCAGGCAATTATAATGATTCAGTTATAAATCGTTGAAAGTACCAGACTGTAAATATGTTGCCGACGTAATAAAACCCAGTTTCTTCTTAGTTAACGCATTGTATTTTTTTCGGTTGTCCTAAACAAGAGCTTGAACACCAGATGATTGAAAAATGTTCTGGATATTTCTTCATCTCGATAAGGACGAAACGTCGATGAAATACCATCAATAATTTTGTTGTATTATATTTATATGATTTTCTCTATCTACTCTTATTCAACCTTATAAAAGCTTATTCTTTGATCTACTTAACGTTAAACAGTTTCAGAAACAATTTATTAAACATTTCCTTGTAGGTGCAAATAAAATAAAATCCGTAATACGATGTCCTGGCATCTAGTTTCCTATATTTGGACGTATATTGTAAATTTTATAAATTATTTGCCACTTTTAATTTTTTGAATCATACATCATTATTTTACAGATGTAACTTATATACTAATAGTTAAAATATGTGAACAAATAATAAATAAAGAATAAAAGATATTAAATAGCATACGACAAAATAAAATAAATTACAATAAAAATAAGTAAGTACATATGTAAAAAGTACATAAACGTAAATTATCTCACTCGCACTAAGTCCATTATTATTGGTTACTGGAATCCAGTAACATAAATAACTAGTAACCAGTTATTAACCTATGTAACTATTTCTAAAATGAACAATCATTAATAATTACACTACTGCCATTCAGCAGATCTGCACTGGCAGTCACCACAGATTATTTTATATGTTTTCTCAATACTAACTATTCATTATAGTGAATTATAAATTAAAATCATCTAGACCCAATTACATACTCTAATATCCCTTCATCCTTCTCTCACATATATAGTTCATAAAATCCATTATACAAATTAAATTCTTTATTTACTTTAACAATATATACCATTATTTCATTATATTAATTCCAATTATATATGCACAGCAGTACGTTAATCTCTTAGTCCAAAGCTATAAATCAAAATTTAATTATTCTTCCCAATTTTAAACTACTTCTGTAGTTACAAGAGAGATATGCACCAGGTTGAGCCGATAGTCCAAATTTTAAAGAACGCTTTGCTATGTGATCGATGTTCCATGTCTGAGCACGAGAGAGGAAAGATAGTGACTTAACACTTAAAAAAATCTGATGTATTGCATTCACATGGTTTAATCCACTTAGTCTTCTGCAAACTAATCTTGCAAACGCTTATACTGCTGTCTACTTATTAATGAACTAATTACACATTTACTCGTCTTGTTGTAGGTATAAGAAGGATACACTACGCCAAAGCGATAGTCAGGATTTTAAAATGATGGTTTAAAGTGCACCCTACTTACAATTTGATAGAAATATAAATATTTGAAAATTCAAACCAATAAAAAGAATATCCCGCGATTATTGGTTAATGCTACAGAAAAAGTTATTTCCCATAAATCGTGTGCTATAACGAGGTCTATCCTTTTGTGTAAGATTTTGTATATCTCTTGCGATTTACCAACAAAATTACATAAAATTCGCTTAGAATGAGAAGGACCACAGGATATTCACCGAAAATTCAAAGTGTATATTATATTTATCTTGTAAATGTCTTAAATATATGGTACTGTAACAGATTATTAGAGCCAATTTTGAGAAAAGTAAAAATAACGGGAAACAAATTTCAATGTAGGTAGCTTCTGGCGGGAGATTTTCTTAAAAATCTTCATGTCACATCTTTGGAAGATGCTGAACTTAAATAACCATACTTAGGATTTTCGTTTTTGAGTGATGCTGTTCACAGATACAAGGCACACAAACGCGTGCGGGGATATTTTCCTACTTTCCTTTTATTTAGGTAGCCTCAAAGCGTGCATTTCCGGTGAAGGCTAGGTATGGAATTCTTGGCTGGAATGCAATACTTCCTCTACTTACTACAGGTCTGCAGTACAGAAAGCAAAAATATATAGCATACGTATATAGTACCATATGAAGCATGCAAAAATATATAGTATACGTATATAGTACCATATGAAGCATGCATCGTCCTCCGTGGTGTAGTGGTTACCATACTAGCCTCTAGTTCCCGAGGTCGTGGGTTCAAACTCGGTGGAGGGCGATGGATTTTTTCGGGCGTAAAATAGCATGCCTTCCTTCGGAAGGGAAAACAAGGCGGTGGTCCCGTGTCGTAGATTTACGGCACGTAAAAGAAATTCAGGCCTGAAAAAGGAGCCTCTGAGCAAAATTACCGGTCTTTAAAGCCCAGTAGAATCAGACGCTAAGGACCACGGCAGTTAAAGAGCGTCCATAAATAACACTAAAAAAACAAAAACAAAATGAAGCACGTATTAAAAGTCAAACCAATGACAAAAATACCTCGGAATTGGTTTTTTCCCATAAAAATGCAATTGACACACATTGTGTATTTTAACGAGATATAGATTTACCAGTTATACAAAAATTACGAAAATTGACCTAAAATGAAGAAGTTTCGCACATTATTCGCAGAAACTTCAACATATACTTAATGCGCAGTTTTAATTATTGCACATATCTTAAAATATGTGGTATTTTAATAAAAATCCTTAGCGCCATTCTTGAGAAAATAAAAATAGCGAACAGATTTCTATATAAGCATTAATTTGGGACGGGGTATTTTCTTGGAAGTCTTCGTGTCGTGTCTTAGGAAAATACTAAACGATTTCCATTATTTTCAAGTTTAGTATTTATCCGTCATTTCGATTTAAGTTATGCAGTTCACACACAAAACGTGTGGTCAAAGAGGGTGTAATCCCTTTATTTTGTGATTATTCGTGTTGCGGTTGAAGCGGAATAAAGCGCCCCGTTATAAATTAACCTGATAATATCGGTAGGTATGAACCTGGCAATTGGCAGCGTAGTTAACAGACTAGGTTGTTATTGTTATTATTTAATTGTGATAAGTGGCACTGTAATAGCAGAAGAGGGGAAAAAGTTTACGTCATTCATATCCTCCATCAGCGCAGCAGTGGGTCACTTTTCCTATTAGGTTTTCATTCATCATAGGGGACAGTACGTCAAACCGCAGACCATCAACACCAATTAGCTTTAACCCAGGTTATAAGGTAACATGTTTCATTATAGCACAAGTTAATCCTGTAAAGTTTTAAATTTGTAATACGATGTTAAACAAAGCCATTATTCATCTTGCCGTACGGATTGTAAGCGGAAGAAAGATCAGCTTTACTGGAACAACTAAAAGTTGTTATCTTTGTACATGTTATCTTTTGATAAAGTTATCGCTATTGCTAAATTTGATCATGCTGGTAGGACTTGTTTGTCAATTTGGGTTTGAATTGGAAAATGCTAACCTCAGTGAGCCTGTTTATTTCGGCTATCTTGAAGATAGAATTGCAGATCGGGAAGATACTGCGACAATTCAAAGAACGCCATTTTGTATTGGAGTATTTACTTTTGGCAGTCGAGGCAGTGTATCAAGAAGAGGTAGACGATTTTCAGTCTTGGTTTATTCTTTTCTACGGTTATGCGACGAGTAGAGGCTTGCAGATGAATTTCGGTTAATTAGTTGCACTTTCAAACGAATTTGCAATATATTCACTGGCAATGTACGAAGGCACAAATATTAAAGATTCCTCCCAGCTTGCAAATTTATCAAAGGTATACAAAGTGACCTTGGTAAAGGAAAGAAATGTTCGATATAGCGCTTCGTTTTTATTATCCATGGAAGAATCTAATGTATTTAGCAACAGATGGAGCAGCAGCAATGTATGGGAGGAATGCAGGAGTGACATATAACACGACTCCATTGAAAAAATCAACGTTCACCGCGACCTCATATGTATGCACTGCATTATACAGTAAGAAAATGTCTGTGCAATGAATATTCAGTTTTTTAACGACGTGGGCGTAATTCAATTATATCCAGAGGTCTAAAGCACAGGAAATTTCAAGACTCTCCAAGACATTGAGAGTGAGTAGGGCGATATTTCCTATCACCTAGAAGTAAGACGCCTACCTAGGAGAATGCTTTTGCATCGCTGTTAGGCTCTGAGGCAGCACAGCAAAACGTATTAGATATGTATTATTTCTGACCTATACTGTAAGGTTGGTAGTGTTGTTTAATGTACACTGGGAGTGAATGTGTAGGTGAAAATAACAAAGTTTTCGATTTTGGAATTATATCACGCAAATATTCTATGGGCACTTGTGAATCATTTTGGCCAAACCTTTTGCACTATCTACAATTTTTTAAAATCCCAGCGACATGTTTAAATCACCCGTGCGCTGCCTTAAAATCCACTAGACCCACCCACTTCCTAATTATATATGTAAAGCATCATGTTCTGCATATTTTTTAATTTTTGGCCGCGTTTTGGAATCACATGTAATCGCCTGATTTCTGTTAACAACTAGTGCCTAAATGCATAACTATTTAATACGTAATAAACACAAGTTTAGAACTTTGAAAAAAAGAATTACATTTTGGTGCTGTAAGAGTTTATTTCATTAAAATTCTTTCCATTTACCCATATCATCTTATTTTAGAGCATTTTACAGTTACTTTAGTACGTTATTGGTTGTTTAAAGCTTTTTATATACCTACCTTACATATATTTTGATACACTTTGTTGTTTATATACCATATGCTTTCAGTATTGAAAGCAAATTTTGAGTGAGTTGTTTAAAAAAGCCTACTGTAGTGAATGTGGGTGTTCAAATGTGACTACAAATTAGAGAAAGAGTGGTTTTGCTAAAATATTATGTGTGAAAGTGCAACAATTGTGTCTTTAGTCCTACCCAGAAATATTCCAGTCTTCGTGTCATTAGAGAAAAAAAAATCTAGAGTTTTCCATTTGAAATAAACACAAAATACGTAACGGCATCTTTAGCATATTAACTTTTTTACCAATAGAAATGCTATAATAGAAAATATTCCTGATAAATGTGATATGAAAAAGGCCACTTATGTCATCCTCAGTCACTGCATGTCAACAGACAACAAACCCCAGCATGGCTAATGTCCCACCGGCAGTGACTCCTGGGCTTTTACAACAAAAGTATACCTAATGGCAAACAACCTGATACCAGTGATAAAATGTTCATAATCCCTTTCTGAATGAACTGTTTTCAAGATAATGCCTGTCTACCAAAGACTAGCCTGTGATGAGCTGCTGCATAAATGTGTAAGAGATGTTACACAAAATCAATATGAATCGCTGCCATGTTATGGAGGAATGTCCAAAAGAAATTTTTGTATCAAAGAAGAGCATCTCAATTGCTGTAACAAATGCTGGTCAGAAGTTAATATGGGGTGCTCAGCTAATGAAGAAATGAAATCTTCTATAAAGAATTCTACAATTTGCAGTGTATCAGTTGTCATTATGAAGAGATGCCAAACAGAACAAAATATGAATGTGCTCGATCTTCAACTGAGAAGAAGAAAACAGCTCGCAGGAAGAGTAAATTACCATAAATGAAAAGGAGGAAGCCAAATAGAAAAAGGGCGAAAGAACGTATGCTTCAGAGCAGCTATAAGTATCTGATAATCTGTTAATTTAAAATGAATGTGCGTGCTTTAAAAATATGTAATTTTTTCTCAGTTTTTCAGTTCTGCAAATGATATTGATTCCTTGCACTTCAGTTTTGCTCTGATTTTATGTAAATTTGCACACATCTTATCAAATATCATATATAAAAATTCAATGATGCTTTTTATGATTGCGTTACTCATTGGCTCACAAAAAAATTAATTTATACTGAAAAACAAGGAACAGCTTAACATCAACTTCATAAAAATAAAAATTTATTTCTATACAAGTAATATCAACTTCAATCAAGTGCTTAGATTTATTTTAGTTGTAGTAAACTACAAGAATATGTATCATACTTGTCTGACAAATGTGAATGTGTATAGTAGTTTGAAACTTTTTTTTCGCCAATGAAAAGTATTTAATTATACTATTTGAGAAACTATTTGAGCTGGAGCTTTGAGCTTTTGCAGGCATTTCTCTATTTACACAATTCAGTTCCTTAAAGATCAGTCACACCTTGATACAACTCGACTCTAAGAGAGGGGGTGATTTGCTGCTACAAACGAAAGGATCCGCAGGTGGCAAAAGGGCACAAAAGTATAAAAAAGGACTAAAAGCGAATTACAAACACACAGGATTATAAATCAGGAGAGTTATGATATGAAACGCATACAATTCACTGTTTCCCAGCATAATATTTTATAAATCAGTGTTTTTCTCAACAACTTAATTTTCTACATTCAAAATTTAACAAGCGTCTCAGTTTTTCTTTAAATTCAGTTAGCATTTCTCGGAATCCACAGAAGTATCCATTGTAATATTCTATGTTACCAAAATACGTTAAGAACAGTGATTTTCCCCCCCAAAATTATCAAAACATTATTAATTTTAGACATTGAAATGTTTAACATGTTTTTAAAATATGATAATTCACTCAACAAAATATACTGTACTTTCAAGACATACTTTTTCATGAAATTAAAAGTCCCAATTCAAAAAATGCCAACTGTCACAATCAGAAAGCACAGAGACACATTCATTCACAATTATGCAAATTGTATCATGCATGGGACGTCTCTTTCTCTGTCTATTTATCGTGCTCTAGGAATCAGTGCCACCAACTCAAACTATCAGGGTATGTTTAGACCCCTGTTTTAATTGCGCACTGGTCGAAGTTTCAAAAAATGACAAAAGACCTTTTCCGTATATTTCTGGAATTGTCATTTTACCTCATACTGGTTCATCGAGCTGTTTACTGTTGAATTCCTTTCGCCTCACAAGATGATAATTCAATACATGAAATACTTTAATTAAATAACTATGAACCTAAAAAAATTAAAAGTGCAAATCTTTCCAGCAAAAACAACTCCTGATTACAACTCTTAGAAGGGCTTATTCCGAATGTTCAAAACAATGGACCAATATATCTGTGATTTCCTTGTGTTAAATAATATTGGTAATAACTTGCAACAACATAACATTATTCTCAAACGCATGTCATTGATCTACAATTAAAAATGTTCACCGCGCTTCCGATTGTTATACAAACGTGGATGATCTTAGCAGGTCTGGTTAGCACGAATGAAACTTTTGAAAACAGCACAGACTATTATATTAGGAATGTAAATTGTAATTACGAGTTCCGTATTGAGGACAGTAATAATACGTATCAGCTCTCTTTACTCAAATGTAGCTGGTGCAAGAAGCTTTTGCGTTTCGAACAGTTTTTTCTTACTTTCCATTATCATTCACAGGAGAGCGAATATCTTGCAGGGGACTAAACAGGACTGCCGCATTACTGATGAGTACCTAATGGTTTAATATGTAAATACTCATGATTATACTGTTTAAGTTTTCACCCTGAATATTTTTATCCCCCACACGATTACAATCCAACCGTAGATTAGTATTTAATTGTGCCTTTAAAATACGTACAAATTAATTAAAAGGTTCACTCAACTCACAGTCACTCTCTCTTTAAATGCTAACATGGAGTTAGAGAGAGGGAGAGAGTGATTGTAAGTTGAGTGAACCTTGTAAGCGTTGCACGCCTGTTAAACTACGTATGTCTTATTTTAAGTCATAACGCAGTTATATATACAATGTAGAATGTATGACAATATCCGAAACTTGTATGAAGTCTATGGACAATAAATAAATGAACACGTGCACGATAGAATGAAATATTCGAAGGTTTTACATATTTTAGTGTACTCTTTCGAATTGTGTATAAATCGATTTCAAGTTTTATTAACATTGATTGGTGTTGAAGAATAAGAAGGACCAGACATCTAACCGGCTAGGGGTGTTCAAGAAAAATCAAAAGACACTTCTTGCCACAGCTTTGGGTTCATGTGGCAAGAAAGATTCAGGGTAATCGACTATGGAGCAACAAGTCACATGACTCTACACAAAAATGGCTAGTGAATGTGTGGTACAAACTGTGATAGTGTAGTAACAAACAATAAGGTTATGTCAGCAGGAAAATGTAACGTTGATGTAATTTTTTAGAAAATTCAATGTAGAAAAGCCTAAAACTGAGTTAATGTAATGTATGTTCCATTTATGTCTACAAATTTGTTATCAGTATGTAGAATTGCTGAAAGGGGTTACGCTGTAGTTTCTATATACAAGGATGTAAGATATATGATGAGGATGTGGTTCATATAACAGCTGAGCCAGAGATAACGGAAAAGCTAAAGAATGGACTGTATATTGCAGATCAGGTAAAGTCGTCCTCCGTGGTGTAGTGGCTACCATGCTAACGTTCAGTTCCTGAGGTCGAGGGTTCAAACCCGGCGGAGGGTGATGGATATTTTCGGGCATAAAATCTTAAGCGTTGCTTCCTTCGGAAGGAAAGTAAAGCCGGTGGTCCCGTGTCATAGATTCACGGCACGTAAAGGAATTTCAAGCCTGATAAAGAGGCCTCTGAGTAAAGTTGCCGGTCTTTCACGCCCAATATAGAATTGAACGCTAAGGACCACAGCAGTTAAAGAGCATCCATAAATAACATTTAAAGTTTAATTTTGAGCAAAATTACCGGTCTTTCACGCCCAATATAGAATGGGACGCCAAGGATTACAACAGTTAAAAGCGTTCATAAATAAAACCCAATTTAATTTAGATCAGGTAAAAAAAGATCCAGTGAGGGCTTTTATAGCAAAGAAACGCTAGCAACTATAACGTATGCCACACAAGGTTAGGTCATTTGAGCAGAAAAATTATGGAAATTCTTAAAGAGTTCCTTACAGGAGTTTTATATGGGGCTGTAGATAAGGAACCATGTGCAACATGTTTAGAGGGGAAGCAAACACAACAAACATGTCCTTCCAATAGTACCGAGAGAGCAAAGGTTTTCTAGAACTAGTTCATAGTAACTTATTGGGACCAATTGATGCAGTAATTTGTATCACAAATTACCTAAATGTAAATAATGATTGTAATATGAATATGCATTTTTATGTGACATTGATTTCAGATGTTTATTAATTGTAATTATTATTGGGAAATAAGTTTATACGGCTTTACTGAAACTGTCAATAATAGCGCAATAATGCAGCGAGGGGGTGAGCTGTTTATCATTATTGGAAACAAGGAAGTTACGTAATGTTGGCGCGTTTTCGGTAGAAACTTCTGGAATATTTTCTCCCTAAAAGCAATATGTATTCGTGGTTTTCATTGGATATTAAAATAGACGCTAATGTTGGCGCGTTTTCTTAGCCAATTGCAGTTCAGTTATAATCTTTAGGCGTATCTGATTGAAGGAGTATAAATAAACCAAGTCAGAGGTAGATCGGTGGCAGTTCATCAAAAATCTGTGTACACTACACGTCGTCTTCAGTCAGTCAGTACGTCGAAAGTATTAGTACGACATACATCGGATATAGATTCACAAGTTACGCGCAGCAGAATTATGAAAGATCTAAAGTATGGTAAAGTTAATTATACAAAAGATTGAAGTACGTGGATTAAAAGAGATCAGTAAGAAGTTATTATAACAGTTTCAGTTTGGCGATTATCTAAATCAATATGTAAAAGTGATAGTGAACGTGTTCGACAATAAAAATTATAAAACAAATTTCTTCATCAGTGTAATTTTTGGATAAAAGATTCCTTTCCGTTTCACAACCTGTATAGAGACACATGTTCGACCCAAGCCAACAGGATAATAGCTAGCCGGAGGACATTTGAAATGAAATCAAACAAAAAACTAACACTGATGCAAATTGCTAACACAAGATGGAGCCACAAACCGAACAAATGAATGACGTCACAAGATGGCAACGCGTGAAGTAAACACACATACATAAACATCACAAGTAACAAACATTATAAGTAATACCGTCGCAAATTGGCACCCAGAACGTGGGGCACGATAACCAGGAAAGGAATACGATGACCAGGAAAGAAGCAAAGTAACCAGGAAAGTAGCAGAGTGACCAGGAAAGGAACCAGGACGTGGAACGAATGTAGCAGTGAAATGATCTACAAGACGCAGATTCCAAACTACAGGACAACAAAACGACGTGGACTCATCATAACACAACGCAGAAGCGACATATAACCTAGGAGAGAGGGGCAGAAAGCTGGACATCAATGTAACAGCAACAGACAGCATCACAAAGGTTACAGTATCGTAATTTTTTTTAGAAAACAAAATTGTAACCTACAAATGTACTTAAGGAGTGGTAGGATAAAGAAAACAATGGCTACTAATAATACAGAAGAAATAATTATGGAGGGAGATAATGTAACAGTTAGCTGTAATTCAATACAGGTTACAGAAAATAGCCCAAACTTTTTAGGATTTGAGGATGAAAATGTTAGTGCAGAAAGTGAGAATAGAATAGCAGGAAATGTTAATTTTGATGCTAGTATGATGATGGAAATGCTGAAAGATATTGTTAAGAGTATGAGGGAAGATATTGTTAAGAGTATGAGGGAAGATATTGTTAAGAGTATGAGGGAAGATATGCAAAAGAATAATAGGGAATTAAAAGAAGATATTGATAGGAGTTTAGATCAGAATAGGAGAGAATTGAGGGAAGATATTGGTAAGAGTATTACAGATCAATTAAGGGAAGAAATTTGTAAGAATAATGAGAAATTAGAAAGGAAAATAGATCAAAACAGGGAAGATATGCAAAGGAGTCATAGGGAATTGAGGGAAGATATCGGTAAAAGCTTAGAACAAAACAGGGAAGTAATTGAAAAGAAATTCATGGAGCTAGATAGTAGTATGATTAGAATGAAAAATGAAAATCAAGAAATGATAGCAAATGAAATAGGTGAAGTTTCAAAGAAAATGTTAGACATGAGCAGGGAAATATCTAACCAAAAAAGTGAGGTTAATAATAAAATAGAGCATGTTCATGTAAAATGTACAGAGCTAGGTAGCCGAATGAGTAGCATTTCAGGTGAGTTAAAAGAGATGATGGAGGCTAAAAATGCAGATTTAATACAGGTGCAAGTTAATTTCAGAGGGGAAATATCTTAAATTCAGAAGGAGTCAGAAACACAGAGAAATAAATTGTCTGATGAAGTTAAAGATTTGTCTAAAGATTTGAATCAAAAGCTAACTTCTGAAATTAACAAACACCAAACTGTTCAAAATGAGAATAATAAAAAATTGGAACAGACAATAGAAAATCTGCAAGGTACTGTAAATAGAATTGAATTCAAGGGCAAATATATGTGATGTGAATGTATCAGATGTACAACATAATGATAGAGGTAGTTCCTCAGGTATAACAAATAATGTGAGTGATGCGGCAGCTTCATCTATAGCTAATGCTGAAACTCAGAGTGCACAAGTAACACTAGAGAATTTAAATATGGGAGTAGGGAATTTGCAAAATTACAATCATATCCTAAGTGATTTTCCACTTCCATAATTTAATGAAAACTCCAGTCCAGTACAGTTCATTGCAGAATTATCGGAGTATTTTCAAATTAAAAAGATACCTGAAGCATTGAAAATGATAGTTGTCAAAAGATGTTTGGACCAGAAAACTTTAGATTGGTTACAAATGGTATCCGGGGGTGAAATTTCATATGAATCCTTTAAGAGATTATTCATGAACAGATTTTGGAATGTTACGGTACAGCATAGAATTCGAGCAATGCTTAGTCATGGTCAATTTAATCCACGAGAGGGAATATCAATGACTGATTACTTACTGAAACATGCAAGTCAGGTTAGAAACTTGTCACCTCCAATCAATGAGGAAGATTTTGTGAGTTTGCTCGCAAGGCATTATCCTATAAGGATACGAAATTACTTATTAATTGCAAAACCACGGAGCATCTATGAGATGACAGAATTAATAACAGCTTTGGAACAACAGGAAGAAGATATATCTCGGGAGTGGGAGTATAGATTTTTAGATGTGCGAGATAGACGAAATTACCAAAGTAGTTATGAGCAAAGTAGAGGACAAGACAGACATCATGAAATTAATACCAGACAACGGTATCAATCATACGTTCCACAATTTGAAAGATCAAGGACAGATGGGAGACCAGGTCGACAGGAACAAATAAATTATGTCAGGACAGAAAGATTGCCTGAAAGAGGGCAAAATTATGGAAGGCGGTATATTAGACAAAGGGGAAATTTCACTCACTGGAGGGAAAACAATAACCGGGAAAGATCTGAGGAACGGCAAGAAAATTACGTGCCAAGGGGACAAAATGTCAGAAATCGAGGATTTCGAACTCGAGGAAGGGGAACTCAAAACCATGGTAGCGACAATGAGATAGATTTAGCGCCTGTTAGGAATGGCAGTCCCGTACGTGAACATGGAAATAACCAGGAAAACTGTTAACAGACTCCTGTGTAGTAGGTTCTCAGGACGTCTTTAATAATTCAGTATCCATTACCAATACAAATAATATGGCTACACATACAACCTGTAATAAGATTACAGCATCAAAAGATAAGGGAGAAAATTTTGAGTCATCTCATGTTAGGATGGAAATTGCGAAGAAAGAGATCATTGCAACTATAGATTCTGGTTCGTCAGCTTCAATTTGCTCACAGAAATTTTACATAAATTTGATTAATGAAGGTAACAAAATTATGGCTCTTCCCACTAGTAATTTAGTTTGTCGTGTTGCAATCGGAAGAACGACACAGGTCATAAAAACACAAGCTCTAGTTAATATACTTATCGGCGGAGAGAATTTTGAGGTTATGTTTCTAATTGTAAACCATCTGATTTGTGACATAATTATAGGATGTGACTTCCTACATGAATATGAAGCAAGTATAGATTTTAAACATGAAGAGTTAAGAATGACAAAAGACGATAGAGAAATAAGGGTACCATTTATAAAAGAGAAAGTTTCTGTAATCGAGATGACAAAGGATGAGAAAAATCTTTGTGACCAAGAGTTTTTTGTACAAATAACAGAAACTGATAGAAATAGTCAGATAAAGCAGGTAGTCACAGAATATGAAGGGAATACCACGCCATATTTTCAACAGCTAGCAGAAATGCCAGAAGAAGTAGAGAAATTTGCAATCCAAAAAAAGACGACCATGTGATCGAGACAGACAACAGCTGGGAAGAGAAGAAAAATGAGGAAATAATACACAAGTGTGAAGAAGCTTATAATATTACGGTAATGCAAAAACAAATCCTTCATGATGTTTTGATGAACAATAGTTCAGTATTTAGTAATATCCCAGGCAGATGTAATGTATATCAGCATACATTTCAAGTAGAAGACGTACCACCATATAGGCACAAGTATGACAATTTACCTATAAGTCTTCGGGACAAAGCTAGACAACTAATAAATAGCATGTTAGAAAATGGGATTATTGAGCAAAGTAATTCTCAGTATATAAATTCAATCTGCTGGAGTATTAAACGAGATGGTAGTTTGCGATTAACATTAGACGGTAGATATGTCAACAAGTATATGAAACCAGATCATTTTCAAAGTGAGGGAATTGAACAACTAATTACGAAACTTTCAAGAGGGAGATTTCTGACATCCATTGACCTCACTGCTTCATATTGGCAAGTGGAATTAGATCCACAAGTGCGTGATTACACTTCATTTCAGTACTCAGGGATCCAGTATCGTTTTTGTGTAAATCCTTTTCGTTTAAAAAACTCAGGAAGTGGATTTTTGAGAGCCATTCACAGTATCTTTGGAAATTCTGCAGATGACTTTTTAATAAAGTATATTGACGACTTCCTAATCATTAGTTAAACATTTGAAGAACACATGAATAATGTCCATTATGTGTTAAATAAACTACAACAACATGGTATGACTGTGAACATACTAAAATCAAAATTTTGTGTCAAGGAAATAAATTTTCTGGGTTATGTAGTGGATGAATGAGGTATAAGACCTGATCAGAAAAGAATAGAAGTAATAATGAAAATTCCATCACCAAGGAACGTAAAACAAATTAGACGTCTCTTAGGGGTATTGAACTTTCAGAGTAAGTTCGTACCAAGATATTCGGCTGAAATAGAACCACTGCGGTAGCTTCTCCGAAAGAACAATAAGTGGAAATGGACAGAGGATCATCAAAAATGTTTTGAGAGAGTAAAGGAACTCTTTGCTAAGTCCATATTACTCGAGAGGCCCAGAGAAGATTTGGAATATGAGATTTATGTCGACGCATCAATGCAAGGATACGCCGGAATTTTAGGACAGCGAGACTTCAACAATGACTTTCACGTCATTAGTACAGCTTCTAGAGGACTTACAAATATTGAGCGGAATTCTTCAGTGACTCAGTTAGAAATTGGAGCACTATATTTCTCATTAATTCGTTTTAAAACCTATATTTATCGGCAAAAGGTGAAAGTATATTCAGACCACATCAGCTTAACTTTCATACAACGGTGTAGATTATGTAGTGGAAAACTTGCTAGATACATTCATGCAATATCTGCATTCGATATTGAGATTATCCACATTCCTGGCAAAAATAATACCTTCAGTGATTTGCTATCAAGATTGAACTACAACCCACAAATTCCCGAAAATATTGAAAGGCCTAGAAATGAAGTCAAAATATTGACAATTGAAATTCCTTTAAGCAAAGAAATGATTAGAAAATTGAAAAATATGGGGAAAACTCAAAAAGAGGACGCAAAATTGTTAGAACTTAAAGAAAAGGCACCACTAATTGAAGAGGCAAAGAAAGAAATTGTAGCAATTCGAGATGGGACATTATACAAGAAGCATGGAAAAGAAGTGCCTAGTTGGAAGATAATGGTTCCGAAAAGCATGGAGAAGGAACTAATTAAGAATTTTCACGAAGGGATAGCACACTCAGGGACTGACCGGACAACTTCTATGATATTAGAGAATCTATACATATCTAAATTGCGTCAGAAAGTTCGAAAATTTATATCGTGCTGCAACCTGTGTCAGAAGGCAAAGCAAATAAATGCAGCATATGCATTTGAAACTAATTCGGTTATAAGGGATAAGCCGAGATGTGTAATTAGTATTGATATTCATGGTCCGATGCCTCCAAGTCAATTTGGAAACAAATATATATTTGTCTGTTATGATATATTCAGCAAATATGTAAGAATTTACCCTTTGAGAAAACCTACAGGTTTAGCATGTTTGAATAGACTACTCAAGTCATATGTGATAGAAGAAGGACCTATTCAATCTGTATTGAGCGATAATGCTTCGTACTTCACAGGAAAAAAATTTATGGATGGACTGAAAGAAAATGGCATTAAACAATATTTTTTGTCAAGATACAGACCGAACTCCAACCCAGTGGAGAGGGAAATTAAGGAAATTTCAAATTATTTAAGGGTGTTATGTCATCGAAAGCACACCCAATGGTATGGATACGTGAACTTCGTTCAGAATATACTAAATGAAACCGTAAACAATGTGACCGGATACAAACCATGTGAACTTAAGTTAGGAAAGAAGATCAAAACAATGTGTAAGAAAATTCCAGAAGCCATTCCAGATGCGCATTCGATACCACAAACGGAAGAAGAGATGTCCCGAAAAGCATTCGAGAGGATGAAGAAAAAGGCCATAAAAAGAAAAATTAAACATGAAGAAAAGAAGAGAAAGGAATGGAGAATCAAAATAGGAGATTTAGTTTTGGTCAAAACCAAGAAATTGTCGGATAAAGCAAATAAACTTTATTGGCGAATGTTTCTCAAATACCATGGACCATATGAAGTTGTTGAAGTATATGGAACTAATACATATGAGTTATGTAATCCAACAACTCGAAAAAGCATAGGAAAGTTCCATATTGAGATGCTGAAACCATACAATTATGAAGATCAAGATGAAACAAAAGACAAAGATGATAAATAGTAAATGCTGGATAGTTAAAGACGAAATGTAGAGCAATGTATTGGAACGTAAGAGGGTTAAATAAATATGCACGTCATGTGAAAGGAGAAATAAATTTTGGACATGACTAAATGTTTAAGAGGAAAATAACATTTTTATTAGTAACTGAATATGTGAAATAAAGCATGATGTTATATTAAAGTAAAGTACATAAATACTATTCCAAGAGTATTGTTAAGGTAAAGTACAAAATAACAAAAATTGGTAAATATAATTAAAAACAAATATTTATGTAGCAAATAGAACATGTGAAACAGTGCCTAGATTTAAGAGATGTAAATATTTGTGTAGAGGGTGAATATTTTGGTAAATATGTGTAATAATTACAAAAATCTTAAATGTATAAATTTTTGTCAACAACTTAAGAAAGTAAACAATTTGGTAACAGTAATTAAATAATTTAGGGTAAAGTATTTGCTATAAAAAAATTTGTGATGTCAGATTAATATCTAAATTAATTAAACCAGAGCGAGTAGTGGCGAGAAAAAAAAACATATGTCGTGTGTTAAATACGTGTGAAGTGTTAAGTGAAAGTGATAGCGTATGTTCCAAGATTTAGGAGACTAAAAACACAATTATAAAATTTCCAAACAAGTTGTAAATATTTATAATTATGTTTCTAGTGGGGCATATGATGCAGTAATTTGTATCACAAATTACCTAAATGTAAATAATGATTGTAATATGAATATGCATTTTTATGTGACATTGATTTCAGATGTTTATTAATTGTAATTATTATTGGGAAATAAGTTTATACGGCTTTACTGAAACTGTCAATAATAGCGCAATAATGCAGCGAGGGGGTGAGCTGTTTATCATTATTGGAAACAAGGAAGTTACGTAATGTTGGCGCGTTTTCGGTAGAAACTTCTGGAATATTTTCTCCCTAAAAGCAATATGTATTCGTGGTTTTCATTGGATATTAAAATAGACGCTAATGTTGGCGCGTTTTCTTAGCCAATTGCAGTTCAGTTATAATCTTTAGGCGTATCTGATTGAAGGAGTATAAATAAACCAAGTCAGAGGTAGATCGGTGGCAGTTCATCAAAAATCTGTGTACACTACACGTCGTCTTCAGTCAGTCAGTGCGTCGAAAGTATTAGTACGACATACATCGGATATAGATTCACAAGTTACGCGCAGCAGAATTATGAAAGATCTAAAGTGTGGTAAAGTTAATTATACAAAAGATTGAAGTACGTGGATTAAAAGAGATCAGTAAGAAGTTATTATAACAGTTTCAGTTTGGCGATTATCTAAATCAATATGTAAAAGTGATAGTGAACGTGTTCGACAATAAAAATTATAAAACAAATTTCTTCATCAGTGTAATTTTTGGATAAAAGATTCCTTTCCGTTTCACAACCTGTATAGAGACACATGTTCGACCCAAGCCAACAGGATAATAGCTAGCCGGAGGACATTTGAAATGAAATCAAACAAAAAACTAACACTGATGCAAATTGCTAACACAAGATGGAGCTACAAACCGAACAAATGAATGACGTCACAAGATGGCAACGCGTGAAGTAAACACACATACATAAACATCACAAGTAACAAACATTATAAGTAATACCGTCGCACAATTGAGGAATATTCAGGCTTCGTGGGACGTAGCCAGATACTGTCTCACATTCATAGATGACTTTAGCATAAAAACCGTTGTGCATATGCTAAGTAGAAAATTTGGCCTTTTAGCAAATTTCTTCAGTTCAAAGCCATGGTCGGGAATCAGAAACTACCAGAATTAAGGGTTTGAGATCTGATAATGGTGGGGAATACATCACTGATGAATTTAGAAATTAAGTAAGAAAAAGGGGTATCCGGCACCAGACAACATTGCCTGGATCACCTCAGCTGAAAGGTGTAGCTGAAAGGACAAACGGAAGTCTTATGGAAGTATGACAAGATGTATGCTGCTTGAAGCAGAGCTGGATAAAAAGTATCGGGCTGAAGCAAAGAACACAGCTGCATAATTAAACAAAAACAGGTGTCCTGTTGCTGAGGAAGCAGTGCTAGAAGAGGTTTGGACAGGAATGAAAATTGATTTATCACATCTCAGGACATTGGCCGTAGGACACAAATGCATATTTGAAAGGAAACTAAAACAAAGCTAGATGAAAGGTCTTCAGAATGTTTAATGATTGGATATAAATAAAATACGAAGGAATATCGTCTTACTAGAAAATATAATTTTATAAAGCTAATTCGAGATAGAAATTCTGTGTTTCTAGAATCACAAACAATGATTCAAGAAAAACAAGTGTTTGAGAATAAAGAACAGGAATATCAAACAAATGTTACAGAGTAACCTGAGATTATTGACACTATCATCGTGAATAATGCTAGCAATAATGGTGATGAACTAGATGAAGATTCAGGTGAGTTCAAGGTTTTAGAGCTACCTCATCAGATTGCTGTGGGGATAGGTATCCTAAGAGATATAGGAAAAATGCCAGAACAGATGATTTTGTGTATGCAAAATGTACTTATGCTGTACAGGATAAGAATCAATGTTTAGCTGTTACAGATTTTAACGACACGTAAACGTATGAAGAAGCTTTGAATCGAGCTTGCAAGGATATCTGGGAATGTGCAATGAAAGAGGGGCTAGAAGCAATGTCTGAAAAAAATATCCGGGAGGTAGTTGACAGACCAGAACACAAAAGTGTGGTAAAATCAAAATGGTCTTTTAAACGAAAGATTGGAGCTGATGGTTCAATACGTCACAAAGTAAAATTAGTACCTAGAGGCTTTTCTCAGAAATTTGAAGACTTTATGGAAACCTTACCTCCGTTGATCAGAATAACTTCATTTCCAATTTTGTTTGCACTTGCTGCTGATCTAGGCTTGGAAATCGACCATGTAGAGCTACACCTGCCTACCTAAATGTTGAAGTGGATGAGGAAATTTAAATGGAGGGGGATGAAAATGAGGAATATCAAAAGATAATAGATTATTTAATTAATCTTGCTGTATGTATACGCAAAGCCTGAAATAGCTTATTCTCTAGGTTATTTAAGGTATTTTAACGGTTGCAATGGAAAACAGCATATCAAAGGAGTAAAACGAGTGCTAAGATACTTTAAAGGTACTAGTGATTTTTGTCTTGTGTATAAAAAGTGCAATGCCATTTTTAGTGTACATGCAGATGCTAACTGGGCAGGCTGTACAATTGACAGACATTCATACTCTGGTGCAGTACTAAATTTTGGTAGAGGGCCAATTGGTTGGTTTTCTAAGAAACAAAGATATATTTCACTTAGCTCAACTGATGCAAAATATATAGCTTTATGTGACTGTAGCAAAGAGCTTGTTTATGTAAAGGGTCTACTATGTAAAGGGTCAATAAACCCTGGTGTAGTAACGGTATATAATGACAACCAAGGGGCAATCAAATTAGTGGACGATTCAGTTCTACAACAGAACAATACATAAACAAGTTAAATAACACTATGTAAGATAACAATCGAAGCTGGTGAACTGAAAGTATTTTTATGCCAAGTGATGAAATGCCAATCGATGTACTTAAAAAGTTTGCCAAAGAAAAAGATTATAAATGTATTTCATATATTGGAATGTTTGCAAGTTGTTAAATGTCTCGATTAAGTGGGGGTGTAAGATGTGTATAAATTCTGACCTACATTAAGTAATGTTGGTAGTATTGTTTAATGGCAATTAGTTTTGTTTTGTTCTGTATTGTTCCTACAGGCCGCCATTCATGTAACATGTTCTCTTTTAATTCACAATAAAATTGGTAATGTTGCTACAGAGGTCGACGTGTGATGGCGGACGATATTAGGTACCAAATGTAAAGGAGTAAAGATGCTGCGGCTATACGAAACATGAAAATAGTAGGTGTTATACGCTGCGGCAATGGAAAAGCGCGAAACTATAAGTAATGTAATGCAAATAAATGATAACCGTGAATTATTATTTAAATGTAATACATGAGGCAGTATTTTTAGCACTTAAATAATATCAGTCTAATTATATAATATAAAATTAATAACAGCCCGCATTAATGCTATATGTGTATAATATAATATATAAAGTGTATGTAACAATCATTGTATTATGTTTATATTATTATGTACATGTATAATAATGTGATGTGAATGTATTACGTAATTTAACAATGTAGGAGCTGTGAGTGTAGAAGCAAGCAGAATTATAAAATAGAAGCTGCAAGTTGCTAACAATGAGGTAACCTTGAGACAACAATAAATTAGAAAGTTTAATAATGCTACTAATAATTCTTGGAACAGTAATTTAATATTTAAAACAGTTTATAAGTAGCCAATCAACAACTAGTAAAGCTAAACGTTGAACAAAAGCTTTCTATTGGAGTAGGATTAGCCAATCAGAGACTTGAAATAGAGGAAATTTACAAATTCAGGCCACAGACGCTACAAGACAGCGTTCCCAACGGAGACGCTACAAGATTGCATAACCGATCGTTACGATACAGGTTCAATGTGAGACATGAAATGTTATTGCGGTGAGAATAACATAAAGTTTACGTGTTAAATGGTGTAATTAACAAAAATCTCACAGCTCTACAGTAGGATACATCAGTGAAGTGTTATTTATTCGTGTGAAAGATTAATAAACAAGCTACAATACAATTATAATTTACGTAAGCCTTCATTCTTTAGCCACACCACCCCTGCTAAGAGACACGTGTTGTAAGAAAATACTGACGCACTCGAGGTATATATACATAATATTTAAATTAACATTGAAATACAAAGTTGATTTTTTAAACGTGGGGTGAAGGCCACTAGAAAATTTGTATCGTACGTGGGGCGAACACTCCAAGAAACATATTTCCCGCAATACGTGGTGCAAACAGCAACAATAAGCAACTTCAAGTTTGGCTCATATATGTGGTCTAAAATAACCATTTCAAGTTTGGCTCTCCAGCAGTGGAGCTGCAACAACCCTCTCATACAAAATCATACAACTGAAAACTTCAATGCCATCCCCGGGATGGTATTGAATTTTCGTCATCTGATTCTACCTTTTCAACCTTTTCCAACACACCATTATGCGAAAGAACAATTAGTTCCAAATGTAATACAACTAAATAATTACCTACCGCGAAATAGTTAAACTAATACAACTGAATAATTGCCGCGAAGTGGTAAACAAATGTAATGCAACTAAATAATCACCGCGGAGTAAAAATTAAATTGAGTTTTATTTATGGGCGCTCTTTAACCATTGTGGTCCTTAGCGTCCCATTTTATATTGAGCGTGAAAGAAAGGACATTTTGCTCAAACGCTTTATCAGGTTTAAGGTTCTTTTACGTGCTGTAAATCTACGACACGGGACTACCTGCTTTACTTCATTTCCGAAAGAAGTCATGCTAAGAATTTTTACGCCCGAAAAAATCCATCGCTCTCCGCGGACTAGTAAATAAATGTAATATAACTATGGCATACCACCACAGCATGCCAGTATGGACATTCTAAAGAATGTTGTATCAATGTTATGCATTAAGAGTTCTCCTTTGATTATATACTATTTGGAGATAGATTGCGGCAGTTGCGATAAATTTGTTAATTAAAAAAATTAAGAAATAACAAATCAATAAACTTTCTGCTTACAGTTGGAATAGGGCATTTATCTAAAAATAATTAAATTAAGTTTTATTTACGAACACCCTTTAACTGCTGTGGTCCTTAGGTCACATTGTATATTGGGCGTGAAATACTGGTAATTTTTCTCAGAGGCCTCTATCAGGCTTGAGGTTCTTTTACGTGCTGTAAATGAATTACACGGGACCATGTCTTCCCTTCCGTGCTAAGGATTGTTACGCCCGAAAAAAATCCATCGCCCTCCGCCGGGTTTGAACCCGCGACCTCGAGAACTACAGGCTAGCATGGTAACCACTATACCACGGAGCACTACAAAAATTCATCTCATATAATTTATTTAAATAATAACTGATCAGAAGATAAGAATAATTGGTAACCTCGACATGATGTAAAATAAGATACCACGTAATTTAAAACGAGATACAACGTGATTAATTTTATGAGAAATATAGTAAATTAAACAGCATCATGGTAATGACAATTAGCAATACTACAGAAATTACGGATGATAAATGTGAAATTAGTAAAGTGAGCATGAAGATTCGGCCATTTTGAGCAGAAAAACCGGATATTTGATTTTATCAGGTGGAAGATCAGTTTGCTATAAATAAACTTACCTCAGAGGAGACAAGATTTAATTATATCATTGCTAAACTCGAACCAAAATATGTCGAAAATATGGGGATATTATAACAGGTGCTGGAGAAGTAAAATATACCACAGCAAAATCACGGCTTCCGGAAATATTTAAAGAAAGCGAAGATAAACGAATTAAGCGATAGGTTTCAGGAATAACTCGAAAATCTCTTCCAGATTCTGTGAAAAATATCCTCATAGTAAGTGAAGAATGTCAATGTTAGAGATGAATCCTCGTAGTGAGATGTGCAATATTGAAGATCAAGATGCAAAGAGTGTTTGGATTGAAGAATTAGTACGTAAAGTTTTCCACCTGAGCAGCGTATCGCAGCTGTGACGGTAGACATTATTGCAGTAGAAGTCGAAGTCCTTTTAACAGAAGTCTACACCGGAACCGCTGTTCCAGTCGAAGCAAACGAAGGTTTGAGTCCAATGTAAAATATTGCTATTACCATTTTAATTCCGGGCGTAAATGTTTTCCTGAAAAATGTAGACAACAATGTGCTTGGAAAGGTGAGGAAAACTCCATGCGGTAGCAAAATTAACGACGAGTTCGGCTGTCGATAATAATGAAAGTAGTCGTAAACACCGGTTATTTGTTCGAGACAGTAAAATAAGTCTACTGTTTTTTACTTTCTCTACTACGTATAGTAAGTAGGGAAAGTATTGTATTCCACCCAAAAATTCGATACCGAGATTTCACCGGAAATACATGTTTTGAGACTCACTGAATCCAAAAAAAGCATTTTTGGAAACATGTCCGTGTGTGTGTCTGTCTGTGTGTCTGTGAACAGCATAACTCAGAAACGAACAGTCGTATAAACACCAAACTTGGTATTTAGCTTCAGTATCTTCCAGAGATGCGACACGAAGGTTTTCAAGAAGATCCCCCCACCCCAGACTACCCTTTACATGGAACATTTTTCGAAAATTTTCTCAAAAATGGCTCTAACAATTTTGATTAAAATATCATATGTTTAAGATACTGTCATGAGAAATGAAATGTATATCTCGAATTTTCTGGGAATGTCTCCAAAAGTATTCTTCATTGTGAACGACCTTTGCATAACTGGTAAACCATAAGAGATAGACAAAATTTTACTACACAAAAATGTAGATCGCGTTAAAATACACAATTTATGTCATACACAATTCTTTTGTTGAGTGAACCGTTTTCGAGATATTGCTGGTTATTCCCTTAAATTTTCCAATACGTATACTTTTTCTCAAATTCGTTATTCATTTTTTTATATCCTGGACATGCAAAGAGAATGCAATGCGTCACATAGCAACCAGCGTTAAAATATTTGACTATCGCTTAAAACCTTGCATATTCCCCTTGCATCTACATGAAAATTACCAATAAGATTGACATCACGATATCTCGATTAACATGAAGCATATGGAGAATAAGCGTTTGTAAAAATAGTTTGTACAAGAGTAGAGAAAGTCATGTGATTGTAACACGTCATATTTTTTTATTGGCAGTGGTGCAGACGTGTCAATAATTCCTGCTAAAAATTAATAAAATTGATTATACATATAGGGTTTACGGAGCAAATGCACAGAAATACCAATTAAAATGGAATTAAAATCCTAAGCTTGGATTTTGGATTGCATAGACGTTTTCAATTGCCATTCATTGTAGCTAACATTGACAAAGGAATTATAGGACCAGATGCCCTGAACAAATTTAATTCATGGGTTGATGTGCACAAGAAGCGATTGATTTATGGCATAACCAACCTTGGTATTGAAGGTAAATTGTGTCAGTATCAGATAACTACATTTTAAGCATTTTAAACAAAAATATTAAATATCCCACTTTGCTTAAATTTTATCCGGAAATCACGACGCCAACACTAATGCCAAATAGGGCCATCCATAATTTCAGACATGATATAAACATACATGGTCATCCAGTTTACTCTAACGGAAGAAAACTAGATCATCGATTATATCAGACTAAACAGGAATTCAACTTTATTTTAGAACATGGGATCATCAGACCATCGGAATCCGAATGGGACAGTCCACTTCACATGCTGAACAAGAAGAATGGTACTCTTCGCCCATATGGAGACTACAGAAGATTAAATGTCTTACGATTCCTGACAGATATCCAATTCCTAGAATTGAAGATTTCACTATGTCCGAATTGTGCGAACATATTTTGAGAAACAGATTTATTCACAGCATATTTTCAAATTCCAATTTCAGAGGAAAATAAACCCATAACTGCCATAACCACACCGTTTGCGTTGTTCGAATTTAATGTTATGAGTTTTAGACTCCGGGATACACCAGCAACATTTCAACGTTTTATCAACGAAGTACTTTTTGGATTAGAGTTTGTATTTCCATATCTGGATGATAAAGTAATAGTTTCAACATGAGAAGAAGAACAACAAAAACATGTAAACTGATTCTGGATAAATTAGCTAAATACGGACTACGTATTAACATTACTAAGTCTGTCTTAGGTGCAAAAGGATTAGAATTTCTAGGACACTTAACCACACCAATTGGATCAGAATCTCTTCCTGAGAAGATACAGATCATTAAAGGTTACAAGTTACTAGAGACAATAAAACAGCTTCGAACCTTTCCTGGATTAATTTCTATCGTCGCTATTTGGAGAATTCCGCACACGCACAATCAATTCTACATTATTATTATTATTATTATTATTATTATTATTATTATTATTATTATTATTATTATTATTATTATTATATTTGAAATGTGCAAAGAAAAACGTTAAAAGAAAAATTAATTGGAAAGATGAAGCCATAAATCAGTTTGAGAAGTGTAAATAAGATATAATGCACACTACACCCTTAACTTTTCTTAATCCAGATTTACCCGCAGCACTTTTCACGAAAGCTTCAGATCAAGCCATAGGAGCAGTACTACAACAACGCGAAGATGATTGGAAGCCAATTCCATTCTATTCCAAAAAACTTAATGATGCTCAGAAGAACTACAGTGCTTGTGACAAAGAATTACTAGCAATTTATTTGGCAATTAAACAGTTCAAACATTACGTTGAAGGAAGAAATTTCAGTCTTCACAGACCACAAACAAATTACATGTGCATTTCATCAGAAGAACGAGAAAGCTTTACGTCAATTACGACATCTACAGTACATTTCTCAATTCACAACTGACATAAAACATGTAAGTGGTCAAGACAATGTGGTAGCTGATACATTATCAAGGCTGGAGGAGATTAATGTGTTTCATTGCGCAGATATTGCAAGATGTCAATAGAATAATAAAGAACTCGTCGATTTACGTCAGCATAGCACGTTGTTACAGTTAAAACAATGCCAACTAGGAACAGTAGATTCGTCACGCTGTGAGATTTCCACTCACAATATTCCACTGTATATTTCTAAACCATTTCAAAACAAGATTTTCAAAAAAATTTATAACCTAGTAAACCTGTTATTTAAAAGCACAGTAGAACAGATTACTTCCAAATTCATATGTCCAGGAATGAGAAACTACGTTCGCAAATGGACATAAATGTGTATTAATTGTCAGCTGAAGTAAGTGACAAGACATACAAGTTCAAACCTTGGAGAATTCAAGCAATCAGATGGCAGATACCTCAGAGCAAATACACATCATTGGACCATTTCCAACTTCAGAGGGCAATGCTTACTGTCTGACTTGCACTGATCGTTTCAGGGGACGGATAGAGGTGGTACCTTTGTGCAATATTACAGCTCAAAAGGTGGCAGGAGTTTTTTTTATGATAACTGGAATATTCGATTTGGAATATCTATTTCAATTATAACTGATCGAGGAAGACAGTTTGAATCCAAATTATTTAGAAACTTAGCGATGCTCTGTGGCGCAAAAGCTCAATATATCACTCCTTATCGCCCGCAATCAAATGGGAAAATAGTACGATTACACAGAATACTTGAGACAGCAATCAGAGGTGACAACAATATTAAATGGACCGAGAGTTTTCCAACAGTTCTTGTAAGTTTACGGAGAGCTGTTCCAGAAGATACTAAATATTCAGTTGCCGAAATAATATATGGAACAACAATTATACTTCCTGGAGAATCTTTTGAGTAATCTAAAGACAAGATGTAAATCCAGACACATTAGTATCACAACTTCGCAATAGTATTAGACAGCTGAAGCCGGCTTCAATTCCAAATATTCATAAAAACAAGTTTTTGTCCATCAAGATCTTCATTCTTCTTCACACGTGTTCCTCGGAGAGGGCAGGGTTGAAAAGACTCTAGAATCTCCGTATGAAGGACCATATTTAGTAGTGAAGAGAAGAAAAACATTTCTCAATAAATATTAAAAGCATAGACATTAATGTCTCTATTGGCAGACGGAAGCCTGTCTATCTACTAGCTGATGAAGAGGCAAAAACATCCACAATGATTCTACCTATACCTGATCAGCAGAGCACTGTTTCGGATGGCAGCAGGGAATCGCAAAAACGTGTACAAATAAAAACTACAAGGAAAGGCAGGGTAATAAGGTTCCTGACAAATATCTTATCTATCAATATTGCAGTTTCTAATGATTTTGATAAATTATGTTATACCATTTAAAAATGTTATTGTTTTTCAGGGTATATTAAATGTATTTTATATTGTATGATTTTTAACTTAATTTTTCTTATTATGTGTGTATCTAAACGTAACTTCATTACTGCCAGGGGAATAATGTGGCGGTAACAACCCCAAAAGAATAATAATAATGTTAATAATAATAATAATAATAATAATAATAATAATAGTAATGCTTGTGTAATTCCTCCTGTCACGCAATGTAGAATTTAATAGTTCTCGTTATATTGAACATTACTATTTTTATTATAACGGTAATAATAATAATGTACTTCAGTTAAACAATACTCTTACAACACTCTAAATTAATTTGTATCCCTAAATTAATCCAGTGCAGGGAAGTTAGAAGTAGACGACCTGTGAGAAAGAACAATTTCTTCCATTAATCCAGTGCAGTTAACCCTCCGTCAGGCGCGCGCTTTGGTAGAACGCCGTTAGTCGCGCGGGGCCTAGTAGACCCGCGCTATATTTTTGTTGTTATTGTTTGTATTTTTGTTTTCTTTCGTTTATTTTCTATTTTTCCCTGTTTTTGCCTTTATTTACATTAAGCGTACAAGGCTTTCTTTAATAGGTATTATCTTACAACGTAAAAATACAAGCTAAAATATGAGTACATATACGTTATAAATTGTACTACAGTAAGTATAAAGAAATACATAGCCATTTTCAGGTATACGCACAACTTGTAATTTCAAATGTTCAGTTAATCAGAATCATCTACTATTTCACCCGTGTTTTCCCGACTAAGCAACTATCGCAAATAATTTTAGCATGTTTGCTCAAACACAGGGGGGTGTTGCATTTCCCACATGCATATTTAGTTTTGCAGTTCATTTTGTCTTTGTTGCTGGGTTCACATCGTTTCCTTTTCAATGTGCATAGTGGTGTATTTGACAATTCTACTATGTCGGATTCTTCAGGTTTATATTTTGTCAAAACTCCTTTCAAATCATCGGATAGATTTGATGCTGTTGCTCTCCTTTGTAGCTGTTGCAACAGTAAAGCTAAAGATAGTGATTTCAAATACTCCTGCCTTGTGGAATATTTATTTTGGTTTCCAAGGAAGATAACCCTAGAATTAATACCTGCAATGTTCAAGATATGGTCAAAAATTACCATGGGCCACCTTCTCGTTGTTCTGGCTACATTGTATGTAGCACACAATTCATCTACTGCATCAACTCCACATTTAGTGTCGTAATTCAGGATTATTTCAGGCATTTTCTCAGCACCTTCTGATAACTGTGTGGATGAAACATGTAGACTTGAGAGCAAAACTACTGTTTTACCCATTTTTGGAACATATGAAACAAGTGTTTCATTTTTTGTGAAGCCAAATATGATTTCGTACTGTCTGCGATCTTTTGGAGAAGTGAAATTAGTGGGTAACTCTTTTTTGTTCTTTCGCAATGTACCGACGAAAGAAAGTGTCTTTTGCGCAATTCATTCACCAGCGATACACTGGTAAACCAATTATCTGCAGTAACTTTTCGTCCAGTGCCAGAGATTGGTTCATTTAGTCTCAGCACTACAGCCTCTGCCGAGTTAGTTTGCAAATATGGTCCGTTCGGCTGCTGTCCACAATAAATCTCCATGTTAGGTGTATAAAACAGTTTTGCATCACTCAAACAGAATATCTTTATGCCATACTTGTTTGGCTTGGATGATATATATTGTCTAAAAGCACATCGACCACGAAACGCCGGCAACTGTTCGTCGACAGTGATATTTTGTCCAAGAGAATAATGGATCTTACAGTTGTTCAGAAACAATGTAAATATTTCTCTAACTACAGCCAATTTATCCAATCTTCGTCGCTCCAGTCTTGAGCTTTTGTCATCAAAGCGAATACAGCGTATTAGAAAACTGAATCGTTTTTCAGACATAGACATTCGGAATAGAGGAATTCCAAGATCGGTTCTCCAAAACTCGTGAATATTCTGGCGTCCACCACGAAAAATTCCTGCCAGGTACAATAAGCCTAGGAAAGCTTTTATTTCTATTACATCTGTATGTCTGCTGTCTCTTTCACAATCAAATTTGTGCTGCACACTGCTAATGTAAGTATTTGAGCTTTCAACAATCAAATCAACTAACTATATCTTCGGTAACAAAAAGGTTCCAACAATCAATTTGCGTTTTCGCATTTTTGGCAGCTCCTACCACACCAGGAAGTTTGGTCAATATATTGTGAGCCCTTGTCTGTGTTATTTTCAAAGGTGCTTTTTCATTTTGTTCCATCTCTTCCTGTGAATAACAACAGAATGTATTGTCAATAATAATAAGAAGAAAAAGAAGAAGAATTATTATGATACGCATATGATGTTACCTATAAAATACATGTTATCAAACAAGCTGCTTTCATCGTCTTCCTCTTCATCTTCATGGTCTGTTTATGAATCTAAAGATCTCGTTTCGAGTTTATCTTCTGAATCAGAGTCATCTTATTCATGTAAGTTGTCATCCACGGGCAAGGCATCATCATCGCAAAGTAGGCGATGTACTTCTTCCAAATCATTCGGATTTTGTAGATCGTACCTTTTACTCGTATTCATGACGAAGCAGTAACAGCTCCTTGCAATAGTAAAGTAATATTGCACAAAGCTAACGAGAAACAAATCTGTCAACAATATGTAACGAGAGCAGGCGCGCGGGGCCTGGTTGACCTGTGCGACACGTAACTGCTGATTATTCATTCCTCCAGCCAAACAAATAAACAGATAACGTTATCGTTGCAGCAAATAATCGCACAAGGTGTAATGTTAGATGTCCTAGCCAGGCAATTGCATAGGTGCGTTCGTTCGAAAATTATAACGTTTATATAATGCCAGTGGTCTCTCAGGCCCCTAGCGACTGACGGAGGGTTAAGGAACTGCCACTAAGTGTAAAAACCATCTTGTTACTCAGTTTTCCTTGTGGCGGAGGCAACGAGAGCAGAGCAGGTAAAGTCGCTTTCCTAGATCTAGTATTGATGATGCCTGCTCCAGATCGAGGATACGCAAAGTATGTAGTCCTGAGAGGTAAACAATAATCAGAGAGCGGTTCTATAGGAACACAGAGTTATCGTTTTGTGCACTAAACTACGGCAAATGTTGTCCCGTTGTCCAGTGTAGCTAAATGATGTACCCAGTCCGATAAATTTCAGCATTTTTTGTATCACCCACGTAGTTCACTTACTCCGTTACCATGTCATTTTGTGCATTCGAAGTTAAGGACAAACTGCCTCCCGAAACTGTCGCTAGCCACTGTAGTCGATACTGATATTTTGCTTGATTCGTTGGTTCACGTTGTGCCATCTCTACGGCAACTTAATTGATTGGCCAACCAACAACCCAAAGACCACTTGCCGCTATGCACAAGCGCAAAGTTTCCAGACATTTTTAACATTCTGAAAAGTTCTGAAGTAAGGCATTCATTGCCAACTCATCGTTAGCTAATCCCAAACCTCCTGGCAGTTACCGTACTTCTTCAGGCATATCAGTTCTTCCTGCTCAATGACAGACTCGCAAGAGGCCAGCGGCATCAGCGGGTCAGATAATGCTGCTGCTCTTCATTATAACACCAAGTTGCTACATTTTATGAATACATATATCGTGATACGAGATATGTAGCTCTAGTTTTACTAATGCAAATACTATTCAAGGAAAATGTTGCTCAAATCTTTCAATGTAGGTCAAGGCGTTAAATGTAGAACGTGTCCGGGAAAGATACCACCTCTAATCACCATGAACGCTCCTAAAACTCTACAAGTTAGGTTTACTTTGTGACACACTTGAGAAGGGGAACCCGAGTTAATGAGAGTGGCACTGATGAATTTAATGGGTGCTTACTGAAACGGGTTAACCATACTTTTATTAGAAGAGAAAAATCCATATTTGCAAATGTCAATAAAATAAACCATTAACAGATTCCTTCACATACAGGAATAAAATAGCAATTCTTACACAGCTACATCATCTGCACGGCCTCCTGTCTAAAGTACCAAGTGAGCGTAATTTTCCTATAACAAAACAAAATGGTATGCTTTCAATAAATTGTCATAAAATTACTAGATTTGCATCTCATTACACAGATTTGCTTAAGGTTAGACGAACTCAGAGAGTATGCATTAGAGTTTCAGTAGTAGATCAAAGCATGTAACTTTTTAAATTGAGGTTAGTCCGTTTTTGCGAACACCCATGGAGCATTACATTTCAAATCGTCCGAAATAGATGGAAAATCGACCTTGTATTTTTAAACGAAACGAAACTTTTTGTATTTGGAGACAAGCCCGATGCAATGCTTTATACAAACTCTTAAAATTCAGAACAAGTTTTTTGCGATTAAAATTGTTAAAGTCTATCATATCTTCCTAAAATTCCCAACTTTAATCTGTATAACTCTGAAACATTTAAATCGAGCTTTATTTTGATTCCCTAAAGTTTAATTTCATACTGATAAGTAAACATATTCTTATTTATTTAAGTGAAGAAATTTAGACTTTTATAAGTGTAGGTGGTTTCGGATTAAGAAAAAGAATTTTATTACATATGGTAAGATTCCGAATTAAACACAATCAATCATATATTTTACTGTATTGGTCACTGATGAGGTTTTGTTTAAAATAATTAAAGATGTAAAATACTTTAGGTGCTCATAGCTGCTCTCGCATGTTTGTTTTGAACTGAAGCTCAAGGAAACTGCTGTGCCTAATTTAAAACAATGAGAACGCTTACTAAGCAGTATTATGGATATTACAGTGCTATCTTAGGACATACCTTAACTTAATAAAAGCTTCTTTAGATTTTAATTTTCCTACCTTGTTGAGGGACTCACAAGAACGCATTTCTAAGCAAAATATAATGAATAATCGTCTGCGCTTAACTCATGACATTTCTATCAACCTTGCTTGCGCATTGAAAGACAAGCAAACGGAAATAAAGACGAAATGCTAGTTTGTATTGTGCCAGGCTGTTGAATCACGTACCTTTCTTGCATCAAATGTGTTGTCCTACTACAGAGCGCTTGGTGATCACCGTGCAGTAACCATGTAAATCGCTGCGTTTATTTACTTTTTGTGTTATAACTACGAACACCCTAACATAACCACTTCACCAGCATTACCGGCCTTTCTTAATGATGTGGTACATTACTCTTAAACTAATATATTAGTTTATAAAAATCCGGATACGCTTAAAAAGTAACTATATACATTTTTGTGAATATGATAAAATAATTAGTATATGCCGTAATGAAATGCGGACGTTTATCTACAAAATGAGATTTGGTGCAATATTCTGAAATAAAGAGTTCCGGAGCTATGCGCAGTTAAAATGCAACAAAATGAATTAATGCGATATATTTTTCGTTGAATAACGTGACACCGTTGGTTTTAGGTGCTAATATTTGTCAAATATGCTTTCCTTTGACCCCTTATTAATAGGAAAAATGACAACGCAAACAAAAAATGCAAGGTTTCACAGGGAATGTCTCCCATTTAGTTGTTTTATTGACGAAGAGAAAGCTAAAGAATCTGAATTTCTGCGAGATTGATGCGAATGGAGGACGAATTCTAACAGTGTTTGAATGTAGGAGTATATAATAATCAAAATATGACGTAAATGTGCGAGTTCACTGAAACGCAAAAGTGTTTATTTCTTTCTTTTCCCCATGACATATTGAATGCATGATTTACGAAAGTCTGTGGTCAAGTACCGTTGAACATCGGTGTACATACAGGAGCTATTGCTGCCAATCTGAATCTTTCACATACCCTGCTTCTAGGATCCCATGTGCAACCGCATTTCAACTGCTCATGACTATGTATACTACTATTTATCACGAGCTGACTCCAGTGTCATGTAAGATGTCAATCCTTTGTTTACCTCTACAAAAAAGGTGTCAAGCGGTGCTCTGGTCCTAGAAATTGAGGCCCAATGAATAAATAACCATACATCTGCACCAATATTAATCTGTGGTCTGGATATTTAGTATGAGTTCTGGCAATAAATCTTGGAGAAAATGTGCAAATTGGTTGACAGAATGCGGAGTTTTGCGTCAGGATCATAAGGCAAATTGGACTGAAGCAACAGTAGCGGATTTAGCGTACACTTTGAGAGATGGGGTGATTCTCTGCAATCTTTTAAACATCTTGGATTCAGGTTGTATAAAAATGGAACAAGTCAACCTGAAACCACAAATGTCTCAGGTAATTATTTTAAATATTAATGTTTTGTAAACATTTGAAATTCATTACATTTCAGTCGAAAGCAGTGGGTAGGAATGTTAAGAATGCAATGTCACAATCAACTGATTGTCAATTTGCTAAGTGATGTGCAAGTTTATTGATGGATACATGTTTTGTGAGCGGATACTGAGTATGTATGCTGTCCAATTTATACTGGTCATACTTGTAGATTTTCGGACGGTCTTTGTTTTGAATTAATACCCATTATAGAGTTTTTCAGGGTTGTTATAGACAAATACAGGATACAATTAGACAAATTTTGATATATAAAATAAATAAATTTTCTGTTACTCTCATAAGCTAAGTTGTGGATTTCGAGTTACTGTAAATAAATTTGTGGTAATTCTTAAAATCGTGACCGCATTAATGAACGTATTAGTTACCCTGTATTTGTTAATTAGCACCAACATCTAGGATATTGGATATCACCCTCACGATTTCAACCAGATGATTAAAAAAAAACAAAAAAAACACGAAAATGTTACAGGAAATAAAAATAATAAGCAAACAACCAGATCTGTAATAAAGTCTCACTTCTAAATGACGATAGCTTTAAATGGCTACTTAAGAGAACTGGTGAAAAACTTATAGAAGATGAGTATACAGTAGAAGAAGAATGGAATTATGTACAAAATATATTATATGAGGCAGCTAAAGAATCTCTTGGTTTTAAACAAAAATGGAACAGGAAACATGGCATTAGGAAATGGGAGGCAGATATAACTAAAATTATTGAAGACAAATGAATTGCATATAAACAGCTTTTAAACTCTCAAAAGGTAAAAGATGAAATTATTTATAAACAGAAAAGAGCAATAGCCAAAAGAGAAGTAAGAAAATACAATGGAAACAATTGGACCAGGTACATCTCAGATTTAGAAACTGATCTAACTAGACGTAATTCCAAAACATACAAAATTCTGAAACTACTGAACTCAGATATCAAAGAGACACCTAAAATAGAAGTAATAAATAAAGACTATCTGGTTACAATATTTTGAAAAGTTGTGGAATAGTAAGACATATTAGGTAGCTGTCCAATTTCAAATAATAGTCACCTTGAGGATTTTACTGTAAATGAATTAAATGATTTTCTGAAGCAGTGTAAAAACAACAAAGCTCCAGGTTCAGACATGATTAATTTGGAATTCTATAAGCATGTCAGTGACGATTTAAAGAAAGACCTTTGGCATTATATAACACAACTTTTTATGGAGACTCGCCTTCTGCTAATTGGCATAAAGCAATAGTTATTCCAATTTTTAAAAAGGAGACAGGAAGGATTATGAAAATTATAGCGGTATAAGCCTTTTAAATTCTGGATACAAAATGTACGCAAAACTTCTGAAGCAAAAATTAAGCACTTTCTATGAAACCAAAATAATGGAAGAACAATATGGATTTTAAAAAGGAAGATCATGTGCCAATGGATTTTCACTATAAAAATTATAATGGAAACACAAAGAGAATTCAATAAAGAGACATATTTGGCCTTTATTGATTTTACGGAGGGTTTTGATAAAGTAGACAGGAAAACATTATTTGAAATTCAAATAGAAGATAATGTTTCAAATCAGTTTATAAAAGCCATCTAAATTATACTTCAGTACAGGTAGAAAACAATCATACAGAACAGAAAGCAAATAATCAAGGTGTTAGGCAAGGCCACAATCTATCCCCATTAGTATTCATTATATATATGGTTATATGGTAAAAAATCTGATGTGTTACATTCACATGACTTTCTCTATCCTCTATGGTTTATTAGTAGGTATACAATTCTTTAAAAAGTTTATTTTCCTGTCTACTTCATTTTAATTGATATAAATCCTTCCGAAAATAGCTGCATTACACATTTCATTATAGATACAAAGGGAATAGTGATAGTCAAATGTTTTAAGAACCAGACGCTACACGTTGGCATTAAAATGCCATGCTTTCCATGACGTGAGAAACAATTGAAAATCGACAGGACTTGAAAAGTAAGACTAAGTATTGAACAATCCAAACCATCAATAACGGATATCTTGGAAATGGCTGATGCTAGAGAAAAAGTTATTTGAAATAAAGTGTGTGTTTTAAAAATATCTAGTATGTTTTCATCTATTGTTTAATGTTTACCAGTTATAGAAGATTATACAAAATTCCTTCCAAATGAAAAGGACTTCAAAGTCTATTCCCAGAAAATTCAAGCTATATATCTTATTTGTCATGTAAATGTCTTTAATATATGCTATTTTAATCAAAATCTTTAAGAGCCATTTTTTAGAAAATAAAAAATTTCGAAAAATGTTCCATGTAAAGGGTAGTTAGTGGTGGGAGGATTTTTTTTTAAATCTTCGTGTTACATCTTTGGAAGGTGCTGAATTTAAATACCAAGATTGGTGTTTGTCCGAGTTTTTCTTTTTGAGTTATGCTGTTCACAGACACACACAAACCTTTTTCTAATTTTTTTTGTTCAGGGGGCCTCAAAACATGTATTTCTGGTGAAATCTCGGCATCACACTTTTTGGTTGAATGCAGTACCTTCTCTATGTACTATGTATGTGGTAGAGAAAGTACAAATGGAAATCTACAGAGCATGGAAAAATAGATATAAACAGAAATCTCAAGCTAGATATACTACTGTTTGTAGATGTAATATCACTGGCAGATTCAGAAAATGGCCTTAAACATTCAATTTATCAACCGCAACTTATTTCCGAAACTTACAACATGGAAATTTCAGTAACTAAAATCAAAGTAAATGGGCTTTGTTGAAAAAAGCCATCTTCGAACTAAACTCTGCCTTTACAGTAATCCAATAGAACAGGTTTCATCTTTTAAATATTTAAGCTTCTTTTTGAGTTATGAAGCAGAAAAAGATATTGCAACGAAACTAAATAGTTTTAGTTATGCAATGAGTACAATAAATAACATCTTCAAACTGTCTCTTCTCCAAAGACACACTCGGATAAAGACCTATAAGACATTGCCAAGAGCAGTCTTCTGTATGGAAGTAAAGTGTGGACTATATGACAAGTGATGAATACTACATCACAGTATATGAAGTGAAATTTTTAAGAAGAACTGCAGGATACACTAAGACCCGTTTTTACATTCAGCAGCTAAGTAGGAGTAAACGTAACTGGCAGCTTTCTTTATAATCGGAGTAAAGTTCCAGTAAAGATTTCTCGTTTCTTATCATCTCTAGGTTAAGACTTACTGCTGGGTAACACAATCATGCTAAATTTGTAGTAGTAGGTAGAAATGTTTTTCATATGTTTCAATCACTGCTATGTTAATGTTCCAGGTGAAGCTGAGAATTAAGAATGCAGTTATATTGTATGTTTCCCCCCCCCCCGAGTGGAGGAGAAAATGATTTAATCACTAACCTTAGCCTCGATGGGAGTCGGGACTGAGAGTGTGGGACTCACTGCAAATCGGCATACCCACTAAAAACTCCTCCACCGGAGGGAAGAGTCAAGGGTGAGGATGAGGCAGTACCGCATTAAGCACCTGCGGATTCAAGGTGATAGGTAATGGCCGGTCGCATGGACCTAAGCCGGGTGAAGGAAGGTGCCAGGAGTCAAGCATGACCGAGGCCCTACTTGCGCCCTTGGGAATTCAGGGTGAGAAGGTGTAGGAAGTTTGAGTGGATGTATATTAGGATTATCGAGTGGTTACCTGGGCTTCCAATGTCCTCGATAGGTAGAAGTTGAAGCATTCTGTGTGGGTCCCCACAAGGGCTCATCTAGTTGCTGTGGTAGTCCTTGGTGTATAACGGCATCCAGCGTCGTCTGGAGGGCGGAAATCTCCTCCTTGATGAGCCTTTTGACGTTCATGTAATGCTCCTCGACGTAGTTTGGCATTCTGTGTCGGCTAGGAAGTTGTACTAGTTTTGCTGCGAGTACAATGGCGCCGTGTTCCTCCTCAAGTTCGGTTAGTACCTCCTCCATTTGGGCCAGTTTGGTAGTGATGTTGATTAACTCTGCCTGCATATCTTCCAGCTTCTGAAGAATATTAGGAGAGTGTTCTGGCGTTTCGGCTACTGCAGGTGGCTCGCTCTGCTCTGGGTGGGCAAGCTGCAGTGACAACTGCTGCTGCCTTGAAGGCAGGTCGGTCTTCTGCTGCGAAGTTGTGGATTGGCTGCGAGGATGTAGAGGACAACAAGATTGCCCGGTGAAGTGGTCATGCCTCCAGCAGGTTGCACAGAAGCGGCGGCGACGAGTTAAATCGTGCTGCTGGCAGACAGACGTCAGGTAGGTGCCCCACAGTAGTGGCACCGTGGCTGCGCAGTACAGCCTACCTCGCTGTGCCCGTAAAGGCAGCAGCGTCGGCAGGGCGGCATCCATGTTGAGCGGCTGGGTTCAATCCTTAAGCTCCTGCCCAAGAACTGCAGGCCATCGGAGAGGGCAGCATCGTAGTGTGCCTTTTCCCGAAAGAAAAGGCGCACAAGCGGTGTTGTGCCCTTCCGAGATTGGATCCTCGTGGCCTTGAAGGCTGATGGCCAAAGCTGCTGCACGCAGCTTAGAATGGTCTGCATCGGTAATTGCTGGTGAACACCCACAACCACAGCGCTGATGAAAAGATAGTGCTGGGCTTGGTCTTCACCAGGCGAAGTGGCGTCAGGCACACTGTCGTTCGGGACTTCAGTGTGATCCTGCATTGGCGGCGAGCTGGCAGAGCCAGCTGCGGCGGTTGTCTCGTCGACCGGCAAGTCGGATTTGTCGGCGGAGGTCTCTGCTGCCACTGCAGCCCTGCGTTGTCTCCTTCTTCCCATGGTGCTAGAAGGTCTTGTCGAGTCGAAGGATCCAGGCGAAGTCCTCTGTTATTGTGAATTTATAATGTCTGAGCCAAAGAAATAAATGAGTAATGTCATTAAAGGAGGCATAAATTCTTCTGAAAATAGTAGAGAAAAGACTTAAAAAGAATAGAAAATAAAAAATCAGATGCTTTTACATGACAGGAAAAAGTAAAGCCTGAAATGAAATCTCAAAATTTTGAAGCAGTGAGTGGTATGAAAAGATCTTTAAAGAACCTTTGAGCTAAATATGAGAACATATCAGATGACCTTGCTAGGCCAGGTCATGGCTAATGTTGCACAACTTTTTTCACTATTTGTGGTTGTACTGAAACCTGTGAAATCACCAAGTGCAATTAACATACTTCCAGGAACATGGAATCATAGAGTCAGAAGCAGCTGGTTCATTGGTGACTGCATTATTTTTGAAAATGAATTTTACTATATGAGTATCAGGTAAAATGTTTGGTTAAATATGGAAGTAATGCAGAAGTATTAGTACTAATAATATAGTAATTATCCTGAAATGCGAACTAACCTTTCTGTAGAATTAGGGATTTGTTCATATCTGAAACCGAGAATTAAAAGAACTTGTCATCCAAAGACTTGTAATAGTTTGTTCTTATTTTCACTACTTTACGCATTCTTACATGTATCTCCAACTGTTCATCAATATCAGCATCACTTTCGTATACAACAAAATAGCTACCTTCTACCATTTCATGCACTAGTATGTAAAAAGAATTTAGACATTATGAAAGAACTGAAAATTGACCCTCTCATAGAAAGAGTTCACAATTACTGTCAAAACTGGAGGTCCCATGTGTTCAGATTACCTGCAAGAAGAATTCCTTAGGAAATACTAAATTACTGACCACAAGGGATCTTTGAGTCGTCCAATGAACAGCTGGAATGAGACCATAACAGGCCACTAGGCCTAATGCGTGGCAGGAAGAAGATGAAGAAGAAAGCAAGAGGAGGAAGTAGAAGAGGAAAAGGAGGAAGATATTGGTGCTTTAGGGACTATACCAGTAATTACATTTTATTTATTTTAGTCAAATAGTATGCACATTAAACAGTGTTACAATAGATCATGTTAAAAAAATTCTGATGTGATACATTCACATGACTTTCTCTACCTTCTGTTGTTTATCAGTGAGTATACAAACTATTCTTACTAAAACTTGTTTTTATATCTGTGAGAATAAAGAATAACTATATCCTCTCAGAGGTTGTAGATCGATTAAGAACCACAAATTAACATTATAACACATTTATTCACAATCACTGGTGAACATTATAAAAGACCATTATATATATGACAGCATGCTTGCTCGGCAACCGACATGTTCCTAGTGCTTTCTCTCACAAACACACCAGCATCTCACTACTGCACACCTTCACATCTCTATGTATAAATGTTGCTAGTTTCTCTGTAACCTGAATTTACCTATATTCAACATGTCTCCTTAAATTCATATTACAAACCAAAATTTACTCTTATCAATTACTTTATATTTAACATATTTCTAAACTTTTCAAATTTTCTTCATCCTAAAGACTTAGTAAAAATATCTGCAATGGTTTCTTCAGAATTCACTTTTACAATATCCATTTCACCATTAATACAACTTTCATTTCAAAGTGTCAATGAGTTTCTATATACTTTGATTTCTTCTTAAAATTACCAAACTTTGCTATATCTATCGCACCAGAATTATCTTCTTACATTTTAATAGGATAAAAAATTTCCATATTAAAATCGAACAAAATATGCTTTACAAGCTTTAATTCACTCACACACTCAGATAATTCTACATATTGAGCTGATGTGGAGGACTTTTTTACACTGTTCTGTTTCTATGATTTCCAATAAATTACATTTCCATTTAATTTAATTTAATTACATAACCAGTTGTTGATTTTCTATCAATAATATCACCTGCCCAATCAGTGTGTGTATAGCAATCTAAAATTTCAGCATTTATATTCTTATTAAAAGTTAACTTTAAGTCTTTGGTTAACACTAAGTACTTTAAAACTCTCAAAGCATGCTTATAATGACTACTACCATAGCAGTTCTGAAATCTACTCAAATTATTTACACTGAAACTTATATCAGGTCTTGTTCCTGAACTAATATACAAAAGAGCTCCAATTAAATTTCTATATTTGATTTCATCACTTGCTGATTGCGCAGGTTGTAACTTCAAATTTTTTTCCATAGGAGGAGTAGCATACAAATTAGAATTTGCACTATCATACTTCTTTTCTAATGACAAGATATAATCCCTTTGATGTAGGGTCATTTTTCCTTGATTACAATCATGATTAATATTAATACCTAAATACGTTTTAATTTTACCCAAATCTTTCATTTGAAATCTTTCAAGTAATAAATTTAACTTTGTATCGTCTTTGCAACATATAAGTAGATCACCTACAAATAGAATTAGATAAACATTGTTTTCATTCTCCTTGTCATTTACTATATATAAAGAGCAATCATTTTCACTTCTTTCAAAGCCTAAACTTCTCAAATAGGTTTCAAAGCATTCATACCAAGCTCTCGGGCTTTCTCTCAAACCATATAATGCTTTGTTCAATTTTAGTACTCTATCTGTACCATCCTCATAACCTTGTGGCTGTTTTACATAAAGTTGTGATTTAGCTTTACCATTCAAAAAGGCTGTGTCTACATTCAACTATGCAATAATTAAACCATTTTGACAGCAATATGCCATTAAAAATTTTAAAGTTTGCATTCTTGCCACCGGAGGGTAAAGGTCATCAATTAAATCATTCTGTTGATATCCTCTTACTACTAATCTAGCTTTATAGGCATCATCAAGCTTTATAGGTGTCATCAGTCGCTTTCTATAGACCCATTTTATATCTAAAATCTTTTTGCCATTTGGTTCATTTACAAACATCCAAGTTTTATTGATTTATTTATCCATTGCATTTCTCCATTTTTCAGAATCATTAGTATTAACAGCATCATTATAAGAAATAGGATTTTTAGCATCAACATAATTTACATAAGCAACATTATTATATACAAAATCATCATTAAGTCTTGCAGGCTTCTGCTTTTGCCTGGTTGATCTTCTCAAACCTAATTCTTCATTTTCATCATTTAAATTCTCATCACTATTGTTGTGTTCATTTTCATAATTTCCACTTTCTTTTTTATCATGAGCTCTCCTTGATTCATCTTTAAAGCGTATATAATTTGTACCATCTTCAATTATATCTACATGTTTAGCTACAACTACTCTATTATTAATCAAAACTCTATAACCAACATTTTCATACCCTAACAAAATACTTAAATTTATTTTTCTATCCCATTTTGAATCTCTCCTCTGTTCAGGCACTTCTGATAAATACTTTGCTTCCATAGATTTTTAAATGTTCTATAATAGGTTTTTTTCTGAACTTATTTCATAGTTTGTTTTTGTCCTTTACTACCGTATTAGCAGTAATTCTATTCTTTAAATAAGTTGCTGTTTTAAATAAGCTGCCAGAACCTATTTTCTACTTTAGCCTCTGCCATTAAACATCTAGACATATCCATAATGTCTCAATTGTATTTTTCTGCTGTGCCATTCAGTTCATGTACATATGGTGGACAAGGTTCAATAGACATACCTTTTTCCCTAGAAAAATTATATATGTCTCTATTTATGTACTATGTGTCGCTTTCGATTAAATTTACATAGTCAACAAAACAATTATATATTTCACTCTTTGATTTGATAAGATAAACTTTAGCTACTTTACTGTGTCATCAATAAAGGTTAAAAATTATTTTCCCCATTTAAGGCAGTAGTTTTATGTGGTCCATTCAAATCATATGTACTATCTCTAATATTTCCTTTGCTCTTGTTCTTTTATTTTTAAATGGCAGATTATGCATTTTATTTTTAAATGGCAGATAATGCATTTTATTTTCCAAGCATGTCCCACACTTAAAATAATCAGACTCCAATTCTTTTGCAAACCTTCAAGCATTTACTTGTCACACATTGTTTTCAAATAATTAAAATTTACATGCCCCAGTGTCCTAAGTAATTTTTCTTTTTTGGGCAATTTACCATTTTTTATCAAATTTGATTCACTTACTATAATTTCACTTGTCATGTGATACAAATCATTATTTTTAATAGCCAAAGCAACTAACACTCCATTTTGATCATAAACTTTTAACATATTTCCTACCTACACAGTTTTATTAACTTTACTTACTTTTCCATAACTTATTAAATTTCTGTCCATATCTTTGGCATAAAGAACATTTTTCATTTTATTTACTTTACTTTGATCATAAACATTAAAATTAAGCAAAATATTTCCCACTTTCGATGCCTTTAAGGAATGACCATCTTCGATTTTTACATTTATTGGTTCTTTAAGTTCCACAAATTCTTAAAAATATTTATCATTATTCACAATATGTTCAGAGCAACCACTATCGACTAACCAATCTACTTTACTTACACAACTATTTACTTCAATATTCTGTTTTCCTAAACCAGGTCTAGCCTCAATTTCCGTATTAAAATTACTCACTTTACCATTCTTCGTTCAGAGCAACCACTATCGACTAACCAATCTACTTTACTTACACAACTATTTACTTCAATATTCTGTTTTCCTAAACCAGGTCTAGCCTCAATTTCCGTATTAAAATTACTCACTTTACCATTCTTCGCTGTCCTTCTTGTCCTTGATTTTGCTGCCAACTGCCACCTCGACAATGTTGACTCCAACCTCGACCAGCCCCACAGCCGGCATGATGTTGCCAGTGTTGGTAATGTTGCTTGTGTCCGCCTTCCTGCTGTTGCGCACTGCCTCTGGATTTCCACAAATTTTCACTTGGCCTCGTGCTCGTACATTGCGCCTTAAAATGTCCAAAGTTGCCGCACTTGAAGCATGCTTTATCCTCTCTTCTTTCAGTCTTAAATGCACTCAAACTGTTTTTACTTCCTTCTTTTTCTTTTAATTCAACCATCTTCATTTTACTTTTCACATATTCAACAGTCTGATCACTCTTTCAACACATCAATTAAGTCACCAACGTAATTTAATGAATTTGGAAGCATTTTAATCATATAACTTAATTTTTTCTTTTCACTAACTGTACCTGCACTTTTCAAACCATTAATTAACTTTTCAAACCATTAATTAACTTTTCAAACTCAGTAAAGCCACTTGAATCTTCAAGTCCTTTAACTTCAATTTTTCCAATTTATTTCTTATGCATATTTGCAGTGCAATAGAGTCCTTTAAATATATTTCGTTGAGCTTTTTCATATTTTCATGAGCCATCTCTTTGTCTTTTACAAACTGTAATTGATCATTCAAAATACCACTATATATGACATTTACAGCTTTCAAATCCTTTTTCTGTTCAATTGGGCTCTTTATCTGTTGTCACTTGCTACTTCCTCACATTTCTTTAACTTTAAAATCATTGTGATTCTCCTTTTCCAGCACTCATAGTCCTTACCTTTGAAAATAGGCATTTTAACTTCATCTGCCATCTTGGCTACTTTTTCTTTCCTTGTGATTTTCTTCAAAATTACACCATTTTAAAATAACTATGTCTGTTATTTTTCTTGCAATAACTTTTACCAAAAGTTTCACTTTTTGCTCGGCATTTTCATAAGTAGCAACTATTTAACACTTGCACATGCTGTCCTATCCCCATGGCACCCAAAAGCTCTCATGGAGATAAGTATAAAAAAAGACAACGGCCACGCATCTCCGCTACCATGTGAGAATAGAGAATAACTATATCCTCTTAGAAGTCATAGATCGATTAAGAACCACAAATTAGCATTATAACACATTTATTCATAAACAATGGTAAACATAATAAAAGACCATTGTATATATGACAGTGGGTTTGCTCGGCAACCGACATGTTCCTAGTGCTTTCTATCTCTCACACACACACCCACCCACCAGCATCTCACTACCGCACATCTCTATGTATAGATGTCGCTAGTTTCTCTGTAACATGAATGTACCTATATTCCAACAATATCTACTACGTTTTAATCCAAATAAACCTTTGCAAAAATAACTACATTACACATTAGGTTATAGATACAAAGAAAACAATGATAGTCAAATGTTTAAGAACTGGATGCTATATGCTGGCCTTTAAATTCCATACTGTTTCTATGCAATTATGAGAAACAACTGTATGTTGAAAGGGCTTTAAAGAACGACCAAGAAATGAATAATTCGAACTATTGATAATGGATATTTCAGAAATGGCTTATGCTACAAAAAAAAAAAACTTATTTGAAATAAATTGTGTATTTTAAAGATATTTACATTTCTTGTGTAGTACATTTTTGTCTGTCGCTTAATGTTACCAGTTGTTCAAGATTATACAGAATTCCTTCCAAATGAAGAGGACTTCAAAGTCTATTCCCAGAAAATTCAAGAAATACATTTTATTTGTCAAGTAAATAGCTTTAATATATGGTAATTTAATCAAAATCATTAGTGCCATTTTTTAGAAGATCAAAATTTTCGAAAAATGTTCCATGTGAATGGTACTTGGGGAATTTTCTTGAAAATCTTTGCGTCACATCTTTGTAAGATATTGAACTTAAATACCAAGTTTGGTACTTATCTCAATTTTCGTTTTTGAGTTATGGTGTTCACACACACACACACACACGCACGCACACTTATACACTGACCTTTTTACTTTCTCTACTACGTATAGTAAGTAGGGGAAGTATTGCATTCCACCCAAAAATTCGATACCGAGATTTCACCGGAAATACATGTTTTGAGACCTCCTGAATCCAAAAAAAGCATTTTTGGAAACATGTCCGTGTGTGTGTCTGTGTGTGTGTGTGTGTGTGTGTGTGTCTGTGTGTGTGTGTGTCTGTGTGTGTGTCTGTGTGTGTGTGTGTCTGTGAACAGCATAACTCAAAAATGAACAGTCGGATAAGCACCAAACTTGGTATTTAGGTTCAGTATCTTCCAGAGATGCGACACGAAGGTTTTCAAGAAAATCCCCCCACCCCAGACTACCCTTTACATGGAAGATTTTTCGAAAATTTTAATTTTCTCAAAAATGGCTCTAACGATTTTGATGAAGATATCATATGTTTAAGATAATGTCATGAGAAATGAAATGTATATCTCGAATTTTCTGGGAATGTCTCCAAAAGTATTCTTCATTGTGAACAACTTTTGCATAACTGGTAAACCATAAGAGATAGACAAAATTTTACTACACAAAAAATGTAGATCGCGTTAAAATACACAACTTATGTCATATACATTTCTTTTGTTGAGTGAACCGTTTTCGAGATATTGCTTGTTATTTCCTTAAATTTTACAATACTTATACTTTTTCTCACATTCGTTATTCATTTTTTTTATGTCCTGGACATGCAAAGAGAATGGAATGCGCCACATAGCAACCAGCGTTAAAATATTTGACTATCGCTTAAAAGCTACCATATTTCCCTTGCATCTACAAGAAAATTACCAATAAGATTGACATCTCGATATCTCGATTAACATGAACCATATGGAGAATAAGCGTTTGTAAAATTAGATTGTACAAGAGTAGAGAAAGTCATGTGAGTGTAACACATCAGATTTTTTTATGTCCTGGACATGCAAAGAAAATGGAATGCGCCACATAGCAACCAGCGATAAAATATTTGACTATCGCTTCAAAGCTACCATATTCCCCTTGCAGCTACAAGAAAATTACAAATAAGATTGACATCTCGATATCTCGATTAATATGAAGCATATGGAGAATAGGCGTTTGTATAAATAGATTGTACAAGAGTAGAGAAAGTCATGTGAGTGTAACACATCAGATTTTTCTAAAAGTGGTGGTTTTTGTTGGTTTTTTACTTTCTCTACTACGTATAGTAAGTAGGGGAAGTATTGCATTCCACCCAAAAATTCGATACCGAGATTTCACCGGAAATACATGTTTTGAGAATCACTGAATCCAAAAAAAGCATTTTTGGAAACATGTCCGTGTGTGTGTCTGTCTGTGTGTCTGTGTGTCTGTGAACAGCATAACTCAAAAACGAACAGTCGGATAAACACCAAACTTGGTATTTAGGTTCAGTATCTTCCAGAGATGCGACACGAAGGTTTTCAAGAAAATCCCCCCACCCCAGACTACCCTTTACATGGAACATTTTTCGAAAATTTTAATTTTCTCAAAAACGGCTCTAACGATTTTGATTAAAATATCATATGTTTAAGATATTGTCATGACAAATAAAATGTATATCTCGAATTTTCTGGGAATGTCTCCAAAAATATTCTTCATTGTGAACGACTTTTGCATAACTGGTAAACCATAAGAGATAGACAAAATTTTACTACACAAAAAATGTAGATCGCGTTAAAATACACAACTTATGTCATATACGTTTCTTTTGTTGAGTGAACCGTTTTCGAGATATTGCTTGTTATTTCCTTAAATTTTCCAATACTTATACTTTTTCTCAAATTCGTTATTCATTTTTTTATGTCCTGAACATGCAAAGAGAATGGAATTCGCCACATAGCAACCAGCGTTAAAATATTTGACTATCGCTTAAAAGCTACCATATTCCCCTTGCATCTACAAGAAAATTACCAATAAGATTGACATCTCGATATCTCGATTAACATGAAGCATATGGAGAATAGGCGTTTGTAAAATTAGATTGTACAAGAGTAGAGAAAGTTATGTGAGTGTAACACAGATTTTTTTTATAGGGGCCTCAAAACATATTTCTGGTGAAATCTCCACATCAAATTTTTGGGTGGAATACAATACTTCCCCTACTTACTCTACGTAGTAGAGAAAGTAGTATTCAGTGGTAGAACAATACAGGAAATGTATATAAATTATGGAAAAAATGGTGAGATTATCAAATTATAAATGGTATAAGAGTACGACTGTCACGTTCTTGTAAAAACTGTGTTAATTTTGCAATTTTGGAAATAAGAGAGTTAAATAAAAGTGAAAAATAGATAACATATGACCACAGTATATACAACAGCTTACAGTTTTAAAGACCACATATGTATAGAGCTTTACAGATTTAACAGTAAATACATACTATAATAATTATACAACTTTACATATTATGGATTAAAAACTCTTCTGAATTATACTATGCACATCACTAGAATAATTCTCTGGTATTTCGTAAGGTCTGATTGTATATTATTAGGAATCTGAAGAAAGAATACGAGCTCAGAGCATTTGTGTATTTTATTGCATCATGTGGGTCTTGGTTTGTTTATTATACCTCAATCTTTATGAACCATGGTAGTTACTTATAAAATTTTATATTCTTAACTGCTAATATACTGCCACAACAATGTCATGCATGTGCCTTCAAGTTTAGCATTGTGCAATAATATGTTTCAGGGTCTTATACTTTGTGTCCCTGTTGCACGTGCTTCTAGCACAGCATTAACAAGGAGACTGTGCGCTGCGCACGGAAGTTGTAGGTATACTTTGATCTTTGATGCCAGCATGAACATATCAAAATGAAAGTCAAAATACTGGGCATGACCCTTAGATAACAGATGCACTAAATTCTTAAATTGTTATTCAAAGTTTATTTTGCAGTTTCCATTTCCACACTGCCATGGTTACGTACAATCATTGCCTTATGCACATTAGTTTGTACTTCCGACAGCAGTGATTTTCATTTCAATCTGCATGCTGTACTCTGGTAATAGCATAGTGAAATACATAGCCAATTTCTTAAATTTGATTGTCAGCAACAATGACAAAAGCGCGCGCTACCAACTTGAAGCGGCGTAGCCACGTAAGTCTGATATTGTTGAAGTTCATGATTGTCAGTGGGTTAATGACAGCGAATTGCTTGAAAGTCTTATAATGTAACAGTTGCTAGTTTAGTCTGTGGTACTCTGAATAACTTTGACATTATTTCAGTGTAGTTATAATTGCTTATGGAGTAGTTAAGTAGATACCGCATATGTTTAATTAACTGCTATAATGGCTAGTTGCCAGGATAAATCAGGTGCAAAAAAAAAAGGTGAAAATGAAAAAAAAGTACCAGGAAGAAATTCAACAATGTAAACTAATATCTTCTTATTTCTCAAAATCTACAGCCTGTCAAATTCTAAGACAGTCAAATAGAGAAGCAGAAGATAAGGCAGGTGAACGTGTTGCTGTTACACCTCTTAATATCAAGTATCTATGCATTTATTTACCATTAACATCGGCCCAAGGTAAGACAGAAATTGACTTAAATAAAGTGCTGGACCCAAAGTCTACTTCGACACACAGTTGGGGCTCCTTATATCCTGGCCTGTGGCCACCAAAAATTACGAATAAGAAAGGTTGGCATGAAAGTTTACAAGAATGTTATGACTTGGAAAAGAGGAAATTAGAACATCATCTATATTTAAATGGAATTAAATATTTTAAATATTAAAAAACAATAGAAAATGTCTATTGAAAAGAAACTGGTTAGTTTGGAATGATAGAAGAAAAGCTTTTCTGCGGACCATATCTGTTGTTTGAAGACTGATTTATTATCATTTTGTAAATCTAGATTAGGCAAACGGGAGGGATTTGATTATACTTGATCATCAAAATTTATATGAGAGTCTATCTCAGCATGCCAACACTTGTAGCTATAAAACTAATTATGTGTCTTGGACAAATCTGGAACAGGGTTTATCAGGTTCTGGTATATAGATAGCAACTTTCAAAGACAAATATCTAAAAGACAAGAATTTATGAAACAGTTGCAGGAAGTTACTCTCTTCTTTGTACCTAGAAATCCTGCATTTAGAGGTTTCGTGCATTGTCATGAAAATGGCAATTTCTTAGGTGCGATTGAACTCTTGGGAAAATCTGCATTTCTCTTCATGTGAAGAAGTGTCAAGAGGGAAATAAAATAACTGACAATTATTTGTTCTGGATAGCACAAGATGAATTTCTGTCATTGGGCGCAAACAAAATATTACAATACTTATTATACGAAAGAGAGAATGCTGTGTATTTTTCATTCAGCAACAGCTGATCTATCGAAAGTAGAGGGGAATGTTTATAGATGTGTTTTTATTTTGAAGAGGAAAATGAATGCGAAATGTATGAACAATTCTTAAAGTTTTTTGTTTTTATTTCCACAATAAAGGCAAAGAGATAGCAAATGCTATTATAGAAAATTTCAAACATCACAGCATTGATACAGAGGACTCCCGAGGTCAGTGTTATGACAATGGTGCCAACATGTCTGGCCACATCCAAGAGGTTAAAGCTATCGTTAAGGGGATTATCTGCAACTTACTACTTCCCTTGTGCCCTCACTCTCTTGTAGGTATCCATGATACCAGAGGTTTTTGAGTTTTTAACATTTTTCAGTTGTGCAAATCCATTGTATAATTTTTTTTAGTGCTTGTCCCAGGAGAAGGCTGAGACGGTAATTTGTATCACAAATTACTTTAATGTAAATAATTATTTACATATGAATATGTATTTTTATGTAACATTGATTTCAGAGGTTTAATAATTGTAATTATTAATGGTAAATAATAATTTTCGGCTCTACTGAAACTGTTAACAATAACAATACTGCAATGAAGGATTTGAGTTGTTTATCGTTACCGGGAACCAGGAAGTTACGTAATGTTTCGCGCCTTTTCAGTAAAAAAAGCTTCCAGAATGTTCTATAAAAGTAATATGTATTAGTGGTTTTCATTGGATAGTAAAATAGACGCTAATGTTGGCGCGTTTTGTTGGCCAATGGTAATTCATTTATAATCTTTAGGTGTATCTTGGGGCAAGCCTATAAATAGCCATGCTCGAAGTCAAGCGTCCCCCAGTTCGGCAAGATTCACGAAGCATTACACATCGTCTCCCGCTCAGCTCATCAAAGATTCGTGTACAATACGTGACTACATGTCGCCTATCGGTCCTTCAGTTCGTCAAATTACACGCAGTGAAAATCATTAAAGATCTAAAATATTACAAAGTCACTTATACACAAAAATTGAAGTACGTGAGTTAAAAGTTAGAAGTTATTATAAACAGTTTCAGTATGGCGATCATCTAGATAAATCTGTGAAAGTGTTAGTGCACGTGTTCGACAATAAAACATTATAAAACACATTTCTTCACTAGTAATTTTTTGGATAAAAGATTCCTTTTCCGCTTCACACCCTGCAAGAGTTAAATGTCTACCTAAATAGCTAGCCGGAAGATAATATACATAACCTTAAAATCTTTCATAAACTAATTGATACAAATTGCTACACCAGATGGAGTTAAACGGACAAGACCAACGAATGACGTCACACAAGATGGCTGCACGCGTGAGGTAAACAACATTACGTGAGAAACATTATCCACCACGTGGTGCTCTAAAACATATATACGATTTGTGCTATACCACTTTCAAGGCATATTCTTATTCAGAACACGGGAAGGTCACTTCACAAATTTTTAGAGGCTTAATGGAATTCAAGAGCAGATGCTGTGAAACCTTTAGCTGGAAGATTGCCACAGATAATATCAGCTCTTCATTGTGCTAAGACAGGCTCTAACCTAACCAAAGAAGCTAGAGCAGAAGTAACAGGATTGATTGATTATTTCACTAAATTTAAGAATAGTGTTTTCTAGATAATTTGGGCAGATATCCTTGAAAAGATAACTTTTGTGAGTGTTATTTTACAAAGCTAGGATATTACTTCACTGCAGGAAAATCAAAATATAAACAAATTTAAAGAAGACGTGCAGAAACTGAATGTTTATTGCTTCATTTTCCTTGAAAAAGTTAAATGAATTGCAGCTGAACTACAGACTATGCAAAATTTGAGGAACCTAAAAGAAAAAGGAAAATAAAAGGTGTTTTTCAATGAAGATGAATTACACCATAGTATAATGAAGGAGGAGAAGGAGAGGTAATGGGAGGAGAAGAAGACAAAGACGAAGTAGATTTTCTATGGTCTCAGTGAAAATATTATATCCCAACTAAATGTTCGTTTTAAAGAGCTTCAAGATAGTATTTGCAATCCTTTGACCTCATTCTTGACATGACGAGAAATATCAGAAGCCGACTTGGATAGTTTTGCCATGAATCTTACTTCAAAATACCCTAAAGATCTGAGCAACAAACTGAAAAAAGCACTAAAACACTCCCACTATAGTTTTAAGGTGACGTTTCCAAATCTTATCAATAAGTCTGGAAACAGAAGGTTTCCACTTGCTCTCTTGTATTCCATTTATAAAGTCAAACTTCAATCAGTATTCCCAGAACTGTGTATTGCTCTAAGATAATTTTGTACTTTGTGAGTTAGTGCTGCTTCTGGCAAGAGAAGTTTTAAAAAAACTGTCTCTCATAAAGAACCCTTTGAGATCCACCTTGGGAGAAGAAAAACTTAACCATTTATCTACCTTGTCAATAAAAAACCAATTTGCATTAAACTTAATTTCTCAGATGTTATAGATGATTTTGTGACTGCCAAAGTTAGAAAATTCAAGATGGCATAATGCTAACAATATGGAAGATAATCCATATCCAAACCTCTCTTTAAAATGTGTCGTGCAACATTTACTCTCACTTAAGATGTCAGTATTTGACATTAATGTTAATAAATAATTATTATTAGTAATTAACTTATTATCAGGCATTACATTATTATTCATTAAAAAGTATGTATTACTACACTACATACTAAAGTACATTTATACCCATTGTTGTACTTCACTATTTTGTGCGACAATTATGTCAGACTAGATGAAGTTGGGATTTTGGACGGCCCCTCAATCATGATTTGTCAGGGGGCCCATATTTTATCTGGGCAGCCCTGATGGCATCTTTCTTTTCTGTATGTAATATTAAATTTGTTTTCATGTTTAGCAGGAATAATGACAAATTCTCAAATGGCAAGCAAGCATGTTGTGTGTCAAGAAGGTGCTGACTACATAAGTCATTCAAACTGGCTGTTAACAAAAATTGCATGCTAAAACCCAAACATTGTGACACAATGATTAAATGATGTGCACTGTATTACTCTTCTCTTCAAATTGTTCATCTGGTAGTTCTCTATTTGAAGTGATATAACAAGAATAAATTATGTCGCGATATCGTTCGTGTTATCTTATTTGCTGAGCGTCTGTTATTGTTTTACTATTTTGAATTTTGGGTTCTTTGTCCTCCGACTAGCTATTATTACTCAGTCGAGCAAATCTCTTGAACAGGGTGTGTAAACGGAAAGGAGTTGTTACTAAAAGATAACACTGATAAAAGAATTTGTTTTTACACTTTTATTGCCGTCACACTTTATTAATTTCACATAATTACTCTTGATACACGCCTGACTGAAACTGTTATATTTTCGAATGTAACTATAATCACTTATTTGCCGTGCATTATTAATTTGCGTATTTCACATTTTGTGACTATCTTTACGACACGAGAGATTCTGTAGAATTGCGTAACGTGTACTTCTTGAATGCTTCTGTTGAACTGTGCGACGTGTAACTTGTGAATAATTCTGTAGAACTGCGCGACGTGTAACTCGTGAATGATTCTGTTGAACTGCGCAACGTGTAACTCGTGAATGATTCTGTTGAACTGCGCGATACCTGTCTTTGGCTTTAGAATTTATACTCCCTCACCCAGATATGCCTAAACATTATAACAGAGCTGCCATTGGTTAATAAAGCGCGCCAACATTAGCGTCTATTTTTATATCCAATCATAATTACGAACACATATGCTCTAGGGAAGATATTCCCTCCATTTCTAAAGAAAGGCACGCTACTCTGACGTCATTTGTCTCTTCTAATTGATAAACAACTCACCCCCTTGTTTCATTGTTACCTGCTCCTATTGTCAGTTTCAGTGAGGCCATGTAAGCTTATTTCCTAACAATGCTTATAATTAACAAACATCTCAAATCATTGTCATACAATAATGCTAATTTACACTACAATCACTCTGGCATTCGCAGTGTTGTGATATAAAATACTGCCTCAATTAAGAGCTAATTCCAAATCTCTAGGATTGGTTAAATAGAAAAAACTACAGATTTCAGCCAGTATAAAAAGATGATGACAATTGTATGCATCCATTGAATGGTAATACTGCATTTTCACTGGAGATTTAACAGTAAGTAATAATGACAACTTAGTAACTATCAGCAATATACTGTCAGACAGGAAGGTTCTGGGATCAGCAACATTTCAAAGGTAGAAAAGCAGTTGAAAAAAAGAAATGTTGCTTCTTGGATGCTTTGTCACAGACAGAGGGTTACTTTCCTCCTAATCTTCCTAAATACGAGGGCAGATCGAAAAGTAATGCACAAAATTTTTTTTACAAAAAAGTTTAATAGTTAGAACAACAACAAAAATCACAAATGAACTTACACCTTTTACCTACTTTTCGACATAGTCACCAAGTTTCTCAACACATTTCTCCCATCGTGATACCAGTTTCAATATGCCCTGTTCGTAGAAGTCCGTTTCCTTGGAGTATAGCCATCTGCGGACCGCTGATTTCACTTCTGCATCTGTTGCAAAGCATTGGTCGGCCAGGAATTTCTTCATGGGACCAAACAGATGAAAGTCCGATGCTGCAAGGTCCGGACTGTATGGTGGATATTGGAGCACCTCCCAACCAAATTTAATGATTTTCTGACAAACAGCAACAGCAACATGGGGGCGAGCATTGTCATGAAGAATTTTGACATCGTCAGCATTCATGTTGTGGCATTATCATGAAGGGCACGATGCAACCACCAAAGTTTTCATGTAGGCTGCAGCATTCACAGTGGTACCGTGTTCAGCAAAGTCCACCAATACAACACCATGCATATCCCAGAACACCGTCACAAGCACTTTCCTAGCAGATTGAGTCACTTTGAATTTTTTCTTCACTTGGGAACCAGCATGTTTCCACTCCATACTTGCCTGCTTGGTTTCAGGTGTGTAGTGGTATGCCCACGACTCATCACCAGTGATGATTCCTTTCAGAAAGTCATGTCCTTCTGTGGTGTACCGTATTAGGTGATCCAAGCTCGTCATTCGTTGGCCCTTATGGTTGTCTGTCAGGTTCTTAGGCACCCAGTGAGCACTAATTTTACGAAATTTCAACGTGTCATGAACAATATCATACACTGCACCATAGGAAATGTTGAACTGTTGCGATAAGGTTCACAGATGCACACGCCGGTCATTCAAAATTGCCGCCTAAATAGATTATAATACCACCAAATTCTGTAAGTTTTAAGATCATAACTATTAATACTCTAGCTTTGACATTCTGTGGGGTTGCAGCTGTTACTGGCCTCCCGGAGCATGGCGAATCACTAAGGTTCACACGGCCCTCTAAGAAGAATGCACACCACCTGGAGACATTGCTACAGTTCATACAATCATCCCCATTCATGCCACGCATGTCCCTGTGAATATCACTCGGTCTATGCCCTTTGGCCCACAAATAATGAATCACACCTCTCTGCTCTTCACACGTGGATGGCAATAGCATACATGCCATCTTTGTTGTGTAGTTCATGCTTCTCTCGCTAGAGCTGCACATGAAACAAAAAAATACCCTCTGTAGTAAAAACTTCAAACTATATCTGTGTAAAATAGCAATATTCCAGCTGCTATACCAAGGCAGAAAAAAATTATTGTGCGTTACTTTTCGATCTGCCCTCGTATATCAGAGATAAATTTATCAAACTTCCCTGTCATATTTTCTGCTCTAGTTCTTAGTTTTCGTACATTTGAACATACTGTGTTTCACTGCGTTCACATACAGCATTTGCACAAAAAAGTAAAGATGGAAAAATGAAGCCCTCACCGCTTAGACTTAAGCAGACTTGCACAAGGAGGGGTTGAGCAGTGCCACCGTCCAGGGCAGCAGGTTTTAGGGTGCAAAAAATCTTAAAACATGAACAAGATATGTGAAAATATGATGGAAATACAAATCATGCTTAAAATCTAGTGCTTTCTGGAGATTCTTTGTTATGAAACTGTTGACACAGCTCCATAGTGATTTGGATGTAATCCTCATTGATGATCATCAAAATATCCTATGTGCACCAGGTGTTCAACAATAAACCTCAAGTTTATAAACAGGAACATTTCAAGCCACTAGCTTTAGTTTATTTGCTTTTGTGACTCACGAACCTCTTAGGTCAATTATCACCTAGTGGTATCCTGAAAGTTGCTGTTTGTGCCTTCAGTTATTCCTGGTGGTGTTAGCCTGTTCGGTTAGTAACTACTGCCTTTTAACTCTAGAGAAACTCAATTGCAGAACTTTGAATTAAATGCAATAAGAAGGCATATCTATGGCTGCTATTCCTGAAATAAGCATCCTACCACACACAAACTTATTTCTTCACTTAAGGAAGCGAGCTATTTCAGGGAAGCCTCAGCTCTTTGAACAAGGTCCTCCATGATCTTGGATTTGAGTTCAATACTCGAAAGATCTGATATTGTACCCCTAAGATAAATGCAAAATAAGAATTTGAGGGAAATAGTATGGTTGGCTGAAAAATGGTTAAACATCAGTCATACTGTATCGAAGGACTGGACTGATGACAGAGTTGAAAGCTCCATGAAGTCGCCCACATGCTGGAACATCTAATTTTTTATGGCCACTTACTAGTCTACAATTCGAGAAGATCTGGAGATTACTATGAGGACATTAACCATGACCATTTCTACAGATGGTTCAAGGATCAGTTACTCCTTATAACATCCCGTTAAGGACATTGGTATTTAAGTTCAGTACTTTTCAAAGATGTGACACAAGTATTTTAAGAAAATCCACCTACCCACAGCTACCTTGTACATGGAACATATTTTGATGGACAATGCCCCATACTACGCGGTCCAAATAGATAAGCACACACTAATAGTAACATGAAAGTACAAATGGTAGAGTGGCTCACTTGCATAAAGTGGCATGTAACATTACATTGGAATAAGGGGAATTTATTAACTTCTGTTAGGAGAATAATAGGGAAGTAGGAATCAGGGAAGTGGAAAGGGAAAGAAAAAAATAGCAGCTTACTGAAAGCCGAAGGATCAGGGTGCCAGGCAAAAAGCAGCCCTTAAAATGAAGGGAAATTAAACTAAATTTGCACTAAAATGTAGTTCTAAGAAATTATATAAAATGTATTTAATGTATTTAAAATTTTGTGTCATTTGGTACAAATAAATATTCTATTCTAAACTTCTGTTACTCATAAATAAAAGCAAGCTCAGGCCCAAATACATTTGTATTATTAACCAGTGCAGTCTACTGTCAAGTGTGTGTTCATTTTGTGTGTGCTTTTTGGTCTTTTTAATCTCCTGATGAAGGGGTAAATTCAAAATATTGAACATTTTTATTGTGTAACTGCATATATATATATATATATAAAAGCGTGAGGGGAGGTGGCACTTGCAATTATCACACAGGGCTGCAAAACTCCTGAAGCCAGCCTAGGACTTAAGGCAATTTTGCGTAAAGGAGCAGCAATGCTATGTTGTTAGCATTGTTGGTTGTAGCTGAAGTTCAAATTGCATCAGAACTAGTGCCCAAAGGTCAATTGTGCAAAAAAGGTACAAGTCTAATTTAAAAGATTGGATGAAGCTTTCCTGTAGTGATTATTATGGCAAAATCTTTATTAGATGGCATCATAAAACTTTTAGTTTATTCCTTTCATTAATTATAAATACTTTTGATTGTTATGAAGATAATTCAGAAGAAGGGAGGGGGTAATGAAAAATCACTAATATATTATAAGTTCTGTATGTATTTTGCTGTATATAGATCTCCTTAAGCAGTGAAAATAAACATAAACAAAATAAATGCAAAGTCAAAGCAGTTCATAGATATTATGGATCAAAGTTACAAGAAGCTGTTAAGATAAAATCAAACTCTTTTTTCCAGTTCCTCTGCATCCGGAATATAAACATATTTCTTGAAACCTGCAGCAACAATTTTGGACTTCAAGAACTGTTTGAACCATTGATGCTGTTTGAGTTTACTGATTTTTACCAAGTTCTCAGCACATTGTCACAGCTTTCCAAATGCTTAAAGGTTCAAAAGTTGAACATTCCGTGAGTACCTTTTTATTCCATTCTCTTTGAGCATTTTCATGATTAAGTATTCACTTTGACATTAAAAACAACACCCATTAAAGTAAAACATTTGAGAATTTTTACGTTTTCGAATTAATTTTTAAGTATTTGTTTATTGTTTTTATTGCAGCGGCTTTGTTATGAGCAAAAAGCGTTCATCAAGAGAGGATATGTTTAGAAGTCTAAATTCAAAGTAAGTTTATGCAATAACATTTTAACTTATGGTTAAATAGTGCATGTTGGGTTTTTGCTGTAAGGAACTAAGTAATGTTAAATATATTTTTATTGCTATATGTTTCACTCTCTGCCTCAGAGGCAATATACTAAGGTAAAATAGGCAGCTGCATAAGGCTTTGCACTTAAAAGGAATTACTCCTTTAAATTTTTAACATAAATATTTCTGACTAAGTATCCATTTCAGCTGTGGTTCCCAAAATTTCCACTTTGTGAGCTCTGCAATCCCCATCAGCAAATATGTTTTTCTTATAAATGCTTATGTTTAAGAGTAACATATTTTCACAAAGCTTTGGTTATTATTAATGTTTTGAAATTATTCACACAAATTTTATGCTTTGAAATTATAAAGTAAAGGCTTCCACATGTAAAGCAGAGAGTTCAGAAACCTGCTGACACAGCATCAGGAATCATTCAGCCATTAGGGCAATGTACAGGCTTTTGTGGAATTGCAAGAGGCCATTTGGCTGAGTGGGTCATGTTCTGCTTAGTTGGCTAGGTTAGGAATTTAAAAACCCCAGGTTTTAGATCTCTGGTGTATTGCTGGGCAGTTGCTGCAGTTTGCTTTGTCAGTCATCCTCTTAAAAGTCCACGTGGGACAAAGTATTAGTTCAGTATACCAACCTATACCCTATCTCCCCCCACACAGAGAGCAAGGGTAGTGAGTTGCTCTAGTTTGGTTCCTAGTCCCATGAGCCACCTCTGTGGGTGCTCATTGTTCTCCATGGTCTAGTGGTTACCATGCTAACTTCTGATTCCCGAAGTTGCAAGTTCAAACCCAACAGAGGGCATGGATTTTTTTGAGCGTAAAAATCCTTAGAATGGCTTCTTTTGGAAGGGAAGCAAAGCTGGTGGTCCTGTGTTGTAGATTTATGGCACATAAAAGAACCTCAAGTCTGATAAAGAGGTCTCTGAGCAAAATTTCTGGTCTTTCATGCCCAATATAGAATGGGACGCTAAGAACCAAATCAGTTAAAGTGTGTCCATAAATAAAGGTAAATTTTTTATGGGTGTTGTGGTACATGGGTGGTGGCCCCAGCATTTGGAGTGTGTTCTTTACATATCATGAGTAGTAGTCAGAGGAGGAGAAGAAGAAACTTCCCTGGGCCACCGCCACAAATGGCCTTGCTCCACTATGGGTTTTAGAGTCACTTCCTAGTTTTGAACCAGTGTGCAATAGAAAGTTACATACTGCACACCAATATGCATGACAAAAAAAATCTAGAATATATAAAGCTATGAAAAAAAGTTTCGAGTGAAGCAGTATTTTAATGCCTAAATTATATTAATTGTGTTTTATTGTAATTAAATTCAATAACAGCCCACCTTGAAAAAAAATATGTATATAATTATTATTATTATTTATATTGTATGTAAAGTCATTGTAAATACTTATGTTTATTGTAAACACATTTATTAGTGATATATAAATGTTTATATACTCTAATAGTGCAGGGACTGTGAGAATGGTATGTTTTAGGATGTTAATAGTGAGGTAATAATGTAATTTTGGTGACAATAATGTGTCTGGAGTTTTAAAAATACTGGTTATGAAAAGATTGGTAATAACGTAATTTTGCTTACAGTGTGGAATTAGCCAATCAACAGTAAAGAAAAGTTTTAATTTGAATACTTAAATTCTATTGGACTAGAATTAGCCAATAAGAGACTGGCATTACCGAAGCTATAAGATTTTTACCGTTGAATTCAATCAGTCGCGGGCAAGATATTATAGAGAGCAGACATAAAAGTCGCGGGTAAGATGTAGAGTACGGATGGTAATAATTGTGTTCTCCGCTAGAATGTATAAAGTGCTCATAGTTTTTCTTTTATAAAGTGTTGTGTTTATAAATGTGCAAGTATAAAGAGAAATAAAAAGAAGTGAAATTTAAAAGTAAATTCGTGACGTATTTTAATTCTTGTCTTATCACAACCTAAAAAGAACTTGTGCTTCTATATTGCGACTGAAGCAGCCGAGGCAAATAACTTTAATAATATTACGTAAAACAAGCATCATCTTCACTATAAAGTTTGGCGTCCCAAGCATCAAACAACATCAAAGTGTATCTTAAAAACGTTGGGTTAAATACTTCTTTGTAAGTGACGCACATACATGGGGATTCTCACATCTCATATCCAGTATCCAGCTAAATAACTTTCTTAAAGTTGGCAACAAATACAACGTAAGCCAATAAAATTCATTCTTCAAATTGTCGCCACAACGTGGAACCATCATCAAAAATAAAATCGCAAATTGGCTCCCAAAGCGTGGGGCTTAATATACAAACTGCAATTGAAGAACTAATACTTCTTCAAATGATACCAGAACCAGATGTTTCTTCTTGCAGCATTTTTCTGAAGAGTATCTGTAAACTTGATCTGTGTTTAGACATGTATGGGGCCAATCAGTAATAATGCAATCATACTTTCGTCATATTGTTGATGTAACCATTGAACACCATGACTTATTTCTGTAATCAGAACTTAATATTGGGGTGAAATTTCATGACAATTTGTAGCACCAGCAGAAAGTGAAATAAAATTCATTGTTCATCAAGGCCAAAATTATTGGGGCTTAACTTGTGGTCCAGGACCTGGAGTTTAAAAAAATTGAGCAACTCAACACTTGACACATTTTAAGGTGGGGAGCATCCAAAAACATGCACCCTATACTCTTAGCCATCAGGCATGTCAGGAAAGATTGGTCATGCAACAACACTAAACTTAGGCCATTCCGTGGACTTATTTATCATTATGGTTATCATTGTCAGTAGATTATTCCATGAACCTATTACCCTTAGGATACTCTTGGTGCTAGCAAATTGCAAGTGCAACAAAACTATAACCCAACTCCTCGTGGGCTTTTACTCTATTTACAACAGAATTCCTAACTTCCAGGACCCTGCAACTCTCCTGCAAATAAAGGATTCTGCTGACGACTTCCATTGCCGCTCAGATACTCTGGACAATGATAATCTTAATGTGATACTTATATAGAAACTCTACTGTGTCTTTGGTGGGATCCCCATAATGGAGTAACTAAATGACCAGGCTACACAGTTCCTGACATGCCAACTCACATTATTATGCACCAAATAAAGATAGTTAAACACTCAGTGCTTCTCTCAAACAAAATTTCTGTGGCTTATAACTTACAATTCAAGTCAAGTAAACTTAATGGGAGGGAGCGACCAAACACATATTTCATCTACTATCCTTAGTAAACAACAGAAGGAAAAGAGACTGTTTTTATGTAACGTGAAAAGAACATACGCACGGACAGCTATATGTGCCTGACAAGTAGAGTTAATGAAAATACTTAATTTAATGGATCCCATCACATTACATTTAGAAGAGAAGTCTTCTTAAAAGCAATAAGGCTTTGCCCTGAACTACACAAAAAGATCCAAGAAACACATCAACCAGCATAATTTATTTTAACTTCGCTTCTGCTTCTTCTCTTACGAAGTTCAGCAAGTGGATATGCATGCTTGCCATATCAGTGAAAATATTTCTTACACAGCACTGGTTGAAGACTTGTCTTCGGTTCTTGATTTCTCTTTCTTTTGTATGTATAATGATAATACCAGACTCTTAATACAATGCCCAAAAATCTTTCTGTTTTTTTCCCCTCCATAGCCCTCCTTAGCAATGAGGTTATCAAAAGTCAACTGTTACTAATTGGAATAGACAAAAAGAAAGAAAGAAATTGAAAATCACACAATAGTAATGTTTTTGAGCAGTTATTTAACTAATAAACAATTTGGGGGGGCCTCTTTTTTTGGCTACCCAGTAGCTAAAACAACATTATTATTCCTACTTTCTAAGCCAAACAGGCGTAATTTTCTAAACTGGCCATACCACACCTCGTTGCGAGGTAGGGAGGATGGAGAAAAAGAAATAAAGAACCTTTACATCTTGAGGGGATGGGTAGATGGGGAAAAGGAAGACCTGGAATCAAAACCATGGCTCCCGCATTCAAAATATGCCAAGCCCAGCACCTCCAATTGTCACGGTTATAATGAAAGGTGGGGTGGTGCTCAAAACTCATGCCTTCAACAACTGTCTCTGGTGTTTTGTGGATGCATTTCTTACCTAGGGGTGACTCTAAATCCCAAAGTTGAGTGATTTCCTTGTGCCTCTACCACTTGTGTGGGTATCCCAGGGGGTATTTTTTCTTCTTTTCTGACTATTACTCATGGAGGCGGCTCTAAACAGTGGGGCCATCATGCACATACTATGAGCACACACTGGGCTGGCTCATGAGACCGGGGACCAAACTGAGCAACTAGCTCTCTGTTCCCACATAAGGTGGTTAGCCTACCTGGGAGGTATAGGGGCAGGCATAGGTTCTGGGGAATCCCAAACTATTCACTGCTTCTAGGGGAAGGTGCGGATATGACCAGGGCAACAGTATTTACACTTTGCCATGTGGACAAGCGAATGTATACATCTGCTCCCTATGTATAGCAGTTTTGAAAGCCCTTAGGGGGTTTAAAACCACATCCAGACTGATGTGGCAATGCCAGAGGATGTTGGATAGACTATGTACCAGCTGCCCGGTTACATTTCTTTGAGTTCTCAGGCATGCTGGTATTAGAGGAAATGAGATGGCAGACAATCTCGTGAAGAGGGGATCAGGGCTCAATTTTATTGGGCCTGATTCCTTTTGCAGAGTGTCTGCTAGTTATGTCAAGTATGAGGTAACCTAGCTTACAGCAAGGGCTCATCTTGAGGTCTGAAGTAAGCAAACCACTGCCAGGTAGGCCCATGATCTAATTGATGCCTGACTGGAAAGTGAGTGAGTTTCTCCTGAATTTGACTAGAATTAAGCTCAGGGGGGTTGTGGGCTATCTAATGGACCACAACACTCTGTGGAAACATCTATGCAAAATGGGTCTTACACAAGACCTTTTATTTAGGAAATGTGCAAGGGGCTATGAAACCTCGCAGCATATACTATGCAAAGGCTTTGCTGTGCATAAGTTACGTATCCTTAGGGTCCTTCTCTTTGGAACCTGAGGAGATAAGAAGGGCAGATATCAAGGATGTGGTCTGTTTCATATGGACCATTGGACTAGAGTAATGCCAAAATATGAGGTACAATGGGCTCTTGAGCCTGCATGCATGGCCTCTTTCAGAGGCCACTAGTTACCATCATCATCATCATCATCATCATGGACACAATCAAGGATTCCTTTATTGTGCATTTTAAATAGTTTCTAAATAATAAATATTAATCATGTATGTATGAGTTTGTGTTTGAAATGCATATACCCACCACAAATTTTTTTGTGAGGGGGGGCCCCCTTGAAAAATCAGGTGAACATCTTACTTTTGTACATATGTTACACGAGTAAATATGGTAATTGTCTCTTTGATTTTGTATAGCATCACAGAAACTCTCCATCACTTTCACAAACTCCAGTGCTCTTTGAGTTGAAAATTTGTGATAATCCTTTTGAACATGGTTTTGTATTTTGTTTCTGGATATTCCACAAATTTACTTAGTTCATGCAAAAACAAGAATTATGTTACAACCCACTACAAATGACAGTGTATGTGTGTACAAAATTAATTTTTGTATGAAGCAGCGGGGAAAGTTTTCCAAAGCAGCCAAAGACACAACAATTGGCTGGAAAGGTTCTGGTGAGCGTCTTTTGGGATGCTCATGGCATAATATTGGACTACCTGTAGAAAGGAGAAACCAATAGCAAATATTACACAGCGTTATTGGAGCAACTGAAGGATGAAATCATGAAGCGTCCCCATATGGAGAAGAGAAAAGTGCTCCTTCACCAAGAAAATGCTGTGTCACAAGTCAAAGGTTAGGATGACAAAACTGCACAAATGGTCTTCCAGTTGTTTCCCTATCAACTGTGTTTTCTATAACTGACTGCCATTGCCTCTTACCTGTTTGCAAGTCTCAAAGGGATGCTTAGGGAAAGAGATTTGCCACAAATGATGAAGTCATATTGGAAACTGAAGCATTTTTAGCAGGTCTCAACAATTCATTCTATAAGAAAGACATCAGAATGTTAAGAGAAGCATTGGAATGAATGTATCACTCTTAAAGGAGACTATGTTGATGAATAAAGTCAAGTTTTTGTATTAGTTAGTCCTGGGACTTTCTGACTGTTGTATTATTGTAATTACTTGAGACAAATTCATGAAATATTTATGTTAATTATGAGTTAGAAAAATTGAAATGGGTTTTGACTAATTACACTATTTCTCTTATGTTTTGCAAAGATTACCCTTTAATCATTATATACTAAGAGGGCTGTCTCAGAAGTACCCGACCTAACAAGAAAACACAACAATTTTGGGAATTTCTTTATTTCTCTACATAGTCTCCCTTCAGCTTGATACAGTTTTCCCAGCAATGTTCAATAGCTTCGATACCCTGTTTATAGTGAGAACCGTCGAGCTCCACAAAATAGCCATCAACTGCAGATTCCACCTCTTCATTGTTTGCAAATCTTTTACCACTAAGACATTTCTTCACGTTTGGAAATAGAAAATAATTAGAGGGGGCTAAATCTGGCAAATAGGGTACATGAGAAAGCAGTTTGAACTTTAATTCATTGATTTTGCCCATGGCAATAATGGATGTGTAAATGGTGCATTTTTTTTCACCAAATGCAGCCTATTTGCTCGATTTCATCACTCAAACGCTACAATAAGTTTGTCTAATACTTGCCATTGATTGCTTTTCCTTTTTGAAGATAATCAATGAAAATTATCCCATGCACATCCCAAAACACTGAGGCCATGACTTTGCCTGCAGATGGAACTGTCTTCGCCTTCTTTGGAGCTGATTTTCCCTTTCAATCCACAGTTTTGACTGTTCTTTCATCTGGGTGTGAAGTCATGGACCCATGTTTCATCCATGGTTATGAATTGGCATAAACACTCGGCTTTATTGCAACGAAACATTGCCAAACGACTGAAAATCCTCACGAAGCTGTTTTTGTTCCATTATGAGTAATGGAACACAGTACCCATCTTGAGCACTGCTTTCTCATGTCCAAATTTTCAGTCAGTATGCGATGTATAACACTTTTTGAAATTTGTACCATGTCTGCTAGCTCGTGCACTTTCAGTTGATGGTCATTCAATACCATTATGTGGATTTTCTTCACAATTTCTGGCATCGCAGAGGTCCACCTCATTTGGTGGACCACTGTGATGTCTTGGCAACTTGTACTGCCTCATTTAAACTCTGTTACCCAATATTTTACTCTTTTAAATGAAGGAGCAGACACCCCCAGAGTAGAAACTAGCTCAACTTTAATATTAGTGGACTAAGACCTTTCAAATGAAAGTATTGTATCGCACAATGATGACCAGTTTTATCCATGTTTACAAATTTGCTGAGAGCGTTCGCTATTGTTGGCTGCCAAACAAATACTAAACAACGTAGCAGTGTCAATCTTTAAACTTAAGCTTTATAAGGTTGGTACTTTCTATCGTAGTCATCTGTTTGAAACAACTGTTATCTATACATCAGTTCGGGTACTTCTGGTACTTCCCTAGTATGTGGAAAAATATTCAAAATATATTTATTTTAAAATGTAATTTCTTTACAAGTTTAAAAGGAAATACAAAAAATTACATGGCTACCATATCTAGCTCCCATGGGAGCAAACACTACACATTGGGTGGTATAAATAAAAGAAGCTTTAGCTCATTTCTCACTAATTCCAAGCAATTGCTCGGTTTTGTATAAATAAAAATTTTCTGCTCAACCTCCTCGCGAGCAAAAGCTTGCTGACCTTGATCGCTGAGCTATTGCTCACGATATGGTATAAATAAAAACAAGTCCTGCTCGCCTTTAGTAAGCTTTTGCTTGCTATTTCTTGAGGTACCTCCGTAGGTACCTCAGCTTGCTCAACTGCATTTTAACACCAGGGTGGAGTTCATGATCATGGTTCCAGAGAGGAAAATAAAAATCACACGACTTGCATTCACAAGGCTTTCTCTATCACTATTTCACAAACAATTCTTACAAAACCTTATTCTTGGTATCTATTTCTTGTTAATCGAGACAAACTTTCATTACACATTTCATTGTAGGAATAAGAAGAATGCAGTAAATTAAAGCAATAGTCAAATCTTTTAAATGCGGGTCGCTATTTGATGGATTTTAAATTCCATTCTTTTCAGATGATCGCGAAAGAAAGAAAAGAATTATGATGTTCTACATTCTCACACGGCTTTCTCTATAAACTTTCTTATACAAACTACACTTACAAAAGCTTATTACTCCAGCTTGTTCTTGTTAATCCAGATAAACCTTCAATTTACATTTACAATTTCGTTATACGATACAGTAGGGTAAGTGAGTCAGCTTTTTAAAGAGCATGTGGTTATATGAGGGTTTTGAAATTCGTTGCTCTTTGCATGACCACAAGAGAATATCGAAAACTGACTTCCCATTTGAGAAAATGATAAGTAGGTATTTGAAAATTCAAACCAATAACAAGGAGTAACAATTCAATATATGCATTTAACATGACAGTATTTTAAACATGTGGTATTTAATCAAGACCGTTAAGAGTCATTTTTGAGAAAATAAAGCTTTTGGAAATAGTTTCCATGTAAAGGGTAGTTTTGGGTGGGGGGACTTTCTTGAAAATCTTCCTGACGCATGTTTGGAAGGTGCTGAACTTAAATATCAAACTTGTTATTTAACAGCTTTTCCTTTCTGAGTTTGCTGTTCAGACACAGGTGCGTAGTACGATTTTGTAGGATCTCTTACAGTTTAGCAATTACATAAAAGTCATTCAGAATGAAGAGCACTTCACAGGCTATTCCCAGAAAATTCGAGATATACCTAATTATATTTGTCATGCAAATATCTTAAACAATACCGCAGTTTAATCAAAATTGCTGGAGCCATTTTTTGAGAAAAGGGGTAGTTTTGTTGTAGAGAAATTTTCTTGAAAATCTTATCACATCCTTGGAAAATACTAAGCTTGAACTAATTTTTTTATTTATGCTGTTCACACACTTTAGTAAAAAGATGCTTTTTTTAAATTCAGGCCCTCTCAAAACGTATATCTCTGATGAAATCTTGGCATCAAATTTTTGGGTAGAATGCAATAGTTCCTCTGCTTGCCATACCTAAGTGATAGAGAAATTAAAAATTGATTCAAGATGCAAGGACTCCGATGTGTGCAGATACATATAAACAGTTATTTAAAAGAGAAAATGTAGAAGGTTGCGCAACATTCTCTTCCAGAGGTAAATGAAACTCAAGGTGGACCTTCTAACAATGCTGAAAAGATCCTGTTTTTATCTGGGTACTATAACGCTAAACAGAATGTGAGTAAGGTCATAGCGATCCGCTCTCATTACCTGAAGACTGGTAATATAATCAAAGCAATATACAAATGAATACTTACGTAGAGCAGAATGTTCGTACAAATCAAAACCAGATTATAACTAAAGAATTTCATATAAAACCAAACTTAAATTTAACTTTCAATGAAATGAAACTCTTTCATCCAGCTTAACTATAATTCATGATAACATCTTATAATTCTTGGAATTACATAGTGATATTTTATATAGATGCAGAGGATATCAATATAAAGGTGTGTAAAAACAGAAGTACAAATAATCTACTTTCAATGTATCATTTGTTGACACGTTTGTAATACTATCAAATAAGAAAATGAGGGATTGGATTTAGAAAGGGGATGAACGTTATCTGTTGAAAGTTGGGTGAAGCTCAAATGTTTATTTAATTTGCGAAATCTTTGATTACAATTGTGTTATTTAAAATCTGTACCTTTATTAGGTTTCATAAACGAGAGTATGATTAGCATGAATGAGCATATGGATATTTAAGTGCAGTAAAGATTTAAATCGTCTCATGACAGAAGAATAGGCATGTTTGTTTACTCAGCTGATGTGTCGTGGTGAAGGTCACTGAGCAATAGCTCAACGAAGAGGGAAAATTTTTATTTATACCAAACCACGACCTGATGCTCGATTCTCAACTTGCTTGCGAGCTACAGCTCACTAGCTTTTGCTTGTTTTTATTTATATCACTCATTATTTGCAGAAACAGCCACACCATTTTTCACTGGGAGCAAGCCACTTAAATTTATCTAATCATTCTCTCCTGAATTTGTGTGTTTGTTTGCCCTCCAAATTTTCAGAGAGTGAATAGTTAGCTGGGGGTTTGCTAGTTTCAGTCAAGAAATTTAAGGTAGTGCATTCATCCAAAATGTCGTCCCAACTGCATGAGCAATATCATAAATATGATATTCTTCAAAGAAACCCCTGAAATTTGAAAACATACCATACCATTCAAATACGTTTATTGGCAGTAAAAAGGTTGCTTGCAGGAAATCTTTACATAATTACATTCATTGTTTTGAAAACAGAAATGACGTAAAGAAAAATGATAGTTTTAAATTTTTTATATCTACTCATGAAAAGTAATGTGGGCATATAATATAAATATATGTTCTGCATGATTCATGTGGGTTCAAAAGTAGTAATAACACCAGTGTGCAAGTCTAACCTGATTCAAAATCAGTTTTTGGCCAAATTTAGTGACTAATAAGCTCAGAATTCATATTTGAAAGAAAAAAAAGGCCCAATTTGAAAATTGGCTTTTTGCATGTCAAATATCAACCAGATGCTATAACATAGGAAATTTAAATTAGGAAACTTTATATTAAGAGGCTACATATCCCCTTCAACAAATCAAACCTTTATGGTAGTCTCATACATTTTCATGAATATTAAAGCTTTTGGAGTTCTGAAAAAGAAAGAAAAAAGAACATGTGTTTGTTGTTGGGGCAGATCATCCAAATAAGGTGGTGTTACCTCAAGATGCTCTGTGTACAGTGGAGCTGTGTGAGTTTGCTGTTGAGAAATACGGGGCCGATGAAAACGTTCCTTGTATGCCACACCACACATTTAACTTTGTGTCAGTCTCATGATCAGCATCGATAGCAATTGGTTCTTGGTTGCCTAATATACAGCATTATACCTATTCACTATTACCCTCAAATGGAAACAGGCCTCATCCCTGAAAACAATTCAGCTTAGCATCAAAGTTTGGTTGGTGCATTTGTCTTTCTACAAACCACTCATAGAATTGCACTCGTCAATCTCTATCATCCCCATGAAGTTCCTGGACAAAATATATATGATATGGATGGAAATGTTTGCAGATACTATCCTGGACATGAAGACTTTTCTTTTTCTTGTTGAACATATTGGACCGACTTTTTTGTGTGTTTGATTTGTTTTTTATTTATGGATGTTCTTTAACTACTATGGTTCTTAGTGTCCATTTTATATTAGGCGTAAAGACCAGAAGTTCTTCTCAGAGGCCTCTTTATCAGGCTTGAGGTTCTTTTTCATGCCATAAATCTATGTATGACTTTGGGACCACTGACTTTACTTCCCTGAAGGAAGTCATGCTAAGGATTTTTATGCCTGAAAAAGTCCATTGCCCTCTGCTGGGTTTGAACCTGTGACCTAGGGAACAGAGGCTAGCACGAGGCTAGACCACGAAGGACGACATTGGACTGACTGTCAGCTTAGTATGTGACTGAGGTTGCATCATCTGTTACTGTACAATGTCACCCTGAATGTCATTTGTCATGGATACTACCTGTTGTCTTGAACCATTCCAGTGAACAACCAAAGTTCTGTGATGCGATGTTGGTAGATCTGCATGCCCTCTGTGATATTTCTCTGCAGCTACCATAGACTTATGCCTCCCGAATGGATAAGAACTATTTCGACCCTCTGCTGAATTGTTTACAGATACAGAATCATTTGCTGTCCAGTCCACTGATGAAACCAGTACTTGATGTAAACTCTGCACTTGGTTAATGAAACAAGAACTCACAATTAGTTGTAAAAAGATATGCTTTAAAACAAAGTATTTCCAACAATTTTGCCCTATATTATTTTTTTGGTATCCACACTAATAATGAAATTGTCCTATGTTGTGCAACTTCTGATTCATCCTGTATATTAGATTACTGTAAATGTGTAAAATTACTGCACCATTGCAAGGCACCATTAACAACTGCCTATTCCCATTTTGGTCAGTGCAGTTTATTTTGAAATAACAATAATAATAATAATAATAATAATAATAATAACAACAACAACAACAACAACAACAACAACAACAACAACAACAACAATTTAATGTAAGGGTGTTTCAAAACCTACATTACATATTTACATTTGAGTAACTTTATTACTCAATTTTTAGTAAAATTGGCTAATCTCATGTTATAGTATGCCCGTTGAAAATGCATATAAAATCAAAAGGAAAGGGAATAAATTACCTTAGGAGTAAGTTTAGAACATGATGTGGTGTCTATGTCTGGTGCCCACCTGCCTGCACGTTTTAGGTGTTTTACTTATATAGGCAAATTGCATCAGGAACACAACAAACGTAGCCATTTTTCTGATAAATCACATGCGAAGTGGGTACTGCCAACTTAAATGAAAATGTGAAATCCACTAAAAATGCGATGCGTTGTTGTTACCACTACTTTTTCTTCTTCTCCTTCTTCGTTTGTTTCCACTGAAAAAACGCAACGCATTCATAGTAAGAAAGACTATCCACCAAAATTGTAATTTTTGTATTCTTTTTGTGAAATTTTGTTATATTAATATGTTATTTCCATTAAATAAAGAAGTTCCTTTACTGCAACAGTGGTAGTTAGTTAACGCAAGCTTATGTAAGAAAAAGCCTAACCTAAGGCTAACCTTCCGTGAATTCAGAAACGTAAGCTCATATAAAAAAAAAACTAAACCTAACCTAACCTCCCATGAAACAGAAACCTAAGCTTAGGAATGCATGCTCGCTTGCTCGCAAGCTTTGATGTAACCACTGGTAACAACTTAAAACAAGGTTTTATATATATAAAAGTAAATCAGAAACGTAAGCGTATATAAAAAAAACTAACCTGAACCTAACCTCCCATAAATTCAGAAACGTAAGCTTATATAAAAAACAAACTAAACCTAACCTAACCTCCCATGAATCAGAAACCTAAGCTTAGGAAGGCACGCTTGCTTCGCTTGCATGCTTTGATGTAACCACTGGTAACAACCTAAAACAAGGTTTTATATATATAAAAGTAAATCAGAAACCTAAACTTATATAAAAAAAAACTAACCTAAACCTAACCTTCCGTGAATTCAGAAACGTAAGTTTTCTATAAAAAAACCTAACCTAAACTTCCGTGAATTCATAAGCCTAAGGTTGTATAAGGTCCCTCGACTACGCTCTGTGGTCATTTCCGCAGTCGCTGTGCTTTGGTGGCATTAATTTTTCATATATTGGCAGCATAAACATATGACATACAGTGACATGTGTAGAGCTAGTGCATGGCATAGTGTGACATCTGTTGGACATATAACACGTCATAGTCATCGCCGTGGGGCATAATCTAAGAGGAGATTATCAGTAAGTTTGTTCTCATTAGTGACTAACCATTTAGCACTAATTGAAATGTTAGTTACTAGTAAACATAGCCCCTGTTTGATTAGGCCTGCCAGTTTTCCTGCAACAATCTCAACATCATTTGAGATGGTGGAAATGTTAGCTATTTCCATTGAAGTGCTAGGAGCACTTATCCTTATTTCATTGTCTGCAAATCTTTTTTATTTTCCAGTAGTAAAAACATCAACACCAGTGGAAGAAGCTTATTTGCAAAACTTTGAATGTTTTATCATCTGCTTTATTTTTTGGCTTTTTAAAAACTGATAAAATTGAAACATTACAAAATGTTTGTCACTAATTGCATAGAAAATAGTAAACTTTCAGCTAATACTTCAATTTTTACTTGTGAAATAAAACTACTTTTAAAATTGAAACACATTCACTGTGAGTGTTAATGTACAGCAATCTGCAAGCTCATCAAACTTGTGAATCACTGGACTCGTACGGTCACTGAGGTATACGGCACATGCCGACACGCAGCCTATTGTTGCTTTTATTTCCTCTGGCCACTGCTAGGATGAGTCCATTACCATTCAAGGGGTATGCTCATCCCTAGCAAACACTTTGATGACATATATATTTAAGGCAGAAATAAAACTGCTAGGTATTATTTCATTAAACAAAAACGTTGTAAATATAAATGCAACTAGAAGGCTAACGGCCCCATTAGTCCCTCCCTGGATCTTCCCGTGGAATAATGTGATGGGCAGTTAAGTAAATCATTCTGCGATGGAATATATTGTTTGTGACTTGATAAGTCTTTAAAGTGAGTGATGGTGGAAAATGTAGATAATTAAATTTGTTTTTAAAATGAGGCCTCAGCTGTGAGCAATGGGAACTCTCTTCTTATACCTCAGGGTGTGTCACAAGAAGATCTCTGGGAGTCTGATGCTGCTGTATTGAAGAAGAAATAAATTTGACTATTGGCAATTCAAACTTTTTTTTGTTTATCTAGGATCTGTGTAGAATTACATACCTCTTTCACTTTACTCTTTGTGAAAGAACTTTTTAATTTCACAATCACTCCAAAACATCATCTCCTAGCTGGAGCATTAATAATTTACCCTGGCTACTATTTCAGAACACCAGCATCTAACTTGGTTTCTAATGATATACTCCCTAGGCTGCTATTGAATTTGTTAGAAAAAATTTTCTTTTAGCTCCATGGCAACATCCATTCTTTTTGGCCATGGCCATGCACACTTCTGCCTATATATTTTTACTTTCTCTACTACGTATAGTAAGTAGGGGAAGTATTGCATTCCACCCAAAAATTCGATACCGAGATTTCACCGGAAATACATGTTTTGAGACTCACTGAATCCAAAAAAAGCATTTTTGGAAACATGTCCGTGTGTGTGTCTGTGTGTGTGTGTGTGTGTGTGTGTGTGTGTGTGTGTGTGTGTGTGTCTGTCTGTCTGTGAACAGCATAACTCAAAAACGAACAGTCGGATAAACACCAAACTTGGTATTTAGGTTCAGTATCTTCCAGAGATGCGACACGAAGGTTTTCAAGAAAATCCCCCCACCCCAGACTACCCTTTACATGGAAGATTTTTCGAAAATTTTAATTTTCTCAAAAATGGCTCTAACGATTTTGATGAAAATATCATATGTTTAAGATAATGTCATGAGAAATGAAATGTATATCTCAAATTTTCTGGGAATGTCTCCAAAAGTATTCTTCATTATGAACGACTTTTTCATAACTGGTAAACCATAAGAGGTAGACAAAATTTTACTACACGAAAAATGTAGATCGCGTTAAAATACACAATTTATGTCATATACATTTCTTTTGTTGAGTGAACCGTTTGCGAGATATTGCTTGTTATTCCCTTAAATTTTCCAATACTTATACTTTTTCTCAAATTCGTTATTCATTTTTTTATGTCCTGGACATGCAAAGAGAATGGAATGCGCCACATAGCAACCAGCGTTAAAATATTTGACTATTGCTTAAAGCCCATATTCCCCTTGCATCTACAAGAAAATTACCAATAAGATTGACATCTCGATATCTCGATTAACATGAAGCATATGGAGAATAAGCGTTTGTAAAAATAGTTTGTACAAGAGTAGAGAAAGTCATGTGAGTGGACCACATCAGATTTTTACTTTCTCTACTACGTATAGTAAGTAGGGGAAGTATTGTATTCCACCCAAAACTTTGATACCAAGATTTCACCAGAAATATATGTTTTGAGACCCCCTGAATCCAAAAAAAAGCATTTTTGAAAACATGTCCGTGTGTGTGTCTGTGTGTCTGTCTGTGAACAGCATAACTCAGAAACGAACAGTCGGATAAACACCAAACTTGGTATTTAGGTTCAGTATCTTCCAGAGATGCGAAACGAAGGTTTTCAAGAAAATCCCCCAACCCCAGATTACCCTTTACATGGAAGATTTTTCGAAAACTTTAATTTTCTCAAAAATGGCTCTAACGATTTTGATTAAAATATCATATGTTTAAGATATTTTCATGACAAATAAAATATATATCTTGAATTTTCTGAGAATGTCTCCAAAAGTATTCTTCATTGTGAATGACTTTTGCATAACTGGTAAACCATAAGAGATAGACAAAATTTTACTACACAAAAAATGTAGGTCGCATTAAAATACACAATTTATGTCATATACATTTTTTTTGTTGAGTGAACCATTTTCGAGATATTGCTTTGTATTCCCTTAAATTTTTCAATACCTATTTTCTCAAATGGGAATTCGTTAATTCATTTTTTTGTCTTGGATATGCAAAGTGTATTAATCTGTGGCAAAGGGAATGGTGCTGCACCTAGCAACCAGCTATTAAGAGATATGTATGTGCTTAAAGGCTACTGTATTTCTATAGTGCCCTTGTAAATATATATTCCCCTTACATCTACAAGAAAATTAGCAATAAGATAGAGTCTGCAAATGTTTATCTCGATTAACATGAAATAGATGGAGAATAAGCGTTTGTAAAAATAGTTTGTACAAGAGTAGAGAAAGTCGTGTGAGTGTAACACATCAGATTTTTTTTTTTCTTAGGTCAGTTTTATTAGCATCTGCCATATTTAACCTTTACACAAATAAATTCAATCCCCCAAAACAGAAATATAGATTACATTTAACTCAATGGTTAATTTCATAATAAACATGAATTATCACAATGACATGGGAAATAAACAAATATCACAATAAATACACAAATATAACCTCAAATGAAAATAATTATGTGCTTTTTCACATATATAGACAATCAGGTAAGTGGACTTAGTTTTTTCAGTTTCAATTCATTAAATTTGCTGAAATAAAGGGTGAGTCAGAATAATACCAAATAGTTCTAATGCATGATTCAGAGGTTATATTTGAGTATTTTCTTATAGGGAATGTATGTCCATAAATGTCTTGTTATTGAGCAAGAGAACATTAATGTTTTTCAAATGCTGTGCCGGGTTAGATGAAATTCTGTCAAACAGATCCCTGTTCCCCCATGGCATTGGAATGTCACTTATTTTTTGTTTTCTTTATATTTTGGAATACCACTTTTGTTCTGATTCTAACATTGGTTATGTCACCATTAACCTAAAACATCATTTTACTATTTAAGTGGTAAGGAGTATGTTGCATATTATGCAGCACTTTGTGACTTTGTGGTCCCTACAAGAGGTGTAAGTTATCAATATCAGCTATCAGAATATACTAAAGTGCTCTGTTTACTGGAAGGATTTTCAGTTTTACAGCCTATTAAAAAAAGCACTTAAGCAGAGCTAGCAGACATACATTATGTTTATGGTGCTGCTTGGGGAAATGTAAAAAGGGCACTAGATCTTAATGCCGAGCCTTACCCAAGGAGACATTTTCCTCATCACAGCACCTTTACTGCCATACATCTGGGACTCCAAAGAAATTTAAGAACATTGGTCCTAGAAGAGGAGGTTCTTGTTCGGGTCCATAATTCTTCGTCCACAAGCACAAGAGCAATAGCGCATGCCATGCATACAAGTCAAGTTTCAGTTACTAGAATTCTGCGCAAACAGCAACTACATCTGTATCATCTCACTGGAGCCAGATGACTTTCCATCCTGACTACAATTTGTCCAGTGGTTTCTTCATAAATGTATTAATCAACCAAGATTTCCTACAACCATATTATGGATAGGCAAGAAGGTTTTACACGAGAGGGCATGTTAACTCATGTAACAGTCAAATTTGGGCACAGAAAAACCCTAGAGCTATTGGAGTTATTAGCAACACTAGTTTACAGTGAACATTTGGGCTGGCATTGCGTATGTCACATACATAGGGCCCTATGTTTGATGGACCACATTCACCAACAGTTTTCAGAACATACTTTGCCAGAACTTCTAAAGATATTCTTTTAGGATTACACTAGTTAATGTGTTTCCAAAGCAATGGGGCACCTGCACATTATTGCGGTGGCATAAGGGATTTCCTAAATGTAATGTATCTTGATCGCAGGATTAGTTGAGGAGCATCGAAATCATGGCCAGCACGTTCACCAGATCCTAACCCCTTTGGATTTTTTCCTTTGGAGACATGTTCAAACTCTTATGTACAAGGTGCTCCTCAATAGTAAAGAGGAGCTGATAGCCAGTATCTGTGTAGCATTTGATGCTATTTGTGATATGCAGATATTGCTATAGAAATTGCTTTACGTAATGTTGTTTACATCAGTGTTGAAGCCATCTTGTGACGTCACTCCTTCTTTGGTTTGTAGCTCCATCTGGCGTTAGCAATTTGCATCAGTTTTGAAATAATTCATTTTTTTAATGTCCTCCGGCTAGCTGTTTGGGGTCGAACATGTTTCTCTTACAGGGTGTGAATCGGAAAGGAATCTTTTATCCAGAAATTATACTTAATGAAGAAATTGGTTTTATAACTTTTATTGCCGAACACGTTCACAAACACTTTTACATATTGATTTGGATACTTGCCAAACTGAAACTGTTTGTAATAACTTCTTACTTATCACTTTTAACTCACGTACTTCAACTTTGTGTATATTTAACTGTATAATACTTTAGATTCTCGTAATTTTGCTGCGCGTAACTTATGACGAACTGAAGACAGCGTGCTAGAAATTTTGATGAACTGGGCGACCGACGTGCAAGGTATTGAGAATTTAGTTGAACTGCGGGGCGATCTACCTCGGACCTGGCTTATATACTCCCACTCCTCGACATGCCTAACGATTATAAATGAACTGCTATTGGCTAATAAAACGCGCCAACATTAGCGTCTATTTTAATATCCAATGAAAACCACGAATACATATTGCTTTAGGAGACATTCTAGAAGCTTCTACCGAAAACCCGCGAACATTACGTAACTTCCTTGTTCCCGGTAATGATAAACAACTCACCCCCTCGCTGCATTATTGCGTTATTATTGACAGTTTCAGTAAAGCCGTAAATTATTATTTACCAATAATAATTACAATTAATAAACCTCTGAAATCAATGTCACATAAAAATACATATTCATATTACAATCATTATTTACATTTAAGCAATTTGTGATACAAATTACCGTATCATATGCCCCACTAGAAACATAATTATAAATATTTATAACTTGTTTGGAAATTTTATAATTGTGTTTTTAGTCTCCTAAATCTTGGAACACACGCTATCACTTTCACTTTACACTTCACACGCATTTAACACACGACATATGTTTTCTTTATTATCTCGCCACTACTTACTGGCTCTGGTTTAATTAGTTTAGATATTAATCTGACATCACAAATTTTTTTTATAGCAAATACTTTACCCTAAATTATTTAATGACTGTTTCAAAAAAATGGTTTACTTTCTTATATTGTTAACAAAATTTAGGCATTCAAGAATTTTGTAATTATTACACATATTTACCAAAATATTCACCCTCTACATATATTTACATCTCTTAAATCTAGACAATGTTTCACCTTTTCTTTTTGCTACATAAATATTTGTTTTAATTATTTTTAATTATATTTACCAATTTTTTTGTTATTTTATACTTTATTTTAACAAAACTCTTGGAATTGTATTTACGTACTTTTACTTTAATATCATATTAAGTTTCAATCTTCACATTCTTAATTTTCAAATACTGTTACAGTTACTAAAAATTGTTATATATATATATTTTTTTTTTTTAAAATATTTATTTCTCCTTTTTTTTTTTTTTTTTTTTTTATTAAATTTCTGTTTTCTCATGACATATACATTTAGTTAACCCTCTTACGTTCCAATACATTTCTCTGCAAGCCATCTTTACCTATCCAGCATTTACTTTACATATCATTGCTATTTACCCTCCTGGATCAAATTGTGTGTGGCTAAACATTACTCGTAGCTGTATCCTAACCTTCCAAAGTTTGTTCATGAATAACCTCTTGTATTCATATGAAATTTTATCCCATGATACCATTTGAAAACCATCTACAGTTTCTTGAACAACACATCTTTTGACAACTTTCATTTTTAATTTATCTACTATCTCTTTAATTTGAGAATACTCTGACAAATCTGTATTAAACTGTACTGGACTGGAGTTTTCATTTTGAACATCTTGGTACAATTTATTTCTTTGCATTTCTGATTCTTTCTGTATTTCTGATATCTCCCCTCTGAAATTAACTTGCGCCTCATTTACATCTACATTTATAACCTCATTTATCTCTCTTATCTCACTTGCAATACTACTTACTTGATTTCCTAACTCTGTGCATTCTACATTAACCTCACTTTTAGTATTAACCTCACTTTCTTTGTTATCTCTTTCCCTGCTCATGTCTAGCATTTTCTTTGAAATTTCTCCTATCTCACTTGCTATTACTTCCTCATTTTCATCTATCATTTTTGGCATACTACTATCTAACTTCATAACTTTCTTTTCCATTTCTTCACTGCTTTGATCTACTTTTTGCTCTAATATCTCATTACTCCTACCAATATTTTCAATTAATTTCCTATGATCTTTGTTTATAGCTTCTCTCAATTCCATATGACTCTTTTGCATATCTTCCCTTACTTGATCTACAATACTCTTACCAATATCTTTCCACATTTCCCTATACATATTTAGCACTTCCATCATTATACTAGCATCAAGATTAACATTTCCTGCTATTCTATTCTGACTTTCTGCACTAACATTTTTTTTCTCCAATACTATATTGTTTACGCTATTTTTTGTACCCTGTATTGAATTACAGCTCACTGTTACACTATCCCCTTCCATCATTATTTCTTCTGTATTACTAGTAGCCATTGTTTTTGTTTTCTAAAAAAATTACAATCACCTGACCTTTGTGATGCTGTCTGTTGATGTAGCTTTGATGTCCAGCGTTCTGCCCCATTCTCCTAGGTTTGTATGTCGCTTCTGCGTTGTGTTGTGATGAATCTACGTTGTCTCGATGTTTTTGTAGTTGAATTATCCTGTTGCCTTGTAATCTCGGAATTACGATGTCCAATCATCCGTGTAGTCATCCATGAACGACATCCTTTTGTTGTTTCTGGAATCTGCGTCTTGTAGATCATTTCACTGCTGCATTCATTCCACATTCTGGTTAATTCTGCTACTTTCCTGGTTAATTCTGCTACTTCCTGGTTATTCTTGTTCCTTTCCTGGTCATCTTGCCCCACGTTCTGGGTGCCAATATGCTATAGAAATTGCTTTACGTAATGTTGTTTACATCAGTGTTGAAGCCATCTTGTGACGTCACTCCTTCTTTGGTTTGTAGCTCCATCTGGCGTTAGCAATTTGCATCAGTTTTGAAATAATTCATTTTTTTAATGTCCTCCGGCTAGCTGTTTGGGGTCGAACATGTTTCTCTTACAGGGTGTGAATCGGAAAGGAATCTTTTATCCAGAAATTATACTTAATGAAGAAATTGGTTTTATAACTTTTATTGCCGAACACGTTCACAAACACTTTTACATATTGATTTGGATACTCGCCAAACTGAAACTGTTTGTAATAACTTCTTACTTATCACTTTTAACTCACGTACTTCAATTTTGTGTATATTTAACTGTATAATACTTTAGATTCTCGTAATTTTGCTGCGCGTAACTTATGACGAACTGAAGACAGCGTGCTAGAAATTTTGATGAACTGGGCGACCGACGTGCAAGGTATTGAGAATTTAGTTGAACTGCGGGGCGATCTACCTCGGACCTGGCTTATATACTCCCACTCCTCGACATGCCTAACGATTATAAATGAACTGCTATTGGCTAATAAAACGCGCCAACATTAGCGTCTATTTTAATATCCAATGAAAACCACGAATACATATTGCTTTAGGAGACATTCTAGAAGCTTCTACCGAAAACCCGCGAACATTACGTAACTTCCTTGTTCCCGGTAATGATAAACAACTCACCCCCTCGCTGCATTATTGCGTTATTATTGACAGTTTCAGTAAAGCCGTAAATTATTATTTACCAATAATAATTACAATTAATAAACCTCTGAAATCAATGTCACATAAAAATACATATTCATCACATAAAAATACATATTCATATTACAATCATTATTTACATTTAAGCAATTTGTGATACAAATTACCGTATCAATATTTTGAAAGAACTCGGCAGTCATTATAACGACTCTTATCAACGAAGCTCTGAAGTCAAAGGTCTGCATTTTGATCATCTTTTATAAACACTTTTGCACTTGTTCAGTTCTTGTTTTGTTCTTAATTTAGCTGTGTTTGAAGTGTTTAAAAAAAAAATGTTTGCATCATTTAATATTGTTTTAATTTTCTCAAGTAATTTGTATAATGGAGAAAATTTGACCAACGATAGTATTATGTGCATATGTTATAGACAATAACTTGTACTAGCAGCTGTAGATCAGTTAAAAAAAGCTTTGACCTACTTCAGAGCACATAGATTTAGTGCCATATAATTAAATAAAGACTCACAAGTTACTAAATAAATTTAAGGGGGTTGTACATTGTTTAAAATTAAAGATACGGCTACTCTTATTTCAAAACTCTTCCAAATGCCTTGTAGCAAAAAATGTGTAGCAACCTGTTTGGCAGAATTTCATCTAACCCTATATGGTGTTTCAAAAATGTTAATGCCCTCTAGCACAATAACAAGATGTTTATGGGCATACATTCCCTAAAAGAAAACACTCAAACAGAGCCCCTGAATCGTGCCTTAAAATTATTCAGTGTTATTCTGACTCATCCTGTATATCCTCAGTATATTTAAAATATTTACATTACAGCTGAAATGCACTTTGATTGCCAATTGCAGTCCCTGTTCCAATTTCTAATATGCAGTGTATTATCATCATGTGGTGGCACTGCAGTTGAAGAAAGTGAAGTGAGCAACTAGTTTGGTGTGTTACATGCATTTATGTTACAGCAGTGATGACAGTACTTCATATTCCGCATTGGGTGAAGAGGATTACTGCAAATATTCAAATATCCATAATGAAGAGATCTACCAGGATCTTTGTTCTGTCAAAGAGCAGCAAGCAGGATTTCAGGTGAAAATATAATAGAGCATTTATCTTATCAAATATTTATAAATCAATGTTATAAACAGATACCAGGCATATTAAAATTCTGTTGGTTATATGTGCCAAGCGAATCAGCTGCCCCTATTTATTTTTTAATTTATGCAACCTGCTAAGCGACATAAGTAACTTATGCCTTTCTTGAATGCCTCCTAATGGCTAATTTGCATAACGCCTTGTAGAGGAGGGATAGATAACTCGGTGCATAAGTGTTTTATGGGACAGAATGCAATTGCTATGTATGTGATGCCAAAAACATCCCACCCTGATACTGGGAGCTGCAGTAACACTTTTAGCTGATTTTATAAACTTTTATTCTTTAGCATACATTCATACACACCTTTGAAAATGCCCCTATCACATATATCAATAAACAAAACCATTTAAAAACAAAATGGCAGATCAATGCAGTGCGACCGATTGGATTTAAGCCGTTAACCAACAAATGTTGATTGTACAGCCTTATCAAAAAGTACTAAGTATTAGGTAGATAATTTTGCTTCTGTCACTAACTATGGCATGTTTTAGCTCATACAGCAATTGTAATGGCTGATGGAGTTTGCTTATTTGAGTTAAAACTATCAAGTGGAGCTCCAAATACTGTATGAAGCTGTAAAAGTGTGTAAAGATTCGAAGTGGGGTCTGAGTTCTGTGATTACTTATTTGTATAAGAACCTCAACTCGCAAGGTAACATTGGCCGAATGGTATTATCATGTTGCTTTACCTTTGTGCCACTTCAGTTCGGGTTCAAATCCTTTGTGTTAAGCTCAAACTTTTTATTACCTTTTGTTTTATCTCTCTGGGCATATAATACGATATTATGATATGATATAAATAACATTTTTGATAACATTATAAGTGTGTATAAAATAGAATAATCCCCATGTTTTCCACTGGCAGGTGAATAATTTATACTTTGTAGTAGGTATTTTATTGTGGTCAGTATTATGCTTGACCCAGTCAGCCAAGTTTAAAATACTTCACACATGCAAAGTAACTTTAGCTATTTGTACCTGAATCAATGCTTGGTGTGAATAAACACTCCATTATCTACTCAGTATTTGAAACCTTTCTATGAGACATGGCTGCTGTCATAATGTATACAAACGATGAGTATGTTGACATGCTGTTAATCTACGGAGAAACAAGGTGCAATGCACTGTCAGCAAAGCGGCTGTATGAAGAAAGGTTTCCCAGGAAGGAGGGAACCTACTGCAGACACTTTTTGAAGGGTTGAAAGATGCCTTCGTGAAACACGATCATTTGGAAGAACACCACCTGCTCGCGATGCTCCAGTAACTTCTGGAGGCAAGCTGTGCAAAACGTAATAACAATCTTCATACCAGTTCAAGGGCCATAGCACAAGATCAGTCAGTCCTCAGTGATGCTCATATTGCACCATAATAAATATCATCTGTACCATCTACAACTACACCAGGCTCTCCACTGATGCGACTTTCAAGCACAAGTGATACATGCAGCGAGTGCAAATGGATGCAGAGTTTTTAGGGAGTGCTCTCTTCAGTGATGAAGCCACATTCTACAATAATGGAACTGTTAACCACCATAATATGCAGCACTGGAATATAGGCAATCCTCACTGGATGAGAGAAGCTGCATTCCAGGTACAATGGAGCATCAGTGTCTGATGTGAAATATTAGGCGACCAGCTAATTGGCCCGCACTTTTTTTAATTCAATCTCTTAGGACCACAGTACCTTGCATTTGTGCAAGAAGAGTTGCCATTGCTACTAGAAGATGTGCCACTAGTGAAAAGGACAGGAATGTGGTTCCAGCAGGAAGGAGCTCCACCACACTGGTCTCTGATTGTAAGGAATCTTACATAGAACATATCCGCAAAAATAGATTGGCCACTGGATTTCTCTCTGTGGGGTCATTTAAAGGAACAGATCGACACTCAAGAAATGCAAAGCCTAAATTATCTATGGGCACTCATACATGAAGAATGCAGGCAGATTACAGCATGCATGTTATGCCATGCAAGGAGGTCTCTCTGGCAACGTACCCAAAAGTGCATTGATGAAGGAGGTCATCAATTTGAACATTTACTTCATTGATAAAATCCACGCTCTTTAACAATTTATTATTCTGTTTACCCTGAACTTAGCACATTTCAACTCTTTTGTCAGTAGAAGTAGTGAAACAAGGTTTAAACATGAAGCAAAAACTGTTAGATTTAATAGTGCCAACATGCACCCAAAAGAATGGAAGCTAACTACGTAACATGGTTTACTACATGGATACAGTACAGATTATTAGGGTAAACATGATACACAATTATCTGACTAATTCTTGTGTCTTTGGCTCACAGGAAAGCAAATAACAAAAATAAATAAATTAGTATACTAAAATACAGAAAATAAACACAAGAAGAAAGAAAAACAATGAACCAAAACAATTTGATGTATTAGATTCAAACCTCCGAAGCTAACCTTTGCTTCACCACATCCCAGTAGCTAACTCACTGAGCCAGAACTGATGTGATCTGTCCTGCTCTTTGGGAAAACATTCCTCTATTTTCTTGCAAGCATCATATCCATGAAAAGCCGTCTATTTAAAGCCTTTTGCAGCTCCTTGGTTCTCATTCAGGCCTTTAATCATTAATGCTGTTTGCGCATAGTATCGAATGGAAGGGCAGAGCTACAGTAACTGTTTGTTTGCTAAAAGGACCAATGTTTTCACTTTAGACTATAAACTGCAGGCTGCATAAATACAATATAAATATGGGCACCGACTCACCTGGTATATATATAGATGGACGGACGGATGGACAGGTGGGCGGGCGAGGTGTCTCATAAGTAATGTTGGTTTTTAAGCAAAACTTTATTATGCAGGTGTTCTGACAAGAAATTAAACTAACCTTTAAAGTAGAGACTATCAGATTCTATGGTCTTTAGCCATCTTTCAACGAGGTTTATTATCTGACAATGGTACCAGTCTCTAGTTTTTTATATAAAGAATTTAGTGAGACCCACTTCCACAGCTTCAACGTTTTTGAAATTTCTTCCATGCAAGAAATGGGCCACGGATCGAAAAAGCTGGTAATCTGAAGGTGCAATATCAGGGCTGTATGCTGTGTGTGGTAGCAGTTTGGGTCCTTTCAATTCCTGAATTTTTGTCATGGTTCCTGCAGTATGGGGTGTTGCATTGTCCTGCTGCAAGAGAACTCAATTTTGGTGAACTAATGTTGGGTATCTCCGTCTCAAAATTTTATGAACTTGTTCCAATTGTTGAGAATAAAGATCTGCATTGACTGCATGTTCTTTGGAATGAACTCCCAGTGAAACACTCCTTCAAAATTCCACCATATACACAATGTTACTTTGGTGCCGAACTGATTTTTTTAACAATGACTTTGACAGGTTGACGGGGACTGATCCACTATTTTAAGGTTGCTGTAATAGACCCATTTTTCATCAAATGTGACAGTTCTCCTCATAAATCTATCATCCATGCGGTTACCGATAAGGTAATGACAGATATTCACTCTACGTTGAACCTGTTGAGGTGTCAATTCATGAGGTGCAGATCTACAGCTTTGTTTGATTTTCCAAGTTTCTTAATCTGGCAATGTATGGTGTCTTTTGATGGATCAAGTTCTGCTGACAGGCTACGAGCACACATTTTTGCTGATTTTCTTCCAAAACTCTGCATGTATTCTCAATATCCCATAATTTAGGTCTTCCAGAACGTGGTAAACCTTTAATGTTTTATTCTCCAGTGTTGAAACATTGGAATCATCGTTGTGCCACATGCTCACTAATGAGACCTTCTCCTTCCACTTCACATATTTTTCGAGCCATAGCAGCAGCTTTATAATCTTGTTTCCAGTAGTGCTTTAGAAGGAATCTAATCTCAAACTTTGTAACTTCCATTTTGTGATTCTGTATTAACATCTGATGACTGACACATTTTCACTATATACAATATTAACCAGGCATCCTGTAAATAGCATTGGCGAACCAAAGAAAACCAATTGTATCTTATAAAACACCAAACTTAAAAACTGAGATTACTTATGAGACAACCTATACAGGGTGTAAATAAATAACACTGAATGGATTTTACTCTCAGTAGATGGTTCCTAGTCAATCAATTTGAGATAATAAACCAATGGGTATGAAGCCCAAGTTGCTGAGTTATGTGTACTCAAAGTAATTAGAGACTTGAGATCTATGATATTAGACACGTCAATGTAATTATACATAATAAACTTAATTTTGGATTAATCCTCCTTTCTACTACACAATCCACTGCCGCCCCAATCCACACACACACATGCACGCACGCACACAACAATGTTTTAATAATAAAAGCAGATAATTTAAACATTTTATCATCTAAGTACTCCTCGTTGTAGTAATAACATGTGTTTAGCAAATATATTTTTAGGTTTCTTTTAAATTTTCCAAATAATGTGATATATTTTATTTTTGAGGGAAGTTTGTTATAAATTTGAATATCATTGTACTTGAAGCTGAGCTCATATAACTTTTTTCTATGAAAGGTAACATGCAAGTGTGATCTTTTCCTGGCATTATGATTATGAATTTCAGAGCTTTTATTAAACTTTTCTATGTTTGTATTTGAATAATAATTTTATAAATGTATTTACAAGGCCGTGACAGTATTTTAAGCTATTTAAACTATTCTTTACAGCTGATGGTTTTTTCAGATTCTTCGTTGTTCTAATTACCCTTTTTTTACATCCTGAATAATTTAATCATGCCACCATTATTTCTTCATATTGTTGTTCTGTATGTTAAGAGTGAGTGGAAATTTGAAAAAAATATACTATTCTTAGGGTATTTACATTTACGCTATGTTTTAGAACAGAAATTTGATAACATATTTTACTTAGATTCTTCAATAAAGATTCAATATTCATTTTCCAATTTAGATTTTCGTACACCCACTTACCTAAAAATGTTGTGTTTTGTATATAATTAATTACATTATCATTTCCTGTCTGTCCACCAGCTCATGGTCCCAAGCAAGAATGCAATGGGTCAGCAGTTGCATAAACAATTCTAACTACACCGTGATATCTGATGCTGGATACCTGTGCTTACAGTAGTAGTGCCAACTTTGGAGTATGTAATCAAGCTAGATTAAAGCAAAGAAGTTGCTAAAGATAGCCAAACTAAACACTCACTTTCATGCATCATGTTTAGCTTACAAAATAATGGACTCACCTCAGACAAGTGGAGTAATCAGCTCTTCCAAGCCAGGCTCATTTTTGTTGAAGGAAGGAGAAGAATTGCTAACATCTCCCAGCAAAATGACAATGCTGTTGATATTTTCCATTATACCATCTTTCTGCCAGTGATTGTTTTCTACCTTCTCTACATGTTTGCAAAAACCCTGCCAGTCTGTTTCGGTCACAAGCAATATGCCCTCAAGTGTTATATCATGCAATTTCTGAAGTGATAAGTCACCTGTTACATTTCTTTCTCTAATTATTCATTTCACTTTAGCCCAAGCTAGTTCTATGGGATTTAGATCACACATATGGGTGCAAGTGAACGATGGTGTGGCCCAGGAAACCAAAAATGTGTCACTTTAAACACCTCTTTAGGTTTCTGTATTTCAATCAGTTTGTAAAGTTCTGTTTTAAGCTTAGAACTGTTGCACTGAATCCCTTTGTCTTGTAACCCAATAACATAGCAGATTTCTCAGAACTCCTAGTTGGGGGGGTTTGTCCACCTCTACAGTGTGATATGGAGCATTATCTAAGACTACAACAGAAGAAGGGTGCAAATTAGGAGCCAGTTTTTCTCGAATCCACTTTACAAAGTTCACATGGTTCATTTGGCCATGGTAATCAGCTACAGTTGTCCCAGCTTTGTAAATGAGAAGAGAATTTTCCAGAAACCTGTTTACACTACCCGCATGAACTGTTATCAGTCTGTTCCCTGCATTAGTGTTTGTATAAATGCCAAATTCCTCCTCACTTTGCCAACACTTGTCGAAAATGATGTTACTATCCACCCAACTTTCATCAATATTGTCGTAACCTCTTACATTTTCAAATATCACGGGGGGTAGAGTATGGTACTGGAGTTTAAAACATCACAAACTACACAAGGTCTGACAGAGGCGAGCTAACACATTACTTAAAACACCTGAAAATTCCTAAAATATATCTAAATCATTGTGTAGAAGGAAAGAAGGATCTAGCTACATTAATAAATTACATAAGGGGAATTTGGATGTACACTGTGTATTCAAAGTTAATAAAGATACATGTTACCTTCTGCTGACGGAGCGTCCTGCCCTAAAAGCAACTGCACAGCTTGCTAGTCACATTACAAGAGAGTGAGAGCGTCAGACGCTTACTCAGAAGAACCGGTTTATCCCCCACTCTTATTACATCATTACTGGACTGTGTTGCCAGTTTTAAACATAGTCACCCAACAAATGTTACTAACCACAAATAACAAATAATACATCGCACTCACTTTAATAACTACCCAAAACTACTATGAACATTACTACATGCTTCAAAGTAAACACCTCGTTACATGCGTCAAACTACAAATACTCATGCTTTACTCTCAATAACACACATTCTCCTTCACATTACTATCTTTATCCTCCCATCCTTCTCATTAGCATCATTCTTATGAGTATCATCATCATTCCTATCATCTTCATACACAGTAATTACTGAGAAAAGAAAATATTCACTGAAATGTCTCATTCAACTAGCTGCAAAATCAAAGATACCTGACATAGGCATAAACTGAACAAATCACATTAACATTTCAGGAATGACACAAATAACATAGCATTACACTGTTGCATCCACATCTACAGAATCAAGATGAAGCTGGAAAATAGGTGTTACTAAAACTTGTTGCATAACTCAAAAAAAAATTATTCTCATTGCATTACATCTCTTTTGTGAACACATCACACGTTATACTGGGTACATTTCAGCAACACCAATATGCAGAACATCTCTCGACTCATCACAACAAATTTCCATGTACGTGTTAGCCATCCTGAAAACTCACACATTCAAACTTCAAGGGTACATTGTAGCTATCCTATCGAAGCTGACATTAACTCATCATGTCTCACTACCACCACCGGGGTTACTCTTTGGCACTCCCACCGAGGCAAATCTTCCATATACTGTTAACATAACCTCACACATACACAAATTTATGCAACAACTTCTGCCAAGAAAGATCACAGCATCATAATGAAACACAAAATCAAGCCAAAAGAATGCAACAGAATAAAGCACATCATTACCAAGTAACACTTTCACATAACATTCCTGGAAGTCAAGCTGTTTTAATTTTTAAACCCACAGTACACATCAAATACACTGCAGCATAAAATAACAGACCAAATAATAATCTCCATTGTCCAAAGCGAAATCCAAAATTTTGGTTACACAAAATGGTGACAAACTTTCAAATTAGCAAAACATAAACTTCATTCCTGAAAATCAAAGCTTAATTAAGCATTGGTCATTAAAACAAAACTTTAGCATACCTGTCTTCATTGTGAAAGTTTTCAGTTGTTCGAAATATACATACCACACTTTGGTACACACAATGTGCACATACTTACAGTTTGTTTTTCTTTTCTTTTTACCATAAAATTCCAATGCAACTTTCCAAATTCTGGTCACACACACATGCCAACATTAAGGCAAATATGATAATGAAAACAGCATCACAAAACACAAATTTTACAGTCTATAAGGACCCACAGGATCATAGTAAAGGTAAAGGCGTGACGCATGAACACACTGATGTTTGGTACAAGGAGCATGAGGTCGACCAACAAGATAACAGGAGTGATCTGTTGGATAATTTCAAAAGGTCCAAAATATCTATGTAACAACTTTGTACATTTACCTTTCTTTCTTATAGGAGTAAAAACTTTGACTAATTGACCTACATTATAAACCACATCTCTATGTTTTGCATCAGATGTTTCTTTTTGTTTCACCTGTTGTTTAGTAATGTTAGCAACAGCAACCTCACGTGCCTTCTGAATCTCTTGTAAGGTTTGTTTCACAAAAAGGTCATTAGATGTAGCTTGTAGTTGAACAACCTGATTAGGTAAAGAAGGCTCCCGACCATATATCAAGAAAAAGGGTGAGAATTTAGTAGACTCCTGAACACTTGAGTTGTAAGAAAAAATCCCATAGGGCAAAATTGAGTCCCAGTTCTTTTGGTTAGTGTCAACAAAATGGCTAAGCATATTCAAGAGGGTTTGATTGAATCTTTCAGTTAGTCCATTACAAGCTGGATGGTAAGCACTAGTAAAACTAGAAGACACTGAGAGAGATCTCAACAATTCTTGTGTCACTTCACTTAGAAAAACTGAGCCTTGATCGGACAACAAGGTAGCAGGGGCTCCATGCCTACAGATGATATTATGTAGAATAAACTTAGTAACTTGTGGAATTGTTGCTGAAGAGAGCGATGCAGACTCGACCCAGCGAGAAGCATACTCGGTTGCGACAATGATGTACTTGTGTCCAGAATTAGAGCGTGGGAGAGGCCCAAGCAAATCAATACCCCACCGCTCGCCTACAGAAGTAACAGGAATTGGTTGTAACAAACCCGCTGGCTTTTGACTTTTAGGTCCTTTTCTGGTTTGACAATTGGGACAGGTACGCACAAAGTGTTCAATATCTTTTTTCATCCCAATCCAATAGTATCTGGAGTGAATTTTGGCAAATGTTTTAGAGAAGCCTAAGTGACCTGAAAGAGGATCATCATGACACGAAGATAGAATTTCATGTTTCAGTGCCTCTGGAATAACCAACAGATGGAGAGGGCCAGTAGAGCCAGCATTTTTTCGGTAAAGAACACCTGATTTGAGAGTGTAAGTTGAAATCTGTCTCTGAATTTTAGCAGGAGCTGACTGAGGATCATTAAGAGCATCAATAAGCTGAAGTAACACAGGATCTTGTTTCTGTTTGTCAGCAACTTCAACTGAAGACAATAAGCATGTGGGAAGTTCCTCGAGCTGCTCAAGTTCACTTTCCTTGGGTTGCAACACAGGAAATCTCAATAATGCATCAGCATCATGGTGTTTCTTACCAGATTTGTAGGAAATAGTATAATAAAATTCCTATAATTTTAAACTCCATCGTGCCAAACGTCCAGTCAATCTTTCAAATTATGCAAATAGCAAAGGGAGTGATGATCAGATACAATATTGACCTTATAGCCATATACAAAACTGCAAAAGTGAGTAAGCCCAAACAAAATGGCCAACAATTCCAACTCAGGAACACTATAGTTACGTTCACATTTAGATAAGTCTCGAAGCATAGCCCCACTGGTTTCAACACATCATCAATCTTTTGATATAAAACAGAAGCAACCCCTAGTCCACTGGCATCAGAATGTAATTCAGTATATGCACCAGGAGTATAGTGAGCTAAAACAGGAGCAGAGACTAATGAGTCTTTCAACTTTTGAAATGCAGCTTGCTGATCAGTTCTCCAAACAAAACTTTGATCTTTCCGAGTCAATTGGATAAGTGGTTGATCAATATTTGCATAATCTTTGATGAATTTCCTGTAAAAATTAAATAAGCCCAAAACTTTCCTTACATCTGACATTTTTAGGACGAGGCAAATTTTGAATGGAAATTACTTTATCAGAATCAGGAGAAATACCATCTTTGGAGACATCAAAGCCTAAGAGCTTAATCTTTTGCATAGCGAAGAAACACTTTTCTGGTTTGAGTTTGAATTTATGGTGATCCAGGCGTTGAAATACAGCTTCAGGATTTTGTAACAACTTGTCAAAAGTTTTAGCAAAAATGACAATATCATCCAAATATGCAATTGCCTTTTTAAAAGTGAGATCACCTAATAACTTGTCTGTTGTGTAACTGAAGAATCTAGGAGCATTCGCCAGTCCAAAACTTAAGCGAGTAAATTGATATTGACCTTGAAAAGTAACAAAAGAAGTGAATTTCTGACTATCCTCTGCAATAGCTACTTGAAAATATGCTGGCAACAAATCTAATGAGACAAACCATTTAGCCTCCTCCAGATAACTTAACAAATCATCTATCAATGGCAAAGGGAAAGAGGTGGTTTCTGTAACAGCATTCAAGTTCCTGTAATCGACACAAAACCGCATGGAACCATCTTTCTTTTTTACTAATACCACAGGAGAAGCCCAAGAGGACTGTAATTCCTTAATAATTCCAGCATCTTGCATTTCCTTAACTTGTTTAGCAATTATTTCTTTTTGTTTATGGGGAACTCTGTAAGGTCTTTGTTTAATTGGTTTGAAGTCAGTTACTTTAATATCAAATTCTGCAACATCAGTGGTACCAAGTTCTTGCAATGTGGTGGCAAAAAGATGACTATATTTCAACAACAAGGAGTGCAATTCAGCTTTCTGAGTGTCTAGTAATTTACCATTTACATTGAAATTAAAATTTGAAGCTGGCATAGGGGTAACATCTGATGATGAAACAGAATTACTCTGAACTAGTGCAACATCATAAGCTTTAGCTAATACTGTATTAGCAAACAGTGTTTGTGGAACTGCAGTGTTATTATGAACTGGTATAGTTAGTTCAGATGCAGAATGACACAACAATGGTGGAATCGAGAGATTTTTCTTCTGCATAATGCTGACAGCAGGTTCAAACATAACCTCATTACTGATTTCTGACGAGGGTTGAACTGTTACATAGCACGTAGATAAAGGTGGAATTTTCACATCATTCACAACTGCTACTTTAATACCAGTCATTACATTCTTTATCTTGCAAAGGGTTCACTGCCATGTCAACAAAAGGACCTTGTACCTGGTGAATTGGTATAGTTAAAGAAGTATCCTCGGAATAATTCAATGTTATTGAATTTTGTGCATAGTCAATTACGACACCATGAGCAGGTAAAAAGTCAGTGCCTAAAACTAAATCATGGGAAAGATCTATTACAACTAACACATCTTCCTGAAAAAGAACATCATTAATATGAAATTTCAAAAGAGTGCGGTAAGGTGCATCAAGTAACTTGTTACCTGCAGTTCTAAGCAACATCTCTATGGTTTCAATGTAGAGAGATCAAAAATATAGGCAGCATTTACAATACTAACTGAGCTTCCTGTGTCGAGCAAGATGGAAACTTCTGTCTGGGCAATATGACCAAGAACTTGTAAGATCTGACCTGATAAGGCAGCAACATCCTGTTGAGGTACAGCTGCACTGGTGGGCGGTGGTGATGCCGCTAAGTCTTGTTGTAAAAGGCTCGGTGCCAGTCGTTTTTTGATTGTGGAAAACGACTGTGACAGGAACGAGCCAGGTGGCCCTGCCTATTACATCTATAGCAGGTGATAGATGAGGCCCGCTGTCCATGTCAGATGATCGTGGAAGCTGTGAAGGTTTCTGCGAAGATGGTACAGCAGATGGTAACTAAAACTGATTTACTTTGTTACATAAATGTTCCACACGATCAATCAGCTGTTTCATGGGATCAACAGGTACGTCCCCAAGATAAATAGCATTTGGTAATTGACCAGTAGCCGGAAAATTAAGAACAGGAACAGATGTTGAATTAATCACAGAAGTAGATGATGTAAACATTGCAGCCTGTGATTGAGCAGACACTAGCTGTTGTCGGTTGTGCATATAAAATTGTGCTTTGTCAACTCGTCGAATTATTTGCATCACATTGTCAACAGTTTGAGGATTTAATGGTAGCAGTGCGTGTACATAGAGAGGTTTAAGACCTTTAAGCAGGTGTTTAATTTATTCCAACTGAAACATATCTGGATTTACTTGATCACACAGTGATACCACATCATAGATATAATTAATGACAGGCTCATCAACTAACTGCACACGCTGTCTGAGTTTAATTTCTAAGATATCATTCTGGTTAGTCATCTGAAAAGCATTTAGGAACTGCGAAATCAGGCAAAGCCAATCATGGTGAGGATGCCAGTGGCGAAAAGTTTAAAACCACAATGCAGCAGTATCTTTCAAGTAACACGGAAAACATTTCAATTTCATCTCATCAGACCAACCATTAGCAGCAGCAACCATTTCAAAATTTTGGAGGAACTCGTATGCGGATAACTTACTGGAATTCTCAAAATAAGAGGGTTCAATGACCGGTCTACACACAGCTGACTGTTGTGCTAGCGAAACAGGCGGATTAGGCATTACTGGTAACAATTGAGTAACTGCAGCTGTACTAGTGCTAGAAATAGATTCTTCTTCACTATGCTCACTAACTGGTGCAATGACCACATCAGACTTTTGTGTAGTACGTCACTTAGGCATTGTGACAGCACAGAACAAGGATAACCTCAACCAGTAAATGAGAAAAATATGAAAGATCAAAATTACAGATTACAACAAATTAAGCACTTATATCACCACATGAGTTCAACTAGGAATACCAAAACGTAGCCAGCTAAGAACCAATACCATTAATACAATAGTTAAGCGCCCACAGCGAAATATTAGGGGACTACACCAGCATATTGTTTACAAAGACTTGACATGCAAGCCACTTGAATACAAGTCCAAGGTTTCAAAACAGAAAATACACATGAGCAGAGAAAAAAAAAAATTAGCAAAACTGATGTCTTCAGCGAGGAAACTCAAACTGGAAGTTAAAAAAAAAAAATTAAGTCACACCTACTGTGACTAGCGCTCAAATTATTCCATAAAAAGCAAACAAATGCTATACACCACGTAGTTTATGCGTACCCAAGTACGATGCACAAATATGAATTTTTTTTTAAAATAGATGCACCTCGCTTCACTTTTTTTTTCTCTTTTTTTTATACACACATGCAACTTGTGTACACAAAACACGTGAACTGTAAAAGATTTGCTTCACATTCTAGAATTGTTGCTGAAGAGCCAAACCACGCAAAGAGTATGCAACAAAACGCAACACCAGCTAACACGTGGCAACCACATTATTAAAGTTTAAAATACCACCGAAATTTCCAGAATTCACAAAAAACAAGAAATTTAGAAAGAACAGTGCAAACATTTTTTCATAGAAACAGAATTTAAACAATGGTAAGGGGAAGAATGAAGCCAAAAATTAACGACGCTCCGCCAGCATGAAGACAATGTAAAAATTTTAAAGTGAGCTCAAAATAATAATACAAACACGGGACTTTTAAGGAAACACTTTTAGATGAATTTAGAATACAAAACCACAATTTTCAAATAGAAACCCTTACCATTAAGTCAAAACTAAGGAGTCACATGTTCCATCGAACACGTGGAGGACCAAAGCACGTAAACTACATTGCCAAAACCAAGAGAAAAAAATTTTGCACTTCAAAATATCAAATTCTATCCGGCCCTCTACCAAATGTTGTAACCTCTTACATTTTCAAATATCATGGAGGGTAGAGCATGGTACCGGAGTTTAAAACATCACAAACTACACGAGGTCCGACGGGGGTGAGCTAACACATTATTTAAAACACCTGTAAATTCCTAAAATATATCTAAATCATTGTGTGGAAGGAAAGAAGGATCTAGCTACATTAATAAATTACATAAGGGGAATTTGGATGTACACTGTGTATTCAAAGTTAATAAAGATACATGTTATCTTCTGCTGACGGAGCATCCTGCCCTAAAAGCAACTGCACAGCTTGCTAGTCACATTACAAGAAAGTGAGAGCGTTAGATGTTTACTCAGAAGAACCGGTTTATCCCCCACTCTTATTACATGATTACCGGACTGTGTTGCCAGTTTTAAACGGTCACCCAACAAATGTTACCAACCACAAATAACAAATGTATTACCAACCAAATGCCACAATATAGAAACTACTTTGTCCACTTTCTCACAAATGTTTTATACTAATGAGATAATTGTGTCGCCAAGACATAATGTGAGGACATTTCATAAGAATTTTTCGTTTGTTTCTGGCATTTTCTCCATGTAGAGCCAACTCTGAAATTACTTTCAAAGCAAACTTCATCCCCATGGAAAATTTATCTTTTCTCAAACAGTAGGCAGAAATTTATTAAGAGTAGTAACACGCTTTTCAACAACATAAAAGTCATGTATAATTCTCTGCATCACACACATATCAAAATTGACATTCACTACAGAGTGTGCAGATCTTGTTTCCTGGTGTTTCCCTGGGGTAGTTAGAGCGCTAGAACTAGTTTGACCACTTAAACTCAAATCTTGCACCCATTTGCGAAACTCCTGTGTAAGCGGCAGCTCTTGCAATCACTTGACTCAGTGGAAGCTTTATAAATTTGTTCCTAGTTTCCTCATCGTATCCTTCTAACACTTTCCTAATGATTTCCCAACCCTCGAAGTGTATCATTTTTTTTCCCTTTACTTTGGACATAACCCTAGCAGCTCGTACGATTTTACAATTAAAACTAACAGAAATTAGTTTGAATACCTATAGCATGAATAACATTAGATATACTTAAGTTGGCAACATAAGATGGCAACAGTATAATGATTGCGAGGATGTTTACAAAACTCAGATAACATAGTACATGGAATGTCTTGACTCTCCCCTTCATTCCCCAGAGACTATGAGCTGGTGGACAAACAGTAGTTCAATTTTTGGGTAGTTAATTATTTAGTATTTAAGTATTAGGAGTCAAATTTGGGACACATTTGCTTCACTTTGTAATTTATACAGGACATGTTTCAGAAGCTTTCGCTTCCATCACCAGCTGTAGGTTGACTGGCAGGCTGATATCATCTTCATCTGGTCTCTGGTAGATGGCGCAATGAATTTCGTATAGATGTCCGGAGGCGGGATTTCCAAGTTCACAACCCTGTGTTTGTGTTTTTTTTTTATAAAAATCTTGTCCCATACAGTAAGTTCTAGAGGATGGTTTACTTGTTTTAGTTCAGAGCTTGTGTCTATTTCGTGGTTTGCTTCCCAAAAGTGTGCTGCAACGGCTGATTTGTCTGCCTGTGTATATTTTATGTTCCGGATATGTTCTTTGGTGCAGATGTTGATGTTGCGCTTGGTTTTTCTGATGTATACTTTATTGCATTCTTGGCAGTTTATCTTGTAAATCCCAGGTTTGGAAGTTTTTGGTACCTGATCATTGGAGGTGCTCCCAACAGTTTTTTTTTTTTTTAAGTTCAATTTATTTTGAGGGGCTAGAAGTATGCTGTGTTTTGAAAGGACCTTTTGGAACCCATTATGTAAAAGTGAGTGGAATGTGAGTTTCTTAATTCTCTTCTTGTCGTCCAAGAGTGTTAAGGCAGTGGTATTTCTGATTTCCTTCTTTCTTCTGAATTTTTGTATCTTCCTATCATTCTTGAGCTAAACCCATTAACTATTGCTATTTTGGTGATTTCCTGGTATTCTTTGTTGTTTTCATCTTTGCTTAAAGGAAAGTCAATTAACCTGTGTGCTAGACTGTTGAAAATTGCCTGTTGATATGACTGTGGGTTAAACTTATTGCATTTGAATGTAATTTTGGTGAAATTTCCTGATAAACCACAAAAAAATCTCAGTTGTTGAGATGACATACTCCAATGGCAACTTACAATACCATAAGTGCAGGGCTTGATAATTTCAACCACTATTAGGTCAATTAATGGATGATTGATCTCAATTGATGAAATTGACCTAATAGTGGTTGAAACTATGAAGCCTGGGACTTAAAGTACTTACGGCATTATAAGTCGCCATTGGGGTATGTCATCTCAATACAATTTGAGATTTCCTTGTGGTTTACCAGGAAAAATGTGAATCAGTTTGGGGAATTTAATGTCGTTACTGGCATGTTGTCATGTTAGCTCAGTGGTTAGAGCAACCAGACAGAAACCGGGAGATCTGTGGTTCAAATCCTGGCGATGGCATTGTATTTTCAGTGATCTGATTCTATCTTTCCAACCTTATCCAACACACCGCTTATGTAGAAGAGCAATTAAAATCTCAAAGTGTTCTTCACATACGAGGTCATCGAATTTTTCAATTCTGTTGGCTTTTATACTCGTTTTTATTGATATACATGAACCTCCATTACTTTTGTTTTTTTTACAAAAGAAAGTAATCACAGGTTATCTTTCAATATTATACATGCTAAGGCTATGACCTGCATATCATTGAAGTTACTGTTTAAAAATACCTCTAAATTATTTGAATTAATGGGTTGGTGATTAAGACACTACATCACATACTTTTGTACTGACTCGTACACATTTCGAGAACGGTTTTATTACCATCAGCATTTGTCTGACTGGCTGGCTTGGTTATTGTTTGGTGGATATATGTTGGGTATGGAGACATCTGTTGACGGGGTGATGAATTTCCAGAGGTTAATTCTTTTATTTCTTGCACTTTGTGCATTTAGATGAAAGATGCACATCCCTGAGTTACTATCATACATCGCATCCCCTATACTGTCACATTTATAGTTTGGTTTTATTATTGCTACACTGTTTATATTGGCTTCCAGTGTTATAAGTGACTGGTTTTTGTGTGATTGTTTCACCTAACTGATTCAATGGTTCTCCTGCAGCAGATTCACTACTGAGCCTACCATTTTGCTGAGTAAATATGCACCTTTCCTGTTTATATGCAGTCCATCTCTACCTAAGCAGCTGTTGTCACATAACTTATTTGGATTTGCATATATAATTTTTTGGTCATCACATATAATATTTGTAGCACTGTTTATTCGGTCTATGTATGAATCTCTAGCACTTCTTCTGTACAGGATCCTGCTCACAAACACTTTTGCTGTAGGAAATTGGGTTTTCACAACTCGTATGAAGTTCTTTGTGTCGTTTGGTAGAATTTCTAGTATCGCATTTTGCACCAAATTTGTCCCCACATGCAACATTACTGCTTCATACTCCACTTCATTTTCGTAAATTTTCCATTGGCGAGTAGATTTGTCAGCTGGTCTGTTCTTATTCCTCTTCTGACTTTGTTCTTGTTCCCGGTTCTTTCATATTCTTTATTATTGAATCCCCAATGAGCAAGAGCTTCTTTTTTTTTGCATTCTGTTTTTTGAATTTTTCACTTCACCATTGGTGTCAAAAGCAGTCAGAACCAAAATATGTAAATAGTCTGTATTAGAAACAAAATACAGCTAATTAGGGACTCAGTTAAGCTTGTCTTTTAACCCTCTGAGTAAGCATTTCTAAATTTTGCTGTTACAAAATCGCTGAAGGTGTGGACCTAACATATGGCATGCCACTGCAATGAATAACAGGTTGTGGGGAAAGGTTAAACAAGCATAGAAAGATTCTGATAGCTATATTGTGGCCAAGTGGTTATATGGATCGGTTGTGAACTAGAATAAGCATGCAAACTGAAGTTCAAATCTGAAATGGGTGAACTTTTTTTTGTTTTATTTTGTTTTGTTTTCTCACCCTGAGAAGAATATTACGCTCATCCTTTAAACAGGTAAAGTACCATCATGCGCAATGCACAAAGTATCACATACTGCTGCATCTTCTCACATCTAACCTTCTCATCTGGAGGGTTGTAAACCGAAACTGGCTTTAAGTTTTTGGTTGGCGATGTTTTCATCGCCTCAATAAGGATAATTTGAATCTAGCATTTAACATTACCATATGACAGCTGTTTTTTACTCAACTCGTAGGTAACTGCTGTATTCTCCATTGTTTAACATCATTCACATCTCATTTTCTGTTTGCCTTAGCACACAACACTACGTTGAAGTAGCTAAACACAGGGAGGGGAACAGGGAGCAAAAATACACTTTGGTGAATTTGCTGACATGCACCTTGTGTACGGCAAAGCAGGAGGTCATGCTTCAATAGCTGCACAGATTTACAGCGAAAGGTGGCATTCCCATCAGAGTTCTTTCAAGTCTGTAGATCTGTGTTTGTGAGAAAGTGATTCTGTGGTGCCAAATAAAGCAGATTGTGGTGCAAGACAAGCTTGTCACGCTCAGTAGTTCAAAGAAAACATACTGCGTACACTGCAAAAGGAATTGTCAATCAGCATTCGTGTTATTGCATGTGCAATGGGCACCAACCACACAAGCGTGTGGCAGTCTTGCACGAACACCAGCTTTACACTTCTATTTCATTTCATTTTGTTTTCATCCTTTTAAGTATATTTAAAGGACATGTCAATATAGCTTATTTACATGATACACAAAAAACTTTTACATAGCTTTTCCATATTTAAATTCCTCTACTATAAAATGCACTTTCAGTTAAGTATTTTTTTATGGATTTCATCCTTGCTTTAGTTTGGTCATTTTGTTTATTATTTATTTTCCCTATTATTCAAATGGCTTTTTCCTGTAATTTTAAAACTTTTTCCATTTCTCTTTGCGTAATATTCCCCATAGTGTAATACCATAGTTTATGTGGGAGTATATAACTGTATTATAGACTGAGTCATGTTTTTGCTATCCATTGTCTCACTGATTTGTCTCATTATATAAATATCATTATTTTTTTGGCAATATGTGCTACATGGGTTTCCAGTTTAAATTTTTGTCAATTATCATTGCAAGAAAAGGTGCAAGCCTTAATTCTGAGAGATTATAATTTATGCCTGCAGTTTTGAGAATAGACCTTAAGACAGCTACCAGAATTGCTTTCATTAGTGTTGTTCACGGATGAGGGCATGTTTACCAGGGATGGGCAGATTCTAAACTTTGTGCATGATTGGTAACTGTAAGAGCTAGACAAATCTTACTACACAAAAATTGTAGGTCTCGTTAAAGCACACAATTTATGTCAAATGACATTTGTTTATGGTGTTAAGTATTTCTGAGATATTCTTTGTTATTGGTTTGAATTTTCTAGTACTTTAATTGTTTTTTCAAGTGGTAAGTTGATGCATATTTTTTTCTCGTGGTCATGCAAGGAGCATGGAATTTCAAAGCCATCATACAGCGACCTGCTTTTTAAAAATATTCTTGTCATACCTACAACAAAATGTGTAATTAAAGTTTATCTCGATTAACAAGAATTAGATAGAAGAATAAGCTTTTGTAAGAATAGTTTGTATAAAAGTGAGTAGAGAAAGTCATGTGAATATAACATCAGATTTTTCTTTACATCAAAATTTACCACTCAGTGCAAGATAACATTTTGGTAACATTATTTTAAATTTGCATTATGTATTTTGGTACTATGTATAAATATGTAATAAGCAGCTAGTTAAATTAAAGATCTGCTATCAGCTTTAAAGAAAGAAATTCTAAGCTAGAAAAGATTTTACACACTCCATTGTTAATATTTCCATTATAATCCCCATGAAGCACATTAACATTGCATTTTGGTAAACAATCTTATCCTTGCCTTTTAGAAGAAAATATTCAAGTTTTGATTTTTTATTTGTAGCAATAAAAAGGTTGATGCAGTCAAATCATCTTATACATTGCTTTTCCTTCGCACTGTGGCCATTGCATGGCAACTCATATGATGGCTGCCACAGCTCGAGCTTTAGCTTAACCATTATAATATCCCATAACAACCTAACATTTTCATAGTTGCAATTACAATGATGATAAGCACATACTTTATCATAAGAGATGTTGGAAATGTTATCCTTCTCTATCCACATATTTCTGGCATCTTCTCAGGAAATTTTCATCCCTACTCAAAGAGTTCAATATCCAAAACTGAGTGAACTTAGTTCTTCCAATGTATGGTGTTTGTTGCATATAATTTATCTTTCATGTGTGCTATCAGAGTTCTCAAAATTTTTCTAATTGGATTTTGTGAAATGATAAGAGTAATTGACCTGTGCTTAATATTATTTTCCAATGAAATATGGTTTCATTTGTATGGCTATGCTTTGTCAGAGAGTAACAGGTATTAGAGTACAGAGAAGCCCAATCTTATACACAAGATTCCCTTGCATGACTTAAAAATTGGTGTCCAGTAAATGTACACGGATTAATAGGACCTATATTTTTTTCAATAAACAGTAAATGCAGAGAGTTACAGAAATGTGATACTCACATTTTTGAACAGCGATCAACATTCAGTGTCATTGAATTTTTCCAACAAGACTCGGGTTCGCACATACTGCTGATGAGTCGTCAATTTAATTTGGGAAATTTTTGAAGATTGGGTAATTAGTAAGGATGTGACGCTCATGATCCCCTGATTTAACTATATGAAATTTTTATCTATGGGGGATCTTGAAAATTGAAGTGTATGCAACAAACCTTCATACATTGGAAAAACTAAATGAAAACATCAGGCGAGAAATGCACTCAATTTCAGATATTTAACTCTTGAGTATGAATGCAAATTTCCTGAGAAGATGCCAGAAATGTGTGGATAGAGGAGGACAGTGTTTCCAACATCTCTTATGATAAGGTATGTGCTTATTATCATTGTAATTGTAATTATAACTATGAGAATGTGAAGCGGTTGCAGGAATAATAAACCTTTCTTGGCAGTAGACCAAGCCTAGGTGGCCGGCGCATGAGCCACCCAGCACTGGTTGGAGTGTGAGGGAAAAGCACTGTACATTATACTCAATCATACCTAATATCTGAACAGAATAGGAAGACAGTTCTTTCTTAACTATAGTGCTTTAGTTTAATAAAATATATGCTTGCATTTGCAAAATTTTCAAATAAAACTGTATTTATTACTGTTTCAGGTTGCAACTGTCAATGCACAAAACTTTGAAAAGCGGGATTATGTTATAAATGAGCTAGTCGAAACAGAACAAAATTATGTTAGTGTTTTGACAACATTAATTAAGTGCTTCATCAATCCTTTAAATCACTTGTGCAAAGAAGAGGATATTAAGACCATATTTAATAGAATAAAGGTAAGTTCATTTAAGTTGCTACAAGATGAAATACAGTTATCAATACCTATTTCAGTTGCTATTAATTAACATCTATTTGCTTTCTTAAACAACTTCAGAAGATAATTGCTGTTTCATGCCTTAGCCATTATACCATTGTTGTTTGAAATTTAAATGCTATGTTTATTGCAAAATAATAAACTGAGTTACTTAGTTGCCAGTAACATTTTTAATTTACCTTTATCATCATTTAAAACAGATCCCTTTCAGTTTAGTGACTCCGAACATTGTGATAGTTGCTGGGTGCTCTTTGAAATTTAACTCTCAATGCACTGGTGTACCAGCTGTTATTTAACAGGTTCACTGTGATCACAATGCATACATACTGTTCACCAGTGCTGCTACTGTGAAGAAAAGAAAGGAAAAAAAAGGCTGCACTTAAGCTTTTATAATGTATGAAGTAGGTACTTAGCAAAAGCTGTTATATTTTATGTGACATTGTTGGTGGACATTTACTTTGAAATTTGAAAACTATGAAAAGAATTAAATTATTCTATACTCCTCTAAATTAGTACTTATAGTCTAGACACATGTGTTTATTCCAGCGCTGTCATGGTAATTCGTTTCATAGCAATACTCCCTCATTCTTAATACATACCTCTTTTCTCAAAGATTTCTTCAAGGTAATGTTATGAGAAATTTAAACTTCAGCAAAACATCATAAGTTTGTTATACGACTTCAAATTTATTCAGAGTAATTTAATGATCTTACAAGATATTGTTATGAACCAACCTCATAATGCAACGTTTTGTAACTTCTTCCTTTATGTAACAGAGGATCATTAAAGAATGTCCCAAATGGGATTTTTCATGCATAGGTGCTCTTTTGTCGTGGTGAACTTGGAGCACTGTGGCACTTCTATGACTTTTCAGCCATTCTTTAATATGTATATGGCTCTGGCTTCCAGCATTGCAGATATGGGCCATTTATGCATATGGACATTAGTTGTGATACATATAGAGTAAGCACACTTTCAGTTTCAAACACTTCACAGAATGAAAGCAGCACAAAACAAGGACACATGTATTAGTTTGTTGGTGATGCGGTAGTTGCAAAGTTGGAGTCATGGAGTGTTAAAAAAGGGGTGAGGAGAAGAAAAGAACAGGAAAAAATGAGTGCATGTGGGCTTAAGTTTCTCTTTCCTATACACATACACTTTCTCATCAATTTTAAGGTTCCTGTGCACCATGTGTCCCTTAATCCTTATGTATTTTTAATGCTACCTTTATAAATTTTGTTAATACTTATAAAATGTTAATGATACTTCGTATGTTGTAAAATGTCTACGATTTATGCAATCTGTGCTAATTTTAAGAATTCCATATCATGTAAATATGATGCAATAAATGAGTATAAATATGAATGACATGGAGTAGTTAATTGTGTCTAGTTTATCTATTTTGGCAGTAAAAAATGGACTAAATCTTGACCTTCAATAACTGAGCTTCAATGTTCTTTGAATATTCTTAAGGACTTGCATAAAAATCTTTAGTAGTTGAGTAATGAGTTTTCTTTAAATGTTTTGAGGAATTTCATAAAAACCTTAAGTAGTAAAGCAACAAATTTCTTTGAATTAAAATAAAATGTTTGGCTTTTGTGTACTTCTTTTCCTTAATTTATGTGAAATGTATCAAACTATGATTGGAACATTTTGTATCCTGTAAGGAATTTTATATCTGATACCAACTTCCGTGATCAAAATTCTTTAATTCCTTTTTTTTTTTTTTTTTTGTTTCTTTCTTTCTTTCTTTTTTCTTTTTTAATTGTGGGTTGGTTATTAAAGATATAAGAAAACATTTTATTATTTACTACTTTCTGTAAAATCAGCAAACAAAAAACCAGAAAATGCAATTTGGCTTCCACAAAAGGTTGCTATGCAACAGTAGCAATATTGCTGTTAAATGTTGTAAAATACTAGCTCCAAATTATATTTTCCAGTTTGCAGGAAAGGACCCAGTTTCTAAACTTTAGGATAGGTGAGGAAGTGTTTCCCAATTGTAATCAGCTGGTTTATGCCCCACTGGCTTACTGATATGCAGTCTTTCGTGATTGTGAAGAAGCATTAACTTTTCTTTTCTGAAGGTCTTCTGAAAAAATGTGATGTAATTATGAATTTGGATACATATTAAACTATTTTTTAGTTACCTGTTGTTCCACTGAAGCAATGCCCAGGGCGATCTCTGGATATAGTGTGTAGATGATGTCTGTTTTTGGGATGTTGATTATCTTCTGTAGTAATATAGTTCTAGTTACCTGTTGCCTTCTGAAACAATGCCTAAGGTGGCCGCTGCACATAGTCTGTAGATGATCTCTGTTTTTGCTATGTTGTTTACCTTCTGTAGTAATATCACTCTAGTTACTTGTCGCCTTCGGAAACATAGTCCATAGTGACCTCTGCGTATAGTCTGCAGATGATCTCTGTTTTTCAATGTTGATTATCTGGTGTAGACATATAACCCTAGTCACCTGTTACCTTCCACAACAGTGCCCAGGGTGAACTCTGCATGTAGTCTATAGATGATCTCTGTTTATCTACTGTATTAATGATGGAAACGCTTAAATCACTGGGGAAAATGATAGTGGAGTCTAGTTTCAGCACATGCTTCTTGGAGCAATTCATTAATTTCTCTCCAAGTCTATAATACCACTTGGCTGATTTTAATCATCCATTTCAATAACTTGTAGACAAAGATTTTCTAAGCAAGCTTGCAAGCTTATTTAAAATGACTGGTACTAAGATGTAACTACCATTTCCATCTAGATGGGAGCATAAGATAATTTTGCATTACTTCTGGGGTTCTCTCATGTGACAAAAAATACTTCTGTGTAATAATCATATGACTGTATTTACACAGCTATTCTATAAATTATTCATGCATACAAAGCTTACTTTTCTCTCTACTTTCTATTAATGCTTCCAGAAATTATTTCTATGCTCTTTTTGTTTTGTGTGTGTGTGTGTGCGTGCGTGCGTGCGCACGTGCGTGCACACAGGAGCATACAGGAGGCTGCAATAACAATCAAATGTTTAACACTAGAATGGCTGAGTGTAAGATTTTTATCTATCTCTTATGGTTTATCAATTATGCAATAGTCATTCAGAATGAATAGGGTTTCAGAGGCTATTCAGAAAATTCAAAAAATACATCATGTGGGATGAAAATATCCTAAATATATGGTATTTTAATCAAAATCATTAGAACCATTTTTGAGAAAATAAAAATTTTTGAAATGTTTTCCAAGTAAAGAGTAGTTTGGCGTGGGGGAAATTTTCTTGAAAACCGTTGTGTTGCATCTTTGGAAGATGCTGAATTTAAATACCAAGTTTTGTATTAAACTGACCTTTCGTTTTTGTTATACTGTTCACAGACACTCACTCATACCTTTTTTCAAAAATGCCTTAAAACATGTATTTCTGGTGAAATCTTGGACATCAAATTTTTGGATGGAATAAATTACACTTCATCTTATCTACTCTAGGTAGGCGACAGAAAAATTAAAATTAAATTGAGTTTTATTTATGGACGCTCTTTAACTGCCGTGGTTCTTAGTGTCCCATTCTATATTGAGCGTGAAAGACCAGCAATTTTGCTCAGAGGCCTCTTTATCAGGCTTGAGGTTCTTTTACATGCCGTAAATCTATCAACACGGGACCACCGGCTTGACTTCCCTTCCGAAGGAAGCCATGCCAAGGATTTTTACGCCCGAAAAAATCCATCGTCCTCTGCCGGGTTTGAACCCGCGACCTTGGGAACTAGAGGCTCTCACGGTGCCACTAGTCCACGGAGGACGACCCCCTAGGTGACAGAGAAAGTAATATGTGAAATAAAAGTTTGTCTCACTTAACAAGGAGTAAATAGATGAATAAGCTTTTATAAGAATAGTATGTATAAGGGTGAGTAGAAAAGTCATGTGAAGGTAACATCACAGTTTTCTCCCTCATTAGTACAGATGAATGTATGTATATTTCTTAGGTATTGAATTTCTGTAACATTTCACTTAAGAATGACCTAATTTACCATGTAATTTACACACTTTTGGATGAAGTTTTGGATTCTAAATATAAGTGCAAAATTATGTAAGGAATAAAAATTATGGTTCAAAGTTTCAGTATATGGGATGTTCTCTTTATCTTATGCATCCTCATCACTGTTAGCATGGTCAAGCTTAGACACATCATTTGCAGGGTAACCTGAGTTGGCAAACCAGTTGACAAAACAGGCATTCTGTCTAGAGCATTTAAATTTTTGCCTTCTTAAAACTCTCTTCCACAAAGTTCAATGAAATAGATCTCTGTGAAGAACAAATCCATTCACACATTGTAGGGAGCTCAAGCTTCTTGATCCCACCCAGTAATATGGTAATGCTTAATACAACATTATGGGCACTGAAAAACAAAAAATCTCCTGGACCTGATAAAATCCACTCAAAATTCATAAAACATTGGGAGCAAATGGAAGGAAAATTCTCCCACAGATATGGTAACCTCTTGTGGGCCACCTCAGTTCCGGCAGAATGGAAAAAGCCAATCGTAATCATAGTAGTGTCATCAGTAAAGTCATGGAATGCATCGTGTCTGTAAGATTAACCTGGTATTTAAAATCCCATACTCTAATAACACCTAAAGAAGCTGGTTTCAAAGAAAACCATTCAACAGGCTAATAGGTCATAACAATTAGTCAGGACATAAAGGAAGTATTCAATCGTCAAGAGGACTCAGCTGCCATTTTTGTCGACTTCCAAAACGCATATGACTCAGTGTGGAGCTGTAAAGTGCTTGAAAAGTTGCAAGTCATTGGTATTCGCACAAACATGGCTAACTGGCTCCCCCAATTTGTACCACAAAGATTGTGCACTACAAAGTATCACGTTACACTATCAAACTATAAGCAAACGCATCATGGCTTACCCCAAGGTACAGTCCTTAGCACAATTTGTTTAATATTTATGTAAGATTTTTTACATTCAGTATTTATTTGAAGTTAATAAACACAGAAAATGTACAAAATGTATTAAACAGAAGCAATCGTTAAATCATTACATTAGAACAGCATTCTTCTTGCCTTCTAATTTGCCAGAACATCAATAATATCTGATAAGTCTAATTTTTCACACAACTCATTTTCTTGAGCTACAATCCTAAATCATTAAACCGTTTTTGAGTCATTGTTGTTCTTAAATACATTGTAATAATTTTGAGTTTTGATAAAATCTTTTCTCCAGATGCTATGCTCAAAGGTAATGTGAGAAAAATTCTCAAAGCTATGAATAGATTAGGAAATGATAATGTGCAATGTAAGTAAAGATTTTTAATGGATCAGTTTCTGAAATGCCATTACCATTGTTTAAAGTTTTGAATGTTATCAGCTCATTTAAGAGCTCAGGATCATCAGCATCTTTAAGATTTGCACTTTTGTTATTAATTTGAAAGGACACATCTAAATCGGAACAGTTTTGCTTTCTGTAATGCTTAATATAGTGTGAGTGCATGCCAAAGCTACTTGCAGGGCACCAGTAAGCACATCCCAGCCCAACGCGGCACCTGGGTTGGGACTTCAACCAGATTTTCAGACAATAGCCACAGAAGAGCTCATTATGTGCCACTTCCCCGCAATTTGGGTAATTACTGCTCCAGAAGATTCTTTTCAGCGGGTTCTAGTAACCACTCTTGCAAGAACATTCTGCTTTATATCCAAGGCCTATATAAGCGGCTGCTCTTGCCCAGACAGTTAAGAAGATACAAACTTTTGCAGTTTAGTTGTGACTCAGCAGTTCAGTTCTGATTCAATCTGACAGATCAGTTGTGATCTGTTTGGAGTGTGTGTCAGAAGTGTCAAGTGTAAAGAAAGTTTGTGCTACCTGAGCACCTAAGTGATAAATAAAGTATGCTTAGCAACAGATGGTGCTCTCATTTGTTACAATAGTAAGTATTCTACCCAAAAATTTGATATCAAGATTTCACTGGAAATACACATTTTGAGTGAATCCAAAAAAAAAAAAGCATTTTTATAAAAAGTTATGTGCGTATGTGAACAACATAACTCAAAATGAAAAGTTAGTTAAATACAAAGATTGGTGTTTAAGTTCCTTGAAGATTTTCAAGGAAATACCTCTTGCCCAAACTATGAAGATGTTTTCGTTATTTTTTATTTTCTCAAAAATTACTAACAATTTTGGTTAAAATCCCATAATTTTAAAATATTCTTTATTTTGTTCTGCAGGCCATTGTGCTTACCATGCATATTTGCCCCATTATTGTACCTTTGCCCAAGCTTATTTTGAATATCTAACTCAAGCAAGAGTTCACTTAAGAGATAATTGCATAAACCTTTCTCTGAAGTGTCTGAAGCAGGATAAAATCCAGGAAGTAATTCTAAAAATAATTTACAATTCTTACCACAAATTATATTTGTTTGTGTGACATTCGACATGCAGTAGAGAATTACAGAAAAATAAATTGCTTTCCTTAAAAGTTCTTAGCTTTTTGTTTAATAGGTACAATTTGCTAAAACAAATATATTTTCATTTTTAAAAGCACGACCTCGTAATACAGAATAGAATTTATTCACCTTAAGGAATACAATGAATTCATGGCTTCATCAAAAAGAAAATAATACATACACTGTAACAAACTGATTACACTTCTATGTACACTATATTTTACAAAGTGATCGAAAACCTAAATACAATTGATTCTAGTACAATTATGGTCTTGAAAGCAGTTGTCAAGCTTCCTTTTGAGCCAAAGTGCATCCCTCAGATGAACACGACCCATGAAGCAACATATTCATGAATTCGTCAATGGAATAAAGCATGTAGTTTAAGAGTAGATTTTTATCCTTCTTCTTAAATTGGGACTGATAATCTCAGGTAATTTATTATATAAATTAACACCTTTATGGAAGATTGAATTCATGCTTTTGATTAATCTGCGTTGTTGGAGATGAATTGCTGTTGATCTTGTATTACATGAGTGGTATTCGTTGTTAAGCTTAAAAATGCTTTCATTTTCATGTGTGAACGAAACTGTCTCTGAGATATAAATACATGATAAAGGTAGAATTCTTATATCTGAGAAGAGTGGTTTACATGGAGTATATTGGTTCACTTGCTTGATTGTTCTTATTATTCTTTTTTGTAGTTTAAACACCTTAATACAGTTATTGTGAGATCCCCAGAGGAGATTCCGTATGTCAATACTGAATAAACTTAGCCAAAACACACTGAAGACATCTAGGTTGTACTTTTTAGCTAGCAGCCTTATAGCATAGCATATACAACTTAATTTGCTAGTTACAAAGTTGACATGTTCTGTCCAACTGAGCTGGGAATCAATACAATCCCTAAAACTTGGTACAATGACTCTCATTAACCAATGTATTAAATATTGAAATTTGAATAGGATATTGAACTTCCAGTTGTTGATTAAATTAAAGAGATACAGTTTTACTTATACATTTCTGCAGTTCTCATGTTATAATTAATTTCTGCCTGCATAAGTCTGTCATCACTGCTGCTGAAAATAAGGTTTGTATCATCCACAAAGAGAACATTATTGAACAGTGATAAGTGAGATGGAAGATCATTGATGTAAATTAAAAATAGGACTAGGCCTAATATGTAACTCTGGGGAATGCCAGATTCTATAGCAGCATGATTTGGATGTGCACCTTCTAATTCAACCATTTGGCACATATTTTTAAGATGGAGGCAAACCATTTGTTGGTTAGTCCTCTGACACTACAGGCATCTAACTTCTTTATCAGAATGTTATGATCAATTGTATCAAATGCTTTAGTTAAATCTAGGAATAGACCTATTACTGTTCTTTTTTGTCTTTAGCTTTAAGTATATTTTCCATGAAAGAAAAAAGTACACTTAATTGATTTCCCTTTCCTGAAACCAAGTTGAATTTTCAATATATTCTTATACTTTTCTAAGAATGGGACAATTCTATTCTGCATAATTTTCTCAAGGATTTTTGAAAAGACAGATAATAGTAATTTTATTGTTAACCCAGTTAATTGTACAAATTTACAACAACAATTTTACAAATTTATTCTTAACCCAGTTACTAAAAATAACAATAATATATATATATATATATAAAAAAAATAACCTGTTAACTACCGGTATCCAACAGTATGGAATACTGTTAGCCAACATTCCTCCTAATCTAAAAGTACAGTTATCAATTTATTTAATCTCCAATACTAACTCTAACTCTACCTTGAGCTGCTTTACCTTGAACCCCAACAAACTCAAACCTTGAGATTGTCTAGTTGTTGGGTCCTACATGCAACATATCAAATAAAAACTACTGTAATTTAATACTCATTTATCTCTTACTCTGCCCAAAAAGTTTCCTACTTCTATTATATTTTACCTAGATTTTACATTTACTAACTTTTTAGCTTGAATTTCTATTGGTAAATTTAACCATTCTCTCTTCTCTGTCCTCTTTCTAAGCAACTTCGTTTCTTCACACTCTGAAACTAAATGCCACTCTTTAACTTTCTGGTGGCATAGGGGCATTTCTCCAACTCAATCTCTTTTCTCAACCTTTCAAATTCACCACCCCTGTCCTAACCCATGCAAATCCTCCTGTTGCTATTTTATCACATATATCAACATACTGTTCCCTGCTCCATACTACTTTCATTTCTCTATATAATATCAGTGAGCAAAGACAGATATTAAAGAAATAGGCATATAATTTTCTACATGGGTGTTTTTGCCCTTGAATAATAATGGTATGACTTTAGGTATCTTAAATACATTTGGAAATCATCTTTACAAGCAGGAGGAAGCTGCCAGGGTTGGTAAACCTCTTCTGTTTGGGAAGAAATTGAAGTTATCCAGACAGTTAAGTACTTAGTATTGTTATTTACAGCAACACTGCTGTTTGGACTGAGGAAAGCTCTCCCTACTGAACTTGATAATATTTTAGCTATATTGATGATGAACCTTGAGTAGCCTCTTTGTAGAGGCCTGCATGTAGGCTCTTAGAGCCCTTTGTGCCTCTTATCCTGGGCACTAATCAAATCAAATTGACTAGATAAAATGGACTATGTCCTTGATATCTGCCCTTCTTATATCCTTAGGTTCCAAAAAGAAGGACCCTAGGGATATATATCTATGCATGGCAAATCCTCGCATTCACATATTATATGCTGTGAGATTTCAAAATCCCTTGCACATCTCCTACATAAAGGGTCTTGGATAAGTCCCATTATGTATGAATGTCTGTGCAAAGTCTTATGGCCTGTAAGTTAACAACTCCTCTGAGCTCAGATCTAGTTAAATTCAGGAGAAACTCAATTTCCCACAGGTCCGATATAAAAGTGTGGGCTTGCCTGGCAGTAGTTTGTTTACTCCAGATCTCAAGATGAGCCCTCACTGTAAGTGGATTATCTCATATTTGACTGCTCTGGAAGATACACCACAGAAGGGCCAGGGACCAATAAAATCAAGCCCTGATCCCCTCTTTGCAACAGTGTCTACCATCTCATTTCCTCCAATACCAGCTTGACTGGGAACCCAAAGAAGTATAACTGGACAGCTGGCACAGGGTCTAACCAACATTGGCATTGCCACATCAATCTGAAAATATTGTTGACCACTCAAAGGGCTGTCAAAGCTGCCTGACTATGAGCTAATAAACACCTCTGCCCATCTGCCTGATAAAACAAGAATATGCATAACACAGGTTAAGAGTCCATATATCTCAGCCTGAAACACAATGGCAATACTTCCATGGGGAATGACAAGCCTGTTGTTGCAGGATCCATCCATGAACCATGTCCAGATCCCAGCCTTCAGGAGAAACCCTGTCTCAGGTTACCACTCCTCCCTGGAAGGTATTACCACAACAATAAGATGGAACTTAGATTATAGCTAATCCCCATTAGATCCCATACTGCTGGGGTAATGGGACTTATTTCCTGAAGTCTAGATAGAATCAGTGAGTGTCCTTTGTAGGGTAATTTAAAACACCATCTCCCTACATTCAGAGGCGGTGCACACTCGCCCATGCAACCTTCATAAACAAGTGCAAAGGAGGAAGATCCACCAGAATCTCCATGGCTGACTGTGAGGTAGTCCACACCACCCTGGTTACTTCAGAAGGGAAGTAAAGCCGGCGGTCCTGTGTTGTAGATTTACAGCACGTAAAAGAACTTCAAGCTGCTAAAGAGGCTTCTGAGTAAAATTTCCGGTTTTCGTGCCCAATATTGAATGGGACACTAAGAACCATAGTAGTTAATGAACGTCCATAAATAAAAACTCAACTCAATTTAATTTAACACTGCTCTGGTTATCATCAAACATGCCAAATGTTTGCTGCGAATCTTCACAAGAGAGGCAGGCTACCAAACCAATACCGTATAGGATATTGAGGGCCTTATTACACCACCTTTGGTCTTAGACACCATCTCAGTCCGATGGCTCTCCCTCAAAGCATTGTGGGCCTTTACTTTGTAATCCACATGTTTTTACCAGCTCAGCCCAGCATCCAGGATAACACCTAAATACTTAACTGTCTGGATAACTTCAATTTCTTCCCAAACAGAAGAGGCTTACCAACCCTGGCAGCTTCCTCCTGCTTGTAAAGATCATTATTTCAGTCTTGTCAGGGTTAACAGACAAGTCCGCTTCCTTACACCATTCCTCTAGAGTATGCAGGGAGCCCTGTATGTACTCCAAGACAGTACTCGGGAATTTTCCACTTGCTACAAGGCATATGTCATCAGCATAGCCTTGAGCATGTATCTCTTACTATCGAGTCTGTTCAGCAGATTACCAACCACCAGACATCACAGAGTGGGTGACAAAACTCTCCCTTGTGGGCAGTTCCGTGGCACTGATGCCCTCAAGCTCTAACTCCCCAGAGCCACCACAGCCTGATGGCTTCCAAGGAGGTCATGATCCAATCCGTAACCACTGGACTGACTCCTCTACTCTCGAAACACTTCCTAATGGTGCCTAAAGTCATATGATTAAAGGCATCCTCATTGTCCAGTAAAGCTGCCATAGGTAGTTCTGCACATCCAGCACCCCTTCCAGTCTTGCCAAGAGCTGATGGAGCGCCGTTTCCGTCGTTACCTGCCAATAGGCGTACTTATGAGGTTGTATGCATCTGTCAACTAGTACCCCATCCCTCAAACAGCTATCCACATCTTTCCAGAGCCTTCAACAAGAAGAATGCAAGACTGATAGGGCAAAAATCCTTAGGCTTGCAGTAGGATTGACTACCCAGCTTAGGTATAAACACCACTTTGGCCTGCCTCCAGAGGCAAAAAGCATGCCTCATATCAAGGCAGGTCATGAAGATCTTCACCAGGTGAGGAGAAATGATCTTCCAGCCTTCCTGCAGAAGAGCTGGGAAGATCCTATCATTGCCTTGTTTTTATAGGGTTCAATAGAAAATACAGCTCATTTAACCTTTTTAAAAGTCACAATCTTGGAAGTTACTTGCTAGCCTTTACGCAAAGGCCTGCGTGTCCCAACTGAGATTGGTTCTTGATCCATAATACAGGTCCCTGGGAAGTAGGTCTCAAGTAACAGCCTCACCCTCTCCGATTGTATCATGGCACCAGAGGGGTCCTCCACCGAGGCCAAGTGAGCAACACTCTACTGCTGCTGCATATTATCACAAACATGCCTCCAAGACTCCTTGGAGGCCCTCTTGATCTCTCTTTTGTACTTTCCCTGTACTTGACTCCTTATAGGATTCCCAGGTTACCTAACACTTAGCCTTATATGCATCATAAAGGCTGTGTGTTCTTTATCTTGATGCATCTTAAAAAAGAATTGCATGTAAATTTATCTTTAGCCCAAGCCTCATGTATGAGGGGGCAATTTCTTCTATAAGCAGAGACCAGAGTGTTTATAAAAATCTCCCTGTACCACTCCAGGTCCTCCGTATTCCTTAGCCTCATCTGGGTCCATTCTTAATCCTGCCATCCAGGTCCCCTCTAAAAAAGCCCCAGATGATCCTCCTAGGGTTCCTGAACAGGCAATCCTTTCCTTTTCCATCAAGATCAAAGCAGATATGTCTTGAGCCAGTTTCTCCTCCCTCTTCAAGGTTGTCTTCAATGGATACACCACATGATAAATTGCAATTCTTGTGGTTCTCCAATTACTAGGTATGATCAAATCAGTGAAGTGATGATCGTTGGATCATGCTATTGGCAGAGCCATTTGGCAATAGTGTGGCGGCAGCACTGGGATGGCAAGTTGTAACTATTCATTTCCTCCAGGCTTGGGTTGGATTGTATGACAGGGAGATGGAGAGACGTCGAGAGATCATCCGGCAGGTAGCATATGGGGTTGAAAATTCAATTTAAGGTGCGTCATGTTTTGGCCCTTTCAAAATTTGTGCCCAACATGGTTTTGGTGAGTAGTTTTCAAAATTAATTATCATTCAAGTGCAGCAAGTATGGAGAAAAACAAACAGATTTTTATAATATATGTATTGTTACTTGTTAAAAAGAGTAGTTTATCACATGGAGGAAGACTTTCAGAGAATGTTAAAATTTGTAAAGTTTAAAACAGATTTATTAAATGTTAAAAGTAATACTGCAAGTGCATTATAAAGAATTGTGAATACAAGAACAGGGCATGGCTTTTTTTGGTCAGGCAAAATGAATTATGCTGATATACTGTGTCACATATGAATGTTAGTGGACTTTGTTCTTTAAAATCATATCTTCAACATTATTATAAGGAAATATTTTGTGACGTTATGAATAAATGGCAGGAAAGGAAATTATCTTTGAATGTTTTGTTCATGAATAATTCCTACCTATATCAGTTAGGTTTCAATCCTTTTTCCAGTACACTTAAATTTCTTCCACAACATATACATAAAATAATGAACTGGTAAACAATTTTTTCTATGATTGTATGAGGAAGGTTCCAAACAAACCCAGGCAAGCAGGTTTTTCAATCAGTAAACAAGGAAGAAGTTAGTAAAACTGTGTTTGAAGCGTGTTCAGAATGTAAAACCACATCGCATTCAAATGTAAATAAGGATTGCAGAATAAAAAAATGGAATTATTAAAATATCCGACATGGAAGATATACACGTGGCACAACAAGCCCCGGGGGATGCCAAAACTATAGCGTCATTACATTTAATCATTAACTTGCAAAACAGGGGTCTATTAAATGCTCAAAGTGAAGTAAATGAACTGAAAAAGGAAATTGACGAGCTCAGGAAGAAACAAATGGGCGATTGTGTAAATGCAACTTACTCAACAGTAACAAAAAGGGGAACATCTGGAAATGTAGCGAAACTGCCGTGTACAAAATGTGCCAACCAAAAATCACTTTGAAGTTCTGAAAGAAGGAGAAGGCGATGCTGGGGATAAAAATGGAAAATTCATGTGCAAAAAGTAGGGAAAAGCACTTGAACAAAAGCAAAGTGCTTGTAGTAGGTAATTCAATTTTAAAATTCGCTGGCAAGGCTTGCAGGGAAAAAGGCTACAAGGTACGGTGTTTCCGAGATATTCAGTTGTAGGAAATACAATATCAAATAGAAAAGATGGAATTAAAAGAAAAAAAACTGGAAATTGTGGTACTTCATGCAGGTACAAACAACATAAGTCCTAGGGTAAGGCCTGAAGAGATTATGGGGGAAACTATGGACGTGATAAGCAGCATTAGGTCACAGGTCCTGGGTATAAAAATCGTTATAAGTGGTGTTCTTCGCCATCGTGATGTTACCATCAGGAGAATTATAAGAATTAACAGTGAACTGGATTGGCTTTGTGCTAGAAGGAACTGTCTAATGGTTGATGGGAATTTCTAGCTTCAGGATAATGACTTTGCCAGGGATAGGATCCATCTTAATCGAAGGGGATCCAGCAAATTTGTCAATCTGTTAAATAATGTTATATCCTCATTGTGTAAGGAAAACTAGGAACTCAAGTAGTGGATGTAAATTCTAGTGAAAGCTATTCAGGGGCCAAGCTTGATGGAGGGACTGTCAATGTAAAGTTGAATGGGTTAAACGAGCAGTCAACTAAAAAGTGTGTCAAATTCACTTACAATATTTTATCAAAATGTTCAAAGTATTAGAAATAAGCTATTAGTTTAGAGGTATTGAAAATTATAAACTACAGGGTGTTTATATAATAACACTAACTGAACACTGGCTAAAAGATAACCAAATTGAAATGTTAAATTTACACGGGTATATAAGGAAAAGCTCTTATTGCAGAAATAATGCTGGTTCTTGTATTTTTGTAAAAGAAAATATTATGGCAAAACCTATATACACTTTTGATACTCTAATGTGTGATGAGGTCTTTGAAGGAGGTATAGTTGAACTAAGTGATAATAAGATTATACTAATTTGTTTGTATAGAAACCCCATAGTGACATAAATGAGTTCATTAAGAAATTAGAGATTGTACTGAATCATTTTTATAAAATGAAAAGAAGTGTAATCGTAGTAGATGACCTTAACATAAATTTTATGGGGGAAAGACAGGGTAAAAAAATTGCTGAATTTACTAAGCACATTTGGGTTAGAAGCAGTTGTGAACTCTCCTACTAGAGTAGCTCAAAATTTAAGAAGCATATAGATTAGCTAATCTTGAACACTAATGATTTTAACTATCACATTGACAATTTTGAAATGGGCATCTCAGACCACTATGGTCAAAAATGTACAATAAAATCCAATAACATCAAAATTCCTTGTAACCAATCAAAATTTAAAAAGTATAGAATTTACAGTGAAGCTAATATTAAGTATTTTAATTACTTGCTGTCCAATGAAAATTGAGCAGACGTGTTTCAATTTCCAAGTAATGTTGATGAAAGTTATGATGCATTTAATAGGATTTTAAAGCATTATTTGAATGTAGCCATACCTATTAAAATAATGAAAGAAAATACAAATGAAAAGGCCAAATGGATTACTAAGGGTATTCGAGTATCAAGTGACAGGTTACGTTTCCTAAGTAAATTAACTAAGGAAAATTGTGCCTCTGATAACTTAAAACAATATTACATAAATTACAAAAATATATATAACAGAGTAACACGAATGGCAAAAAAGTTTTATAATGGGAATCTAGTGAGTAACTTTATAAGTAAATCTAAAACTATATGGAACATTATTAAGCATGAATCCAAGGATCATAAAAGGAAAGATAGGAACTTGGCATAAATATAAATGGTAGGTTAGTAGCTCATGAGTTCAATGAATATTTTTCAACTGTTGCCAGTAATATTAGAAAAAAGGGAAATGTTATTAATAATCCTCTATCAGGTGACTAAAGAAATGTTATTCGTGAATCTATATTTTTTTTGCCAACAACTGAAGATGAATTGCTCACTATAATTAAAAGCATGAAACCTAAACAGTCTCCAGGTCTTGACAAGTTTTCAAATTTGTTACTCAAAAAATGTTCCTTGCATCTGGTAAAACCTTTGTGTTACATAATCAACTTATCTCTAAAAGATGGCTGCTTCCCTCAGAGTTTGAAGGTCTCTAAAATTAAACCGCTACACAAAAACGGTTCAAGATCTGAGCTAGAAAACTATAGGCTTATTTCTGTTTCTTCAGTTTTTTCCAAAGTAATTAAAAGGGTAGTGTACAATAGGGTAGTATAATTTTTAAGTAAATATATTATTATATCAAAAGCCCAATATGGGTTTCAGCAAGGGAAATCTACAAATTCTGCAATGCAGAACATTATTGAAGAAGTGAATAAAATTCTAGATGCAGAAAACCAGTGCTTGGGATTATTTCTTGACCAATCCAAAGCTTTTGACCTGGTTGACCATGATATATTAATTTACAAATTGTGCAATTATGTATAAGGGGAATTCCATCAAAGTGGTTTGAATCATATCTTAGCAATAGAAAACACCTAACTGAAATTGAATCTGAAATAAATTCAAAAGAAATTAAAGCTTCATGTTCTGGTTTGGAAAACCAGGAAAACCTCAGGGTTCGATATTGGGCCCCTTACTATTTTTGCTGTATGTTAATGACCTGGCCACAAACAATGACTTCCCTAACGCTGAATTTACTCCTTTGCAGATAATACAAGCCTTTTAATTTCTGGTAAAGATAAACAAGAACTTAAAGTAAACATCAATATGGCAACAGATTATGTAGTAAATTGGTTTATTAACAACAGACTTGTCATTAATAAAAATAAAAGTGTTAAATTAGGATTCTATCATAAAGTTAACAAAAACTTAAATTTTGTTGAAGTTTATTTAGAAAATGAATTATAACAATGTCTAATAAAACTAAATTTTTTGGAATCTGGGTTGATAGTAACCTTGACTGGGGAATCCACATTGATGTATTATCTAAAAAATTATCCCAAACATGTTTTGCATTAATTACCTTAAAACTTCAGTTAATCTTGACGTACTTAAAATGGCCTACTTTGCATATTTCCATAGTCATTTATCATATCGTGTAATATTTTGGGGAAAGTCCAGTTATAAAAACAGAATCTTTATAATACAAAAAAGTGCAATCAGAATAATGTAAACCTTTACAGCAACACAAGCTGCAAATCTTACTTCATACTGTTAAATACTTGACTGTTCCTTCGCTATACATTTTTGAAACTCTGGTAACATTGTATAAGCAGCAAAATAGTTTTAACACAAATACTGATATTCATGACTATAATACAAGAAATAAATCTAAACTGGACATTACAGGTCAAAAGAACCCTATATGAAAAAAAGTTTATATTATAATGGCATTCAATTGTTTAATAAACTCCCCACATATTTAAAAAAAGTTAAACCCCTAACACTATTCACAAAAGATTTGAAAAAATTCCTAATACAGAGTTGTTTTTATTAGTGGAAGAATATCTAGAAATGAATTAGTTTATAAGCTTTCTTATGGAATATACTATGTTTACAATTTCAAAATTTAGTTTAACTACCTACTATTGTAAGAAATTAGGGTTTTCTGTGTTTGTGTATTACATCTAATTAGACCTGTTCTTTTTGTACAAATAATTTTATTGTTGACAAAGCCAATATTTCTGTATTGAAATAAAACGGTGAATAAAATTTGAATTTGAGGAAAAAAAAAACTCCAGTCCTTGATTTCCTCTAGAATCCTGAAGGATGATAGTAACAAATCTAGGACATTCTCACTTTCATAATTCGCAAAATTCGAAATGTCTTCTTGGTTCAAGATATAAAGATCTGGTGTGCTCAAATATTTGAACAGTACCTCCCTTCTATTTATGCGTGCACTACACCAATTGCAATGGTGGGCATTGGGGTCACAGCTAATCAATTAGTTGAGGTTTCTATCTTTGCAGCATAACACAAGATTTCTGAACTCCTGAGGAGGGGGAAATTCCTGAGTCATAAGGGAAATAGGCTGAGCAGACTACCACCTGCCAAGGCAGTCCACCTTCCTCATACCTCACTCGGACCACTGTCAGATCTTTTGTGAGAAAGCCCAGCAGAGCCCAAGTGTTATTGATGCTTGCCAAGACACATGCTCTGGGTTTTGCATCAGATGGAAGTCTGAAAATAGTAAAACCCTTTATATTTAGTCCCATAATATGACCCTGTTGAAGCCAGGGTTTTGTATTTCTAAATTTTGCTTCGTTAAGCTGCTACTTAGAGCTCTCGAGGTAGTAATGCTGTATTATAAGTTAGTCTGAATAAATGAAATCATTGCAGTCCCACTTACTCTGCAGAGCAGGCTCCCCTTTCAGGACCCCAGCCACCGTGTTTTTAGTTATAATATTCCTGGAGCCGCTACACGGTACTTCCGGTTTTTTATACAGGATGATTCTCCACATCTCTGAGAGTCTGAGTTCCTGTCTCCATTGCTATAGTCTTTGTCGCAGAGTCCCCTTTCAAGGCCCTAGCTACCCCAACTGTATTGTTGGTTCTCTTGGAGTCCTTTGTTGAGGAGCCTGCCAGTTTGGTGCGATTAGAAAACTCTATAATTATCACATTTAGCTAGGGATATATCAGGTCCACCCAGGCAGAGCCCCACATGCCTGGATAAGACTAAATACTGTGGGATGCTGTTGGGTACCTCAGAGGCTCTGTTAACGACACATTTCCCATGTGCCATGCATCTTTTCGGCACAGGTCGCGTAACACCTTGGGGTTGGGGAGTTGGTTTGCACTCTCCTATTGGTTATTCAGATACAGACCTGCCCCGCATGTTGGTAGTTGAGCAACACTGCTGGTCAGATCCTGACTGTCCACGCAGCAGTATGTTGGCACTCAAGGTCCAACTTTAAGGGCTTACAGGCTGTTTGGCCACTCCAGAGGCTCCCTGCTGTAAATTTAGGTACATTAGTGAAGTTTTCATTGAATATGTTGGAGATTCTTTGAGAATTCAAGATTTGTTCTCCACCATGAAATAACATAATTTTTCTTGGATAGTTAGGTGTGTTTACCTCTCTTCTGAAAGTATTCCAAAGACTTTATCATCATTATTTAAAATAAATTTGTTTTGCTTCTTTTCTTTGCCTCTAGAATCACTTTTGTTGAGAATATTACAATAATGTTTAAAATAAGCTTTGAAGGCAGAATCTGTGTTGGTTTTATGAAGTACATGAAGAAACCTTTTCCTCTTGCAAGATTTAATAATTCCTTTTGTTATCCAATTCCTCGAACGTGAGTACTTTAGGAATGAGCTTCTTTTTTTATAAGGAAAAGCAGTGGTGTAATAGTGTTTATACAGCCTAGGAAGATTTTGGCTTTTTTATTCATGTCCTGCTCATTCAACACATCCTTGCAGATTCTTTACTCAATAAAAAGTTGTACTCTGAGTTTAGTACCTATATATTCTGAGTTGAGAGACACTGTTTCAAGAAAATTTCATTTCAACGGGATTGACCATTTATTTTTCCTCTGTGGTAACTGCAGGTGAAGAAACACAGCATTATGATCAGATATTCCAATTCCAGTATTGTTGGTTGGAAAGCAGAGTATTTGTGTTAATAATGTCTGACCTAGACACATTCTGCTGAAGCTTGTGATTCTTGTTGCAGTATTTATAACAGGAATCATATTGCACATTTGAAGCAAACTAATTACACTTTTTTTCTGCAAGGTCAATGAGAAAATTGCTCTTAAAATCTCCGCATATAGCAATATATTTCTTCTCACAGAGTGTGGACAGTAGTATGTCAAACTTCTGGACAGAACTAATGAATAACCCACTGGGTGACCTATATATGCAGACAAGGAGAATTTTTATGTTTTCTACATTTAGTTCTGTGACAGCGTGTTCAAAATTTGTTTCATCATTTAGATGTGCTGTGTGTGTTGTTTTTTTAAAATGTATGTTTTTAACAAGATCTAGCACTTCCATTTTTTTTTTTATTGGAACGACAATATATATCTCCTGGAATACTATACAAGGGGCCTTCATCTTCATTCAGCCAATGTTCTGTGAGACAAATCACATTCACGTGTTTGTGAGTGGATGCCAAAATGGCTTTTATCTCATGCAGTTTGTTCCTCTCTCACTGCACATTTAAATGCATAAGGCTAAATACATATTCGTGATTGAAAACTTACCTGTATTAAGAGAGACAGCATTCAGTCCCTTATCATTATTCCATCCTCCAGTTCATTACTCCCAGTGTTGAGGTAAGGGTATTGTTCATCTGGGTTCACTTCTTTGTTTACAGATAGGCACTACATTCACCTCCTCTTGGTTTTTGATCCAAAAGTATCCATCCACAAATGTGCACTGTCATTGTTTACACAACCAATTAAGCTCCACATTAACGAAAAATGGAAATAAGAGTGGAGAAGTCATTTTTAATGGTTTTGGGCAGCTTTGGTTATGGCATTCTTACTAGCCATTAATGGAGTTGAGCTGAATCCTGGGCTGGAGATGGAGTTGTAATGAGAACATTAAAAGGAATGGTGGAAGACATGCTACATATAAAACACATGGATAGAAGAATAGATGGTAAACTGTTCAGAAACATGGAAGAAATGAAAAAAGAAATGAGAAATTTTGAAGGTAAAATAGGAGAGAAGTGAACCAAAGAATAACACACTTGGAAATGTTTGAACAAGCCAACAGGAAGAGGAATGTAATCATTTTTGGATGCATGGATGAAAGAGGCAAAAGGTGTTGGGAACAAGTGGAGGACCTCATGAAGAATAAACTGAACATAGAACTATCAATGGGAAACAATTGACTCATTTAAAGTAGGAAGACAGGTAACAAACCAAAGACTAATAATAGGAAAGCTCACAACGGTCAACTTCAAATGGAGAATTTTAAAAAATACATCAAAGTTGAGAGGGTCAAGCATTTTTATTGAACATGACTATGACAAAAAAGAAAGGAAATTTAGAAGCACTTTAATATGAGAGATGAAGCTGGCTAGAGAACAAGGGGGGGGGGAAGCTTTCATAAGAGGACTATCACTATGGATAGACTGTCAGGCAGGATATTGGTCAGCAGATTTCGACACGAAAGACATGCATGCAGGAAACATGGTAGTAGGGAGAGAAGCGATTCAAATTGCTGAATTATGGGAGATGACGTGAGGGAGAAGAGGAGGGAGACAAGTGACTACAAAGCAGGGAGTGACGTAAGAAGTAGAGAGAGGAGAGTGGTGACGTATGAGCATGGACAGCAGCATGATTAGCTGATGATGTCACCAGTAAAACAGGTTTCCTCATTGCAGCAGTTCAGCGATGACTCAAGAATGTTAATGCAATGGGGGAGTGGCAGAATTAGATGTTTGGCATCAAGGCGATCTTAGTGTTGTACCAATTCCAAGTGGCAGGTAATGCTAGTGGAGGGCACTTTAGAAGGTGAAGAAGAAAAAAGAATGATGTGTAGCAGGGTTAAGCTAAACCAATGTCACTTTGAAAGCAAAGGTTCAGCATAAGATAAATCTTTTGTGGTGTTATTGTGGAATATCAAGGGTCTATTGGATAAGATGAGTTGTGGTGAAATCAAGCAACTGTTAAATGTTGTGGACATATTTGTGGTAGTGGAGACATTATTTAAAGTGTGAGAACTGATAAGAACTATTTCAAAGTCTAGAGATAATAAGAGTTTAGGAATATATAGACAAATGAAGATGATCTGGGACATTGAGAAGTATGTAGCAGATTGGAGAGAGAAGGTAGGGCATGGACTAGATTAGGAGTGCATAGGCTAAGGGGAGATAGGAAGGGAATGAACTTAGATAATGACTTACATTATGAAGTAGAGTGAAGAAATGAGTATGTGGGATGTGTATATACCAAAAAGAAAGGGGGAAAATACTAATACAGAAGTTCTAAAAATTAAGATAATGAAGGTAAAGAAGAAAAGGGACATAAAAATATTAGGGGAGCTCGTGGGGAGAGCAAGAGAAAAATGTTAAAGAAAAATAACGAGAGCATGATCTAAGTTAAAATCCAGTATACATAAATAACCATGGAGTTGACATGTATGGAGGACTAAGGTATAAAAATAGCAACTCAAAATAATGTATAAGGAAAATCTGTAAAACGCAATGTACGAATTATGGAAATTAAATTCACAAGTTCCACATTCATTTGTTCACTTTCCTGTTGGATATGCCCCATCCTTGCAACATATCACTCATATAACCTTGACTCTTGCTGCTGTATAATGTGGCATACAACTTTTAGCAGTTTGAGAATGATTTGTGTCATAGACAGGCTGTGAAATAATTGGATAAAATTTCACCAATATTTCTATAGCCTTTAAAAAAATGTCTTATTTGGTTCATATAATTTATCATTTGTACTTTTGAAAGCTAAATACTGCCTTGCTAGAAACTGCAAATTTGATCAGTGATGGCTTGCCATCTTACACCCTTGTTCTTTGTCAGTTGTATAATGTTGTCAAGGAGTTTTTAATTTGCACAACTTTTTACACTTTGCATGAGTTCTGCATCCATTTCTTCCTGTGACAAATGAATGACTAAATGTAGCCAATCTGATAACTCAGATGATCGTTAGCTTGTTTTCTTTAAAATGAACGGTTACAACAAAAGCCAAAAAAAAAAAATTCAGAATAGTTCTTTGAACTCTTTTACCATTTGGTAACAATCTCACAAATTGAGGCATGAAAATTATCATTTCTTGTCACCTTAGGAAAGTTTATATTTTGAATTATGAGTTCTAATAAACAAGTATTAACAATAGGTAACCAACTACTAGGTTCCCCTAAATCACATTGTCGTCAATTCAGCAGAATTACTATTATCCAGTAAATATCCCCATAACTTGATTTTGGCACCAGTCCTTCCTCCAAGCATAATTTAAAACAAGCTACAAACTTTCCATCTGATCTTTCACCTTCCATTTCAATTTCATTCTTAATGTCTGGAAAAAGTTCTGAACCAAATGATAATGCAGTTGGAGTTGGACCACCTTTCATCTAACTTAATGAATTTTGCTTAGAACTTCATAATCTTTGCTTTTCTTTTTCATTAATTCTATTGCCATAATAATAAGCACCAGAGAGCTTTTAGTTTTTCTATATTATGTTTAGACATTTAGCTTTTCATCATCATAGATCTTCAAATCTGTAATGATATTATTATTATTACTATTATTATTATTATTGTTATTATTATTGTTATTATTATTATTATTATTATTATTATTTATGCACAGAATAGTTTTCTGCTTTAAGATGAATTAAAACTTGATCAAACTTATTTTTTTAATGTTTTTTGTGTGGATTCCATTCTTTGAATGTTATCTATGCTGAACATACATGAAATAATAATAGATAAATTTATAAATCAATGAAAATGCCAAACCATACCTCTTATATTTTATTCTTAACAGGTTCCTCTCCACATGCTCATTATGAAGTACTAATGAATTTTATGCAGTGGCTGTAAATGTTGAAAATCATCAACAAGAGATTTGATTACTGGGTGAATATTTAAACTGTTGAAAATGATTGACGAGGGATTGTATTATGTGATAAAAATTCAAAAGTTAATCAAGTGTGCTGAATATGAACATTTATTTATTGTTCCATCAGCAATATAATAAGAAATAATTGACATCAAATTAGCACCCATTAGTTAACACTTTTTTCTTTATAAAATTTGTATAACACTAAATTTTTAATAATTGTTTTAAAATTATATAGTAAGTTTATTCTTTTGGCCGACCTAGGAAATCATCTGTTAGCATGCGCACACACACTGCACACCTACTAAAAACTGGCCCTATCCAAATATACTCCATTCCATTCTTAATGCACTAAGAAATGTAGTTTGATGTTTGAAAATTATCAGTATTTGGTCTAAGAAGAGTGTCTAGTCTTTTTTGAGCACATTTCTGAAAACACAGTTTTATTGTAATGTGCGCTTCTTATTTTATGCATCTATACACAGGATCTTGAAGAGATACATAAAGGTTTTCATAACATGTTAAGAAGGATGTTTACAAGTGGAAACACAGCAGAGCTCAGTAAAATTATCCTCAGTTGGAAAGATAAGTTCGTAATCTATGGAGAATATTGTGCCAAGCTAGAAAGTGCTCAAAAATGCATCCAGGAAGTTTGCAGGACCAATTCTATAGTTGATCAGGAAATAACAGTAAGTAACTACACATATAATATGACAATTCCATAAATTTAAAGTTCCTCCAGATTTTGTTTGTAACTTTGAAACTTTATTTAGCATTTTGATACAGTTACAGCATTTATCTAGTTAGCTGCATGCCATAATGACATGTTATACTTGGGAAATTTGCAATGTTAAAAGAAAAATATCCAGTATTCTGCAGATTTTTATCAAAGCAAGTAAAAAATTTAATTCTTGTGGTTACTAAAATGAAAATTGTTGTAAATACAATTATTATTATTATTATTATTATTATTATTATTATTATTATTATTATTATTATTATTATTATTATTATTATTATTATTATTATTATTAAGAGCTTTGCTTATTTCTTTTTTGATGCATTATATCTGCAGTGTGGCAACCAAAAAGGAAGAAAGTGTAAGCATGCATTCATTTGTCATTAAAACACAAATTGGTTATCTGAAATAGATAAGGTAATCTGGAAATAAAGATTCAGTATCTTATTATTTTAAGTGTGTTTTACACTCCAAGTCACGCCTCAGTCAACAGAAACGTGTACACAGCATTTTCATTTCTTTGCATGACGCTTGTATATTGGCAGTAAATTTGAAATTCAATTAAGGAACTCATTAGTTGAGGTACTTTCAGTTACAATGGGTATGAATCTGAGATTTGCTCCACAAATCATAACAGAACTTATTGGACCAATATTAGAGAGGCTGGTTTCCTATTATGTCAGCTTGAATATTCTGCTGTGAACAACTTGAATTACATTAATTGATTTTGGTATTAACCTTACAGGGGGAATGCACACATTGTTTCAGCAATATCATGCACTGATGTGTTCCATATGATAGTCATATCAGTGCTACATTATACAATAAAAAGTGCTCTAGCAGAATTGTGTGCTTAAAAAGCTTCCTTATATTGGCAACAAAAAGCCTGTTTAGACACACAGTTTTTAAAAAGAATGAATTGTATTTAGCTGTCTACAGTAAAGGACAATCCCTTTCCAGAGCTAGTAGCTGTTTGTGACATTATAAGTCAGTAAATAAAAAAAATTATATATAAGCTTTTGCTGTAGGCAAACAAATAATTCGAGAGTACCAGTAACAAAAGGTAATGAAAGTAATGTAAAAGTAAGAATTTGCCCCTATGGTAAGGAAAGTACCTAAAAATTAACTAATTTAGGCCTATTGGCCATTATGGTAACGAAAATTCTCCACTCTGTCATCATATGTCTCAAAGCAAACATGCTAAGATCACAGATCTCTTTGTTAAATCGACTTTGCTAGTTTCATTTGCTGCTTAATTGCCACCATGCTGTTATGGCTGCACTGTAATGTGCATGATGTCATAATGGCAACATCAAGATTTTACCAATCACTGTTGTTTCTTTCAGGAACAGCATTCACCATGTTTGTTTTAAGCCAGGTATATGATGAGCTTAATGTAATGTAACGTAGCTTAATTTAACATGATGTAATGTGTAGTCTGGTGCATTGTATTAAATGGAGCTATTTAGGGTTGACTTAATGTGACTTTGTTTGGCAATGTCAAACTTTTCCTTCCCATTACATTAAGCTTGATGTCACATGGTAATTAGAACACTCACCATGATACAGTACATAAAATAGTAACGGAACTATCAATCAAAAGTCATTCCGTATTATGTTAGGTGCTTCCTAATTATACCTTTAGTTTGGCAGCATTTCTTAACTTCACTTTACATCCCATCATGCCGGGCAGAGTAAACAACTATAATTGCCGCTTGTCAGCACAAACACTGGGTACGCTACGGCAGATACCTAGAAACTTCTAGAAGCTATTTCTCCCTCTCCTCCAGAAAGTGTGTCAAAATAGTTCTAGAACATTCAAGAACCTTGTGGAAAGATTCCACTGACTATATAAGCGAGCACTCTCGTAAGCGCAGTCAGTGCGAGTCAAGTGTAAGTTGAGTTGCCTCAGTCAGTCAATGGGCGAGTGAGTTGGCAGGTGAGTTTCCTGTGTGCCATCAAGAGCGATTCTCCGAGTGAGCAGGTGATGTTGCTGTAACGTGCAGCGAGTAGTGCTACTGTGGAGCAACAGACTGGAGGTCTTGGGTTCAGCTCTCCAGCAAGTGAACAATCCAGAAGAGGAGGCTACATCACAAAGAAACTGAAGTGATGGAGAGTTAAACTAGTTCACATTAGTGAACATTGTGAACTCCCAGTGAAGGCAAACCAGATAAGAATAGAGCAGTGACAGTGAGAACTGACAATTGAAAAACTGGTCAAAGTCACACTGGTGTGAGGAGTGGGATAAAACACTACCATGGAGACAAATGATTAAAGAATTGTTAAGTGAAATGAAGAGCATGAAAACCGAAATGGGGAAGATGAAGATAAAATGGAATCCGGAATGGAGAAGATGGGTACAGAAATGAAGATCCAAATGGAGAAGATGAAGACAAAAATGGAATCTAGAATGAAGAAGATGAAAAGTGAAATGAAGAGTGTGAAAACAGAAATGAAGACTGCAGTGGACAAATTGAAGTCCGATCTTGATGGTGAAATTACTCTGTTAAATCTGAGATAAAGGTAACATTGAAAGCCCTGAAAGACGACTTTGCATAGGAGTTAAGGGAAACTAAATCTGACTTGGAAGGTAACATTAATGCAATGGAAGAGCGTATAGCTCAGCAAGGAAAACAGCTAGACAGGCAGACTAATGAAAACAAGCGGATAATAGAAGCTGCAATGGATGAGCATCTGGGCCAGAAGATGATTGAGAGTGCTGTAGCCCTATGCCCAGTCACAGTGCACCTGAGTCGATTGGAATGCAGAGACCTTGAGGATGGAGCACCTGGAGGTTTGAGACACAGGGTCGATCCTGAAGGATAAAGAATATGATGTACGATTTTTGTGGACGAATGTTTCTCCCAGAAGCTCAAGCTATGAGAGCTTTTGGATGCAGTGGGACTCTCTGGTGGTCAGGAATGGTGTTTCCAAGAGAGAGTGGGAGAAGGACTTGGGTGGAACAGCTGGTGCCCCGAAGGAAATGGAAAAAGTCCATGAGGAAATCCATGCCAGCACTACAGGAGGCACCTGGATGTGAACAAGATCCTGAAGAAGCTACGTTGCTGATTCTATTGGTTGCATCTTAGAAGCGACGTGGAGGGGTAGTGCCTGCCATGTGACATCTTGCCACAGGTCCTGGGCCACATCACGCATTTGATGTCTCTCCCAAGGGAAGCTGATGGTAGTTCATTGTGATCATCTTGCTGTAGATCATGGAACTGTCTGGGACAAACAGCTCTGAGGAGGGAGCTATGTGATATAGCGGCTATGGCGCAAGGTTATCGGGAGGTCAGTGCTGGGCAGTCGAGTAACAACAGTAACTGCCGCTCACCAGCGTAATCAGAGGTAACTAAAACCTATTTCTCCCCTCCTCCAGAAAGTGTGTCGAAATAGTTCTAGAACATTCGAGAACCTTGTGGAAAGATTTAAGATTCCACTGGCTCTCGAGCACTCACAAGAGCAGTCTTATTCCTGCATCAGTTCATAGCCAAGCTATTGTAATTCTTCCATTACTGCAGCTGTGTAACATGTAGGATGAAAACCACAAATTACTTGAAAGTTGTACTCTTGTTTAAGGTTATATGTGTGTCATATTCAGCTTTAAGTGCAGCAAAATATTCTGTTGCTTTCCTGTAGCTTTCAATTGAATTAAAACAAAATTTTACCTTTTCTATTTAATTTTTATAGCTTAGAAGCCATTTTAAGTTTATTGCAGTGAATTGAGACTTCTTAAATCAGGTACTTTAGCATGCACCTGGAAATCACAGGTTTGCCTGGTGCTCCTTAAGATATTTGTATAAATTACATACAAAACTACCATTAAAAGTAAACAAAACCTTGGTAAATGATAGATTTACAAAACATTCTCTCACTCAACGTAAAGATAAAACCCCCACAAATTTAGGAAGACTTGCAAAATGCAACTGCACACTGATGTATGCAATTAAAGAACATAATGTGATGTTTGTATTTTTTAAATGACCAGAAAGCAAGTGAAGGTATTAAATAGGAATAATAACAAATGCTAAAGAAATTTTCATGGATGTAATTTGTTTGAAATTATAGAAATTTAAGAGTATCTTATGTACATGGCCTGCTAAAAATGTACAGCTTTTAGGATTATTTTCTAAAATATTTGCTTCATACCAGAAATGAAGACACAGAACATTGTGAATACACCTGAAATATAATGCTATGTATACATTTATGATCTTGTGTTGTAAATTTATGATTCTCAGATTTTTCCAGAGCTTCACATACAACATATGCAAAATCAAAGATTCAAATTAGGAAGATACTGTTATGGTCTAGAGCTGCAACTAGGGCTGCTTGCTTTATTAATGACCTGCATTTAAATTTTCTTATCCGACCATGTTACCAAGGATGAGCTAACAAACAGCAAAAGATACAAAATTCGTGTCATACAAAACTTAACTGGGATCAGAATCGGGATGAACCAAGGTCTGTAGCAATCATAATATAAGAATTCACACCACAGTTAAATGTTTATTTCATTACTATGAATCTTTAGACTACCTCGTTATGAAGGAAGACAAAAATGTCCAAGATGAATGTTTGGCTCCTTTCACCTCACATGTGACAAGTTCATCACATTTCTAATGACTGGCTGCCTCCAGTAAACTAACCTGTCCAGTATATATATACGCATGTGCCTTATGCCTTCACTCCCATATCATATGAATACACTGGTCTGGAAGCGGCCAGATTGCAGCTGCAATAATGAACATAACATATGTGTACTTAGAAAATGTACACTTGCAATGCCCCGCAATAACAAATAATAATCACCCTTAATTTAATAAACTCTAACAATACACACATGCCACAATATGTTACTACTGCAATACTAATTTCAGGATGCCTGTATCATTAAAGCTATTCTCAAATATAGGACACAGCACCCCTGTCAGGATCACTATTTTGATAAGGTTGGATTTCAACTAGCTGTCTTACAGAATGAAAATTCTTTAGTAGATACGGTATTTCATTCAGTATTTGTCATGAAGTATTTAAAAACCAAATTATTGCATCTGAAAAGAGAGAAATTTTGTTTGAAAGCAATGTAATGGCAGGGTTGGTTATGCCTATATGTTATGGACTGATTTTCAAATAAAATGCAGCTAACAATGGCTTAAAAGTATTTCATTATAGTCATTATTATTTAAATTCACTATAAAAGCAGCTACACATTGTAGCTCGTGCTTCAGAAATTTCCTTTTATCAACACTGTATAACCATCTACCTAAAAACACTGTAAATAAAATGAAACACATTATGGGCTGGCTGTGCAAACAAAATCAAATGTAAAGAAATAGATTTCAACTCCCTATCTAGGAGGTCTAGCTTCAATAGGCATTTTATTAATGTCTCCTAATGTACTGTAAAGATGTTCCTCTGAATGTTGTATGTCTGCTATTAATTTTTAGGCCCATATTCATAAGCATCTCCTCTTTGTTATAATGAAACAGCATTCCATTGACTACATGATACTAGCAGTGAGGATACTTATTAGAAATAAGCAGTAAATTATGGCATTTATTAGTAACGCACATTCAGAATCTTACTCTTTCTGTATTTATTTTATGTATATTCCTTTAGGTTGCACATTAATTGTACCATATGCCTAATCTTCTTATTTTGTATCTTTTAGAGATGTCAAGAGGTTGCTAATAAAGGGAAGTTTACTCTCTGTGATGTATTGTCAGTGCCAATGCAAAGGATATTGAAATATCATATCCTTTTGGAAAAACTGATTAGTGAGACTCAGCCAGTAAGTTCTGTTTCATTTGTATATCATTTTATCGTAACAGCATGAGTTTGATTGTGTATATGGTAACAGTTCAATCTTCATATTAGTATAGCTGAATGCATTCCTATTTATTTTTTTTATGCAGTTACTTTTTTAATTGAGAAGAAATTCAAATACTAACACTAACTTGGCTTACTTATGTTATTTTGGACGTTTCAAGAGATCTTCCTCCCTTCCTTAGCTCTATTCATCTGTAGTAGTGGAGTAGTTTCTCTGGGTTATAGTGATCAGTGGCATATATAAGGGGAGTGTCCAGTTGCATAGGTGCACAACTGTGGCACAATGTTCGACTGGTAGTGATGTAATGTCTCCTACCACCATCATTCTTGATGTTTCAATGATGTGGATATGAGCACAACACAGCACTGGTTGACAGGGGTTGATATTTGGAGGTCTTTTCTACTGCGAAATAGTTATTCTGTTGGTAGTAATGAGTGCTGTAGTAAGACAAATAATAGATAACAGCATGATATCCAGGCAGCTAGTCTTCCATGCCAACTGGGAAAAACAATTATTTTGTTATTCAGAATAATCATAAAGTTAAATGCCTCATTTTTCCAAAACTATTATATACCTCGCCTTTCAGTGTAAAAAGATATTTCACACGTCATGCAGAGAAATATGGACCTCGGGTGCTTTCAGGTATGCATTTTTAAATTATAATCTATTATTACCACCACCGCCGCTGCCACCACCACCACCGCCACCACCACCACCGCCACCACCACCGCCACCTCCACCACCGCCACCACCACCACCGCCACCGCCGCCACCACCACCACCACCACCGCCACCAAATTTATGATAACAAGGTCAGAGCAAACAAAATAGAAGAATTGAGAGAAAACTTATAATACAACAAGAGGAGATACATTTGAAAGATAAGCCAATAGAAAGGTCTGTGCGTGCAAGTTACCATATAGCTCACCACATTGCAATAATTTTAAAACCCCTTAGTGAAGGCTAATTTATAAAAGAGGCCCTTATAATAGCCACAGAGGAAATTTGCCTTGGAGAATGCAATTTCTTTAAATCCATCAGTCTCTCCAGAGATACAGTTAACTGTAGAATTGAGGAAATGAACAATGATGTGACAAAACAATTGAAAGGAAAACTTCAATCAGTTTTGTATTTCTCTCTGGCACGTGATGAGTCAACTGACAGGACTGACAGTGCTCAGTTGCTGGTTTATATTGATTGGGTGGTTGATATGGAATTGAACATTGTAGAAGATCTTTTAGACATGGTATTGAAAGACAGAACATATGGAGAAGATATTTTTGATGTTGTTTATAGTGTTGGTCAAAAATTTGCAGTACTATGGGAAAAAATAGTTTCAGCTACTACTGATGGGGCACCCTCGATGATTAGGGAAGAGAGGATTTGTCAGTAGATTTAGAAAGTTTTTGTCCAGCATTAATGTATTCCATTCATTCTTATATAACTATAAGAGATAGAAAAATTATCGCTTATGCTGATGACACATCCATTGTTAACACTAGCGATAATTGTCAAAAAAAATTGTGACTTTCACTAATCAAAATATCCTTCAAATTGCGCAGTTTTTTAATTTAAATAAATTACATATTAATACAAAGAAAACTGGTTTTATGAATATACAGCTGGTTCAAAAACAGAAATGATATTGAGTTAAAATTTAATGTTAATAATGAAGATATTAGCAAGGTTCATTATACAAACTTTCTTGGAATTATGCTTGACAAACATCTCACATGGGGTATACAAATTGACAAAATTTATAATAAGGTAAGCTCAAGTATTTTTCTTCTAAAAAGAATGGCAAAAGTTGTGGATTTAAGTATACTAATGAGCATTTATTATGGTTTAATTTATCCACATTTGTCCTATGGAATAACTGTCTGTGGTCAGTGTGCTGATAAGTATACTAAAAGGCTTTTTCTTCTATAAAAAAGATCAATTAGGGTGATGATGGGTTTAAAACCACAACAATCTTGTAGGGATAGTTTTGTAAAATTAAATATTCTTACCTTATACTCTTTATATATATTTGAAGTTATTATGTATTTAAAACATAATGTAAATCGTGAAATATTTAATAATCAAATTCTTAATCATTTCACAAGAGGCAATACAAACTTGCATGTCAGATCTCATATAATCCAGTTATTCAAAACTAAACCTACTGTTGCTGCATGCATTTTTTATAATAAATTACCTACATATATTAAAAAGATAAATAATTTAAATCAATTCAAAAAGGTACTGAAAAAATGTTGCATTCAAGGTTGTTTTTATTCCATAAATAAGTTTATTAATATGTGATTATTATGTATTTATTCATACTATTGTATATATTGTATCTTTTATTGTTTCTTTTTGTTTGTACTGGTGATGTCATGAATTATTTTGTAATTTTAATCGACAGATAATAAAAGAGAATGAGAATTCAAATCTTGTTAATATTCATTGCATGATTCACAGAGAGGCATTATATGCTCAGTCCACTAACCTGAATAATGTGAGTACAATTGTTAACACTGTGAATTACATAAAATCAAGTTCATTGAAATACCGCAGGTTTCAGGAATTTCTAAAGACTTTAGGATATGAATGCTCAACCTTATCCTATTATTTTGAAAGTAAGGTGGCTAAGTGGAGGAGCAGTATTGAGACGATTTATGTCCCTGTTTCCTGAAATAAATGAATTTCTGAAAAAACAGGTTAGCAGTGCTTTTAACTGCATTTAATAATTCATATAAATGCCAATAAAAATAGTTTTTTCAGGGTGCAGCGGTACCAGAACTATCACAGTCTCAATGGGAGTGAGACTTGTCATTTATAATGGACCTGTGTTGTCAGTTTGATTCACTGAACCTAGCGGTGTAAGGAAAGAATGAGAATATTGTTTCATAACCGTAGCAGTAATTTGTCTGCTACTGAACAGAGAGTGGTGTGATACATAGAAGTGCATCAGAGTGCATACAGGAACCGTGTAGTTTGGTCACCATCTTCTTGAAAGCTATTGTTCGTAGTTGTCTTTGACGTTAACTAACAATTTGCTGTAAAAGCCTGATGAAACAAAGAGTTTTAACATTATGTTAAACTTTAAACATAATGTTAACAAACAAGAAGTTAAAGTATTTTTAACATTTGTTGGTAAACCAGTTCCAAATGGAGTAAAAATAAGACAGTATTGGGTAAATAAAAGGCAGCATTCAGTCTACATGCCTAAGGGAGCTACAGGAATGGGAGTGCAAAAATAAGATACAGCAGGATATCATTAAGTATAGTATGTTGAACAAATGTGCAATTTTCACCAAAACAGCACATTTTTATGAGAATTTTATTAGAATCCGAAAGGGCAAATTTGTCATTAAGTTTTCTTATTTAATGCTTCAGCCAGTATTAAACACAAATTAATGGAAAAAAATTTCAGACAATCATGTTGTTATATGTAGCTGTATGTCTTGATACTATTGGATATTTCAGGGTGGATTGAGCAAGGATTTATTTAACAAACATAGCATTTTTGTTGTTCAGCCATATTTCTCCTGATATTTTATTTTTGTACACAATGGTACTAACAGTTGACATGTATTATACACAGAACACACATTATATTCACAGTATTACTAACATGAGGAACATTGTTACAAAGATCTAAATATATATCAACACACTCCCTTAACAAAGTGACAAATATAAAAAACTCATAATATTTCAAGAGTATTGGAAAAGAAACATTTTTTAAATATTATTATTATTATTATTATTATTATTATTATTATTATTATTATTTGAGAGAGAGAGAGAGAGAGAGAGAGAGAGAGAGAGAGAGAGAGAGAGAGAGAGAGAGAGAGAGAGAGAGAGAGAGAGAGAGAGAGAGATATGCTCATTTCTTCAGACTTCCTTTGAGATACTTGAACTTGTTGGCTACCAGGGGTTTTGTAAACATGTCTGCCAGCTCGTGACATCCCTTCTTGAATTCATCTAAAATGAAGTAATATCTCACTTCGATGTGTTTGCTGTTTCTGGCATTTGTTCTGATTTGATAAGTTTTATTTCTGACTGATCGTTCAATATTGAGTGTAACTTTCTGTTTGGTGTCAGTCACCTCCTCCAGCATTGTTTTCAGATATTTTAGCTTCTTCACACATTGGGCCGCAGCTATGTATTCACCCTCGGTGACTGCTTCTACTACAATTTTCTGATGATATTGATGTACCACCATACTGGTTAACATACCCTGTGGTGCTCTTGCTTCCTGATATCTCCAGCAAAATCAGAGTCTGAAAAAGCTTCAAAATAAGGGCTTTTCCTTTTTGAAAAATGAGTTGCACTCCCTGTGTCCCCATTTAGGTATCTTGGTGTTCTCTTCAAGTTATCATCTTGGCTAGTAGGATCACTTAGTGCTCGGCTTTAATAATTCACTGCATAAGCTATTTCTGGTGGTGTTTAGCAGGTCAAATACAGTAGACTCCCAGTTGATTTGTCATATGAATAGTTCCAAGCTTTCTTTGAGTTGTCAATATTTTTACCTTGGACAATAGTAGGAGTATCTATCTTCTTGGAACTGGACATGCCAAACCTTTTAACCACCTGTTTTACATATTTTTCTTGACTCAGGGTGATTCCATTTTTATCTCTGGCAATGTGCATGTCAAGGTATCTTGTTGGATTTTTTTTCTACAGTTGCTTAAAATTTTGACTTAAGTTCTGTCATAAGTTTCTTGATTCTGTGCTTTTATCTTCTGCTAAGACCAAGCCATCGTCCACTTGGAAAGCTACCAAACTTTTCTTGTCTTCAATTCTAAAGAGACACTGGTCAGTCTTCAGTTGAATCAGTCCTTGAGTTTTGAGAAATTCTGTTAGCTTCGAAACCATTTTTGAGGAGTTTGTCTCAAGTCATACAGTGCTTCCTTTAGCAGGCATATTTTTCCAGGTTTGTTGTAACCTTCAGATAACTTCATGTAAATTTCAGTGTTCTCCAGATCACTGTTCAGGAATGTTCTCTTCACATCAAAGGTCATTATCTCAAAGTTTTCTTAAACTGCCACAGAGAGTAATGAGCTGAAAGTAGTTCCTTGGACAACTGAACTATAGATATCTTCAGAATCCAGATAATTTTTCTTTTGTTGACATCCTCAGACTACTAATCTTTCCTTATGTTTTCCATTGTCTTTCACTCTGAAAACCCAGCAGCTGGAGATTATTTGCTTTCCAGCTGCTTGTCTTTCATTGACACATTCCCACATATGATTTTCTATGAGAGACAGATTTTCTTCATTTATTGCTTGAGTCCATTTTGTTTTATACTCTTCATGCAATCTATTTGGCTGTTGTTCACCTCTTCTTCAGTGAGCATTGCAGAGTGATTTGGCACATATTTCTTAGGTATCACGTAATCATCAAAGTGTCTTGGCAATCTTCTTTGTCTTCTTTCTTGTTTTGGTTAATTTTCCTCATTTCTTTCATCTTCATATTCATCACTTGAAGACTGAGGTCGCAGTTCAAAACCAGCAGAGGGTGATGGATATTTTTCAGGCATAAAAATCCTTAACATGGATTCCTTTATAAGGGAAGTAAAGCTGGTGGTCCCGTGTCGTAGATTTACAGCATGTAAAAGAACCTCAAACCTGATAAAGAGGCCTCTGAGCAAAATTTCCAGTCTTTTACGCCCAATGTAGAATGAGACGCTAAGGACCACAGCAGTTAAAGAGCATCCATAAATAAAACTCAATTTAATTTGTTTTATCACTTGAAGATTCGTTTCTTCACTATCATTTTCTTCATGTGTTTCTTCTTTGTCATTTCTGCCTTCATTTCTTTTAGTATCTTCATATTGATCTTCATTTTCACATATTATCAAAGAAGCATCACTCGATTGAAGATCTTCAGTAGTCACCAGATTCTTCAGTTCAGCAAGTATCACATCTCTTGCAGCAAAAACATTTTCTGTTTCAAGATCATATATGCAATATCCATTCAAGGTGTATATCCCTTTCTTGCTTTTCCTGACAATATTCAACTGTTGATGCAGTAATTTGTATCACAAATTACTTAAATGTAAATAATGGTTGTAATATGAATATGCATTTTTATGTGACATTGATTTCAGATGTTTATTAATTGTAATTATTATTGGGAAATAAGTTTATACGGCTTTACTGAAACTGTCAATAATAGCGCAATAATGCAGCAAGGGGGGTGAGCTGTTTATCATTATTAGAAACGAGGAAGTTATGTAATGTTCGCGCGTTTTTTCCGTTGAGAACCTTCTGGAATGTTTCCGTAAAAGCAATATGTATTCGTGGTTTTCATTGGATATTAAAATAGACGCTAATGTTGGCGCGTTTTATTAGCCAATAGCAGTTCATTTATAATCTTTAGGCGTATCTTGATGCAGGCGTATAAATAGAAGCCAAGTTTGAGGTAAAGTCAGTCAGTCCTTCAGTTCGCCGAAAGCATTCATATACTACACGTCGTCTTCAGTCAGTCAGTTCGTCAAGTTACGCGCAGCAGAATTATGAAAGATCTAAAATATGGTAAAGTTAATTATACAAAAGGTTGAAGTACGTTGATTAAAAGTGATCAGTAAGAAGTATTATAACAGTTTCAGTTTGGCGAGTGTTAAGATCAATGCATAAATGTGATAGTTAATGTGTTCGACAATAAATGTGTAAAACAAATTTCTTCATCAGTGTAATTTTTGGATAAAAGATTCCTTTCCGTTTCACAACCTATATAGAGACACATGTTCGACCCAAGATAGGATAATAGCTAGCCGGAGGACATTTGAAATGAAATCAAACGAACACTAACACTGATGCAAATTGCTAACACAAGATGGAGCTACAAACCGAACAAATGAATGACGTCACAAGATGGCTTCAACACTGATGTAAACAAACATTACGTAAGATACACTCGCAAATTGGCTACCATACTTGGGGCAGTTAAAATTATGTAACCAAACAAAACAAAAAGCAGCACAATATAAGATCTTCAAGTTCTAATAATTTACGTAAAAACATATTACGTAAGCAAGAATGTTATGCATCACTGTCCAAGTTTTTTTCCATATACCACTGACCCAAACATTTATTTGAGCATTCAGGTTTTCTTTTATACCATTTCTCGCAGGAGTTATGCCTGTGGTTGGAGATCTGTTTATCAAATAGGCTCAGTTTCAACAGCAAAGCCAGGCATTTTTGTATCAAGTTTGCTGTCAAACAATAAAGCCCTGTTTTTGTTCAACAAAGGCAAATTTAACCTCCCTGCTTTTCCATTGTATTGAGGTGTATCAGGAATTGTATAATCCAATATGATGCCTCTTGATCTGCACCAGTTTTTGAATGAACTACTTGTATATTCACCTTTGTTGTCACATCTTATTTTTGTTCTGACATTGAAGTTAGCTTAATCCTCATTGATGAAATCCTCTAGATTCTCTTCTGCCCCACTTTTACGTTCCAAAAGATAAACTTTCAAAAACTGAGTGTAGTCAGCCATGCAAGTCATATGTCGCAGTAATCTGTCGTGTTATGTTTTTTTATTTGGCGCCTGTTATTGTTTTACTATTTTGAATTTTGGGTTCTTTGTCCTCCGGCTAGCTATTATTACTCTGTCGAGCAAGTATCTCTAAGCAGGGCGTGTAAACGGAAAGGAGTTGTTACTAAAAGATAACACTGATAAAAGAATTTGTTTTTACACTTTTATTGCTGCCACACTTAATTAATAGTTCACATATGTAATCTTTATACACACCTGACTGAAACTGTTATATTTCCGAATGTAATTACTGTCTTAATAGTTGTCGCATCTTCACATTATGTAACTAACTTTACGACGCGAGAGATTCTGTGGAATTGCGTAAAGTGTACCTCGCGAGAGATTGCTGAGAACTGCGTAATGTGTACCTCTCGAATGCTTCTTTAGAACTGCCTGACGTGTACCTCGAGAGAGATTTCTTAGAACTGCGCGATGTTTACCTCGTGACTGATTCTGTAGAACTGCGTAATGTGTACCTCACGAGAGATTGCTGAGAACTGCGTGATGTGTACCTCGTGAATGCTTCCTTAGAACTGCGCGATACTTGCTTTTGGCTCAAGAATTTATACTCCCTCACCCCGATATGCCTAAACATTATAATAGAACTGCTATTGGTTACTAAATCGCGCCAACATTAGCACCTGTTTTATAAACTAATCATAATTAATAATACATATGCTCTAGGGAAGATATTCCCTCCATTTCTAAACAAAGGCACACTACCCTGATGTCATTTGTTTGTCTCTTCTAAGTGATAAACAACTCACCCCATCGCTTCATTGTTACCCACTCCTATTGTCAGTTTCAGTGAGGCCCTGTAAACTTATTTCCTAACAATGCTTATAGCTAACAAACATCTAAAATCATTGTCATACAATAATGTTAATTTACACTACAATCACTCTGGCATTCACAGTGTTGTGATATAAAATACTGTCTCCTATGCCCCACTAGAAACATAATTATAAATATTTACAACCTTTGTTTGGAAATTTTATAATTGGGTTTTTAGTCTCCTGAATCTTTTAACACACGGTATTTATCACTTGCACGTAACACTGCACACGCATTTAACACACGTTATACATCTTGCCTTTTTTTTATATATATATACAGCAAATACTGTACCCTGAACTATTTAGGTCACTGTTACAAAATGGTTATACTTTCTTAGGTTATTGACATAAAAATTTATACACTCAACATTTTTACCCTGGTTCATAATTATTGAACATATTTAGCAAAAAATATTCATCCACTACACAAATATATTTACATTTCTTAATTCTAAGACATAATTTCACATTATATGTGTGCTACATAAATTTTTTGCTTTAATTATCTTTACCCCTTTTTTATTGTTTTGTACTTTATATTTACAATAATTTTTTAATTATTTCTACATACTTTTACTTTCATATGACATTAAATTATCCTTATTACATGCTTCATTTCAAATGTGGCTACAGTTTACTAAGAAAATGTTCCTCTTCCCCTTTAAACATTTATTTCTGTCCTGTATTTATTTATCCTTCCTTGTGACATATATGCATAGTTAACCGTCTTGCATTCCAATACTTTGTTCTGTAGTTTAGCTTTACTTATCCTGGATTTGCTTTTTTTGGGGGGGGATCATTGTTATTTCCTCTCCTGGATCAAATTGTCTATGGCTAAGCATTACTCGTATTCTATGCTTTATCGTGACATTCAAAAATCTGTTCATGATCAGCCTCTTAAAGAATTCATATGAAATTTTGCCCCCTGATACCATTTGTAGCCAATCTAAAGTTTTCTGATCCAAACATCTTTTAACAACTATCATTTTCAATGCTTCCGGTATCTTTTTAATTTGAAAGTACTCTGACAAGTCCGCATTAAACTGTACTGGATTGGAGTTTTCACTAAATTTTGGAAATGGCAAATCATTTAAGATATAATTATAGTTCTGAATGTCCCTTATTCCCATATTTAAATTATCTACTGTTACTTGTGCACTCTGAATTTCGGCGTGGGCCACGTCACTCACATTATTAGTCATACCTGAGGAAATACCTCTATCATTATTCTGTGCATCAGATACATTGACATCACATATATTGACCCTTGAATTCAATTCTAACCTATTTACAGTGCCTTGCAGATTTTCTATTGTCTGTTCCAATTTTCTACTGTTTTCATTTTGAACAGCTTCAGAAGTTAGTTTTTGATCCAAATTTATAGACAAAACTTTAACTTCTTCGGACAACTTATTTCTTTGTGTTTCCGACTCCTGAATTTCAGATATCTCCTCTCTGAAATTAACTTGCACCTGAATTAAATCTGCATTCGTAGCTTCCATCATCTCTCTTAGCTCACTTGAAATGCTATTCATTCAGCTACCTAACTCTGTACATTTAAAGCCCTGTCCACACTGGTTAACATTTAACAAAACTTGTCAAGTGCAACATGTTATCAGTTTGCATGTTGGCCAAATTTCGATCACAGAATTGACTTAACATGTTAACCAAAAGAGTTGTGCTTGCCACTTTTAACATGTTGGATGTTTTCCGCTTTTAATGGAAAACTTGTTAAGTCAATTTGCTCTCTGTGTATGTGATTGGGTGAACTTCAGAAGTTTCCAGACTGTAACCATGGCAATGGCGTACTTCTGATTCCTTCAAGCTATTGTGTTCGGTAGTTCTGTTTGCTTCATGTGAAGTTATGGAATGGGCAAAAGAAAAGACACTTTCATTAATAAAATCTTTGTTGAGGCTGTCATTATGGAACATTGTAATAAAAAGGATGGATAATTATTACCAAGATGTGTGCAATTTATTGTTGTTCCAGAGGCAATATCAGAAAGAAAAATAGCCCGTCACTTTGTTAGAGAATTGCCAAAAAAAAAAGGGCTCAAGTCCGACAGCTGGAATGGCTGCTCTTAAATATGTGTCCTTTTTATGAATTATAGGTTAGAAACCTTGCTTAAAGCTAAGTTGAAGCCACTTTGGCTGTTCTCAAGAAATTGAAGTCAAACCTGCTCCGAATTTTAAACTCATTCAAAATATTTTCACTCCTGTGCCGATTAACCAGATACAGCCTCATCACCTTCTACTTTTCTTTTTGTTACATACCAAGCACAGATACAAATAGCAATGGTCAAATCCTCATCACTGGGGTCCATTTTGCTTTTAGTTGAGAGATTTTGTTGTCCCAAAAAGTCAACTGGTGTGGATGGAATGTTAAAGGTTCACAGTTATAACATGTTGAAGGCATTTAACATGTTGAATGGAACGTTTTGTTAATTGTTGAATGTTAACTGTTGATATGTTGAACAGTGTGGACTCACCTTTACATCAACATGTTCAGTTTTATTATTAACCTCACTTTTTTGGTTAGATATTTCCCTGCTCATATCTGACATTTTCTTTGAAAATTTTCCTATCTCACTTGCTATTATTTCCTGATTTTCGTTTCTCATTCTTATCATACTACTATCTATCTCCATAAATTTCTTTTCAATTTCTTCCCTGTTTTGTTCTAAACTCTTACCAATATCTTCCCTTAATTCCCTATTACTCTTTTCCATATCTTCCCTTAATTGATCTGTAATACTCTTACCAATATCTTCCCTCAATTCCCTATTATTCTTTTCCATGTTCTGAGTTAGTTTTTGTTCTAAGCTCCTACCAATGTCTTCCATGTTTTGATTTAATTTCCTATTACTTTCTAATTGGTCTGTAATACTCTTATTTAATGTTTCACCAAAATTCAAAATTAACATTTCCTGCTGCATTTACATCTCTTTGTAAACCTTCATTTCCATCACCCGTTACAGTTACTTCATCCCTGTTTGGTACAATACTCTGACCCACAGGTCTAATACATCTATCTCTATCGTTGGCTACCTGCCCTGAAATGTTTACAACAATCCCAGATGTTTGAGTTGAATGACCTGATATTCTATTCTGACTTTCTTCACTGATATTTCCTCCCTCAAATCCTACATTGTTTGAGCTATTTTCCGTAACCTGCATTGAATTACGGCCAACTGTTACATTATCCCCTTCCATAATTTTTTCTGCAGTATTATTAGTAGACATTGTTTTCTTAATCCTTCCACTTCTCAACAGCATTTAGTTTCTCACAATTTTTTGTTTTGTTTTAAGATACACATAAAATTTACAATTTTCTAACCTTTATGATACTATCTGATGACGTTGTTTTGATGTCCAGTTTTCTGCCCCTCTCTCCTAGATGTATATGTCACCTCTGTGTCGCAGTACCATAGATCTACGTCGTCTCGCTGTCTTGGTGTCGAATTCCACTGTTGTCTTCTGTTCTCGTAGTTGCTGATGTCCTCTCAACCGTGTCATCGGTCGTTCTGGTGGTTGTTTCTGGGATCTGCATCTTGTAGTTAATTGCACTGCTGCATTCGCTGCATGTTCTGGTTATTTCGCCCCTTCCTGGTTGTTTTGCCCCACGTTCTGGGAGCCATTTTGTCGCAGTAATCTGTCGTGTTATCTTTTTTTACTTGGCACCTGTTATTGTTTTACTATTTTGAATTTTGGGTTCTTTGTCCTCCGGCTAGCTATTATTACTCTGTCGAGCAAATATCTCTAAGCAGGGCATGTAAACGGAAAGGAGTTATTACTAAAAGATAACACTGGTAAAAGAATTTGTTTTTACACTTTTATTGCCGCCACACTTAATTAATAGTTCGCATCTGTAATCTTTATACACGTCTGACTGAAACTGTTATATTTCGGAATGTAATTACTGTTTAATAGTTGTCGCATCTTCACATTATGTAACTAACTTTGACGCGAAAGATCCTGTGGAATTGCATAATGTGTACCTCGCGAGAGATTTTGTAGAACTGCGCAACGTTTACCTCGTGAATGATACTGTAGAACTGCGTGATGTGTAACTCGCAAATGATTCTTTAGAACTGCCTGACGTGTACCTCGCGAGAGAGATTTCTTAGAACTGCGCGACGTTTACCTCGTGAATGATTCTGTAGAACTGCGTAATGTGTACCTCTCGAGAGATTGCTGAGAACTGTGTGATGTGTACCTCATGAATGCGTCCTTAGAACTGCCTGACGTGTACCTCGCGAGAGAGATTTCTTAGAACTGCGCGATGTTTACCTCACGAATGATTCTGTAGAACTGCGTAATGTGTACCTCGCGAGAGATTGCTGAGAACTGCGTGATGTGTACCTCATGAATGCTTCCTTAGAACTGTGCGATACTTGCTTTTGGCTCAAGAATTTATACTCCCTCACCCCGATATGCCTAAACATTATAATAGAACTGCTATTGGTTACTAAATCGCGCCAACATTAGCATCTGTTTTATAAGCCAATCATAATTAATAATACATATGCTCTGGGAAAGATATTCCCTCCATTTCTAAACAAAGGCATGCTACCCTGATATCATTTGTTTGTCTCTTCTAAGTGATAAACAACTCACCCCATCGCTTCATTGTTACCCACTCCTATTGTCAGTTTCAGTGAGGCCATGTAAACTTATTTCCTAACAATGCTTATAGCTAACAAACATCTAAAATCATTGTCATACAATAATGTTAATTTACACTACAATCACTCTGGCATTCACAGTGTTGTGATATAAAATACTGCCTCACATATAATAGTTCTTGTCATAATTGGGAGAGTTATTTTCCCACATGTGTCAGTATGCACAATTTCCATAGGACCTTCAGCTCTGTATCTTGTAATTGCTAAGGTTTTCTCACTTGTTTTGCATGGACACATACTTCACATATTAAGGTACCAGGGTCATACAATTTTTCATGTACTCCAGAACACATTGTTGGAATCTTCTTCATTGTTTGGAACTTCATATAACTCAATTTTCTACCACTGTATTAAACCTTTTTTCTCTTTCTGTGCAAGTAAGGCTTCACTATGATTTTCAAAATCAGTTTCAGGCAATCCATTTTCGTTTTTCTTCCCTTCAATAACAGGATCTTCTATCATGGTGATTGCATATCTTTTTTGGATATCTTTTTTGAATCTCCCAAAAACAGTACCTACATCACCTCCATTTGTAGTTATAGCGCTGACAGACAATAGATTTCTGGATAGATCCAGTACATGTGACAATTTAGGACCACGTTTTGAGATTTGATTTCATCTTTGATATTTGAACTCATTATCTTATTTTCTTTTGCTGTTTTTATAACCATTTGTCCAGATTCTCTTGGGTTCTTCAACAGTCTTGATCTTTGTTCATATGATTTGAACACCCACTGTCTACAATGAAGTTTTTGTCAAGTTTGTTTTCTATTACAAGACACTCAACAACAGCATTTAGCCAACCAAGCAGCCCATAGTTTAGGCCCCTTCTTGTTTTCTTCTTTCTTCTTGAAGTAGCACTTCTCAATTGGATGATTTGTCTTCTCACAATGAAAACAGGGAGAATATGTTTTAATTGTTTACCTGCATAATATTCCTTTTTAGCATTATTCAATTTTCCACTTTTGCACATTTCGATTTGTTCATTTTTTATTCATATTTATTTTCAGATTTGTTTTGTTTCCATCCTGTGGATTTTTTACATACTCTTTCAGGATGACCAAATTCACCACAATTATAGTAGGTAACCAACCTTCCAGAGATTTTGTTTCCACTAGCTTTAAGGCAACTTTCTCATCATCCTTTTCTGATAATTTCATTTGTCTTCTTCAGTTGACAGTCTTACTTTCAGGTTTTCAGCCATCCTTTGATCAGGTGGCATTAAATCCCCATGCAATTCTGAAATGCTTGAATTTCTCAGGCAATATATTTATTATTTTGCTTATCAACCCATTTGCCGATATTCTTTTAAGTTGATTCAAATGATGAGACAGATTTTGCAAGGTAATGATGATACTTAACGCACTCTTTGACTTATCATATTTATAACTTTAGAACTCGGTGAGAAGGTTATGGTATTTATTGACTATTATCCTTCTTGTAAACTTTCTTGATCTCTTCAAACATAGCAGCTGAGGTGGTACAGGTGAGTAAATTTTGTTTTACTTCTCTGTCCATGGTTCTAAGAATTTAAGCTTGGGCCTTGGCATCTTTAACCTTCCACAGTTAGTAATTATCCACCATTAGTTAGTAATATCTCCGAACCATAGACGATGCCCATCAGCATGTGCGAACAAAAAATAACACATATTTCAAACTCCCTTGGTAAGTCTTGGCATTTTTCAGGATTAGGATATTTTTCAATTCTTCGCTTTCTTATACCATGCTTTCTCACTGTTAACCGACACTTCACTTCACAGTCCAGTATTTTGACGAGTCTTTCCAGGATTGCACAGATTTATGATGCACTTACCTGGGCCTGTAACCTGTCGTTGTTTGCAGCTGTTTGTGTTGGTATAACTGGATATTTTAGGATAGATTGAGCAAGGATTCATTTAACAAACAAGCATTTTTATTCAGCCATATTTATTTAGGTATTTTATTTTCGTATGCAATGGTACCAACAGTTGACATGTATTATACACAAAACCATATATATATATATAACACTTCAAACATCACTTTTCAAACACATAACTGGCTGTGCAAAACAATATTGCCCATGCTGACCAATACAAGATATAAATGGTACTGGAAATAAGCCAATAATATCCCTCTTTTAATAACTAGTGTCACATCTGCTTCGTTCAACTTAAAAAGAATGTTATTTCCAGATACGTCATATACACTTTACATCATACTTGTCACTTACAGGGTATGTTTTCTGCACATTTATAAGTAACTATTTTTCTTTTACCATCTTTAAACTGCACTAACACAATCTCCAACCTTTACTTCATTTGGCTCAGATAGCCCTACCCCACATACGAGGCTGGCTCCAGAAGTTTTGCTGCCCCATGTGATAATTGTAAGTACCGCCCCCCCTCACGCTTTCAGACATTACTCATTTTTATTCGCAACATCAGTTCTCTATGACTGTTTATTCTCACACAAAGTAAATTTATTTATTTATTTGCCTGCAGGAGTAATCAGTAAATAAAACTCAAGAAGAGCTATATATTGTGTGGTAAAAAAAAATGATTTACAGGATACCACTAGGGTGATAACTGACCTGAGAGGTATATGAGTCACCAATATAAGCAAATAAATTAAAACTAATGGCTTGAAACACTCCTGTTTATTAACATGATGTTTATTGATAAAATAGTAAAATCTCCCAGGCTGGAAGGCTGTGGTCTATAGGTAAAATTGTTTACACCCGACGTTTCGGTCACTGACTGTGCCTTCACACATGATGTTTATTGCTGAACACCTGATACATATGGGATGTTTTGATGAGATTATCAATGAGGATCGCATCCAAATCACTCTGGAGCTACATTCGTCATCAGTTTTATAGCAAAAAATCTCCAGAAAGTCACTAGACTTTAAGCATGATTTGTAATTCCATCATTTCACATATCTTGTTCATATTTTAAGATTTTGCCACCTCTAAACTCTGCCATCCGGGCTATGGCACAGCTTAACCCCCCTTAGAGCCGTCCTTACATATTTTATTTTATCTAGATTCATCTTCTAAGAACTCCATGTCATCTAAACTATCGCCACTTTCCTGCTGTTCTTTACCTTCAGAAGTTTCAGATTTATCCAGCACCTTTTTCCTGTTTATTATCTTAATATTCCCTTTTCCAACAAGTGTAAGCCTACCTGTCCCACATTTATTGCACTTGTTCTTTATCAAACTTATGTATTCTTCTGATGTAAAAATTTTACTGTGCTGTTCAATCATACCTCTTTTTTCAGGAATGGGAGTAGTCTTCTTAATTTTTTGCAATAATAGTTCTGCAAAAGTAACTCCTTTTTGTTCACTGCTAATAGATGTACTATCTGATGCATTTGAAGGTCATGCAAGAGTTCCCTCTCCCTAACAGGTGATATAGCCATGGAGGGGCTATCTGTCTCATCTGAAGACTCTATTTGTGTGGCCTAGATAGTTTCACTAGCATTAATGACTATATCATTAAGAATATCTGCACATGCTTTTATCTGAACTTTTTTTTTCCCCCTCTTTTCAATATTTTTTTAAATTGGATATTAAATCTGGAAGTAATGCCGTTCTTTGTAAACTGTGCAGCAAACTGACTGGAAGTACCTTGACTGCTTTTTCAGCATGAAACCAGGGGAGCCAACATGATAGATACAAAATAACTGGAAAAGTTAGGAGGGAATATTTGAAAGTTTTTGTATAAAATTGCTACATACACAAATTTAATTTATAGCAAATTTATTAAAACTCTCTCTACATTCTTTGTAGAGAATGCTCCTATACTTACTGAAGAGTAATGCGAATAATATTTATATTTTTTTTTCCTACCAGACTTGCTCATAAGAGTGTCTTTTATTTACCCTTCTTCCTGCATGTTTTATATTTGCCCCTCTTGAATCTACATGAGATCTGCCTTAAAATTATAAACATTTTCATATAAACTTTGGCATTCCTTAAGTCAGTGACACAACTTTCAGCTTTGTACAGAAACCACTGGAGGGACCACATGTGCCATCAAAAGCAGCTTGGACATATAGCTAAGGATATGAGGAATGGAATTTAAATTTGACTTTAAGCATGTCAAAGTGTTAATTCTCTTATAATTAATAGCTGCCAATAAATCATAATTCTCAAAACTCTCCTTAAGTGAGTTATTCTTTATTGCAGAATCATAAAGACTACCAAGGGTTACTGCAAGCCAAAGAGGCCATGGTGGATGTTGCAGAATATATTAATGAAGAGAAACGTGACAGTGAAATGCTTCAGATTCTGAAGTCAATACAGGTAAATACTGGGTACGGTGAAATCCCCAAAGGAAAAATGTTTTTTAATTTGATTACATCTCTTTCAAGATGCTGTATGGCCATTTAAGAAACGAGAAGCTGGTCATTTCCAAATTGAGGTTCCCATTTTGTGTAGAACAAGACTGTGACATAGGAAACTATCAATACTGATTTTTTGTTTGTTTGTTTGTTTTTTGTCTTTCGTTTAGTAGTGGTAGTGATAAACACCTATTTTTACGGCATATGACACCACAGGTGGTGAATACTGAAGATCCATGTAATGAAGTGCTAATTAGGAAAGGGAGTTTGGGTACCTTAGAATACCTCCCCAGCATTTTCTAATTCTGAGAACTGAGGAAACCTGTTAGAAACCTCAGTGTTAGGGAGGATGACCTGGTGTGATTTGAACCACAGACCTCCATTCACAAGTACATAATGCCTTAACAACCTGAGTACCTGTGTCGGTTAGCAATTCTGTGGTTAGTCAGAACATGTTATCTCCAAAAATAGTGTTTTGAAATACAAATCTTCTTTTTTTTTTTTTTTTTTTTTTTTTTGTTTGTTTTATTTTCAATTCTAATTGAAATATCATATCTGGAACAGATACAAATGCAAATGAAAATACCATGCATTAGCATGTTGTATAATTACTTTCATGTGCATAAGCAGCAAGAGCAGAGTAAGAATGGCAGAAAGAGCTTGATCCAAATATCATTTGCCTAATATTTCATGAGGCTGTTATCAAATAGAAGCTGTTTACCAACATAAAAACATTTTGGAAACTTATTCTTATGACCCAACAAAAATTAAAAGAATGAGGCAAACAATATCTGTCATGTGTTTGAACTCTAATGCTATATGTTGGCTATAATCATTATTGGATCACAAGGAACATAATAAATGTAATAGAATACTAAACTTGAGAATATATTTTAATTTTTTTTATTACATGCTTATTTTTGTACTTTAAATTACCTTTCATAAGATTTTACATCTTGGAATATCTTCTATCAGTGTTTAAGTAGATGTGCACTCTTTTTACTGTACCTTATACATACAGTGCAAGCAAAACCTGCATTATGCAACTCCAATTAAAATAGGTAGTGGATTATAAATATGGTTACGTGAAAAGTATGTTATGAACTTTCAGAACAATATCTCAGGCTGGTGCTTGCCTGAAAATACAGAACTTAAAGATTACGGACGACTGCTCCAGGATGGTGAACTGAAAATCAAATCACATGATATTCAAAAAAGTAAAATAAGGTATGCAAACAAAAGTTTATTAAAATTTCTATAATTATTTTCACATTATAATAATTTAATAGTATTATTTTTAGTACAAATGCATATTAGTAGCTTATGCATACAAATTAAAGCAAAAAGTCTGATACAATCGCATAACTTTCTCTGCTCACTCTCCTACGACCATTCTTACACAAACTTATTCTTTTATCTACTTCTTGTTAATGGAGATAAAGTTTTATTATAGATTTACCCATTAATTGTAGGTATAATTAGGATAGAATAGGCTAAACTGATAGTCAGATTTTTAAAAAGTATTTGCTATGTGATTTGCTTTGAAATTCCATGCTCTTTGTTTGACCATGAGAAAAAATGAAAAGTGACTCTCCACATGAAAAATGTAATTGAGAATTCAAACCAATAACAAAGAATATCTCGGAAATGGTTAGTGCCACAAAAAAGCATTATTTCACATTAATTGTGTGCTTGAAATCTACATTGTTTAGTAAGATTTTGTGTATCTCTTACAGTTTTCAGAATGAAGAGGACTTCACAGTCAGGAAAATTCAAGATATACATTTTATTTATCATGAAAATATCTTAAACACATGGTATTGTTAGAGCCATTTTTGAGAGAATCAAAAATAGTGAAACATTTTCTGTATACAGAGAATGCAATACTTCTTCTCTGTACTATAGTAATTAGTAGAGAAAGTAAAAATGGTTCATCAGTATCTTACAAGTCAACTGCTTATGTGTTTAATGTATTTATATATGTATTTTCTGTATTTTTAGTTTTGATTACTCATATTTCACAGTGTGGTTTACACACACACACACACACGCAGGCACGCACACGCACAACACACACACACACCACACACACACCACACCACACCACACCACCACCCACACACCACCACACACACACCACCACACACACACCACACACCACACACACCACACCACACACACCACACCCCACACACACCACACACACCACACACACTCCACACACCACACACCCCACACACCACACACCACACCACACACACCACACACACCGCACCACACTGCACCGCACCGCACCGCACCGCACCGCACCGCACCGCACCGCACCACACCGCACCGCACCACATTCTTTCTCATTCTGTACCTTCTCAGTTCATAATGATTCCAATATATTTGAAGAATTTTCTGAATTATTTCCATATCCAACTGAAGTTTTACAAAACTTATGATTACTGTAAAACTTTAATAAATGAGTAAGAAGCTCATTGAAATATTGCACTCATTTGGAGTTCAGTATATGTCTTGACAGGCATTTTGTCATTTTCAAGTACAAATCCATACAGTTCTGAGAAATGTCAATGGAACAACTGTAATGCCAAATACTGCTGTCTAGAGGAAATATTTAGTGAAATTTCCAATGCATGGAGTTCGAAGCTGATAACTTTATCTCAGCACTTTTTAATGAAAATGTTTTCCCCAAGTGTGCTGTTATGGGAGATGTCTCTTAGAAGCATTGAAGGAAGATCAATATCATATCCTTGTTTCAAAAATATTAATTTACAGCAGATTTTTCTACTTGTTTCTATTTAATGCATCTAAAATGTTCTTTTGCTCTTGAGTTTTGTTTCCTTTTATTTTTCCGTATGCTTTTCACAACCTAATCAATTTAATTTGTAAATTCCTTTCTTTTTTGTGATTGGAAAGCATCTTTGTTTCTTGAGTTTAATGCATACCGAGGTCAATTGTAAGACAGGTGGCACAATTAGAGATGGGCAGGGTGCCAACTAAGGGGAAGATAATGGAAAGAGCTTTGAAATTTTGGTTCAGAATGTTAAATCTGGAAAAAATAATGTGTTAAGACAATGTATTGAATACCAAGAGAATAGCTTAATGAATGATGAATGGGTAAGTAATTTACAGAACATTTTGGAGAAAAATGGGTTAGGAGACATGTGGAGAAGGAGAGAAAATAACATGAAAAAGTTTTGGAAAAAGGCAAGGAAAAGACTGGAAGATATAGAAATACAAATCATGTTCGGTGAGATTGCTGAAAAGAGCTCATTAGTTTGTTATAGGCCAATGAAAAATACATGGGGTAGGGAAAAATATATAGACATAGTAAATAAAGAAGAGCGAGAATCTATTGCATGGGTAAGAACCGGAGCATGGAGGCTAAGAGGGTTAAGACAGGGTATTCCTCAGAATCAATGTCCGATATGTGGTGGTAATGAAGACATTGAACACATAGTATTTAAGTGCCAAGGAACACAAAATTGGAGAAAAAAAATGTTTAATAAGAAGTGGTTGAAGGGGGATAGAAATACACTTATGATTGGAATGATGTGCAAGGACACTAGAAGCATTGGACACTTTTTGTGTAAAGTAAAAAATAAATGGCTTTGGACAGTGGATAGAGGAAAGTAAGAGGTAGCGTATCTTACTTTGAATGGAAAACTATAATGAATATATGATGGTTAAGTAATCAATAAGTGAAAAGTGAAAAACAAGTGGAAATGGGACATGAAAAAACTGAAAAAAAAAGAAGATAATTTATTGATAAGAAATTGTAAAATGTAAATAATCTGTAGTGATTGTCTACAGAATGCATTGATGGGAAATTGTAAAATGTAAATAAACTGTAGTGATTGTCTACTGAATGAGTGGCCAGGGTCAAAGTGCAGTAGACAATCAAATTGTAAAACTCTTAGCACAATAAGTACAAAATATTTTACTTTTTTTTTAAATTTAAATTGGATTTTGAAAGAACTTGATATCCCTTATAAAGTACTACAGCAAATTATGCTTAGTAGCTTTAAATCCTTATCATTTAACTTTTAACTAATCATTTTTCTCAATATTTCTTGGATCGAATTGTCGAAACATACTCCTTTCTTCAATATTAAAATTTGTAAGCTCATCCCTCCGACTAGCATCTAGTAGATTCCTATTATGGCTGCTTTCATTATTAAATGGCTATTATAAGGAGCTTCAATTAAGAATCGGTTCATATTTTCTCTATTAATAGGTTTTGAAGCTATGTGTCCAATGAAATTGTTCTATGTGTCCAATGTTTATCTTCTTTAAGAAACTTAAAATTTGTAAAATTTCCATTATTATTATTATTATTATTATTATTATTATTATTATTATTATTATTATTATTATTATTATTATTATTATCATCATCATTATTATTAAAGTTGATCATCATTTTCAACATGGAATATTTATATTTACTCCACTTGAAGACATTAATCTTTGACATTGTTTCGCAAAATAAGTAACAGAGTTTATCACCCCTTGATGTAAATCTTTTGATTTCTCAGGAAGTAAATCAGCACAACCCATTTGTCATGCCTCTTCAATCTCTGAATCCTCTTGAACATTTCATTCTCTTTCATTCTCTTAATCAAAATCTCTGATTCTACTGTTGCCATTTCGCAAGTTATTAACTTTTTTAAGGTAAGCAACCAGGCATTAACAATTGATCACCATTTCACACTGAAGGTATCAGTGCGACTTTGTTAATGCTTTTGAACAGCTGACTGCTGATACTGAACACTCTGACTTGGTCTCATATTTTCAAACTTTTCCTAATTCTACAAAGATATACTTATCATATTTGTAATGCAGTATACTAAAACACATGGTATTTTAATAAAAATCATTAGAACCATTTGTGAGGAAATAAAACATAGTGAAAAATTTTCTTGAAAATCTTTGTGTTGCATTCTTGGAAAATGCTATAAAAGTGCCTTTTTTGGATTCAGGGAGCCTCAAAACTTGCATTTCCAGTGAAATCTTGGTATCAAATTTTTGGGTGGAATGCCATATTTGTTACATTTGGTTCCATGTGACTGCTCAACTTTTGTTGCACTTAAGCCCACACTCTATAAACATGTTTTGCATTTTACAGTTTCCATTTTCATTAAAAAAAAAAAAAAGTCCATCGATAGTAGCATATCTGTGATTAACTATTCTCCAGCACACCTTTTCAACACAGTGCATAAAGCTAAAAGCTCTTCCTACAACTTATGTACAAAAGGTTAGAAAGAGTCCTACAACTGGTAATTCATTTACTAAGTGTGTCTGAGATCAGAGTCACAAATTTGGCCTAACAGTGTTTTTGAAAACATTTATAGCCATCATTAAGATTACAGCTTTGACATATTTCCCTACTCCCAAAAAATTCAGATTTTAAATGGACTTTTTAAAATTTAACTTATTTTAAATGTCAAAATGGAGTAAGTAGGATTTATTAATTTTGCTCAGTAACAGAAACTGCTCACTTTTTCACATTAGTTTTCTGCATTCTAGAGCTTGATCAAGTACATAATACACATTACATTCAGGGGCAGCTCTTAGAGTAGTGTGAATGGTGTGACTGCACTAGGCACTGTCATAGGGGGGGGGGGGGGGTTGCAGAAAATTCTACGAAAGATTATAAAATAAAACCCAGTCACCTGATTACTACTTAACCCTACCTGCCAAAATAAATTCTTTACAGCAGTGGGTTGGGTTGTGCACATTTCAAAGGTATACACATATAGTGTGAAACTCGCACTTGACGTTGTAGAAATATTAACAAATTGAAACCAATATCTATACACTTATAACTTGTCTATAAAACATAAATAGCAAAGATTGTATTATTGCGCCAGCCGTTGTCTTGGCCTTCATTCACATGCAGGTGCATGTTTATTGTGATTTGTCTGTATGGCGAGCTCCAAGTGAAATTGAAACGTTAACGTTACTTATTGTCAAAACGTTACTACTGTTAAAGTAGGTATGGTGTAAGTACACTGAATGTTATGTAATGTATGTAATGTTATGTTATGTAATGCCTAAATGTATTTTTTGTAAATGCAACTAACGCATTGCATAATGTTTAGCACCATCGGTAAAACAGCTAAACCTTTTTTTTACTTTCTCTACTACGTATAGTAAGTAGGGGAAGTATTGTATTCCACCCAAAAATTCGATACCGAGATTTCACCGGAAATACATGTTTTGAGACCCCCTGAATCCAAAAAAAGCATTTTTAGAAACATGCCTGTGTGTGTGTGTGTGTGTGTGTGTGTGTGTCTGTCTGTCTGTCTGTCTGTCTGTCTGTCTGTCTGTCTGTGTGTGTGTGTGTGTGTGTGTGTGTGTGTGTGTGTGTGTGTGTGTGTGTGTCTGTGAACAGCATAACTCAGAAACGAACAGTCGGATAAACACCAAACTTGGTATTTAGGTTCAGCATCTTCCACAGATGCAACACGAAGTTTTTCAAGAAAATCCCCCCACCCCAGATTATCCTTTACATGGAACATGGCTCTAACGATTTTGATTAAAATATCATATGTTTAAGATATTTTCATGACAAATGAAATGTGTATCTCGAATTTTCTGGGAATGTCTCCAAAAGTATTATTCATTGTGAACAACATTTGCATAACTGGTAAACCATAAGAGATAGACAAAATTTTACTGCACAAAAAATGTAGATCGCGTTAAAATACACAATTTATGTCATATACATTTTTTTTGTTGAGTGAACCATTTTTGAGATATTGCTTGTTATTCCCTTAAATTTTCCAATACTTATACTTATTCTCAAATTCGTTATTCATTTTTTTTATGTCCTGGCCATGCAAAGAGAATGGAATGCGCCACATAGCAACCAGTGCTTAAAAGATTTGAGTATCATTTAAAACCTACCATATTCCCCTTGCATCTACAAGAAAATTAGCAATAAGGTTAACATCTCGATATCTCGATTAACATGAAGCATATGGAGAATAAGCATTTGTAAAAATAGTTTGTACAAGAGTAGAGAAAGTCATGTGAGTGTAACACATCAGATTTTTTCTCTGTCCTTCATGTCAAAATTTCATTATCTTGAAATAGATGCAGAGTTTACTTGGGATAGCTATCCAACCATCTTTGATCAGTGTTACAATTCATCTAAAGCTGTTAATCTTTTTTTTTTTTTTGGAGGAGGGAGGCTATGACTTGTGAGCTTGACAAGGATAAGAAAAAGCGTGAAGGAGGTGCCACACCATTAATGTCTTACTCATAACTGATGATTAACAGCTAAATACTTGTTTTTAGAATAATTCTTACTCATAAACGTTATTTAGTACTAACCAATAGCTAACAGCAAACTTAACTAATGTCAAATTAAACATCGTCGGACCCTTGTATGAGTGTCTAACTAACAAAATGGCATCCCTCAACAGTCTGTGTAGCTGTTAATTTATCTGACAAAACTCAACTATGTGAAAAAGTTTTGATATTTTTTAGCTTTGGCATGGGTAGTAAAAAGCAGTTATACCTGTCAGAAGTCATACAAATAAAATTTACGACAATAAGTACTATTATCTTTGCATCCAGGCATTCTTTTGTATTTTTTTTCCCAAATAATGCCGAAATAAAATACAAATACCTACTTGAGTAAGCAATAATCAAGCTCTAAGCAAATGGTCAACAGTTGTGTTCCATTGTCTCTGTGTGAACGTGTCACGTGAACTTTTTGTGTGTGTATTTTTTACTTGCAATGCAATTTCAAACAGTAGATGTGGGACTTTTAGCTATGATTTCAATATTTCATTTGTTCATCTGCAAAGTGTTACTATACTAAAAATAATTCTGTGTTTCTCAACTAAATGCATCTTAAACATTGTTTATGAGTTAAGAACAGTTAAACATTACTTAACGTCTTAAGCGGTTATTAGTTAAACTGTTATTTTGATGGTATCAAGACCTTTTTATAAGTAAGACAGTTAATATTTGAAAATAAATGTAGGCGTGAATTTTAGTTCTATAAAATCTACCTTCATTGTAATTCTTGTTGCACTGTAAACACTTTTAGCTGTGTTAAATATCTATTTTCAGGCATTTAACTTTGCTAAACGTATTTATCAACTAAAATTTTGTTATGCAATGCACTAATTTAATTTAGCATTAAATTATGTTTAACTGACATTTAAATAGAATTAGGCTCTGTTATGCAAGAGGCTCTAAATTGGTACTCGAAAATCAGCTTTTCAATACATTTTCGTTGTGTATGAATAATGTATTGTATTTGTTGCTCCCATAGTAAAACTGTCTGAGTGACAATATTTTAGGTGTAGAATTGACTTTAGGTAATTGTAGTTTATGTTGGTATCGTAAATGCTTACAAAGTATAATGTATCCGTTATAGACAATTGCTACCTTCATAAAAACTATCTAGCACACAAAACTTAAAAAGAATATGAAATAAGCAAGGTGAAACTGAAAAGGCTGCAAAATATTTGAGAGTTGAAAAGATCATCTCAATCGTCATCAGAACTAGTTCAACATGCAATGGTAAAATACCTATTTAATAGAATTCTTCAGACAAAACCCTGTAGATGAAGAGCAGCATGTATAAGAAGATTAAGCTATTTCTAGAATGTCATTTGCAGTTCAAAATATTATAGAAGAGGTTATATCAGATATACCGAGTTGCTGACGAAAGGCGGACGGAGTCGGACGTGTTAAACATGCGCTCGCACAAAGGAAAGAATGGGAATCCAAATTGAGGTGTATAGAGTTAGAATTGGAATATTTAATGGCTACAGGATTAATAGACAAGCTGAAAATTTAAAGAATTGACCTGTGATAATGTCATGGTTCGTGTTTGTCATACTGGTACTGCTAGTAATTGGTGGAATAGAAAAAAATCCGGGGCCGGAAATGGAACAAGATATCCAGAGTATGCTTAAAGAAATTGCAGAAGATATAAAGAATATAAAAGCAATGAAGAAGAAAATTGATGAGAAGATAGATGGAAAATTTGAGGAGCCGAAAAATATGTGGGGAAAATTTTAAAGAGAAGTGAATAGGGAATTAGCTGAATGCAATAGAAAAATTTTACTTGGAAAAGACAGAAGACAGAAGAAGGAAAATGAATGTGATAATTTTTGGAGTCAAAGAATTAAGAGAGATATGAGTTTGGGATCAAATTGAAAGAATCTTACAAGATAAACTGGAATTAAAACTTGGAGGATGGGAAATGAGAGATGGTTTTAGAGTCTGGAAAAAAGAATGAAATCCAAGACCGGTAATTGTCAGATGTGCTTCAATGAAAATCAAATGGGCAATTTTATCAAATGCCAAAAAGCTAAAAGGAACAAGAATATTAATAGAACAGGATTTTGGGAAGAAAGAGAGAGAAATAACAAACATTTTACTTCAAGAAATGAAGAATGCGAGGGTTAAAGCAGAGAAAGCTTTTGTTAGAGGGCTGGATTTGTGGATAAATGGAAGGAAGCGGGATATGCATCAGCAAAATATAAGCTATGTGTCAGAAGAAGTTCAACGAACATCAGTAGAAATATTGGATTTGGAGACACATAGTTTAAATGAAATGTCACAAGGTGAAGTTAGCACGAGGAAGAGAATGGAAGAGGAGAGAAGGGGAAGCGGAAGGCATACGTCACTGAGCAAACAGATTGTACCAGAGAAACAGCTGATAGAGGACACGCGCAGAACGGCTTGTGAGGAACTGTGGGACTGGACGTGTGGAGAGAATCCAGTCTCAGTATTATTTTGTCACCTGGAGGGAGCATTATGCAAGTAGAAGTTATGCGGGGCAGAAGGCAGAAATGGGTAGGATGACTAGGAGTAGGGCTAAATTACAGGAATTTAGATTTGAGAGAAAAGGTTCTGTATAGGAGAAGGAATTGGGGGTTATATTCTGGAATATTGAAGGATGGTGGGATAAAGTGAAGGGTGGAGAAATATCTCAAATTTTAAATTTAGCGGATGTGATAGGTGTGGTGGAAACTTGGTTGTTAAGAAATAATAATGTGGATGTGAGTGATTTTGATTTTTATGGGAAATGTGGTATTAAAAGGAAAGATAAGTGGAGAGGATCAGGAGGCTTAGCTTTATTAGTGAGAAAAAGCCTTCAAATTAAAGTGAAAGTATATGAAGATTTAGGTGAAGAATCGGTACTGTGTGCTGTAAGTGGTTTTTGGGAAAAAGAAAGTGTATATGTTGCAGTAATATTGTAACACCCCATGGGGGTGGTTACCCCTGCAGTAGGTGATTACACAGGGGGGGTTGGTAGCTCAGAGGTACGGGGGGATGCGTTGGTACCGGGGTGGTAGGCAGGCCAGGGTGGCGCTCTAGGATAGGGGGTATTTAAATAAAGCACCGGGGATGCATTGGCCCAATAAATTATACTTCTTGCTTTAAGTGTGCGTACATTCAGTTCGGGGTGAAGCCCCGACAAGTCAATAGAACTTAGATGAGTCGCATGCTTACCTGGTTAACTGTTGGCGAGTGTGACAACTGATCTCTGATTACTCTCTCTCGTGGGAACTCTCCCTTGGCAACAGCCACTTGGTAACAACAATGAGGCAACTCACACGTAGCAACAACCACAAGGCAATTCACGTAGCAACTCCCACGACCGAGTCAAAACCCTGTAGTATAAACACATACATAAGCGCTAACTCGGCGTTGTGCAGCGTGGACGCTTTCTGTTAACCTGAATTCCACACTTGCGCTGGCTAACAAAATATGTTGCAATTCTCAATGCTCATCCTGGTCTGCTACAATATATAACCTGCCAAGTTCCTCGGAATTTTATGAACCACATTTATTTAACAAGTTAAGACAAAATTTGGAGGAAATATCAATTATGGAGGTATACAAAGGTTTTATAATAATGGAGGATTTCAATGCAAGAGTGGGGGAAAGTCAAATTCAGTTAATAGAACTTTAAGGAGAGTTTACTGGGATAGCAAGAAAGAGGGATAGAAGAAGTAGCAAAGATAAATGTATTAATAATGAGGGAAAGAAATTAATTGAGTTTTGTGAAGAATGTAATTTGGTATTGTGCAATGGGGTTAAAGGAAAAGATTATGCAGGTGAGTTTACATTTATGAACAGAAATGGGCAGAGTGTGATAGATTATATTTTATATTCATTAGAATTAGATGAATATTGCATGGATTTTGAGGTATTGAATATAGTTACCTCTAGTAACCATTTTCCAATAAGAACTGTATTTAGAGGTCCAATGGTGGAAAAAGTAAATGTTAATTATTTAGAACAAGAAGGAATTAAAATTCAAAATTATAAATGAAGAGATGGAAGCAGAAAGCTTTTTAGGAGAGCTGAAAAAGCAATCAAATATGTTAAAGCTAATAGATACAGAAGAAATGCTTAAAGAAAATAAAACTGAGAATGCAGTTGTAAATCTAGAGGATTTAGTGAAACAGGCAGGATGAAAAATGAGAGGGAAAAAGGAAATATATATAAGGAGAGGTTGGTATGATGAGGAATGTAGGATGGCAAAACAGAGAGTATTAAGGGAATTAAGGACATGGAGGCAAACAGGGGATGATCAGGAAAAAGAGAACTTCATGATTGAAAGATGGGGATACAAATTTCTTATGGGAGTTAAGAAGAAGGAATGGGGGAAAAATAAGCCAGGATATTTATGAGGCGACAAGAGTAAATGATTCAAAAACAATTTGGACATTAATAAAAAGAACTTATAAGGCCAGAGTTAGAGAAAATAATATTAGTTCTGAAACCTGGTGCAGATATTTTGGAAATCTTTTGGGAGCAGAACAAGGGGAGTGCCCAAGTATTAGAGAAATAGTAATGTAATGTAATGTAATATTTATTTCATCATTATTACAATAATACAAATAAAGCTTACATCTAAAACTTATGTCTAGTGCACCAGTTTTCTAGCTCCCCCATATTTAGCCCCTAGGCTGTATATATTGGGATAAAGCTACTATACCATCTCTCCACTTTACAAACTATGCTCGTTCAGCTGTACCTTTCTTAAGCTCCTTATCCACTTATCCCTTGTGTTGCCTAAAAATGTCCCCATCATTTTAATTATTTCTACTTTTGTGCTTCCCAACATTCTTAATGCTCACTTTCCAGCTCTCTGGTATCACTTTCTTCTCTTTGATTCTGTTAAATAGCTGTGTCAACAACTTTGTACCCTCTCCTAACTCCCCAAAATTTTTCCAAAATTCCCCCGGAATTCCATCGGCCCCTGTAGCCTTCTTCTGTTTTAATTTTTTTATTTCATACTCTACCTCTATGGTTGTAATCTCTTTGTCTAAGTGATCCACTCTGTTCTCAAAATTTCCCCAATATACTTCACTTTTTTGAACTCTTCCTCCCCCCAATAAACCTTCGAAATGATATTTCCATTCCCTTGGTGTTATCTTATTAACTACCTGTTTCTTTCTGTACATTTCCTTAACAACTGACCATATATATTTATTTTCTTTCCCTCTGACCGCCTCCTTAATCTTTTCTCCCATTCTTTGCTGCCAATCCTGCTTTTTCTCATCTAGTAGACATTTATAACCCCTTTTATTTGCTAAAAAAATTTGCCTATCTTCCTCCTCTTCTGACCTTCTCCATCTATCCATTTCTTTCATCACTTCTTTCTTAGCCTTTCCACACTCTTCATCATACCACCCACACTGATTTACACTCACTTTAGGCTTCACTTCCATCCTGCTACCTGCCCAGTTAATCATTGATTCTAGCCTTTTCAGTGCTCCCTCTATCCTCCCACATTGTAATGCTTCTCTAATACCAAGTTTCCTTAATTCACCACACTTGGAAGTTAAATTACACCTAAATTGTTCTGCATTCTCCTCTTTCCATTTGTAACTTCTGATTTGTTTTAATGCTAATTTTTCATCTTCCTTGTAACATAACCCTAGTCTTATTTTCATCTTTAATGGAAAATGACTACTATTTGTTATTATGTTCATAATCTTGAATTCTTCCATCACCTCTTTGACTCCTATACTACATATCATATAGTCTATTACACTTTGGCCGATTACACTTACAAATGTAAACTCTCCCCACGGGTCCTCTCCTTTGTATCCATTACATATTATTAAATTATTCTGTTCGCAGAATTCTATTAACTTTCTACCTTCTGCATTTATCACTTTATCTCTACTTCTCCTCTCCTTTTCCTCATTTTTTTCCCAGATACATTCACTTTCTACATTTAAACTTCTTGGATTATATTCCCCTACTCTTGCATTAAAATCCCCTACTACAATGAACTCTATGTTAGGATTTTTGCTTCTTAATTCTTCCATACTATCACTCAGTCTTATATATAAATTGTCCTAATAAAATTCAGAGACTTCTGGTGGGTTATAGACTATGCCTAATCCTATACAAACTTCCATCCCCTTCACCCTATTTATCTTTATCCACATTATTTGGCCTTTCTCTATACTCAACACTTCACACACATTTATTCCACTACTCTTGTTAATGAACGCTCCAATACCACCGGAGGCCCTCCCTCTTTTGCTTTTCCTTTTACCATGATCCTCTATATAGTCATATCCTACCACATCTATCTTCTCACTTTCATTCAACCAAGTTTCCACCATTACTATTATTTCACCTAATTTTAGCACTTCAAATACTTCGCCATTTATCACTTTCGCTTTTAGCCCTTCCACATTAAATGACACCACCTTCAAATCTAGACCCTATCTTGAATCCCTTCTTCCCTCTCTGTATTTTTCTAACTTTGCCCTATATCTAGTTTTCCTCTCCTGCGCCACCGGATCTTCTTTCTCCTCCTCTAATTCCAGGATACTTCCTTCTGGGGTTGACACCACTTTGAGGCTGCTTCCACTCGCGATCATCTGTTTTTCTCGATCAGCTGCCACCAGGGTCATCGCCTCTTGCTTCTCTCGTTCACTGGGTATGACGCATCTCCTTGGTGACGTCACGCCAGCTGTTTCCTCCCTTCCACTTGCACCTCTATGCATGTGTCCCTCTCGTTCTTGGATTACGTCGGCCGGTTTCACTGCATTCGCTTTCTCTGCTGAATTTGCTCTGCTTGTTGTTCGATCTGAAATCAAACGCTGACTCATATCCTGCTTCCTGCCGTCTATCCACAATTCTAGTCCTCTTACAAATGCTTTTTTTCCTTCTTGCCTGGCTTGATTCATTTTCGCTAATAATAATCTTCTTATCTCTCTCTCTTCTTTTCCATAGTCTCGTTCAACAAAAATTCTCGTTCCTTTCAATTTTCTTCCGTTATTCAAAACTGTCCATTTGATTTTACTAGTTGCAAATTTTACTACTATAGGTCTGGCTCTGTTGCCCCTTCTTCCGATTCTAAAACACGTTATAATTTTCCAGCCTGCCAGCTTTATATCCATTCGTCTTTCTAGTATTTCCTCCACTGCTTGCTCTAGGCTTTTCTCTCTGTTTTCCTCCACCCCGAATATCACTATATTGTGTCTTCTTGTCTCCATTTCCATATTCCGTTCCATCTTGTTCAATCTTTCTTTACAGATGCAAAGTTCTTCATGCACTTCCTTCGTTGTAGTGAACAGCATTCCTTTCAATTCTTCTATCTTTCTGTCGATATTTAATTCTATTCTCTTTTCTATTTTCTTCAGATCCACTATATCCTCTGAAATGATTTTTAACATTGTCATTATCTGTGTCATTCCTTCAGGTCCTGGGTTTAATTCTACTCCTCCAATAACCAATAATACTGCCAGGATCACAAACAGCCATAGGTATTCCTTTGATAGTTGATCCCTTTTCTCTTCCTTATTCTTTTTACCGTTTGTAAAGCACCCAATTCTGGCCCTATACACTTCCAAATCTACCCCCATTTTTCTTTTTTCCGATCTTTCCAGGAGCACTATGTATACATGACCGCTCGCTTCCGCTGCTCGCGCTAGACTCGAGAAATAGTATATATTGAGCAATTAGATAGATAAAAATGAATGAAGTAAGAGAACAAATAAATAGATTAAAAAAGAAATAAAGCGAGTGGCATAGATGGAATTCTTGGGGAATTTTGGAAGGCTTGGAGTGTGAACGAAACAGATTAGGATTGTTAGTTAGACTTTTAAACAATGTATTTGAAGGAGGAAAGGTATCGAAAAGTTGGAGATTATCAATAGTAGTACCGATATTTAAAAATAAGGGGGAGATAAATAACCCAGCAAATTATAGGGGAATTAGGGAACTCTGTTTTAGGCAAGATATATGGGGAGGGGGGGGTTGGCAGAAAGGGTTCAAAAGTGGACGGAAGATGAGAAAAAAATTATCGGTCCTCCAATCAGGTTTTAGATCTAATAAGAGTACACTAGATAACAGTTTTATTATAACCACAATGGTAAAGAAATATTTAAAAATATTTAAACAACAAGAGAGGGAGATTATACATGTTATTTGTAGATTTTGAAAAGGCCTTTGATACGATAAATAGAGAAGCACTGTGGTTTAGGTTTAAATTGAACAAGAAAGGGATGAGTACTACCTTATAAGAGTACTTCAAAGAATATATACTGATAATCAGTTTTGTATTAAAATTGCTAATAATAAATTAACGAGAAGCATTCCGAATAATATTACTTAAGACAAGGTTGTAAATTGAGTCCTGTTATTATTTAATCTGTTCATAGACGATATTTTGGAATCAATTAGAGTAGAGAACAGACATATGCCAATAATTAATAATAAGGAAATACCTGGTTTGTTATTTGCAGATGATTTAGTCGCAGGATCTATAAGTAATGTGGGACTAGCGAGAACAATTGAAGTGATAGATAAATTTTGCAAAAAATGGAGTGTAAGAATTAATATAAATAAAAATGGTTTTTAAGAAGGGCAATAAATTACGGAAATATGAGAAATGGTATTAGCATGGAAGAGAAATTGAGGTAGTCCAAAAATTTGATTATTTAGGGATACAACTAAGCAGCAATGGTGGGTGGAGCAAACAGAAGAGAATAGTGTTAGCTAAAGGAAAAATGGCAATGAAGGCCATCAAAACTTGTATAGATAAATTACCAGAAATGCAATTAAAATGGTTAGAGAGAATTTATACTACTGTAGTAGAAGCAAAAATGTTATATGGAGCAGAGATTTGGGGCCTGGAAGAAGGGTGGGTAAATATAGACATGATCCATAGGAACTTTTGTAAACAAATATTGGGCTTACCAAGATCATCACCAAATGTAGTAGCTCAAGCTGAATTAGGAGCATGGGAATTAAAGGAAAAATTGTGGAAAGAGTGCTAAAATATTGGATTAAATTAGAAATTTCAATGATCAGAGCATTTTACCTCAATGTTTGATATTGCAGGAAAGACTTATAAAGAGTCTTGGCTAGATAAGATAAAGGAAACCTTGATGAAGATAGGTTTTGGGGAGATTTGGAGAGCTAAAGAATTATTACAAATAGGTTTCTGGAATGAAATTAGGACAAGAATAGAGGATATGGAAAAAGAAGGTTTATTAGCGAGTTTTATTTTTAAGAGCTCACTGAGATTAACAGAAATGAAAGGAGTATGGAGCAGGGAACAGTATGTTGATATATATGATAAAATAGCAACAGCAGGATTTGCATGGGCTAGGACAGGGGTGGTGAATTTGAAAGGTTTGAGAAAAGAGATTGATTTGGAGAAATGCCCACTATGCCATTGGAAAGTTAAAGAGTGGCATTTAGTTTCAGAGTGTGAAGAAACGAAGTTGCTTAGAAAGAGGATAGAGAAGAGAGAATGGTTAAATTTACCAATAGAAATTCAAGCTTAAAAGTTAGTAAATGTAAAATCTAGGAAAAATATAATAGAAGTAGGAAACTTTTTGGGCAGAGTAAGAACAAAATGGATGAGGAAAATTAGCAAGGAAGAGGTAAATGAGTATTAAATTACAGTAGTTTTTATTTGATATGTTGCAAGTAGGATCCAACAACTTGACAACCTCAAGGTTTGAGTTTGTTGGGGTTCAAGGTAAAGCAACTCAAGGTAGAGTTAGAGTTAGTATTGGAGATTAAATAAATTGATAATTGTACTTTTAGATTAGGAATGCTGGCTACCAGTGTTCCACACCAGTAGTTAAGAGGTTAATTTTTTTTTATATATTTTATTTTATTGTTATTTTTAGTAACTGGGTTAAGAATAAATTTGTAAAATTGTTGTAAATTTATACAATTAACTGGGTTAATAAAATTACTCACTCACTCACTCACTCACTCACTCACTCACTCACTCACTCACTCACTCACTCACTCACTCACTCACTCACTCACTCATCTACACCATCACCTTTTCAAAATATAAATTAAGATATTTCAAAATGTAATGTAATATTTATTTCATCATTATTACAATAATACAAATAAAGCTTACATCTAAAACTTATGTCTAGTGCACCAGTTTTCTAGCTCCCCCATATTTAGCCCCTAGGCTGTATATATGGGATAAAGCTACTATACCATCTCTCCACTTTACAAACTATGCTCGTTCAGCTGTACCTTTCTTAAGCTCCTTATCCACTTATCCCTTGTGTTGCCTAAAAATGTCCCCATCATTTTAATTGTTTCTACTTTAGTGCTTCCCAACATTCTTAATGCTACTGCTTCTTTGTTTAGCTTGTCCCATTTTTTATTCCATATAACCTCTCTCCACCTTTTAACCTTATCACGTTCTATTAGACAATGAAAAGTACTACCCGATTCATCACACAGAATACATCTCCCCGAACAATTATATCCATTCCTTTTTAAAAATATTACTCCTGTGCGCATCCACGCAAGACCTATTCTACCAAATTGATTACATATATCTACATACTTCTCCCTTCCCCAATTTCTTTTAACTGATTTATACAAGATCAATGATCTTTTATCCTCAAAACTAGCCCATATCTCTTGTTTCTCGATATCTTCCACCCTCAATCTCACTTCTTTCCAAAACCCACTGTTATTATATTTATCTAATAGGAAAATATTCCTCATGCCAATTTCTTTTAGGACATTTCCCATCTCCCCTAACCAACACTCTTCTCCTAGGACAGCTTTTTGAAACTGTATACATTCTTTTAATATATTATTATCTTCTAAATTTAAACATCTATACCAATACTTCAAAATTCTTTCCACTATTATACCTTTTCTCCCTACCCTTCCTAGCTCTGCCAGTGCCACGCCCCTTGGTGAACTCTTGGGTAAACCCAAAACTTCTTTACAAAATTTCAAAATAGTCACTGGTGGATCCTGCAGCCAGAAATGAAATAATTATTCGAGGTCCTGTAAGTAAAAAAATGAGCAACGAAAAACATCCAAGAAAAATGATGGATGTCAGTTTCCAAATATGCACTTTCAAAGGGCAATGCCAAATGGAGAAACTTATAAAGAAGATGGCTCATTTACTCTTAAATTTTCAGATAAAGTATATTGTTTTTACTCCTGTTTATTCAACAGAAGTTCCCACTTTAATTTAGGAAAAGGACAAGGATTTGAAGACTGGAGGCACTTACCAGTGCATCTCAAAACTCACAAAACATCCTCAGTTCACCAGCGCGCCATGCACAGTTGGATAGAAGCATCGATTCTATTAAAGAACTTCAGTGGAATTGACAAGCATTTTCAAAAATAAATTAAAGATGAGAAATCATTGTGAGTTGCTATCCTCAAACAAATGATGTCCATAGTATTCTTTTTAGCAGACAACAATTTGTCATTCAGAGGCAGCTCTGGATCTGAAACATTATATACTCCTAATAATGGTAACTTCCTGGGTTTAGTGCAACTGCTAGGAAAATTTTACCCTGTGATGATGGAGTACCTCTGCTATATTGTTAATAAGGAGACTAATGTCTACTATTTTGTTAAACATATTCAAAACAAATTGATTGGCTTACTTGGAAATGAAGTTCAAAATAAAATTTTGACTATGATAAAGTCATCTAAATACTTATCCATTATACTGAATTGCATACCTGATTTAGTCATGTTGAATTATCATTAACATTGCATTTTGTTGACACTAATGAAAATGAAGTCCAAATGCAGGAGTGTTTTGTTACGTACAAGCTGGTAAGTGACTACAGGGGCTGGACTCAGTGGCCTCTTTCTTGATGATATTGTGCAACAGCTCGATTTGGATATGAACAATTGTCAAGGCCAAGTATGATAATGGATCTAATATGGTAGGAGTAAACAAAGGTATTAAAAGCAGAATTCTGAACCAATATTCACAAACATTTTTAATCCATGTGGCTGTCATAGCTTAAATTTGGTAATAGCAGATACTGCCAAAACATCTGCTAAATCGCTTTCCTTGTTCAGATTTCTTCAAAGATTGTTTATTCTGTTCTCTGGATCAACAAAGTGATGGCAAGCAATACTATCGCTGAAAAAAGTTTGTGAAAATCATTGGGAGAGTAGAGTGTCTGACCTCGCTGTAGTTCGTTATTACTACTCTTCAGTTTGTGATGCCCTTCTGGATTTTCACAAAGAAAGGAATGGCCCAATTACAGCATAAGAGGCCTTGTCCCTGATTCAGAACATGAATCAATTTGAGTTTATAGTAACAATGGTGGTTTGGTATGATATATTGTTTCAAGCAAACATTGTAAGTAAGGCTATACAGTCTGAAACTATGGATTTTCCAAACGCTTCACAATTGCTGAAGAACTGCTCGAAATTTGTAAAAGAGTACCAAGGTATTCATCTGTTCTGATAACAGCTAGGGAAATTGCTTCTCAGGCTGGGACAAATACTATTTTTAAGCCTGCCTGATCCCGAAGAAATAGAAATTATTTGAATACAAGGCTGTAGATGAGACATCAACAGATCCTGAAGAATTGTTTAAAATAAACATCTTTTACCCTATGATTGTTACAATTGAGAATGCATTGGTCACTCGATTTACACACTATCTAAATTTAATTATACATGATCCTTTTTATACAATATCAAAACAATTCCTGAAAAGTCCAAATTGGAAAAAGTCTGTGCAGATTTATAAAGAAGTTTAACCGATGGGAGGAAAATATGACATCTGGTTGTGAATTGTTTGAGGAACTTTTAAACCTGAATTCATTATTGAAAGAGCTTGAATCAGCAGAACCAATAAAGTTCAACTTACTAAGCAAAATGTTTGGCAGTACATGTTCCCAAATGTGCGAACAGCACTTTGAATTTTGCTGACCATACATGTAGCTATTGTTAAAGAAGAGTGAAGTTTCAGTAAATTAAAATTCATTAAAACTTATTTACATTCAACTATGTGTCAGGATAGACTACCAGATCTAGCAAATTTATCTATAGAAAATAGTATTGCCCAGGATTTGAATTATTCTGAACTAATAAAAAAAACTCTGCAGGTGCAAAAGCAAGGAAATTGGCAGTCTAGGCTTTTTAGTTCATTTTTTTATTTCTTAATTTTTTTTCAATTTAAAATTAATTCACTACCTAAATTTTACGTATACATGATGTGAGCATTGTCTGCGCCATGATAGCTTAAATAAACCTTTTCAAACAAATATTGTTTCTTTTTACTGTTATTGTTTCTCATCCATACTACTACTACTACTACTACTACTACTACTACTACTACTATACTAATCTTTCGGAGGCCTGAGGTATTAATAATGTAAAAACTGTATGTTGATTTTAGTCTCTTACGTACAGTTTAGTCCCTACAGGAGGCAGGCACCACAACAGGATCTTGTACCACCTGAAAACCTTGCTAGGACCGCCCTTGATTAAATTCTAAGGGTGTACAAACTCAGTTAAGTTTCTAAAAGGAAAGAAGGAAAGGAAAAGGGTATTATTTGAAAAACAAAATCAACTTTGCATTTATATTGCATTTTAGCATAACTTCTGCATTCTCAGTCAATTTTGATTTTATTGGATTTTCAAAACACATTAAGTGGAGACTCATGAAAAGTGGGATAAAGAGTGACAGCCTTTAAGAGTATTTTGTCTGTATTTGCACTGATGAAAAATCACCACCCATACTTATTGTTAAACCTAAAAAGCAGCTTAAGAGGTGTGGAAATAATATTTTTTGCTATCAGAAGAAAACAGGAATTATTGATGAAGAGCTCCACATGGTATTTATGTAACACATTTAAAGTACCTATGCCCTAATCTCTTCACCTAAATATCCACCATCATTGATACCATTTAGTACCATAGATTAGGAAAGCAAGATCTTGTCTGTGTGTTTGCTTTACTAACTTCAAAACAACAGGGTTTGTACACAAAAGTGATTGAGAATATTTTAAATAAAGGAATGATGACAGTAAGCTATATCCAGAAAGGACAATGGCAGATTTTGGGAAAGCCATCTTAATTAGTGCTGAACAGGTTCTGCCTAATACTGAAATTAATTGCTGTTTCTTTCATTTGAGTAAATGTATCTACAGGCAAGTTCAGGCTCATTTAGTAGCACAGGTATATTCTCAGAAATGACTATGAAGTAGTATTGCATTGGTAGTTAAAGAAGAAACATGAAAAAGAGGTTGCTGGATATCAGATATTTGTTTTACAAACTATCTACTCTGTCATAAATGTGACGAAATTACAAATGTGTGGATAATAGAAAATTAGTAAATAGATATTTAGTTGTGAGAACTGTTTGAGCTTAATTTTGCTCTGTAAGTTTATGCTTGTGTGCTAAGTAGGAAACAGTAATTACTTTTTTATAATGCAACTGCTAAACATGCAAAATAAATACTGCAGTACAGAATATGCAAAATATTTTAACTACTTTTGTTTTGAGAAACATAAGAAAAGCAAAGGAAAGAAAACCTTATATAAATAGTAAGTTTGGTTGTTATGTGGTGCAATAGCCTATCCCAGTTTCTCGTATTTTGTGCTGCAGATTTTCACACCATCACTTGAAGGAGAGAATTTGCAAAGTTGATTTATATCTGTAACTTTTGTTCTAGATACGTTTTCGTCTTTGATCAAGTTTTGCTGATGTGCAAACCAAAAGGCGTAAGTATGAATGATTACTAATACCAGGATTCACTTTTTATTCTTTTATACCTATTGCCAGGAAACATTTTGGTACATATTCAGCTCCTTTAGATTACATTTTTTAATTGAATCTTGAGTTGGTGGAATACACTAAAACTTCACTTACTTGAAATTAATCAAACATGTTTTGAAAGCACCGCTTGCTTTCATCTTCAGCTTTTTTCCGACTGAGCATGACGGGAATTCAGGTCCATAGGTGTATGTGGTGTAGAAGTGGTGTTATCTGGTGTGTCCATGATGAAGCTGCTTAGATTGTTGAGTGGTAGGATTTCAAAGTTCATTATCATTTTCATGTGTTTGATTATGTGTATGTTTTCCCAAACTTTTAGTTCTGTTGGATTGGTGGTGCATTTCAGGAGTGTGACTTTGGGGTTGATGTCGTGGTTTGTGGTCCAAAAATTGTTTGCTATGGCAGTTTTGCCCATCTGTTTCTTGGATATACATCTGAAGTGTTCTTTCCTTCTGGTTTCAATATTTCTTTTTGTTTTACCAACATACACCAAGTCATAATTTTCGCAGTTAATTAGGTACATGTCAAAAGAAAGCTAAAGATGAAAACAAGCGGTGCTTTCGAAACATGCGATTAATTTCAAGTAAGTGAAGTTTTAACGTATCCATCAACTCAAGATTCAATTAAATTATTGTTTCGCTTCGCTGCCTCTAACTCCTGAATAACACTTCCTTTAGATTACATGTTTTCAGTTTGAAGTGGTATTGTGTAACTAGTATCTTCTAGAAACATGTGGAATTCAGAATTGTAATCTATCCAAAATTTAAAAAAAACTTGTATACAGAAGCTGTGAATTGAGTCTTTGTAGGCAGTCGAAACAGATATATGAACCCATTTCTTGGCCACTAACTATTCTGACAGACCATGCTCGGTTGCTTACAGGTTCATGGTCACTTGATTATGTTTAGTTATTTCTAGTGCCTTAAATGAAAAAGCCACTCAAGTTTGTGTTATAAAAGAGGAGAAATGATGTGCGACTACCCCAAGTCCAGTTGTGCAGGCTAAATAAAACAATTTGTGAATGGCTTAAGCCAACCTAAGTTGGACACCTGTATAAATTTACTGTGAATAGCCAGAAGACCCCTCCTAATTCACTCTGAAGAAACTCTGGAGAAAAACAGGGGAGACAAGTACTTTCTACAGGAAAAATTTATGGCAGGAAAAATATTTTATGTCAAATAGCTGTTTTCATAGCATTGATTATTTCCAAAATACCCATATTTGTAAACTTGTTCAAATAGTTTAATTTTTTGCAGCATCTCTGTTACATGTTTGAACTTGTGTGATTCTTATTTTTTTCTTTTTTACATTTGAACCCTTTAATTACACAGGTGGCTTGTAACATGAACAGTTGTATTTTTTCTACATATTTTGTGTAACCAGATTTTATATTGTCTAATTTGAAAAAAATATTTGTGCAAACATATATCATGGCTAATGTAAGGATGATATAGGAATCACTTTAAATAGGAACTGCATGTTATATAAGGTATACCGTGAATTGATAATAGTAGAGAAAAGCATGTGACCGTCACATTAGATATTTTTATTTTTAATGGAATAGTGAAAGCAAAGATTAACCTGAAATTTAAGAATGTTTCTGAAGTACAAGCTGTCAGTATAACCATTTAGGTAAGAAATAGCTGCACGTACAAAAGATCATATAAAAAGAAAAAATTGGCTCAAGAAAGAAAAGGAGAGACTCCTTAGGTCACTTACATTTTGGGAATGAATTAGTAACATGCAAGGACATTGATATGCTGTAATTTATAATATGAAATAGGAAGCATGTAATTGGTAAGTATATAATTACAATGGCTCATATTCCTGCAGTAACTTTTGCGTGCAAAAATGTAAACCTTTTCAGGAGAAAAAATGCCTTTGTTAGTGACATTTTACACTTGCATGCACTGTACACATCTGTCAAGCTCTCTTAATGATGATGCTCTATAGCCAAAAACAAAATGTCATAACAAAATATTTGTTGAATATACTCAAAGATGTTTTTTATGATTAATTCAGTGGCAGCATAATATGAAATTATACATTTCCATACTTTCAAAAGCAAATGTTACTATTTCACCTATTCAATGGAGCAAAAATCTATAAACCACCAACATGTCATACAAAATGGAGGTGTTGCAAAATTAGCGTATTTTAATAAGCTCCACTTATCTAATTTTTGCAAGAAACAAAAGCAGCAGTTTTGTGAAATATTTATTCAAGTTGTCAGGAAGGGATTATAATCTTCATTATTAACAAAGGTGATGAATGACAGTTTCAAGCAGGGAGAAGGGGATTGCTTGGTAACCAGCATGTGGCACCTACCAGGCAAGTCATTATTTTGTTATTAAAACATTAATGCTTTATAAATCACATGTCTTTCCTTATTCTTTTTTGCTGGATTCTCCTTCAGAGTCCAAATCCCAAAGAGATCTGCACAATGGAATTGATTTATAGCTCAAAATTATCAAATGTTACTGTTAAACAGCAGGCAAGATCAGATAAAAAACACTCTGAAACAAGCTGTCACTGATTGACTAGGAAGCATGTGACTATGATGTCAGAGTTTTTGTTGCAGCACAACCAACTTCATTTGTGATAGGCACTAACAAAACAAGCAAAATATCTTTACTTATTTGAAATTATTGTAATAAGCCTGATTATGCCAAAGTTGAAACTGACACTTTAAAATACAAGTTATTGGTTTGACGGATAATATCAGCAAATGCATTAAAAGGATGTTCAATGAAAACCAATATACCATCTTTGTTGATTTATATTTTTTCTTTCCTTTGTTTATTTTTCTTTTCTTTCTTTTTCTTGCTGATGTTTTAGGTTACTGGCTTGTTTTTGTGCCAATGGTGTTTTTGTCCAAAAAGCATAAGAAACTAAAGAGAAATTTGTTCCATTACAGACTGCTCAATATTGTTTTACGGAATCCCTAAGTCTGTCAGAATATGCAATCGATGATAAGCATAGTGCAACATCTAAGGACTCAGTCACATGGTGGTTTCTGGTTAAAAAAACTAAAAGCACAGCATATACAATGCAAGCACGGACTGTAGAATCCAAGCAGAAATGGATAACTGCTCTATTGGATGCTTTGTAAGGAAAATGTTTCTAATCTTTTTCTTTGTAGTTTTTAAGTATGTATTAAAGGTCTGTTAATATATGTAAATGCACTTCTACAAAGAATAGCTTCATAAGAATAATTTTAATGCTCTTAAAATATATGCATGTCATCTGAAACATGTCATGTGAAACAGGTGTTTTATAACTACTTATTTTTATCAAAAGAGGTCGCAATGTCTATATATGCAAAATTATTGCTGTGTAATAATAACACTAATACACTTATAACAAGAAATATAAATGGCTTCTAAGGTTTCTGTGTAATAATGAGAGAATTATAAATTATCATTTATGAATCGTGCAATGTTTAGGTAAGCATATTGCAAGCAGATAATTTACACTTTATTCTATAATTTTTTTCTTTCAGTGACAACATTGAACCCAGAGCTTCCAGAAAAACAGATCACAAGTTTGTCATGCATACATTTGACAAACCTGCAGTGTGCAATCACTGTAACAAACTTCTGAAGGGGCTGATATACCAGGTAAACACTTAAAACATACCAAATAAATCAGAGTGAATCATAAGGCAATGGACTATAAGGATATAAATGCTGATTACAGTGAAATGAATGAAAATCTACTTGTAAAGCTATAATTAATAAAATTTCATTTTCATGTTTTAATATTGGAGTTAATCTTTTATTAAATATTTTGCTGAGAAGCCAACAATAAAATATACTATTTTGGATAGTTGATAGTATGAAACTAAATGAGAGAGGATTAAAATTTGGTGTTACTATATGAATCAAATATAAACCAGAATTTTTTTGTAGCGGCTCTGGTAGCGAATGAACTGGTTTGTGGACATAAATTGGTAGTGGTGGGGAGGTCTGCTATTGCTACCTCTATTGAACACATGCAGCAAGCCATATTTTGCATCAGTAAGACAATGAGTGAGCAAGAGGTACACACATCTTTTGCATAATGCATTATAAGTTTCTTGTCAATAAAGGCGTAAAACTCGCTAAAATTTTGAGAAGGCTCAGGCACAGTTCAGGGAAAAAACACTTTCTAAGACTCCAGTATATGATTAGCATAACAAGTTTGTGTCTGGAAGGGAAGCTGTAGAAAACGGACCTCACCAACAATGGTCATGGATAAGCATTACTACAGAAAACACTGTTGCTGTTTCTGATTTTATTGAAGCAGATAGGCACATAAGCATTTTAGAAGTGGCAACAGCAGTAGTAGCAATAAGCTATTGTAATGCACATTCCACCATTCATGATGACATTGAGCACCAAAAAGTGTCTGCCTGGTGGGCTCTTCATCTCCTTACTCCAAAACAAGAGCAAGTTCGAATGGAAGTTTGCCAAAAGCTGCTGGCTCATTTTGAGGAAGAAGGGGAAGATTTTATGCGCCATGTTATGACTTGTGACAAAACATGGATCCACCACTCCTGAATCAAAAGCAGCAAACAACGATTAGCAGAAGAAAGCAGAACCTGTGCTGGTCAGGGCCAAAAGGCACTTGTCAGCTGGAAAAGTGCTGCATGGATTTTGGGGGAAAAACTACAGAAGAGATTCACTGGACATCTTTGGAGCACCCTTCTTATAGCCCAGATTTATTGTATGTGACTATCATTTATTTGGGCCACTTAAATAGGTATTGAGAGGACAGTGGTTAGACATTGACGTAAATGTAGAAGAGTTTGTGCATAATTGGCTGTGCATTCATCCCCAAACTTTTCTTAAGGGAGGAGTACAGAAACTGCCATTTCATTGGCCAAAATATCTTTAAACATCAGGAGATTATATAGAAAAATGATATATTGTTTTTGTACATTTTGTTAATCATGAAATTCATATTTTACAAATTCCAGTGTATATTCGATTCATCTAATATATTCTATGGAAGGAAATATTTTGATTTTGAAAACTGTAAATGGAAAGATAAAATAAACCATAATTTGTTTTATATGTTTCATATTTTCAGTTGCCATGTGTCATTATTTTGCCAAAATATTTCTAATTTCTATTCCTAATGTATACATATGGAAAGAAGTTTACCTGATACTTGGGACCAAAACTGATTTTGCATGAAGCAGAAAACCATGATGATTCAAACTAACAAGAAGCACTCACTTGTTTGAAACAGTGATTTTGTTTTGGTCGCAAAGTTAGCTAATTTGAATAGGTACTTCTCAAAAATTGAAATAGTTTTGGCCCAAAGCTATATTTAGGGCTCCACCTATAACACAAGTTAGTGGCCATCATTATTATCAATTTTCAAGATAATTTTGCACTTTTTAAATATAATTTTATGCTTTCAGTAAAACCCCATTACTTTATGTATGGAGATGCTGTCTTTCCCTTCTCTACTCCACCTAGTCTTTTGGTACCCCAATGCACAGCCATGCTCCTACATCACCACCTGAATAAGCTCCCTGTATATTTTTTTTCTAAAACCTAATGAATTAAACTAAATTGCTAAATTTTTCAGTTGGTTTTAAATACTGAAAGGCCCTCTGCAAACAATTTGTATAGATGCTACTAACTTTACAGAGCCAAGTTGTTTCCTTTTATTCGTAAATTTGAAGCTAATATTTACTTGTGCTTATCTTTCTGCAGGGATACCGATGTATTAGGTGCTCAACTGCTGCTCACAAGAGCTGTATTGCTCAAACTGACCGCTGTGCTTTACCAGTACTTCCACCACGACCATTTCCATCAGATTCCATACACATATCCAGACCTTGGACAAAGTGTGCACTTAATGAGTATCTGTGGTGGGTATGCCAGTATAGAAGTACCTATATTGTTTATCATAGAGTTTACATTATAAGGATATGTAGCAATTAACATATAAGTTTCACACTGACATATGTAGGCTATTCTGAAAAATTGAATCAGATTTTAAAGAGTTCAATGTCATTTGAATCATAGATCTTTGGTTTTATTCACCGTTGCTCAACCACCGAGCTACGATGATGAGGCCAACAAATGTGACATGAATTTCTCTCGCCCATAATTTCTGAACCTCTAAGACTGTCTTAGTATTCTGAGATTTCACATTTTAAAGTTGATTTGCTGTGCTGCTGCATGTGCTTTGAATTCTGGGCTCTAGTTAATCACACTGTAGTAATAATTTAGATTTTTTTTTTTTACAACAGCCATTTGTAATCTATGTTGGAAGTTTGAATTAGATTTGAAAACGTCATTGTCTCTCCTGGGTGTCAAACTAGGCACTTTTAATGCTAATACCTCATCTCCGACAGCTGTGATAGGACCTTTTTTTTTTTTCGAGTGGAGGAGAAAATGATTTAATCACTTACCCCAGCCCCGATGGGAGTCGGGACTGGGAGTGTGGGACTCACCGAGGCGTCGGCATACCCACTAAAAACTCCTCCACCGGATTCAAAGGAAAGGTTTGCTGCGGTACCGCCTAAAGCACCCGCGCAGTCCGAGGTGATGATTACAACTGGGCCGCAGTGCGGTCGCCAGTGGAGTAAGGATGTGTGCTAGGAGACAGGCTTGACCAAGGCCCAGCCTGCCCCCTAGCGAAGTGAAGGAGAAGATAGTTGGGATTCCTGGTGGTAATGCGGTTAATGGCGTTTGGGTTTTCGTTGAGGATGTGGATGGGAAGAGGATTGGGAGGGGTGTGGCATCACATGGGATTCAAGGAAGTTGCGGATGAGGATGTAGGCTTCTTGTAGGTGGTCGTAGTGGCTGTTGAGTTCCTTGAAGTTCTTGGAGATTGAGTCATTGGTGCTGGTCTGTAGCTCTCGAATCCCCGCAACTGAAGCGCCGAGGGCGCCCAGTTGCATGGACCGGTCGTCGCTACCGTCGGTGTGAGGCTCGACAAGGTGGCACTCGATTCTTCCCAGCTTGCGCTGGGCCGACGCGAGGAGACCATCTTCGTCTTGGAGCTTGTTGACCTTGTTGGTGAGAGCAGTGATCACCCTGGCCGAAGTTCGCTGCTTGGCCTCCACGGCCGAAAGGCGCGTGAAGGTTGCACGGCTCAGCTCAGCCAGTTGTGAGGTGAGGTCCTGTATGCCTGCCTGTATGGTTGACAGGAGGCGTTGAAGTCCATGGTGCGTAGCTTCTTCTGTGATGCCGCTGGTCAGGTGCTGAGCCCTCCCTGAGGGCTGCGTCAGGTGGTCGTCGGAAGTTGCTGGTGTCGCTGTAGGTTCTGGCGTTGTTGACGGTGCTGGTGTCGTTGAAGTTGCTGGTGTTGTCGTCGGTCTTGAAGGTTGTCTGCTCCGGGGGTACAGGGGACAATGTGCCTGCCCTGTAAAGTGAGTGTTCCCGGAGCAGGTGGCGCAGAAGCGTCGGCGTCGTCTGAGGTCGTGATGGGTGCAGGCTGACGTAAGGGAGCCTGACCCACAGTAGTGGCATCTGGGAGCAGCGTCGCAAGCTTCTGCTGTGTGCGCAAAGGCACAACAGCGTCGGCAGGGCACCGGACGGTCGCCTCTAGTGGCCTCTGCACGCAGGGTCCTCCCAAGAAGAGGCAGACCTGTGGCTTTGGCCGCTTCCACGTCCGATGCGGCTCCCATGTGCAGGCGGACCAGCAATGTTGGGCCTCTTGCAGAAGAGATGCGTGAGGCCTGTATTGCCGAGCGCCAGTGTTGTCGTGCCGCATCCAGCACATAATGTGGTGGCAGGTCTCTGGGCACCCCACAGATAACGACGCTGAAGCGTCCATCTATCCGGGAGTGCGCCGGCATCGATTGTTGTCCCAGATCAGTTGCCGGGCGGGCAGCTGGTGGCGTCGGTGGGTTCTCCGTCGTTGAAGAGGCAGAGGTAGCGGGACCTCAAATGTTTCTGGTCTTTTATTCTGCACTGAACTTCTCTTATCTGATTTACATATCTTAATGAAACCCAAGGTAATATCAGTTACGCTGATATTTTTATCTTGAGGACAACATGCAGTGCAGCAAGTCTTTGAATTCCACACTTCTTCTTAACCATACTATAGAGTTAATTTATGTCCATTAATTGTTCTTTCATGTTAGTAGTGCAGACTTATTTGGAAATTTGAGTCAGTACTTGAAAAATTCAATGCCTTGGCTAGGGCTTCCACTTTCTGTGCTAATGCTTTTGTTATGATAGTTTATAGACAGATAGTGATACGGTAATTTGTATCACAAATTACTCAGATGTAAATAATGTTTGTAATATGAATATGTATTTTTATGTGACATTGATTTCAGATGTTTGTTAATTGTAATTATTATTGGGAAATAAGTTTAAAAGGCTTTACTGAAACTGTTAGTAGTGGCGCAATAATGCAGTAATGAAGTGAGTTGTTTATCAGTACCGGGAACCAGGAAGTTACGTAATGTTTCGCGCCTTTTCGGTAAAAAAGCTTCCAGAATGTTCTCTAAAAGAAATATGTATTAGTGGTTTTCATTGGATGTTAAAATAGACGCTAATGTTGGCGCGTTTTATAAGCCAATAGCATTTCATTTATAATCTTTAGGTGTATCTTGAGGCAAGCCTATAAATAGCCAGGCTCGAAGTCGGTCGCCCCGCAGTTATACAAAATTCTCCGTACACTCCACGTCGACCCCGCAGTTCAACAAGATTCTTAGTACACTACACGTCAACCCCCAGTTCAACGGAATTCTCAGTACACTACATGTCGCCAATCAGTCCTTCATTTCGTCATAAGTTACACGCAGCAGAAGTACGAGAAATCTTATAAAATATTCTACAGTTAAATATACAAAGTTGAAGTACGTGAGTTAAAAGTGATAAGAAGTTATTATAAACAGTTTCAGTTTGGGCGAGTATTCAGATTAATATGTAAATGTGTTAGTGCACGTGTTCGACAATAAAACATTATAAAACACATTTCTTCACTAGTAATTTTTGGATAAAAGATTCCTTTCCGCTTCACAACCTGTAAGAAAAACATGCCTACCAAGATCAGATGATAGCTAGCCGGTGGACATTTAAAACTGATAAAAATTGCTACGCCAGAGGAAGCTACAAGCAGAACAAATGAACCAACCAACGTATGACGTCACACAAGATGGCTTCGCGTGAAGTAAACACTAATTTGCTCTCGTAAATTGGCTTCCAAACGTGGTGCTATATTAATATTAAACATTAAAACAGCCGCAAATTGGCGCCCATAACGTGGGGCGAAGTGACCAGGAAAGGAATAAGATGACCAGGACGTGGGGCGAAGATGACCAGGAAAGGAAGGCGAAGATGACCAGGAAAGGAACAAAATTAACCAGGAAGGTAGCAGAATTAACCAGCAGGTGGAATGAATGGAGCAGTGAAATAATCTACAAGACGCAGATTGGACATCGTAATTCCGAGATTACGATGCAACAAGGAATTCAACTACAAGAAAACATCTAAACGACGTAGATTCATAACAAAACAACGCAGAAGCGACATCAAATCTAGGAGAATGGGGCAGACAGCTAGACATCTAAGCAACATCAGCAGATTGCATCAGAAAGGTTAGAAAAGTGTGATTTCAATTCTAAAAAAAAAATAAAGTGTAAAACAAGAAACAATGATGGAGGGGGATAATGTAACAGTTAGCTGTAATTCAATACAGGATACAGAAAATAGCTTAAACAATGTAGTAGTTGAGGGAGGAAATATTAGTAAACAAAGTCAGAATAGAACAGCAGGAAATGTTAGTGCAGAAAATAGCCCAGATTTTTTGGGGTTTGAAGATGAAAATGTTAGTGCAGAAAGTGAGAGTAGAATAGCAGGAAATGTTAATCCTGATACTATTATGATTATGGAAATGCTGAGAAATATGAGGGAAGAATTAAGGGAAGATATGGAAAAGAATAAGAAAGAATTGAGGGAAGATATTAGTAAGAGTATTACAGATCAATTAAGGGAAGATATGCAAAAGAGTCATAGGGAATTAAGAGAAGATATTGGTAAAAGCTTTGAACAAAACAGGAAATCAATTGAAAATATTGGTAGGAGTAATGATATATTAGAGCAAAAAGTAGATCAAAGCAGTGAAGAAAGTGAAAAGAAAGTTACGAAGCTAGATAGTTGTATGCCAAAAATGAGAGATGAAAATGAGGAAGTAATAGTAAGTGAGATAGGAAAAGTTTCAAAGAAAATGCTAGACATGAGCAAGGAAATAGGTAACAAAGAAAGTGAGGTTAATACTAAAAGTGAGGTTAATGTAGAATGCACAGAGTTAGGAAGTCAAATGAGTAGTATTCCAAGTGAGATAAAAGAGATAAAAGAGGTTAGGAATGTAGATGTAAATCAGGCGCAAGTTAATTTCAGAGGGGAAATATCAGAAATACAGAAGGAGTCAGTAATGCAAAGAAATAAATTGTATCAAGATGTTCAAAATGAAAACTCCAGTCCAGTACAGTTTAGTACAGATTTGTCTGAGTACTCTCAAGTTAAAGAGATTGCAGAAGAGTTGAAAATGAAAGTTGTTAAAAGATGTGTAGTTCAAGAAACTGTAGATTGTTTTCAAATGTTATCATGTGATGAAATTTCAAATGAGTACAAGAGGTTATTCATGAACAAAAATTTGAAGGTTAGGTTACGGCTACGAGTAATGTTTAGCCATACACAATTTGATCCAGGAGGGTAAATAGCAATGAGATGTAAAGTAAATGCTGGATAGTTGAAGACGACTTGCAGAGAAATGTATTGGAACGTAAGAGGGTTAACTATTTATATATATATATCAGTTGAAAAGAGAAATAAATGATAAAATAAAAAAAAAAAAAAGAGAGAAATGTTTTAAAAAAAAAATAAATAAATAAATTTTTAGTAACTGTAACAACATTTGAAATTTAAAAATGCAAAGATTGAAATTTAATATGATATGAAATTAAAAGTACGTAAATATAATTCCAAGATTTAAAAAAAAAAAAAAAAAAAAAAAAAATTTAAGAATGCAATGATTGAAATTTAATATGATATTAAAGTAAAGGTACGTAAATACTATTCCAAGAACATTGTTAAACTAAAGTACAAAATAACAAAAATGAGTAAAGATAATTAAAAACAAATACATATGTAGTAAATAGAACATGTGAAACATTGTCCAGATTTAAGAGATGTAAATATATGTAGAGGGTGAATATTTTGGTAAATAGGTATAATTATTATAAAAAAAAAAAAAAAATCTTAAATGTATAAATTTTTGTCAACAATGTAAGAGGGTAAACAATTTTGAAACAGTGATTAAATAATTTAGGGTAAAGTATTTGCTATATATAAAAAAAAAAAAATTTTGTAATGTCAGATTAATATCTAAATTAATTAAACCAGAGCCAGTAAGTAGTGGCGAGATAAAACATATGTCGTGTGTTAAATACGTGTGAAGTGTTAAGTGAAAGTGATAGCGTGTGTTCCAAGATTTAGGAGACTAAAAACACAAATTATAAAATTCTAAACAAGTTATAAATATTTATAATTATGTTTCTAGTGGGGCATATGATACGGTAATTTGTATCACAAATTACTCAGATGTAAATAATGTTTGTAATATGAATATGTATTTTTATGTGACATTGATTTCAGATGTTTGTTAATTGTAATTATTATTGGGAAATAAGTTTAAAAGGCTTTACTGAAACTGTTAGTAGTGGCGCAATAATGCAGTAATGAAGTGAGTTGTTTATCAGTACCGGGAACCAGGAAGTTACGTAATGTTTCGCGCCTTTTCGGTAAAAAAGCTTCCAGAATGTTCTCTAAAAGAAATATGTATTAGTGGTTTTCATTGGATGTTAAAATAGACGCTAATGTTGGCGCGTTTTATAAGCCAATAGCATTTCATTTATAATCTTTAGGTGTATCTTGAGGCAAGCCTATAAATAGCCAGGCTCGAAGTCGGTCGCCCCGCAGTTATACAAAATTCTCCGTACACTCCACGTCGACCCCGCAGTTCAACAAGATTCTTAGTACACTACACGTCAACCCCCAGTTCAACGGAATTCTCAGTACACTACATGTCGCCAATCAGTCCTTCATTTCGTCATAAGTTACACGCAGCAGAAGTACGAGAAATCTTATAAAATATTCTACAGTTAAATATACAAAGTTGAAGTACGTGAGTTAAAAGTGATAAGAAGTTATTATAAACAGTTTCAGTTTGGGCGAGTATTCAGATTAATATGTAAATGTGTTAGTGCACGTGTTCGACAATAAAACATTATAAAACACATTTCTTCACTAGTAATTTTTGGATAAAAGATTCCTTTCCGCTTCACAACCTGTAAGAAAAACATGCCTACCAAGATCAGATGATAGCTAGCCGGTGGACATTTAAAACTGATAAAAATTGCTACGCCAGAGGAAGCTACAAACAGAACAAATGAACCAACCAACGTATGACGTCACACAAGATGGCTTCGCGTGAAGTAAACACTAATTTGCTCTCGTAAATTGGCTTCCAAACGTGGTGCTATATTAATATTAAACATTAAAACAGCCGCAATAGTTATTCATCACATACATTTAATAGTTTGAGCAAATACCCAATAAACTTGTGACTCATCAGATGGAAAAGTTTTATCTCTACCTAAAACATTAGAAAATATTGTAACAAAATAATACTACCAATAATGGAAAGGTAGAATCAGATGATTGAAAAATTCAATGCCATAGCCGGGATGGCATTGAATTTTTCAGTCATCTGATTCTACCTTTCCAACCTTGTCCAACACACAGCTTGTGTGAAAGAACAATTAATTCCACTACCAATAATATTTACATGTATATATGTATATTAATATTGCGATAGTACTATTCTTGGTTACGTAATATTTGTAGCGTCAATTTGATGTGGTATGAATGTTATTTGTGTAACATTATTGTAGCCCCACGTTTGGGAGCCAATTTGCGAGTGAATGGTGCTTATGTAATTTGTGTAGCGTAAGTTATTAGGACTTGTAGATCTTATGTTGTGCTGCTTACTTCACGCGTTGCCATCTTGTGACGTCATTCTTTGTTAGGTTATGTAGCTCCATCTGGCGTAGCAATTTGCATCAATTAGTTTCCGAAAGAATTTTAAGTTTTGTATATTGTCCTCCGGCTAGCTATCATCTTATCTTGGTAGAACATGTATCTCTATACAGGTTGTGAAGTGGAAAGGAATCTTTTATTCAAAAATTACACTTAATGAAGAAATTGGTTTTATAACTTTTATTGTCGAACACGTTCACTAACACTTTTACATATTGATTTAGATACTCGCCTAACTGAAACTGTTTGTAATAACTTCTTACTTATCACTTTTAACTCTGTATTTCAACTTTGTGTATGATTAACTTTATAATACTTTAGATTCTCGTAATTCTGCTGCGCGTAACTTGACGAACTGAAGGACTGACTGACGACGTGTAATGTGCTAGGAATTTTGATTAACTGGGGGCGATCGACCTCGGACTTGGCTTTATATACTCCCACTCCTCGACATGCCTAAAGATTATAAATGAACTACTATTGGCTAATAAAACGCGCCAACATTAGCGTCTATTTTAATATCCAATGAAAACCACGAATACATATTGCTTTTAGGGAAACATTCTAGAAGGTTCTACCGAAAACGTGCGAACATTACGTAACTTCCTTGTTCCCAGTAATGATAAACAGCTCACCCCCTCGCTGCATTATTGCGCTATTATTGACAGTTTCAGTAAAGCCGTATAAACTTATTTCCCAATATTAATTACAATTAATAAACATCTGAAATCAATGTCACATAAAAATGCATATTCATATTACAATCATTATTTACATTTAAGTAATTTGTGATACAAATTACCGCATCATATGCCCCACTAGAAACATAATTATAAATATTTACAACTTGTTTGGAAATTTTCTAATTGTGTTTTTAGTCTCCTAAATCTTGGAACACACGCTATCACTTTCACTTAACACTTCACACGCATTTAACACACGACATATGTTTTATCTCGCCACTACTTACTGGCTCTGGTTTAATTTGTTTAGACATTAATCTGACATCACAAAAAAAAATTTCTGTACCCTAAATTATTTAATTACTGTTATCAAATTCTTTACTTTCTTAAGTTGTTGACAAAAATTTATACATTTAAGATTTTTGTAATTGTTACACATATTTACCAAAATATTCACCCTTTATATATATTTACATCTCTTAAATCTAGGCACTGTTTCACATGTTCTATTGGCTACATAAATATTTGTTTTTAATTATATTTACCAATTTTTGTTATTTTGTACTTTATCTTAACAATACTCTTGGAATAGTATTTATGTACTTTACTTTAATATAACATCATGCTTTATTTCACATGTTCAGTTACTAATAAAATGTTATTTTCCTCTTACACATTTAGTCATGTCCAAAATTTATTTTTCCTTTCCTATGACGTACATATTTATTTAACCCTCTTACGTTCCAATACATTGCTCTGCATTTCGTCTTTAACTATCCAGCATTTACTATTTATCATCTTTGTCTTTTGTTTCACCATGATCTTCATGGTTGTATGGTTTCAGCATCTCAATATGGAACTTTCCTATGCCTTTTCGAGTTGTTGGATTACATAACTCATATGTATTAGTTCCATATACTTCAACAACTTCATATGTTCCATGGTATTTGAGAAACATTCGCCAATAAAGTTTATTTGCTTTATCCGACAATTTTTTGGTTTTAACCAAAACTAAATCTCCTATTTTGATCCTCCATTCCTTTCTCTTCTTTTCTTCATGTTTAATTTTTCTTTTTATGGCCTTTTTCTTCATTCTCTCGAATGCTTTTCGGAACATCTCTTCTTCTGTTTGTGGTATCGAGTGCGCATCTGGAATGGCTTCTGGAATTTTTTTACACATTGTATTGATCTTCTTTCCTAACTTAAGTTCACATGGTTTGTATCCTGTCACATTGTTTACGGTTTCATTTAGTAGATTCTGAACGAAGTTCACGTATCCATACCATTGGGTGTGTTTTCGATGACATAACACCCTTAAATAATTTGAAATTTCCTTAATTTCCCTCTCCACTGGGTTGGAGTTCGGTCTGTACCTTGACGAAAAATATTGTTTAATGCCATTTTCTTTCAGTCCATCCATAAATTTTTTTCCTGTGAAATACGAAGCATTATCGCTCAATACAGATTGAATAGGTCCTTCTTCTATCACATATGACTTGAGTAGTCAATTCAAACATGCTAAACCTGTAGGTTTTCTCAAAGGGTAAATTCTTACATATTTGCTGAATATATCATAACATACAAATATATATTTGTTTCCAAATTGACTTGGAGGCATCGGACCATGAATATCAATACTAATTACACATCTCGGCTTATCCCTTATAACCGAATTAGTTTCAAATGCATATGCTACATTTATTTGCTTTGCCTTCTGACACAGGTTGCAGCACGATATAAATTTCCGAACTTTCTGACGCAATTTGGATATGTATAAATTCTCTAAAATCATAGAAGTTGTTCGGTCCGTCCCTGAGTGTGCTAACCCTTCGTGAAAATTCTTAATTAGTTCCTTTTCCATGCTTTTCGGAACCATTACCTTCCAACTAGGCATTTCTTTTCCATGCTTCTTGTATAATGTCCCATCTCGAATTGCTATAATTTCTTTCTTTGCCTCCTCAATTAATGGTGCCTTTTCTTTAAGTTCAAATAATTTTGAATCCTCATTTTGAATTTCCCCCATATTTTTCAATTTTCTCATCATTTCTTTGCTTAAAGGAATTTCAATTGTCAATATTTTGACTTCATTTCTAGGCCTTTCAATATTTTCGGGAATTTGTGGGTTGTAGTTCAATCTTGATAGCAAATCACTGAAGGTATTATTTTTGCCAGGAATGTGTATAATCTCAATATCAAATGCAGATATTGCATGAATGTATCTAGCAATTTTTCCACTACATAATCTACACCGTTGTATGAAAGTTAAGCTGATGTGGTCTGAATATACTTTCACCTTTTGCTGATAAATATAGGTTTTAAAACGAATTAATGAGAAATATAGTGCTCCAATTTCTAACTGAGTCACTGAAGAATTCCGCTCAATATTTGTAAGTCCTCTAGAAGCTGTACTAATGACGTGAAAGTCATTGTTGATGTCTCGCTGTCCTAAAATTCCGGCGTATCCTTGCATTGATGCGTCGACATAAATCTCATATTCCAAATCTTCTCTGGGCCTCTCGAGTAATATGGACTTAGCAAAGAGTTCTTTTACTCTTTCAAAACATTTTTGATGATCCTCTGTCCATTTCCACTTATTGTTCTTTCGGAGTAGCTGCCGCAGTGGTTCTATTTCAGCCGAATATCTTGGTACGAACTTACTCTGAAAGTTCAACACCCCTAAGAGACGTCTAATTTGTTTTACGTTCCTTGGTGGTGGAATTTTCATTATTGCTTCTATTCTTTTCTGATCAGGTCTTATACCTCGTTCATCCACTACATAACCCAAAAAATTTATTTCCTTGACACAAAATCTTGATTTTAGTATGTTCACAGTCATACCATGTTGTTGTAGTTTATTTAACACATAATGGACATTATTCATGTGTTCTTCAAATGTTTGACTAATAATTAGGAAGTCATCAATATACTTTATTAAAAAGTCATCTGCAGAATTTCCAAAAATATTGTGAATAGCTCTCAAAAATCCACTTCCTGAGTTTTTTAAACCAAAAGGATTTACACAAAAACGATACTGGATCCCTGAGTACTGAAATGAAGTGTAATCATGCACTTGTGGATCTAATTCCACTTGCCAATATGATGCAGTGAGGTCAATGGATGTCAAAAATCTCCCTCTTGAAAGTTTTGTAATTAGTTGTTCAATTCCCTCACTTTGAAAATGATCTGGTTTCATATACTTGTTGACATATCTACCATCTAAAGTTAATCTCAAACTACCATCTCGTTTAATACTCCAGCAGATTGAATTTATATACTGAGAATTACTTTGCTCAATAATCCCATTTTCTAACATGCTATTTATTAGTTGTCTAGCTTTGTCTCGAAGACTTATAGGTAAATTGTCATACTTGTGCCTATATGGTGGTACGTCTTCTACTTGAAATGTATGCTGATATACATTACATCTGCCTGGGATATTACTAAATACTGAACTATTGTTCATTAAAACATCATGAAGGATTTGTTTTTGCATTATCGTAATATTATAAGCTTCTTCACACTTGTGTATTATTTCCTCATTTCTCTTCTCTTTCCAGCTGTTGTCTGTCTCGCTCACATGGTCGTCTTTTGTTTGGATTATAAATTCCTCTACTTTCTCTGGCATTTCTGCTAGCTGTTGAAAATATGGCGTGGTATTCCCTTCATATTCTGTGACTACCTGCTTTATCTGACTATTTCTATCAGTTTCTGTTATTTGCACAAAAAACTCTTGGTCACAAATATTTTTCTCATCCTTTGTCATCTCGATTACAGAAACTTTCTCTTTTATAAATGGTACACTTATTTCTCCATCTTCTTTTGTTATTTTTAACTCTTCATGTTTAAAATCTATACATGCTTCATATTCATGTAGGAAGTCACATCCTATAATTATGTCACAAATCAGATGGTTTACAATTAGAAACATAACCTCAAAATTCTCTCCGCCGATAAGTATGTTAAGTAGAGCTTGTTTTTTTATGACCTGTGTCGTTCTTCCGATTGCAACACGACAAACTAAATTACTAGTGGGAAGAGCCATAATTTTGTTACCTTCATTAATCAAATTTATGTAAAATTTCTGTGAGCAAATTGAAGCTGACGAACCAGAATCTATAGTTGCAATGATCTCTTTCTTCGCAATTTCCATCCTAACATGAGGCGACTCAAATTTTTCTCCCTTATCTTTTGTTGCTGTAATCTTATTACAGGGTGTATATGTAGGCATATTATTTGTATTGGTAATGGATACTGAATTATTAAAGACGTCCTGAGAACCTACTACACAGGAGTCTGTTAACAGTTTTCCTGGTTATTTCCATGTTCACGTACGGGACTGCCATTCCTAACAGGCGCTAAATCTATCTCAGTGTCGCTACCATTGTTTTGAGTTCCCCTTCCTCGAGTTCGAAATCCTCGATTTCTGACATTATGTCCCCTTGGCATGTAATTTTCTTGCCGTTCCCCAGATCTTTCCCGGTTATTATTTTCCCTCCAGTGAGTGAAATTTCCCCTTTGTCTAATGTACCTCCTTCCATAATTTTGCCCTCTTTCAGGCAATCTTTCTGTCCTGACATAATTTATTTGTTCCTGTCGACCTGGTCTCCTATCTATCCTTGATCTTTCAAATTGTGGAACGTATGATTGATACCGTTGTCTGGTATTAATTTCATGTCTGTCTTGTCCTCTAATTTGCTGATAACTACCTTGGTAATTTCTTCTATCTCGCACATCTAAAAATCTATTCTCCCATTCCCGAGATATATCTTCTTCCTGTTGTTCCAAAGCTGTTATTAATTCTGTCATCTCATAGATGTTCCGTGGTTTTGCAATTAATAAGTAATTTCGTATCCTTATAGGATAATGCCTTGCGAGCAAACTCACAAAATCTTCCTCACTGATTGGAGGTGACAAGTTTCTAACCTGACTTGCATGTTTTAGTAAGTAATCAGTCATTGATATTCCCTCTCGTGGATTAAATTGACCATGACTAAGCATTGCTCGAATTCTTTGCTGTACCGTAACATTCCAAAATCTGTTCATGAATAATCTCTTAAAGGATTCATATGAAATTTCACCCCCTGATACCATTTGTAACCAATCTAAAGTTTTCTGGTCCAAACATCTTTTGACAACTATCATTTTCAATGCTTCAGGTATCTTTTTAATTTGAAAATACTCTGATAATTCTGCAATGAACTGTACTGGACTGGAGTTTTCATTAAATTTTGGAAGTGGAAAATCACTTAAGATATGATTGTAATTTTGCAAATTCCCTACTCCCATATTTAAATTCTCTAGTGTTACTTGTGCACTCTGAGTTTCAGCATTAGCTATAGATGAAGCTGCCGCATCACTCACATTATTTGTCATACCTGAGGAACTACCTCTATCATTATGTTGTACATCTGATACATTCACATCACATATATTTGCCCTTGAATTTAATTCTAACCTATTTACAGTACCTTGCAGATTTTCTATTGTCTGTTCCAATTTTTTATTATTCTCATTTTGAACAGTTTGGTGTTTGTTAATTTCAGAAGTTAGCTTTTGATTCAAATCTTTAGACAAATCTTTAACTTCATCAGACAATTTATTTCTCTGTGTTTCTGACTCCTTCTGAATTTCAGATATTTCCCCTCTGAAATTAACTTGCACCTGTATTAAATCTGCATTTGTAGCCTCCATCATCTCTTTTAACTCACTTGAAATGCTACTCATTCGGCTACCTAGCTCTGTACATTTTACATTAACATGCTCTATTTTATTATTAACCTCATTTTTTTGGTTAGATATTTCCCTGCTCATGTCTAACATTTTCTTTGAAACTTCACCTATTTCATTTGCTATCATTTCTTGATTTTCATTTTTCATTCTAATCATACTACTATCTAGCTCCATGAATTTCTTTTCAATTTCTTCCCTGTTTTGTTCTAAGCTTTTACCAATATCTTCCCTCAATTCTCTCTTATTCTGATCTAGTTTTTGTTCTAAACTCCTATCAATATCTTCTCTTAATTCCCTATTATTCTTTTGCATATCTTCCCTTAATTTCTCATTATTCTTTTGCATATCTTCCCTCAATTGATCTGTAATACTCTTACTAAGATCTTCCCTTAATTCTTCCCTCAATTCCCTCTTATTCTTTTCCATATTCTCATTCAACTTTTTCAGCATTTCCATAATCATACTAGTATCAAGATTAACATTTCCTGCTATTCTATTCTGACTTTCTGCACTAACATTTTCATCCTCAAATCCTAAAAAGTCTGGGCTGTTTTCTGTAACCTGTATTGAATTACAGCTAACTGTTACATTATCTCCCTCCATAATTATTTCTTCTATATTATTAGTAGCCATTGTTTTCTTTATCCTACCACTCCTAAGGAACATCTAAATTTGTTTACTCTTATATTTTTTAAAAAAAATTACGATACTCTGACCTTTATGATGCTATCTGTTGCTGTTACTTTGATGTCCAGCTTTCTTGCCCCTCTCTCCTAGGTTTGTATGTCGCTTCGATGAAACTGCGTAGTTTTGTTGTCCTGTATTTTGAATTTCCCAGTTGCCTTGTAATCTCGGAATTACGATCGTAATCTGTCGTCCCTGTTGCCTCTGGATTCCGTGCCCCGCAGATCATTTCACCGCTGCATTCGCCCCTTCCTGGTCATCTCAATTCTTCCTGGTTAATTCTGATCCTTTCCTGGTCATCGTGTTCCTTTCCTGGTCACTATGCCCCACGTTCTGGGTGCCAATTTGCGATAGTACTATTCTTGGTTACGTAATATTTGTAGCGTCAATTTGATGTGGTATGAATGTTATTTGTGTAACATTATTGTAGCCCCACGTTTGGGAGCCAATTTGCGAGTGAATGGTGCTTATGTAATTTGTGTAGCGTAAGTTATTAGGACTTGTAGATCTTATGTTGTGCTGCTTACTTCACGCGTTGCCATCTTGTGACGTCATTCTTTGTTAGGTTATGTAGCTCCATCTGGCGTAGCAATTTGCATCAATTAGTTTCCGAAAGAATTTTAAGTTTTGTATATTGTCCTCCGGCTAGCTATCATCTTATCTTGGTAGAACATGTATCTCTATACAGGTTGTGAAGTGGAAAGGAATCTTTTATTCAAAAATTACACTTAATGAAGAAATTGGTTTTATAACTTTTATTGTCGAACACGTTCACTAACACTTTTACATATTGATTTAGATACTCGCCAAACTGAAACTGTTTGTAATAACTTCTTACTTATCACTTTTAACTCTGTATTTCAACTTTGTGTATGATTAACTTTATAATACTTTAGATTCTCGTAATTCTGCTGCGCGTAACTTGACGAACTGAAGGACTGACTGACGACGTGTAATGTGCTAGGAATTTTGATTAACTGGGGGCGATCGACCTCGGACTTGGCTTTATATACTCCCACTCCTCGACATGCCTAAAGATTATAAATGAACTACTATTGGCTAATAAAACGCGCCAACATTAGCGTCTATTTTAATATCCAATGAAAACCACGAATACATATTGCTTTTAGGGAAACATTCTAGAAGGTTCTACCGAAAACGTGCGAACATTACGTAACTTCCTTGTTCCCAGTAATGATAAACAGCTCACCCCCTCGCTGCATTATTGCGCTATTATTGACAGTTTCAGTAAAGCCGTATAAACTTATTTCCCAATATTAATTACAATTAATAAACATCTGAAATCAATGTCACATAAAAATGCATATTCATATTACAATCATTATTTACATTTAAGTAATTTGTGATACAAATTACCGCATCAATATTAACATTATTTACCTCTGCTTAACTATGAATTTTAACTAATTTTAAATTTTGAGCTCTTATATGCTCCTAGAGATAGTCTTCCTGTACTCTTTTACCACTGCTATTGATGCCCTGGATCCTGTGGATGATCTGGATTTAATCGAAGTAGGATTTTAACTTAAACCCTCATTTGTGTGTCTGATTTTGCACTAATGCCTAAAGTGCAAGTGTCTAAATGGGGCTAGACAGAAACGTTTAAATAGATATCTTCACAGATGTTTTGCATAAGTATATATGGCTTTGTAATGTTTGCTAATTTTAATTTTATGTACAAACTGTAGATAAAGAACGATTATATAAAAATACAGACTAATAACTACAAATGCATAATTAAGGCTGGTAACTCCATGTGAAATAATAAGAAATAATGTGTGTATGTATTTTTTTTATTATTTTTTTTAATTTTTTTTTAATATACAAAATTTCATTTATACCAATAAGCTGTCACTTCTGAAATACTTTGTTAAAGTAATCACTGTTTCCTTTTTCTTTCTTTTAAGCAAGGGGATTAATAAAAGTTGCATTTGCAATTGGACATATATTGAGATCTCGGATATCCCATTTTACCCAGAATAATCCTCTTTTATGCAGGTAAGAGTAGGTTGATCACTCATCCTGAATTTTTTGAGGGAATCCATTTTGAGTCGTTTTACATTGTCCTGCTTAGGACTGCAATTTTCCAAAAAGTATGCATTTTTCTCCTTAATCTTTGTATGTCTGTTTAAGTCAAGTTGGCAATCAGTTTCATACTCAATAATACTGCGCTTTTCCTTACTATCATCTAAATTATATCATATAAGTTCTACATTTATGCTGAAAAATTTGTTATCTTAAATGATCTTTTCTGCAATTTTACTGCTTCTGATTTTGTTTGATGGCTCTTATGTTGACTGTAGCAATTAGTAGTTTTGAAAAAATGGGTGCAAAAAGTGATTGTGATGTTTCACGTACAGTTCCATTGAACTGTGGTAAGAAAATGGGAAATTGGGAAACATTCCCTAAAGGAATGCATTCTCACAAAAACAAGGGAAGTGCATTTTTACAGAAACAAAACACATTAATTTTAAATCAGAAGACATAGTGAAAAAATTAAATATAATATATAAAAATGGTTGCAAGTATACAATTTCACTAAAATAGGTTCAATACCTCAGAACTAGCTTCGAGGAATCACTTCCTCATTGTCAGCTGATTGCAACTGGTTGGCTTTCCTCTGATGGTTATAGATGTCTTGTTGTCCCTCTAGTGGTGGTTCTACAAGTTTAGTAATCAAATTGTTGTCCATAGGGATGTCGAAATTCATTAACCTTGGACGAAATTTCCAAAGAAATATTTTCTCCCAAATGTTTCATTCCATAGGTTTTTGTGCCTGCTTGATAAGCGATACTGTGTCCTCAATTTCATGTCCCTGTATCCAAAAATGTGCTGCAACTGCTGATTTTTCTTCTTCTCTGGATTTGATATTTCAAAAATGTTCCTTAAACCTCGTTTCTATGTTACGCTAACCTACCAGAAGGTGAGAAGTGGACAATCAGAAACAAATGTGAACCTATTTTGAGAAAAATAAAACATACACGCCACACCAGCAACCCTTTCGGAAGAGTCGTAAAAAGCTTAAATTCGAAAGATGTAACATTCCATAAAGCGGATAAAGGCAATAAATTGGTAATCTTGGACAGGCAAAATTACATACAAAGCATGGAAAATCTTCTAACAGCTCCTGAATACACCCTATTAAAGAAAGATCCCTTAAACAAATGCATTCAGCACACAAATAAAAGCCTAGCAACTGTCCAATACATTATGGGCGACAAAGATAAAAATAGATTAAAAGTAGCCAACCCCTCAACTCCAAAAATGTATGGTTTACCAAAAATACACAAACCTGGAAACGAAATCAGACCAATTCTCTCATGCATTGGAGCACCAACTTATAATCTTGCAAAATGGCTAATCCACAAATTTCAAGAATTCACAAAATTTGAATCTTTAATCATCAGGAATTCATTTGAGTTAATGCCTAAGATAAAGGATTTTCAACTTGGAGATGGGGATACTTTAGTGTCTTTCGATGTGGTTTCACTGCTTCCAAGCCTATCTAAAGATAGGGTGCTAGAGGTATTAAAAAATTGGTTAACTGCCATTAATAGAAACCCAACAGAAATTGAAGAACTCATTAATCTGACAAAACTGTGCATAGAGCAAACCTTCTTCAGCTTTGAAGGAAAATATTTTGAACAACACTCAGGTCTAGCCATGGGAAATCCAATGTCAACCTTACTGGCTGATTTATTCATGAGTGCTCTTGAGACAAGAGTAGTAAAAGCCTTTCCTTGGTTATTTAAAACTTGGGCCAGATATGTCGACGACGTATTCACAATAGTTAACAAGAAACATGCACAAGATGCTCTAAAATTATTGAATTTGCAAGACAGTAATATTAAATTTACCATGGAAACTGAATTGGATAACCAGCTCCTCTACCTGGACCTAAAAATCATGAAGAAGAACAATAGATTAACTTTTGGAATGTACAGAAAAACACCTATATGGATAACTGTATAAAAAACAATAGTTACAACCCTCCTTCACACAAAGTTGCAGTTTTTAACAGTTTGGCCCACAGATTAGTGAACATCCCCCTCAATGAAAAGGAATATAACTTAGAATACCAAGAAATCTTAAAAACAGCTAGAAAAATGGCTACAAAACAGATATGGTGGATAGGTTAAACAAAAGATTCAAGCAACAAAAAATGATAAAAGAAAATACAACCCTCAAACCACACAAACAAAATCCGACACACAAAAAAGTCACATTTCACCCATGGGTACATAACAAATTCAAGAAAATTTTCAATGATAGCAATGTGGCACTCATCCCCGAAAATAAATTCAGCATAAAATTCCTTATAAATGCAAACCAAAAAGAAAAAATGTGCTTGTAAAAAATTCGGGATTTATAGAATAGATTGCAAGGGTTGTGAACAAATCTATATTGGTCAAACTAAGCATAACATAGAAATGAGGCTTAAGGAACATTTTTGAAATATCAAATCCAGAGAAGAAGAAAAATCAGCAGTTGCAGCACATTTTTGGATACAGGGACATGAAATTGAGGACACAGTATCACTTATCAAGCAGGCACAAAAACCTATAGAATGAAACATTTGGGAGAAAATATTTCTTTGGAAATTTTGGCCAAGGTTAATGAATTTCGATATCCCTATGGACAAAAATTTGATTACTAAACTTGTTGAACCACCACTAGAGGGACGAGACATCTATAACCATCAGAGGAAAGCCAACCAGTTGCAATCAGCTGACGATGAGGAAGTGATTACTCGAAACTAGTTCCGAGGTATTGAACCTATTTTAGTGAAATTGTATATTTGCAACCATTTCAACAAAACACATGTTCAATTTTGTAAGTTCTTTGGAACGTTTTGTAAGTTCTCTGAAATTTACTTTATTTATTTTCATGATCTACTTTATTACAAAATGTTCTCTTTAGTGACTTCTAATTTAAAAGAAATGTAAAGTTTGATCCATATAATGAAACAAATTCTGTGTTTATAAGAGAAGAAAGATATTGGAATTACTACAATAAAAACTTGTTAATTCAAAGTCACTGGGATGTAAAAATTGGACTTTGAATTTCAAGATTTTGAAAATTTAATTCCACCAGCATTTAGTTCAGAAATACCAACCTTTACCACATCATAATGTGATGCATGACCTTTCAAATGCCTTGGAAAAAATATATTTCTGAAATGCATCCAACAAGGTGCATGTATTCGAATAATGCACTTGGATAACTCAAAAGATAATGCTCATACACTGGCGAACATAATCTGAAACCAGGAAAATACAACCTTTTCATTCAAAGCCAGGGAGAAATCTATGCACAACACAATATAAGTAATCTAGTGAATAAAGCACTTGCACAATGGAGCCAACAAGGACTGTCCAATTAGAAACACATGGCACAACAAAACAATCAAGAAAACAAACTAAAAAAGCCTGACATATATTTAATACAAATATAAGAATACATAATAAATATCTTGTACACATCTAAAAGCATGCAAATGTTTAATGATCCAGTAGCCTTTTTGGTCACACATTAGATGTATTGCCTTTTAAAAAAGGAATGGATAAGAGGTTGCTTCATCTTTTCTTCTTCTTCTTCTTCTTTTTTTTTTTTTGCAAACACTAGCAACAGACTGCTTTATATAATCCTAGCCCTAATTGTTGCTTAGTCAGCATTAATTACACTTGTCACAGAGTCCAGCACAGCTAAAGTGGCAAGCACATAATTTATCAACTGAATGGTTGTTCAGTTAATATTCTTAAAATTATGAATAAAAATTATAAATTATTAATTTTAATATGAATAGTTGTTGCCTGCACTGTATCTTGTTTGGCATCATTTGCTGCTGCATTCTCCCTATGGCATCATTTGATCACAGCTGGTCAACATGGCGGGATCCTGCTCCTCTGAAGTAGTCTCTGCATGGTCAATGGCGATGCATTCTGTAAAAAAATTGTATTTACATCGGACTGTTACTCCTCACATTCACATTCATCTTCAGCTTCTCCTTTATTTAAAGAACCAAATCCACCCTTGAAGAAGCAGTTCATGATCGTCAATGAAGGAATAACATCTCGGGCAATTGTCATATTCTGCAAAGCTTCCACCACGTTCCACATACATATTTCTCTGCCAAAATATTTTTTAGATATTCCACAGAGAAAATAATGCACCAGTGACTTTCTGTAGACACATTTCAGAGATGAAATGATACCTTAATATAGGGGCTGTGAGTAGCTCATGGTGTTGGCTGACAGAAAAAGGAGATGCAATTTTTTAAAATTAAAAACTATGTTTGTATGCAGCGCACTGACCTAACAAGAGAAGTATTTTTCTGTCCTAGCATGCCATTTTGAGCCCAAGGCATACCAACCAAATATTTTTTCCATCATCCAGGCATGCAGATGCCGTTTACTTGCATGGAAAGTGCATGATAGCCTTGAAATATTGTGACTTTCTGTTCCAGAAGTCTCTCACTTCTGTCATAAACAAGCACAAGGTTTAGCTATGGGAAGTCCTCTATCGCCCATCCTAGCAGTTTTATACATGAGAAGATGCTCTGAAATTACTAAATCTATAAGATGTTGGTATAAAATTCACAATGGAAGCAGAAGAAAATAATATCTTACCCTTTTTGGACCTCAAAATAATGAGAGACCAGTAGAAATTTACATTTGGAATCTACAGAAAATTGACACATGTGGATAACTACATTAAAAGGAATGGTTGCAATCTGATCTCGTACTAGCTTGCAGTTTTCAAAAGTCTGATTCATAGGTTAAACAACGTTCCTCTAAGCAGAGAAGAGTACTTAAAAAGAACACCAATGTATACTGGGCATAGTAGAGGAAAATGGCTTTAACCCGGTTTAATATTTAAGATGTTTAAACAGAATGGTAAACTCAAACAAATAACTCATACAACTACTCTTGAGACAATCAATGATACAAACTGGAAATATAAAAAGTTCACATGTCCATGGACATTAAGGAAATTTGAGAAACGCTTCAATAAGTAGACATCCAATAGCTCCTCAAAACATACAGCCTGAACAATCTGCTGAACAAACCACTCAAAAACGCAGCCCCAGATGCAGTTAAATCAGGAATCTACCAGATCTACCAAAGATTGTGAGAAATTCTACATAGGAAAAACCAAGAGAAATTTGAGCACCAGAGAAATATGAAACAGAAACAAACAAATCTGCTGTGTTGTACCACTTTTGGTCTGAAAACCACAGCATCGGTCAAGCCATAAAGTTGTTAAAACCAGTTTCCTCATCACTAGAACTGACTATTTGGGAGAAAATATTCATTGTCAAGAATACAGTAATAATCATAAATTTTTAAATCTAGCCAAGAAGTAGTTTGTTAGAGCTTTGTCACTCTACCAGTAGATGGATCCAACCCAGCCATGACAGGAGGAAGAGGAAAGAAGAATGAACATGCTTCAGTCACCTAACTGTTGATGGTGACGAATGCCCTGGAAAACGTTCCAGTTTTAAAAACTTAGTAAGTGAAGGTTTGTGTAAAGATATTGTGACTCATTCCAAATTTCAACTTTGGCTGTATTTGATATTCTGTAACTGTGGTGTTATGGCAAAGGCGGTTGTCTTCCATATTGTTAAGTACCTACCCAAAGTAACTAATTACAAATTTTTATGCTTTGGAAGCATGTTTCATTATTCCCATAATTTTGATGTATTGCAATTCCCATGTTAATTGTTTTGGTTTATACTCTGAAATTTTGCTATGTAGGATCTAGGTGGGGGGTGGGAATTAAAACTATGCCAGAGCAATATAAAATATATATGACATACTTGGCATGCAACCTAGTAATAAAAACTGGATGACTGGCCCTAAATGTGGATGCAAAAGAACTGGAAAATAAATGGGAAGACTGTCTGAATTTTAAACACCTGAATCAATGGGCTGCCAAAGGACATAAAGGTTGTAAAAGAGTATGTGTCATGTATTTTAATATCTATTTTATGGATTTATTTGTATTTATATGATGGTGTAGCATATCATTATTAATCATTAGAATTTATTTTTGAAATAATAGATGAAATGCTTGACCACATGGTATAATCATGTTACAAAAGCAGTGTGGTTGTGACATACATTGCATGAAATAAGAACTACATAAAGGAAGATTACTAAAACATCACTCAAAAACATGTGATTGCTACATACATCTTCATTGGTAAGTGCAATTTATTTCTAAAATAATACACACGAAAATGCTTGACCATGTGATAACAATCACATTGTAAAAGCAGTGTGGTTGCCTTATACTAGGGTGGATCAAAAAGTAATGCACAATAATTTTTTTCTACCTTGGTATTGCAGTTGGAATGTTGCTATTTCATACAGGTATAGTTTGAAGTTTTTACTACAGAGGGTGTTTTTTTATTTCATGTGCAGCTCTAGCAAGAGAAGCCTGAACTATGCAACAAAGATGGCATGCATGTTACTGTCGTCCACGTGTGAAGAGCAGAGAGGTGTGGTTCGATATTTGTGGGCCAAAGGGCATAAACCGAGTGATATTCACAGGGACATGTGTGGCTTGTATGGGGATGATTGTATGGACTGTAGCAATGTCTCCAGGTGGTGTGCATTCTTCCTAGAGGGCCATGTGAACCTTAGTGATTCGGCATACTTCGGGAGGCCGGTAACAGCCACACCCCCGCAGAATGTCCGAGGCATTGAGAGGTGGCAATTTTGAATGCCCGGCGTGTGCAGCTGTGAACCTTATCACAACAGTTCAACATTTCCTATGGTGCAGTGTGCGATATTGTTCATGACATGTTGAAATTTCGTAAAGTTAGTGCTCGCTGGGTGCCTAAGAACCTAATAGACAACCACAAGGGCCAGCGAATGATGACGAGCTTGGGCCACCTAACATGGTACACTGCAGAAGGGTATGACTTTCTGAAAGGAATCGTCACTGGTGATGAGTCGTGGGCATACCACTACATTCCCGAAACCAAGCAAGCAAGTATGGAGTGGAAACATGGCTGGTTCCCCAGCGAAAAAAAAATTCAAAGTGACTCAATCTGCTAGGAAAGTGCTTGTGACAGTGTTCTGGGATATGCATGGTGTTGTATTGGTGGACTTTGCTGAACACAGGACCACTGTGAATGCTGCAGCCTACATGAAAACTTTGGTGAAGTTGTGTCGTGGCCTTCGTGAAATAATGCCATAACATGAATGCTGACGATGTCAAAATTCTTCATGATAATGCTCGCCCCATGTTGCTGCTGCTGTTAGTCAGAAAATCACCAAATTTGGTTGGGAGGTGCTCCAGCATCCACCATACAGTCCAGATCTTGCACCATCGGACTTTCATCTGTTTGATCCCATGAAGAAATTCCTGACCGGCCAATGCTTTGCGACAGATGCGGAAGTGAAATCAGCAGTCCGCAGATGGCTATACTCCAAGGAAACAGACTTCTACGAACAGGGCATATTGAAACTGGTATCACAATGGGAGAAATGTGTTGAGAAAATTGATGACTATGTCGAAAAGTAGGTAAAATTTATAAAAAAATTATTGTGCGTTACTTTTCGATCCACCCTCGTGCATTACATGAGCTAAAAACTGCAAAAGCAGAGAAGCAAAGTAGGCACATTCTACATTCAGTATTGTTCGTGAAACCTTTGGAAAGTTTCAAAGTTTGAAAGTTTTAGGTGGACTTCAATTGTTTATCTTCTAGTGTAAAGCTGAAAGTCCTGTTCTGTGTAGAATTTTGACTTATTTAGGCACCACATGTCCTGCAAGTGCCCTTGTTGCTGAAGTTTTGCCACTTAATCCATGGCCTACTACATCATGGAGGAACTGGACTCCAACACTGCAACTAAGAGAAGAAGAGCTGATATTATCTGTAATGCTTCACTGTTTTTGATGAATCTTTTTGCTCTACTGGAACATCTTTCTGAAGAATCTGAAAACAAAATGTTCTTCAACAACTATGAACAAACCATCTAAACCACCACCAATCCATAAATAATATTATGAATAACAACACTGTCTTAAAAGATCTTGTCAACCTAAACATCAGCACATACAAACACCTGACAATCGACAACAAAGTAAATTTTTTTTTAATTCATTTGAAAGCTACAGGAAATCAACAGAATATTTTGCGGCACATAAAAATGAGTATCACACGTATAAGCTTAAACAAGGGTGCAACTTTCGAGCAATTCATGGTTTGCATTCTACATGTGACACAGCTGCAGTAATGGAAGAATCACAATAGCTTGTCTATGAACCAATGCAAATGACTTGCCTGTCACCTGGTCATTAAGGTTACTCTGACCCTTTTCATTGTTGATCTTAAACCAAACCCAATAAATGAAAACATTTACCAGTTAGATAGATTGTGCTAAGAGGTGACTTTAACTGTAACCATCCATGGGATTCAAATCCAACCAATCCAATGGGCAAGATGCTTCACAATGTAACATATCAACTATAGACAGAAATAATGCATTCAATTAAGCCAATATATCACCCAGTTGATGGCGGTACTCCAGATGTTCTTGACTGCATTATCAGAAGTATATCACAGTATTGCAATACACCATCTGTACTATACAAATTAAGTTCCGATCACAATCCAGTCTACATCAGCATTTCCAAATTATTACATCATAAATCAACCTATTCTTTAATAAAGCATCCTTTTAACTAGAATCTGTTCTTCTACCATAGACTCTTTAACAGAAACCAAAGTTCCTCTAAAGATACAGAGATATTGACATTGCCACATTGAGCCGGAACATTCAATATGCAGTACACCTAACTAGCAGTTGTAACCATTCACAAGAAGTAAAGAATCATGAAGTTGGTTTGTTGTTTCACGTATGGAAAACCAATTTTAAGATGTATTATATTTCGACTGTTGGGGAGCCGAACTTGAAGTAGTTGCAACCACACGTATGGTAAAAAAGTTTCCGGTAGCCTTCGCCCCAAATACACTTTCCGGTGGCCTTTGCCCCAAGATTAAAAATATTAACTTTGTAATTTGATTGTTTCTTTAAATATCATATATTTATGTTTTCCTCGGCTGCGTCAGTATGATTGTTAGAGACATGGATTTCTTTGCAAGGCTAAGTGCGGCTAAGAATGTAGGCTTACACAGATTATAATTCTTAGTTCACTACATTTATTAATCCTTGACACAATTTAAATAACACTTCACTGATAGAGAGCTGTGAGATTCTTTTATTAATTACTTGCAATTTTTAACACGTAAACTATTTTTGTCTCACACGAATATGTATTAAATTTCTCGAGGACACATCTCACGTCCTGTTAGAAACACTGTCTACAAACAACGTATCCAGTTATGAGCACTGTCTACAAGCAACACATCCAGTTATGAGCACTGTCTACAAGCAACTGACTTGATTTCTACCGCCTAAATTTGTAAATTTCAGTATTTCAAGTCTCTGATTGGCTATTCCTAATCCAATAGAATACTTTTATTTAACTTAAGCTTTTTTCTGGTTGTTGATTGGCTATTTTATAAACTGTCACAAAAAATTACATTATTGTTGCTCCAAGAATGACTACTGTCCATTCCAAACCAGAGTGCCTTTTACTGAAAACAAACTCTTTGTATTATCCGCGCGAAAGTAGTTCGCAATCCCCGTCCATAATGACTGCTTGTTCCCCTCCCACGTGCTTGTTGAACACTATTTAATCTATAAAAAGGCACCCTGCGTGAGAATCATAGTTCAAAATACAACCTGAGGTAACAATCGATTTTATAAGTATGTGGCAATGAACATTTTACTTACGTTAATCACAATCCTCGGGCAAAAGTGCAACACCCAAATCCGAATCCTCCGAAGATGACTCAGCTGCCATATCAGAATCAGAACTACTCTCCAAAATAATGACAAGCCTTATCCAATTCCACAGCACTGTCGCACTTAAAACAAGTTCCCACATTTTATCCTCTTCTATGTTGTATTATGTCTGTTTATATTCCTTGCTTGCTTTGGTTACACTTCTCACTGATACGCCTGTAAAGATATTAGTTTCGTAATATGCAATAATGCAAGTGTCGGGTATTTTTGTAATAGTGAGTTGAATATATGAAGTATTGTTTGTTTTTAGCCACTTTTCAACTGTGTCCCGCTTCTGTGTTTGAACAGTTTATTCGCACTACACGCACCTTCCTCTGCCATGTGAGCTCAAATACCAACTGACTAAATCACAAATTTGACCTGAGCTGAGCATATGTGTGTTAGTGTATTATGAATGACTGTTCGCTTATCATATATCCTGTGTTACGCAAAGTGTTTATTCGGTACTCAGATAGCACCTCTGGGAATTCATTGCTGCATTTCTTGTATATGTAAGATAGTGGCATTCGTGCATAGGGTTGGTATTAACAAGCAAGATGCTCTTGGCGTTAGCGCAATAGCAGGCGAAAATCATATTTTGTAATCTCTTAACAGCTAGTATATATCCATTACCTTTAACGATAGTTCTTATGATAACCGCAATAAAATGTGCAGTTCTATACCTTTCCTGCTCTAATATTTCATAATACAATACATGTATTAAGGAACTATTTACGTTGGCGTAAGAGTATATTCTTGGGTTCGTGACAATCCGAAGCACGTGCTTCTGTTTACATCAGAGGGAACTCTGGTTTGAAATGTACAGTAGTAGCATTATTACACTTTCTTACTCATTATTGCCTCAAGGTTACCTCATTGTTAGCAACTTTCAACTCATCATTCTCACAGCTCCCACACTACCAAATTACATAATACATTCAGATAACACTACCAAACATGCATACAATAATATAAACATATACAATGACTGTAATATACACTTCCCATATATTGTCTCATACACATATTGCTTTAAGGCAGGCTGTTATTATATTTTTTTATTATATAATTTGACTAAAATCATTTAAGTGTTAAAAATACTGCCTCAATCACAATTTCAAATATAATCTTATGCTTAATATACAACAACTTTATTATAACAAAATATATCTGAGAAAGAACTCGCTATCCTCAATGCAAAGCAAACTATAACAGAACTACCAGAGACCTTAAAACTGCATTAAAAATACATCTTACAGTTCTTGAAAACCAGCTCAGTGTTATAAGCACATAAGAGTGTTCCCTGTGGAGGAAAGCTAGGCAATTAACAAAACAATCAGAAAGGCCACCACTATTAAAAGTTAACAACATATGATACTCTGATTTGTGTGCAGAAGTTAGAAATTGTGAAGCATTTTGAATTATGTAATAATTTCTGAGTAGGAATGTGTAACACTAAAACACCACTGTAAGGTAGTTCACCTGTAGGGTTGCTTAGAATCAGTATACACACATATTAATGTAATCACTACCACCATCCCATTTTACCATTTTTGTCTTCAACCAATCTGCACAACTCAATTTAAATGTTTGCACATTTAATAAAATTGCCACATAATTAATTTTTCTTTGAATCTATGGTTTATTTTATCAAACACACCTGAAACATACTTTTTTTTTACAAGGACTGATGTTTATAAATGCTAATGAAAGAAGTGCTTTTGTTGCAAGTATGCTGCAGAGTAACAGTAAAATTAAAAACAGTTTGTCTTTCATGCTGCTTTTTATTCTTTTCCTTTTTTTAATCTGGTACCACAAATAAACTGAAGTTTGTGTTCTGGCGCAACCTAAATGTGCACTTCCTAACTAATATTTGCACCATTGGCTTAAGACATTACTTAATGTATTTTTGCCTATATTTTGCTAATTATTTACTTCAGATGGTGCAGGGAATGAAAGTTAGAGGTTATAAGATTTTATGGTCCATGTCAGATTTTCAGAGAGAGATACAGAAGAGTGCCGACTATACAGATATATCCAGGAAAACAATGAATCATAAAGTGCATATATTTTTAAGGAATTAGAGGTCGATAGCAAATTATACAGATATTTCCAGGAAAACAATGAATCACTAAAATGCAAATATTTCTAAGGATTATTTATAAAGAATGAGAGGCTAGAGGAATGTGTAACAGAGATAAAAGGTATACAATGTAGTGACAACACATAAGTAAACAAATAATGGCAATTCTTTACTACTGCTATGCAAATGCAGATTTTACTAAACTCGGGGACAAAAAAAAAAAAATCGGGCAATTATATATTTGATTATATTTTGTTCTCTGTTCTCATATTTTGTTCTTCGTTGTTATAAAATGAAAGAGTGCCCATTTAAACAAGATTGTTTTATTAGGAACCTTATATTACATTAAATTACAATAAATATGAACAAAAAATTAGCTATGGTGAGAAAGCTTACACAGGATGTAGAACAATGACAACTTTTGTTTTAACTGTGAGCACATTTTTAGGTGCTTGAAACATCAAAAATGCATTTTAATAACGGATGTTACCTTCTCTGGCTTGAATAACTGCATTCTTACGGCTTGGCATGCTTTCGATCAGGTTCGCAATGGTTTCTTAAGGAATATGCTCCCATTCTTCAAGAAGTGTTCGCTTCAACTCCTGTGAAGTTTCTGGTAGCAGCAGTCTTGTCTTAACATGCTGTTCCAGCATGTCCCACACATGTTCAGCAGAATTCAAGTCAGGACTCCTTGCTGGCCATGCTAAAACATGGATTCCCAATTTCCCACTTCTTGGAGATAATTTCTGACCACATGGGCAATATATGGGCATCATTGTGGTGTATTAAAAGAAAATTATTGCCTATAAATAGGCCGAATGGTACAGCATAAGTAGCCAGACATTCATTTATGTGCCTATGCGCTGTTCGACTTCCATTTTCTACCAAAACTAGCTCAATACAAGCATCCATAGAAACTCCTGCCCAAATCTTCACTCCATCACCTCTAAATGGTAACTTTTCAGAAATGCAGCATTGTGAAAATCGTTCTCCCCTCTGTCTGCAAACTCTTTCATGTCCATCAGGTGAGCATAGATTGAAACTGAACTCATCTGTGAACAGAACACGGTGCCAATATTCATTTCTCCAATCCCTATGATCGTTTGCAAAATGCAATCATTCAATTTGGTGCATCCTGAGCAGGACGAGTTGCAGGTCTACTTGATATCAGTTCACTTGCTTTCAACCTTCTTCTAACAGTTTTTTACTGAAATTGGGTGTCCATGCACGTTAACAAATTGTTGAGCTACAGTCGTAGCTGCCAGGTTGCACTTCCAGAGAACTGTCAACACCATGTACCTTCTTTATCTTGATTTGTAGTTCTTGGACAACCCAAAACTGGTATATTCTGGTGTGTCTAAACCATTTTATGGCATCATGGATTGTGCTTCTATCCATATTCATCATATTTGTAATGTAATGTACACTGTGTCCATTGTTTGTGGCTACAACTTGAGCTACATCTTCAGGTCGCATGTTTTTAAGATTAAATGTGACAACTCCCACTTACCATCACAACATGTAAAAATAAAGAAATGATGATAATGGAGCACAAAATGATTAAGACAAATTTATTATAACTGAGACTTTCTACTCATAATTGCAATAATTATATATATATATATATTCTGCTACAAAGGCTTTTTATAAAGCAAAAAAACATTCAATATAGCTTCCATGTCTCCATGACAACAAATTCCTCTAACATTTTGTGACAAGCTAATGCGTTGTACAAGCAAATATAAAAATGTATGTCCTTTTTTCTTTTTTTGAGGGGGGGTCCCTGAGTTTATTATGAAAACAAAATAACTCATCAAAAGTTAGGTTAGGAGACTATGTTTTTCTCACAGAATATACACATATATTTTTCACAATTCAGCATATGAAACAATGCATAACTTTTCTTTCTGCTGTGTTCTTCATTCCTTTGAGCTTCAAGATCAAGATGCACTAAAATCACATTTTTCAATCACTAGTAGTATTGCTGGTGCTAACAGGGTCTTAGCTCTTGGTATCATTAACAATAATTTTCTTCTGCTTAGCAAGACATTATTGCTGTTATGACTTTGCAGAATACTAATAGTGTATAATTGGTTAGCAGCTTTATTAAGTTGTTAATCTTTAGCCAGGTGTTACAGAATAGCCATGAAGGCATCATTGGGTTTTCAATGAATACACTGCATGGAGAATTTTTCATGGCTGTAATGATTTTGATTAAAATTCTGATTTTTGTTAAAATAACTAATTAAAATATTTCTTGACTAATAAAATGAATACCTGGAATTTCCTGCAAATAACCTATGAAGTCCTTTTAATTCTGAATCAATTTTATATAATTTTGTATAACTGGTAAATGAAAAGGGATAGACAAAACCTTATAGCACGAATTATGTAGAAGTTGAATTTGGAATGAGTCACACTATCTTACCACAAGTGAGTCTGGTATCAGCAGTGAAAGAGGAAGGTTGTGGGATGAGAGCAGATGAAGGCGAAGGCAATGGGTGCGGAACTACAAACTTATAGACCTAGAAAGGAAGTTTCAGAAGAAGGAAAATAACAAAGAATGGAAAGATAAAGCTAGAGTTACACACATATTATAATAGCAATATTGTTAATTATCGGAGGAGTGGAGCAAAACGTGGGACTGGCAGACATGAACAAGCTGATGGAATCGATAAAGGAATTGGAAAAAGAATTAGGCAACAAAATGGACAACACAAAACAGCTGAAGGATGCAATAAAACTACAGAGGGAGCAGCTAAACTAGCAGATATTAGAATGCAGAAGGAGAATTGAAATAGTGCACAGAGGACAGTGGAAGAAAAATTACATAATTTTTGGAGTGAGAGAAGACAGAAGAAGTTTGGGGGAATAGTATACAAAATCATAGAAGAAGGGCTCAGAATAAGAATGCATAGCTGGGAAATAGAAGATATGTTCAGAATAGGAAAATGAGGAAGAAGACCAAGGCCAATAATTATAAAAATAATGACAGTGGGGAAAAAACGGGAAATATTAAGAAACACAAGAAAACTTAAAGGCATAACAATTTGTATTGAGCAGGACTACACTAAAGAAGAGCAGGAATTAAAAAAAGAATCAATATAGAAGATAAAAGAAGTGAGGGCAGAGGGTAAAAAGGCATTCATAGAAGCTATTATGAAGCATATTCATTACAGCTATTCTTTGAAGGTGAAAAATGGAGACTGAATGTAAGGAGGAACGAATGCAGAAAAATGCATGAAAATCAGAAAGAAAACTGCAGACAGGGGAAAGAATAGGCCAACGAACTAGGCAAAGTGAAGCAGTTGCAGCTGAGAGAGCAGACCGACACAAGAAGGGACAAGAGGGGAGATAATTCAAGAAGAACCAACAGGAGAAAGCTGAGAGGAATGACAATGGATCAAGAGAGGGAAGAGGAGACGTTGACAAACTTGGTGACCAAGGGAACAGCACCACTAGGGGCAGGGCAAAAGGAGAGGTGGAGAATACTGGAACATTTTTAGCAAAGAGTATGAGTGTGGGGTGGGTCAAAGTGCAAGTTATAAGTGGAGAAATAATGCATGTGGAAAGTTCAAGGCAGGCGGAGGAGGTAGGAAATAATATCGAAGCAGGAATGCAGTATTACTCAAACCAGGAGGAAAGTGAAGAAAGTGAAACAGCACATAAAAATACAAGACTCAGGAAAGTGATGGAGAAATTTAAATTCCAAGATGAACCAAAATACAAATAGGGAAAGAGGCTAAAGTGATGTTCTGGAATGCAGAAGGGTTAAAAAACAAGATATACAATGGTGAAATGCAAAATGTACTGAGAAGCATGGACATTGTAGGGGTAGCAGAAACATAGGAGAAAATGAATCCATAGAGATAAAAGATTTAAAATTTGTAAAGAAAAGTGCAAGTAAACGATCTGATAGGGGAGGGCATCAGGATGAATAGGTCTATTTATAAGAAAAGAAATAGATATAATTATTGGCACAGTTATCAAAGAATAGGAATAGCAAAGTGTTATAGCTGATAAATAAGCAAATAAATCAGGTAAAAATAAGAATTAGGTAAGGGGTAGTTTATAACCCACCAGAAACATAATATTTTTATGACAACAAAATGTATAAAAATTTAGAAGAGGTGATGGAAGGAATTGGGGATAAGCTGTCTGATGTAGAATTTACTGTGATGGGAGACTTTAACACTATAATAGGAGTGGAAAATAGTAGATTATTAGGAAAAGACTTCAAAGAGGGAGGAGAGAAAGATGAAGTAAGAGCAAGAAAAAATAGAGATAGATGAGCAATAGAGAAGGAAAAAAGCTATTAGAATTTTGCAAGGTAAACAACTTATTAATCTGTACTGCAATAGGAGAGGACAGCAACCTAACTACAGCCACTTCACTTGAATCATATTTAAACCATCCAGACATTCCAAAAATATATGCCCCACAAGCTGTTTGCACATAATAACTTTCCAGAGATAACCTTTTCCACACATGAAAGAATATTGTAAAAACTTCTTGGTGGATATGTGAGATGTGATGCATATGTGATGCACAGTCCTTGCTGGAATCAAATTACATAATTAATATTAGAAAAGCAGGCACATTTTCTGTTGATTTGGCATGGAGAAGAGCGGAACACAGCTCGTGTTTTTATTTTTAATGCAGGTTGTACAAAGTATACCACTAAATAATAAACCATTCTTTTCTGGCACTGATTTTAGTTATGCTTGCACATTATTTTCCCAGCCGAGAATATGAATTTTGCTGTCAGCAATCTCAGTTTTGTGTTCTTATTGACAATTTGTATTTTCAGTTAATTTTGTAAGAGAGTGCAATTTGTTTACAAAAGAGGTGAGAGGAAATTCAGATTTGTATACACAATTTCCACCTTTAGATAAAACAAGCTTTACAGATATGTAGATAGATTGAAGTATGTAAAAGTGCAGAAAGTCAACAGTGGGCGAATGATCATCCCAAGCTCTTCTTCCGTAAGCTTAACTTCATTGAAAATTAGTACTCCATCACTTTTGTTCTGTTCCTTTTCAGTAAAAGTATCTCCTATTATATTTGTAGCATGATAGTTAATGTCATAATACATTTAAGATCCTTCACTGATCTTCCAAGGACAGTGGAAGCAAATCATGACTTGAACAGTATCTGTAATCCTTAGATTTTATTTTCAAGAGTACAGAATTCAGGAGAAATTCATCTTCATATCTCATTCCTTTTTTATTTTTTAACATTGGCCTTAACATTGTGTCTACTATGATTTTCTGTTGTTTGCTAAGAAATGTACACTATCTTGAATGTGTTAAAATGGATTTTGCATCTGCAATGTTATCTAAGCTTTATTTTAGCTTTGGTGATTTTAAATTTATATTGTGTTGTAATCAAATTTCTTTTCTGGTTCTTTAATTTATTCAACACAGGGATCATCTCCATGGCATGGAGACGATTTTCAAGTTTGATGAACTTCTATAACCAGGTTCATTTGCTTTGTTGACTGCATTTATAGAGGGAATATTGTTAAACATAATTTTGTCCAACAGCAATGCATGTCTTTTCAGGGGAGATGTAAGTTTTTAATTTTCTTTGAAAAATACTTGGGCAAATTAGGAAATATGTGTGGAACTGCATATGGCTTAAATTCCATCTTTGTCTTGGTATTTCTGCTGTTTCTCTATTTACTACACAGGCATCAACTTTTATTAAACAGTTAGTGGGAAAGTGAATGTCAGACACACAACAGGTTATGAGTAAGTTTTCTGTCTTTCTTAGGGATGGCCTTTTATCCATTTTAAGAAAACACTATTGTTTTTGGGTGGTGTAAAGAAATGTCTCATACCTGTAGAAGATCGATCATAACAAAACAAAAGTAGAATCAGAAAAGAAGCTATCAGAATTTCAAGCTGGATTTAGGAAAGAAAACAGACAATAGACAATATATTCATAATAAAAACTACAATAGACAAGTATCTGAGCAAGAAAAGAGGAAGAGTTTACATGTTCTTTGCGGACTTTGAGAAAGTGTTTGACACAATAAATAGAGAAGCTTTGGAGTATAAACTGAGAGGAAAGGGAATAAGTGACAATTTTATAAAAGAGATCAGGAAAATCTACAAAGATGTAAAATTCTGTATAAGGTGTGAGAAAATTGGCCAAAAAAATAGGACTAAGACAAGCTGAGCCCCATACTATTTAATCTATTTAAAGATGAAATACTGGAAAGAGTATGAGAAAGAAATCACCACTGTCCGGTAATAGAGTATAAAGAGATACCAGCTTTTTATATGCAGATGACCTTATGGCAGGGGCTATATTTGATAATAGGGCTACAGAGAGCAATTAATGAAATAAAAAAAAAATCTGTGAACAATGGGGAATTAATGTAAGTACAAATAAATCCAAAATTATAATATTCAAAAGAGGAACCAAACTAAAAAAAGATGAAAAATGGTTTTTGGATGACCACAAATTGTAGGTCATCAAAGAATTTGATTATTAGGAATAAGAATGAATAGTAATTTGAAATGGGGGGCCCATGGTAGGAAGAAGGTAGCTAAAGAGAAGGTGGCTGTGACGGGAATAAGGATATGTAAATATAAACTGCAAATGTCAACTATATGGTTGGAAAGAATATGAGCATTGGTAGAGTCAAGAATGCTTTACAAGTAGAAATCTGGGAGGGTTCTGAATTAAGCAAAACAATGAACATATGTATAGAATGTTTTGTCAAGAATCACTAGGTCTGCCAAGATCAGTACCAGGATGATTGGTGGTAGAATTGGAAAGAACAAGGAGAAAATGATTAATACTTTAAAGAATTTTAAAATTCTGATTTAGATGTTTGACAAAGGAGAAAAGAAAAAATTTAAAGATATGCGTGAACTAGCAAAGATGTATGACATATAGTTGGTGGGCAGGAATGACAAAAATAGGAATGGGAGATACATGGAGATTAGGGAAGAGAAATACAAATGGATTTTGGAAGGCAGTTAGAACTAGAATGGAAGACACAGAAGGATAGGAGATATGGGAAAGTTTAGAAGATACGAATCATTAAGCTTCTATAAAATAATAAAAAGAGATTGAGAAAGATAATATCAAAAACTCTGAAATCCTGCCAACAAGTAGTTTGTTAGAGCTTTGTTACCCTGCCATTAATGGGAGCAGGATCCATCCCAGCCAGGAGAGGAGGAGGAACATGCTTTAGTCATCTAACTGCTGATGATGAGGATGAATGCCCTTGAAAATTTTCCAGTTTTAAAAACTTAGTAAGTGAAAGTTTGTGTAAAGATAGTGTGATTCATTCCAAATTCAACATGAAGAAAACTTCACTGTTTATAGTGCTTCTGCTTTTAATAGCTAAGTAGATATCTTTATTTCAAATAGCCTTTTTAGTGGCATCAATCATTTTCAAGATATTTGCTGTTATGGTTTGATTCTCCAATGCCTTTTTATTATTCAGTTGTTTCTTACAATGTCATGGAAAGAGCATGTAATTTCAAGGCCTCATATAGCAACCTGCTTTTGAAAGATCTGACTATCGCTTAAGTCTGCTGTATCCTCCTGTACAACAAAATGTCTAATGAAACATTTGTGCAAACAGTTACCTTGATCAACATGAAGTAATAGAAAAATAGTTTTGCAAAAATAATTTGTAGAAGAAAAAAAAATATAGTGGCTAGAGAAAATGGTATGAATGTATTTGGAACATTAGGTCTTATATAATAATGTTTCAGTTAAAGTTCCCTAAACCAATTTTTCTAATTAAGTTAGAAAATTGCAATAATACTTTTGCTGCATTATGGGCATTTTATCTCTTTAACTAAAATCTAACTAAAATAGTGACAATTGGAAACAGTATTTTATGAATTTATTACTCTTGTAGACATTAAGAAGTGTTTGCATTGTCCCAGGAACTCCTTACTCCAATTACATTATTGCCTTTATAGCAAATGGTAAATTAAATTTAGTTATGAAAGATGCTTGAATAACATTGTGATGCTAGTTATTTTATATTAAATATCTGCTCAATTAATCTTGCCTAATTTCTTAACTATTTTTATACAAATTTTATGAAAATGTTTAACATAAGTTTTTGTAACATCTGTTTTTCTCTGCTGAAAGAAAATTAACTATTTTTACTTTCTCTACTACATACCTAGTGGGTAGAGAAGGTATTGCTTTCCACCCAAAAATTTTCATTGATATTTCACCGTAAATGCATGTTTTAAGGCCCCCTAAATGTAAATAAAGCCTTTTTAGAATTTTTTTTTATTTACATCATGCTCCATTACAAAAAATGTAATCTGCATGTGTTAATTATACAAAGTTGTTTACAGTAAAGTATATGCACAATTATTAAAATTCTATGACTGATTGTAGTTTTATGGCCTATTTGTTTTACTTATATAACATAAAATAACACCAAATATTTCACTAAATTAGCTCGCTTTTACTCTAGAACCTATCTAAATCTATCGACTTAATGTATGAGACTAATTCCTGAGAGAGAGAGAGCATAACTTGAAAACAAAATGTTGGATAAATACCGAACGTGGTGTTTATGTTTAGTATCTTCCAAAGATGTGACATGAAGGTCTTCAAGATAATCCCCCCACCCAAACTATCCTTTACATGGAACATTTTTGGAAATTTTTTATTTTCTAAAAAAATGGCTCTTAACGATCTTTATTAAAATATCATACATGAAAGATATTTACATGACAAATAAAATGTATATCTTGAATTTATTGGGAATAGCCTATGAAGTGCTCTTTATATGGAAGGAATTTTGTATAATCTTGTGTAACTGGTAAGTGTTAAGAGAGAGACAAAAACGTACTACACCAAAAGTGTAGAGTCTTTAAAACACACCATTTATTATTATTATTATTATTATTATTATTATTATTATTATTATTATTATTATTATTATTATTATTATTATTATTATTATTAATAATAATAATAATAATAATAATATATATTTATAATTTTTTTTGGCATAAGCTATTTTTGAGATATCTGATATTAAAGGTTCGAATTGTTCATTTCTTGGTCATATTCTTAAAGTACTAGTAACTTTCAGTCGTTTCTCATGAGCGGAAACAGTATGGAATTTTAAGGCCAGCATATAGCTTCCAGTTCTTAAACATTTGACTATTGCTTTTCCCTTTGTATTTATAACAAAATGTGTGATGTAATTATTTCTGCAAAGATTTATCTTGCTTAAAATGAAGAAAATAGGAAAATAAACCTTTGTAAGAATAATTTGTATATACACTAATAAGCGCTAGAGGGTAGAGAATGTCATGTGAATGTAACACATCAGATATTTTTCCCTCCTTGTTAAAACATTTCTTTGAGTTTATATGATGTATACTTCCTGTGACACCTCCAGAACACAGACGTTAAAATTCAGAATGTTACATGGCCTAAGAAAGAACATTTTGAAAGAACTGAATAATAAGTGATGTAACACTTAACTTAACTTAACTTTCTATTGTATTATTTAGGGAATATCTTATGTGTTTTGTACTTGTAGAATGCTTTATACTGAAACAGCTGAATATACAAGCGGATTTGGTTGGCAAGAATCTCTATTGTGTTACATTATGTCAAATATTGCATTCCAGAAGAATGAAATTGTAAGTTCAATTCAATTTTATTTCATCCAAATGTTCAAGTTACATAGGAATCGTCCAAGTTACTTACATTTATAAAAAACTACCCTAAGATTTAAAGTACATTGTCCAAAATAACAAGATTTCTTTACATTCATAAACATTATTTACACATCTTTTGAACAATGTGTACATATCTTGTACATTGATCATTATGGATATATACAGTGTTTAATTTAAATTCATCTATGCTATAAAATCCATTTTCTACTAAGGATTTTTTTATGGCTTTTAGACACACTTCTCGTTGCTGTAAGTCTTTTATTTCTTTAGCTAGTGCATTGTAGTTCTCTTTCCCATTACTTTCTATTGAACGATTGTTTAGTGTTCCTCTGAGCACCGTTCTGTAGAAATCATGCCAGTTTCTTACATTTTAAGTATGCATATGGCTATTTTTGGCTATTATATATTTTATGCTTTCATATACATATATACAAGGAACTGTTAATATTCCACATGTTTTGAAAATCTTACTAGTATGCCTGCTTTCCAAATTCCCAATCATTCTGATTGACTTTTTCTGTAGTTTAAATATTTTATTTACTGCCCTAGCTGTAATGTTTCCCCAGAGTGTTAAACCATATTTTATATGTGAAAATATGAGGGCGTAATATACCTGTTTCAATGTTTTGCTATCCATAGTATTTTAAACCTGTCACATTATGTATAAACTCCTGTTTTTGTTGTTGTTGTTTTTTTGTGTTTGTGTGTGTGTGTAATATGCATTATATGTGGTTTCCAGTTTAAATATTTATCTATAACAACTCCCAAGAAATTTGTGACCTGTACCTCAGGAATAATTTTTCCATCTACTTTAAGATTGATTGTTTCCATGATTTGCTCTTTTAATATGAAGTTAATGCATGCTGTTTTTTTTTTATCACATTTAAAGCCAGTTTTAAATGTAAAAAATACTCCTTCAATATTCTTAGGGTGGCATGCACCATGTTGGAGTAAATTGCTTCGGAAGTAACGTTTACTAAAGAAGTCCCCACTACGGAAGTAGGTTACTACGGGAGCAATTTTCTCCAAAAGTAATGTTGGAGAGCTCAATTACAATTTACTCTTTTAGTTACTTCTACAGAAGTAAGAGCTCATTACTCCTGAAGGTATTGTTTTGTTTGCGCGATTTAATTGATGCAATCATGAATAAGGTTATGTGCGATAGGAAAAGGGGAGAAACGTCAGTGAAAGAGATAAATGTTTGTTGGTAGAAATAAAGAAAATGCATTTAAACAATACGAGTGTAAAAAAACGTAAGATAACCTGCATTACGTTGGTCTTCAAAGCCAGTGAGATAGCACCAACACTCGCAACATGCGTTCCTAATTACTTTTTATTTTATGTTTATGGTTTTTTACGTTTCTGATTTACGGGAGGTTAGGTTAGGGTTAGGTTTTTTTTAATATAAGCTTAGGTTCCTGATTACGAGAGGTTACTTTTATTGACGTTTTCAATGAAGACCCAAGTAATGCAAAAAAGCCTGAACATGTCATAAAGATGCTGGAAGAGAAATGCTGGAAAGTCATGATTGACGAGTTTAATAATTCCAGCGACGAGAAACGTACTGAAGAGCAGCTTAAAATTCTGGAAACAATGTTTCTAATCTTCATTTTGCATCGCAGATCATTTGCGTGTTGATAAATACCCTTTCTGATTTTGGAAAAGTTCACCATATTCATGGATGGGTACAAAATAGTAAAATGCATGCATTCAATTCCACACAATGTGTGGGAAATCTGTGAAAGTGAAGAATTGCCTTTTATTTTCTTAACACTCGTGTATATTTATATGTGTAGGTACCAAGATCAAAAGCGATCTAACAACACAGTGAAATACACGGCCAGCAGACGCGTGGTGAACGCTTATTTATAAGATCGCCTGCAATACCGGGATTACAATGAACTTTACTTAACGTGACATGAAAATGCTGGTAAACTAAAGGTATAATTGGCATGCACTTAACGTAATGGTAATGACACTTGATTGGTAGTTCTTTTATTACTTCGAGCTAGTACCAATTGGTTCTAATTACCATGAAAAATCAAACTTGATGTAACGGTAAGGAAAAGTTTGATGCCATACTTTTAAGTTGCATCGCGTTAAGTCAATTCTAAATATCCCCATTTAATACAGTGTAGGACTGTCACGTTAAATTCATCATGATGCCGGCTCAAGCTTCTGAAATATTCCGGTACGAAGAACTCATAGGATGCATAACAATAAATGCAATTTGGATTATAGAGCTGAATTTGTGTCCGAGTTTTGTTGAAACGTTTTCCAAGCAGGTTCACAAGGCGTGTATAAGATTCTTTCCTAATAACTAAATGTTCATTGAACTTTCTCTCTCTGTATAACTATAATATGGTTCTCGCATAGCACTCTCACATTTCTGTTGTTTTTTTTCCATCGAGATCATCAATGTAACCTAAGTAATCGCTGTTTTCTTCATCGAGATCATCAATGTAATCTAGGTAATCCATGAACGTGTCAAAAATATCTTCCTCCAAATACGATATGGTAATCTAGTTCAATCGACAGGTTAGTTACTCCATCCAGGTGGCAAGAGTAAATTCTAACCTATATTTGTGCTCTATTTAATTCCGTAGTAACATACTACATGATGGTGCTCTCCGACATTTACTTCTACGGTAATTTAATCTGGGAGTATATGAAAGGAGTAAAATTCTTCAGAAGTAGTTTACTCTCACATGGAAGTCGCCGAGTGTTGGCTTGAATAGTAGTTTACTACGAAAGTAGAGCTTACTCCAGGTTGGTGCATGCCACCCGTAGTATATTATTTGCCTTATTCTCTACCCCTTTGATTGTATGACCTGTGATTATTATTATGTCATCTGCATAACTAATTGCCTTTCCTCCATTCCTTTCTATTAATTCAAAAATACCATATATATTAAAAATAGAAAAGGCCCAGTTTTGAGCCTTGTGTGACTACTTACTCAATCAGTTTAAAACAAGATTTTATCCTTTTACCATACACTTTTCATCTTTTTGTTTTATTCCCATACACTGCTGTTTGTTCTCTAAGTAAGATGAAATCCACTCTTTTGCTACACTACGTACCCCATGTTTTTCTAACTTATCTACAAGAATATTTAGATTTACAGAGTTCAAAAGCTTTTGACAAATCTAGGAATATTGCAATTACTATTTCACAGTTGTGTAATGCATTTGTAATCAGATTATTTGCTTTATCAAGTGCATTTATTGTCGACTTATTGTTTTGAAACCCATATTGCCACTGATATTTTTTTTATATATATATTTCTGTAACTGTTTTAAATATATACCCTCTGTTACTTTTGATTAGACTTAGCATAGTGTTATTGGCCTATAATTTTCTAAATTTAATTTACTTCTTTTTGTTTATATATAAGGCTTATAACATTTTTTAATACATCTGGAAATATTCCATGAATTATTGACCAAGTGTGTTAATGTTTCAACCACTTCATATTTTATATATATTTTAGCATTTAATTTGATAGTTTATCTAAACCTGCATATTTCTTTGTTTTTAATTTATTTATTTCTTTTAATATACATTCTTCTGTGACTTTAAAAACTGCCATAGAATTTAGCTGATTTGCTTCTACTATTTGGCTTATGTTTTTTGGTTTTGAGATTTGCTTTGTTTTTAGTGACTTTGCAACATTTATGTAATAGTCATTAAAAATGTTACATATTTGTTTTGGATCTAACACATTATTATTATTATTATTATTATTATTATTATTATTATTATTATTATTATTTATCTTTATTATTATCATTTATAATTATATTTTCTACTTGTTTACCGTTATAATTTTTATGCATTTGATTTACAATATTCTATACTTCCTTTGTTTTATTTTCTGCTTTTTCAATTTTTTCTTTGTTATAATTTATTTTTGCCTATATAATTACCATGTTCAAAATCTTATTATATTTATCTATATCCATGCTTGGGTGTTTTATTAAGTTTAAAAACCTCATCCTTTCAAATGATTTTTTTATTCCTCTTGTCATCCATACCATTAGAGCATTACTCTTACCTCTTGTATTTACTCTAACCTGTTTTAATAGCATTTCCATATGCAACCCTTCTTTTATCTTTTTATTGAATAGCTCATACTTTTGATTTACATCATTTGTACCATAAATGTCTTCCCAGTTTATTTCTACAAGATATTTTCTAAGTTTGCTGAGGCTTTTTTCGTTTACTTGTCTCCTAACTTCAAAAACATTTTGAATAATACTTCTCTTACTTGAGTTTAGTTTTAGCAATTGTCCAAAGTGGTCTCCTATCCCTGTCTTTATAATAGAGGTTTTCCAATTATTTTCTGTCAAATTTATAAAAAATATTATCAATAAGGTCTCCGAATGTTTTGTAACTCTTGTAGGTTTTTCAATTCCTATCTTTAAATTCTGTCTATCTAATATTTCTACTAGTGTTAATCTATATTTACTTTCTTTTATCATATCAATGTATCTCCCATTAATATTTTAATTTTTTTTTTCATGAATTGTATGTAGTAAGTAAAATGCTCTATGCGGTGGAAATATGGGGAGGAGGGGGAGGAGAACTAAGTAAGAAAATTGACCAAATGTATAGAATGTGTTGTAAAGAATTAATTGGACTACCAGGAGCAGCACCAGGCGAGGTTGCACTAGTAGAACTAGGAAGAACGAGGAGGAAAGGTATAATAGTAGAAAGAATTTTAAAATTTTGGTTTAAGTGTATGAAAATGGAGGAAGGCGAAATCTTAAACATATGCCTGACTCAGCAAAAGGCTCTAAAAAACAAAAGCAGCTGGTGGAAAGAAACTGAAAAAATAATGGAGTCAATTGGAATGGGGGGTTGGAGGAAAGAAATACAACGTATTTTGGAAAGTAGTAAGAAACAGAATGGAAGATATAGAACGACAAGAGATATGGGGAAGCCTTGAAGATAAAAATCATTAAGCTTTTATAAATTGATAAAGGAGGAGTGGGGAAGAGAGTGGTACATCGATTGCTGTAAAAGACAAGAAAGGGAAGGCTTAGCATGGATGAGAACAGGATCAAAGTATTTAAGAGGGATGAGAGGCAGTGGAAGAGAGAGATGCGAGTTGTGTGGAGGAAGAGAAAGTACAGAACGTTATATGTCAGAATAAGGAGCTGGAGGGAAAAAGTGTGGGAGAAGAAATGGGAAAATATAGATAGGAAAATAGTAGCTATAAAGATGTTGACTGGGAAAGAAGAAAAGAAAATCAAAGACTTGGGAGAATTTTTATGTAAAGGAAAAATGATCTAGAAAAATAAGAGAGGCAAGGGCCGCTCAGTAGGCGATAAGGCCTGGGAGCCAAGCAATCTTAGTGGCTCAATAAGAAAACAAGCACCAGACAAATTGTACATAAGATGTAGGGGTACAGTGATATACATAATACACATTGTATATATTGCAAACCAAATTGTAGAACAAATTGTATGATAAATTCTATTCATTCATTTAGTAAGTTTTCTAAGTTTTTGAGAAATAATTCTTTTGTCCCACCTGGAGATCTATACACTCCAATTAGAAATATATTAGATTCTTTTTGGAATACCTCTATTGCTGTTAACTCACAGTTCATTTCATTGATGAAATCACTACAATTGATCTCTTTGAATTTGATACCATTTTCTATGTAGGTAGCAACATCTCCACTTTTGTGTTGTTGCCTACAACAATGAGATCCTAATGTGTACCCATGATAGTTGTTTGCTACTACTTCCTTGGATTTTAGGCCATGCTCAGTTAATATTATAATGTTGGGTTCGTGTTCAACTATATTTAGCTCTATAAAAATTTGTTTATTTCCTACATACTGTGCATTGTGGTGGAAGATAAGTAAGTCATTGGTTTTTACTTTGTGTGCCCTTTTTACATTTACCTTTTCATCCTTCCTATCTTGACATTGTTATTTTCATTTACTTGTTTCTCAATTTTGCCACATCCATCTTTTCCTATTTTTCTGGAGGAGTTTTTCGTATCACCTTCCTGATCTGCTAATAGTTTCCTTTATTCATGCATATGTTTACTACATCATTTATTAGTTTTCCCAGTAAATAAGATCCCTTCCTATTTAGATGAAGGCCATCCTGTCCCAAACATTTTTCATCCAAAAATTTGTTAACGTTTACAAAAAGTGGCTTGAGTGAATCACAAGCCCAACGCATACCTTCATTTACATTATCAATATATACATTACTTACATCTCTCCTCCTCACTATACATTTACAACCACCATTGCTAATGGGTAGCACTTTTTGGTGTGTCTGATTACATTATACACTTCGGCCATAACCTCATCTGGACCCTTTGAACCACAAATGTCATTTGTGCCAATTTGTAAGACCACTGTCTTTATATTGCCACTACATTCATCTTTAGTTAGATGATTTGGCAGATATTCTGCCTTCATGCCCCTGAAAACTTTCACTATTATGTCACTTCTGTTTATCACAATGCTTTTTTTTTTTTTATCATTGAGTCACCACACACTAATACACTTTTCATATCTTCTTTTTTTTCTTCTTTCTTCTTGCTTTTTCCATTGCTTTGCATCATCGGCTGTGATTCTTCTAGCTTGGAGTTTATCCATCTATAGCAAGAATTCTTTTCGGCATTTCGCTTGCTTCTTTCGAAGAGCTCTACAGTTCCTTTGTTTTTACCCACATGTTCTATTTTTTCTGCGGTGTTTTCTCCTTCTTCCAGATGTCTTAGAACTTCAAATCTGTTTTTCAGAGCAATGTGATTAGCTATTCAGTCCCGTGGTTTTGTCTGACCATCTCTCACCTTCTCGGCATAATCATTTTTCTGCTTTACCTTATGTACATGCACTCGACTTTCCAAAGCTTCCTTTTCTATTTTCAATCTTTTAATTTCTTCATTTCTTGTTTTAATTCCTCGTTTAGTATTTCTATAATCAATTGTAGGGATGCTATTTTCTCTGCAGCTAGTGTTTCTCGGCTCTCACTTGCCTGTAAAGTTTGTTTTACAAGATGTATTTTTTCAGCTTCTGTGGTTATACCATTGTTGCCTTCATTTCTATGACTTTTCCTGCACTTTTCCTTTGCATTTTAACTCTGTTTTGCTTCATTACCCACTCCATTTCCCGTAGAAAAGTTTGCATCCTCCTGCCTTTTCCTACTTTTACCACATGTTTCCATCCTACACTTATTGAGTCGACATTTGTGTAGTTGCATTTTTTCCGTTTCCATATCAAGACGAGACTCACTTTCTTTTCCTCGATCTTTCCTGCACTTTTCACATAGATTTTCTTCATCGTCCACACTATACTTTGTATTTTTTTGCTTTTTTTGATAATTGTTTTGCTGTACCACACTAACCGCCACCATCCATTACAAATAAATGGCTCACCAGCATCTCAACTGTTTACTGCCAGATTTTGAGAAAAAAACAACAAATTAAGTGGAAGTGTTGAATATAAATTGTATTTTTTTTCTGAACCTATTATTCTGTGCTGTATTTACTTTTAAATTATTATGAATTATTTACAGGTTTGTGGGTGAGATGGAAAGAGACACAGCAACTAACCTCCTAGAAACAGATCCTGAGGGAACATATTTATTAAGAATTAGGCCTAAGGGCCCCACTCATCCAAATGAGAGTGTTTTTGCTCTCACTTTGAAGTAAGATTGATTTTACCTTTATAGTAACTTACTTCATTGCAAATAGTTGAATTGTATTCTTTAAGGGCTTTTCACATTATTATTATTATTATTATTATTATTATTATTATTATTATTATTATTATTATTATTATTATTATTATTATTATTATTTTGACACTGTTTACTTACAGGACAGTAGGCAGAGTGAAGCACATGAAAGTATATGAAAAGGATATAGAAGGTGTGACACAGTATTATCTGTCTGAATCTAGATACTTTAAGAGTATAGTAGATCTCATCCGGTATTTTGAGCACACAAGCTTAGTAGAAAGTTTTGATGGGTAAGCATTTGCTAATTATTAATAGTTACTAAAAAATAGGTTAACCAACAAAAGGTTTTAACGACTGAATAAAACCACTTACAGCTTTACTAATTCACAAAGCAAAAACTACAAAATTTAGGACATCCTTCCAAGGCATTAACCTTTGTCTTCAGCTACAATCTACTGCTCATTCTTCATCTGCTTCCTATAGAAGTGCCATGTTATGTTTTATGTAGTTGGTGATGAGATCCATTTTATAGGCATTACTGAATGAAATGGAACTCTTCACTAAATACACAAAACCTAGGAAAAGACCTCTACAGAAAGAGGATAAAGAATCACCATTGATTTTAACCAATAAATGCCTTCATAACATACTAAAATTTGTAATTATTTGTTCTATTACTTAATGAAGTTGTGAATGGTCTTTATTCAGTTATATTCACTTCAATGTGCTGCTCCGCAGTAGCTTTTAATCTGTAGAGCTTGTTATAAAGAAAATGTTTTGTATTGCAGGATAATCTTTTATTCACTGCCTAATAAATTTGCTATCAAAGCATTTTAAGTTTGTAACTCTGCTTCATCTCTTTCTTTTCTTTTTTTTTAACCAAAATAATGAAATAATTGTTAGAATACAGCTTGTAAGCCAACAGGGTTAACAATTCATGTAACAATTGTGTAGTACATACAAACCACAACATAAACAGAGAAATTAAATGCTTAAAACCAGCAAGAATGTTAAAGAGTTTTGCATGTGGGAGAAGAAGTATACTTCATGAAGAAGTATAAGCATCAGGTTTTAAAATTCCCATGGAAATGCACTCATGTGATAGACTACTGAAACTGCTGCCAAGGGAGCTATGTCCAGTCATGAGGGATTTAGATGTCCAAACCAGTTGACAGCAACTGATGATGCAGGCAAGAAACTGCAAAACATGTATACTACATAAAAGTAATGTGAATGAAACCTGTGAGCGTTCAGTCAACTCCATCCTTAGGTTCAATTTAAATTGGTTTCACTGTAAAAGTTCCTTTTCATTTTAATATTTAAGGTTGTTTAGCAATATTCAGTTGAGCATATTGAAAGATAAAAAAGAACATCAATACAATGAATACAACTACATCCTCCTCATAGCAGAAGTAAATGGCTACACACCAATATAGTCCACAGCAAAGTAAAAAAGTTCCAGAAACAAAAAAACATTAGCAAAATACAATCCTCTGTATGCAGGAACCAAAGCAACAATTCAAAAAATTCACATACAGTCCTCAGCTTAATCACAAATTTAATAAAATCTTCAAAAAATATAACATATCATTGAGATCGCAGAATAAACACACAATTCAGAGTCTACTAGCTTCCCCTGTCAAAGATAAAATTCCACAAGAACAAAAATCTGACATCTACCTAATAAATTATAAAAATTGTGACTTGGTGTATGTTGGAAACAAAAAGAAATGTTGAAACTAGAAGGAAAGAATACTTCAGTTGTATATCCAACAATCAGATGGACAAATCTACCATAGCAAACCATTTTTGGACCACAAACCACATCATCAACCCCAAAGTCAGGCTCCTGAAATGCAGGATTGGTGGTGAAATGCACCAATCCAACAGAACTTAAAGTTTGGGAAAGCATACAGATAATCAAATGCATGAAAATGATAAAGAACTTTGAAATCCTACCACTCAACAATATAAGCAGCTTCATCTGGACACACCACTTCTACACCACTTATACCACTTGAATTCCCGTCATGCTCAGACTGAAAAAAAGCTGAAGATGAAAGCAAGCGGTGCTTTTGAAACATGTTCAATTAATTTAAAGTAACTGAAGTTTTAGTGTATCCACCGACTCAGGATTCAATTAAATTATTGTTTCACTTCACTGCCTCTAACTTCTGAATAACACTTTTCTATATTAAAATAAGTTTAAAAATACTATTAGCTCTTAATACTTCTAGCCTCACTTACTTTTTTAAAAGTACACTGCATCCGATATATGCCAGACAACTTGGTACTCGATGTGAAGTTTTTCAAAGGACAATAGAGAAAATTCTTGTAACTGTTGCGCACTCTCAAGAACAATTAAATAATTTAATCTTTAAAAATCTTATCAAGCGTGCTATAATGTTTTGGATAAAATGTAATGCAGCTGTAATTGCACTGTGGAATTTCTATACGACTAAGTGTGAACTGTAAGCTTATTATAAAGTATATTGCATTGAAATGGTAATGAAAGAACATCTTAGAAATGTTAAGCACAAGTAAGAGAAGAAACCTGCAACAGTCCCGTCAATTTTGTTCATATAGTAACTATAATATTAAACATGAAATCGAAACTTGTGGAACATGGTAAAAATGCCAGTAATTGATTACATGAGAAAAGAGATATATTGTGAGCACACTCACACATTTTGAAATACTGACAGTAGTTGATGCAATAAGACTCCTGCTTGTATTGAGAGAGTAGCACAATACAGACAAGGGAAAAAATGATCAAGCATGTCAACACCTGAGGCTGTCAGCTGAGGATAACTCCCCAATACATGTTCTTCTTTTTAAAATGTATTTGAAACAAAAAGTGTTAATACTAATCATGTAATCAACCTTGTGAGCCATGATAACCTTGCAGTGCTGTTGGTTTGCATGAGGGAGTGATAAACAAATATGCCACATTAGCATCGCTCAGGTCAGTGCTTGTACACTGTAAAGCTTCCCTCATAGGAAAGATGTGACAAAATAGGAATAACAACATATGAACATATAAGTGATGCAATGTGTTAAATGTATGTTATAGTTCATAACAGACATTATTGATGGTGGCTCAATTCCAAATCAGTGACAAATTTTCGTTTTCATAACGGTCACAGAAAGAGTTGTTTCATGAAGCCAAATCACTTTTACTAATCTGCCGAGTGGTATATGACTGAGATCACTTGATTAGCCATGTTTATTACTCCTTTATGTAACCTAACTGCACATTGCAAGGTTCCTATGGCTACTAGGTCCACAAGAATATCAGCAGGATTACTAATTGCGCTGCCAACATTTTGGCACAAATTAGTGTGAAATACAGGGCGTTTACTTGGTGATCACTTTTTACAAGAAGCTAATTTTAAAATTTTCCACTTTTGCAGTGTAGGTAGGCATTTTATTGCAATGCAGTATACCTAATATTTAGAATCCAAAATAAATCATATTTGTTTAAAAAGTGTCTGCTTTTTTAAGACTTTTTTTTCCTTCCAAAAATCCCTAATTCTCCATGATCTAAATTTGTGTGATTGCAGGTTAGATATGAAGTTGAAATGGCCTTATCGCCAAGTGATTGCAGTAGCAAAGTATGACTTTGAACCAACTGAACCCAATCAGGTACCATTGAAAAAAGGCTGCCTTGTGACTGTAATAAGTAAAGAAGGGGATGATAAGGGGTGGTGGAAGGGAAAAGTCAATGATAGGGTAAGTTTATGTTGTAATACTTACTATTATTTATTTATTACTACTACTACTACTACTACTACTACTACTACTACCACTACTACCACTACTACCACTACTACCACCACTACCACCACTACCACCACTACCACCACCACCACTACCACCACTACCACCACCACCACCGCCGCCGCCACCGCCACCACCGATTGGAAAGAGAAGTGAACACGTAATTGACCCTTTTCTAGCTTGTTGATTAAGTCAGGGAGCCTGAAGCATATATTTGTAGTTAAATCTCAGTATTAGATTTTTTGGCTACAGGCAATGTTGTAGAAATGCCTTGAGATACTGGGGGGCATTCCTCCAGGCAATGTGTGCATGAGTTTATTCATGGATACCTTGCTACTGTGCAGTCCAAATCTCTTGACTTTTCAGGACAACGAATACGGAGTGACTGTGTGGTTGCCAAACTCACTTTGCCTTGCTTTGTCAGAATGTTATGTATATGTTATAAATGCCATCGCAATGTTCATTTAAAACAAGAAGATAGACAATAAAGGAAATGTAATACACAAATAGAGAAATAGTAACCATATCTTTCTATGTGTCCTTTGTTATTCAAGTGGCACAGCTAATGGCATGTCCTCATCGTCCTCAATATCATTTTATTATAAAATTCAAAAAACACTGTGCCGTACAACATCTTTTATGAAATCATCCAGGTTTCTCACTCTTTTAGGTAAGCATATATGCTTTCTCAGCAATGTAAACAATTTTGCAGCTCTCTCTGGCAACCCTTTTCACTTCCCTACACACACGTGAAGCAGTTGATGTACTTAATGAGCACGCCTTAGCCGTAAGTTCTTGACATTTCGTGAAGTTAAGATTTTTACAGTTTTCTTCGTTGGCATACTTTTTAAAGTAATTATATATACTGAAGACAACAGCCCTAATCTTACTGCTATATCTACTGGTACTACTGGGCTTACTAAGCAAAGTTTTTATGAACGAGTTAACTTTATAAATGCTAGGACAAAGCCTATCACTGTAAGAACTGAGTCGCTTAACCTTCCAGCAAGCGTGCTGTAAAAAGTACACCAGCAATATTTTTATTTTGTCAAAGTTTTAACAATGCTTTAACAATGTTTTAACCTTGAGCTATCATGTCAATGGTGCAATGAATTCCATTGTTGAAGCATCCTCGAGAATGTGATCACAGTGGCTGATTCTTTGCTTAAGTTCTCATTTGGCTTATTCTTTATATGGCTTTCCTTTTCTTTGCATTCTAAGTAACGAGGTGTTGAATGTTGTAAAAAACCACAACATGCCCTTCTCATGTAATGGATACTTGCTTGGTTCTAGGACTCGACATTATGCAGAAGTGAGCATAATAACCATTAAAATGCATTTAATCATTAGTTTTCCAATGGTATTATTCTGTGAAGCAAAACCATACATGACGTTTATTACAAAAACGTTATGTGTGGTTTTGTAGAGCTGCGTCAGAGGGCTTTGAAAGGACTTTCATGACGAGTTTGTAGCTGTATTAGAAAACCTTGTGGGATAACTATTGCTAAATTTATTTAGGACATGAAGAATTGCACATTATTAAGTGATAATTATGTCTGACGTAACAATATATAAAATAAAATAACTAGGACAGCAATGGATTTATTACCATTACAAGCATAACTGTAACTAAAAGTCTCCGTTTAAACCTCATGAAAGATACTATAAATTAATGGCGAACCATTGGGTCTAAAAATATGATACTTTTTTGTACTTGTTCTGGAAAGTGTCGCCTTTTATCCTAGCTACCTGTTGCTTTTCTGAAATATGAAATATGCATGCATGTACATGATATTGCAATTAGAGTTTTACCAATGGCAAGGTGTACTGTCCATATGAGGCAATCCACACTACTGCTATTCCCTAGTGCTGTATTAGTGGACATGCCTCAAATGTCAGATTTGGACCGCATAATAGTGTTTAAGGCAATTATGAAGCTCCAATAGTGCTCTCTATTTAGGAGAGACAAGGTGCATAGATTTTTATGTAAGCCTGAACAGTAGATCACTTGACTCATGGTTTGTTGAAAATGCAGCAAATTGCACATCAACATGTGAACTGTAGGAATATGTCGTCCTTGAAACCAGAGAGAGATTCAGTGAGTACAGTGGAAAAAATGTTTGAGCAAGATTTATATGAAATAATGCTTTCAAATAAAGATGTTAGCAGCTATTGATGACAAATTTCATGTTGGTGCTAAAATGACAGCTACCTCTCGGTGGAAGGTTTAATGAGTTTCTAAAAGTGGTTACAGTTATGCTATTACATTATGTGAATGATATTAACTAGATAGTGGTCAGTTTAAAATCAATAGAATTTGCTCACAGTGAAGAATAATTTATTCTGGAACATTAATCACTCATATTGCTCCACTTACCAAATTACTGGCAAGAATGTTTCAAGGACCTATTCTACCCATTTTCAGTTGCTATGACTAACCAGTGATTCTCCAATCTTCTTCTTCCCTGGGTATCTGCAGAGTCATCTGGTGTGATGTTGGTGCATTTCAAGATTAAACTATCATCTGCTGAAATTTGATGTTCAAAACTTTTGGTATGTGTTCTTTCCCATAAGCTTAGTTCTACGGAGTTATGTATTGATTTCAGCAGATTGACTTTTTGTTCTATGTTGTGATTTTCTTTCCAGAAGTGATTGGCTATGGATGACTTATTGAACTCTTTGTATCTGATATTTTTCAAGTATTCTCTTGTGCTCATGTTTCTCTTGGTTTTTCCAGTGTATATTTTGTTGCATTCTAAATCTATTGTACATATGCCTGGTTTCTTATCTAAGAATTCTTTGTATGTGTTCAGATTTCAGCATGTGTTTTAAGTTGTATTTAAAAGGACTATGTTTAAAGATCTTTTGGGAGTTTGTGAAATTCCAGGGGTGGTATGTAAACTTCTTAAATTCCAATTTACCTCGGGAATTCATGTATTTATTTATTTGAGCCATTTCTGCTTCTTGAACTTATTTTCTTCTTGGCTGGTTCAGTTTTGAACCCATTATGTTCAAGGTGTTTAATACGTACCTGTATTCTTTCTCATACTCCTGCTTGTTTAATTGTATGTTTACTAATAGGTAAATTAAACTGTTAATTGCAGTGTGATTGTGTGGTCTAGGTTTGAAACTGTTGGCTTTCATATAATTGTCAGTATGTGTACTTTTTCTGTAAATTCCAAGCTCAGTTCCATCATTAATGCTTTCAGATTCATATTTATTTTGTCCTTGTGATCAATACAATGATTTTAGACACATCAAAAGATAACAAGATATAAATTTATTTAAAGGTGAGTCGGAATTGTTACACTAACATCACTTAAGTTTACTCACTTAACATGTTTCGGGAAACCGTTGTTCCCATCCTCAGAAGGTTAATTCGACTGGCCCGTGTTGTTGGTGTTTCCGTTTTTTGGACTGGATACTGTGGTGGCATCTTGTGGTGGAGAAATGTACTTCCAGAGAGGATTTGGTGGCGGCAAATCAAAATTCATTAGATGTGTGTTGTGTTTTAGAATGGTGATCTTCTCCCATGCATCTAATTCGGCTGCAAATTTGGCTGGTTTGACTAATGTAATATTGGGTTTGATGTTGTGATTAGTGATCCAAAAATGGTGTGAAACTGCAGATTTGTCCATTTGTTTGTATTTAATACATCTCATGTGCTCCTTTAGCGTAGTTTCTAGGTTTCTTTTTGTCTTACCTATGTATACTTTATTGCAATCTGAACAATTGATTTTATAGATTCCAGCTTTTTTGTCTTGTGGAATGGGGTCTTTTAACTTGTTACAAAGTAATTTCTCTATGTTAAATTTGTTCTGTGGAGCTAGGCTGATGTTATGTTTCATGAAAATCTTCTTAAATTTGTGAAAAGTTCCTGGGTGGTATGTGAATTTCTTGAACTTTAGCTCTTTATCTTGCTGGCTGAGATTTGTTATGTTTCTGATGTGCATCTGTCGTTTGAATTTTGCAATTTTTTTGTCAATAGTTGTTTTGTTGTACCCATTATGTATTGCTGTGTCTACTATATGCTGGTATTCTAACTGGTATTCTTTTTTATTTAAGGGGGTATATACCAGTCTATGTGTTAGGCTGTTTAGTACTGCATGTTTGTGTGTGGTTGGATTGAAACTCTTATTTTTTATGTAATTAGTAGAGTGTGTTGGCTTCCTGTATATGCCAAAGGTTAGGTTCTTTTGTTCTCTGATGATTTTTAGGTCTAAAAATGGTAGCATGCCTTCTTTTTCTATTTCTATGGTGAATTTTATTGATTGGTTCTGTAGGTTTAGTAAGGCTAAGGAGTCTTGTATGAACCTGTTAGGGACAACAGCGAAGATGTCGTCAACATATCTGTGCCAAACTTTAAACATGTATGGAAAGGAAGTTGTTATGTGTGTTTCTAAGTAGCTCATAAATAAATCTGCCAAGAAGGGTGAAAGTGGGTTGCCCATAGTTAGACCAGTTGGTTGTTGATAGAACTTCTTATTGAAACTAAAACAATTTTGTGCAATGCATAAATTGGTAAGTTGTATGAGGTCTTCTATTTCTTCTTCAAGTAGGTTAGTCTGCTGTAGCCATTTCTTTAATTGACGCAGGAGTTGATCTGTAGGAACACTTGGAAATAGTTCAGTGACATCAAAGGAAACTAATCTGTCTAATGGTTCGAGTTCCAGGAATTTTATCTTCTGTATTAAATCTTCTGCATTCATTATGTTTTTGCTATTGAATTTTGGTAGTGAAGAGAATCTCTGTACTAACCATTTTGCCAGTTTGTAGGTAGGAGAATAAATATTGCTGACGATTGGTCTCATCTTATTACCCGGTTTGTGTATTTTAGGTAGAGCATACCCACTTTACCAAGAATGTATGCTGCGTATGATAAATTATGCCAAAAATATAAAAAATTGTGCCGTTGCTCAAAAATATAGAGTTATGGAAGCCAATGTAAGACACTGGCAAAAGAACAAAGACATGCTTAAAAATGCATGTTTTAGGTGAAAAGCGTTTAGTGGGTAGAAGAAAGAAAGGTACCATGAACAACAGCTTTTTGCCTATGGATGAAAAAAGAAAGAAGGCTTTGTTATTTCATGAGACATTATGTACACCAAAGCTAGCCAGGGCTCAGCAACATGAAAATGGTCAATGGTTCAAAGCCAGTAATGGATGGTGCAGCAGGATAATATGTCAAAATGGTTTAGTTTTGCAGTCCAAAACAACCATAGCATAACATCTACCCAAAGAATACAAAGAAAAGCTAATTCAGTATCAGCAGTATGTGATCAATTTGAGAAAGAAACATATTTTGACATGCCATCAAATACCACGGGGAGGAAAAAGGCACTAAGGTGGTCACAATTCACACTATTGGAAATAAAAAATCCAGAATGACTGTGATGTTGGGTGTTCTTGCCAATAGGATAAAGCTGCCTCCATATGTCATTATGTGAAGAAAAATTATGCCAAAAGAGAAACTTCTGTCAACCGTGGTTTTCCAATGCCACAAAAAAGGATGAATGACCAGAGAATTTATGACAAGTTGCATTAAAACTATCTGAAACCAAAGACTAGCCACCTTACTTAAGCCTTGTGACATGTTTGTCCTTGATGCCTTCAAGGGTCATCTAAACTCTGAGGTAAAAAAGGAAATTGCTAAAAGCAACCGTGATTTCGTTTCAGTTCCAGGAGGAATTAAGCACAGTTGCAAGTAATAGATGTGGTGGTCAATAAACCCTTCAAGGACCATATTAAAGAGCAATACAATAACTGGCTGCTTATGGAGGACTATGCATTAATTCCATAAGGAAAGCCCAAGAAGCCATCTATAGTTTTGCTGGGAGATGGATATTAACAGAATGGCATCAGATCACACCTGACTCATTATTGAGAGGATTCAAAAAACTCTGCCTCACCAATGCACATATTGCCTCAGAAGATAATGCTGTGTGGGAAGAAACTGTCAACACAAGTACAGCAAGCACTTAGTCTGACGAGAACAGTGATGGAAGGAATAGTGACTGTTAAAGATGTTCAAAAAAGATGAATGCATAAAACATTTCATTTTCAGAACCGAATAACATGATTCAAGAAATAGTTTGTTGAAATAGAAACTGAAATTTCTCCTTTTTATATAAATGTTTATAATATTAATAAATTACTAATTTCTGTGAAGAGCACATATCCTAGCTTCATTTTGTTATGAAAGCCACAGCCAAAATTAAGTTCTGAAAAAAAAAAAAGGATGTTGTCGTTTATTCGGATAGCGTTCATTAGATGGAATGTATTTAATGTTATCACATCATTTACCAATTGAATGCATTTATTTAAGGGATCTTTGCAAATTTCAATGAAACCACTTTTTAAAATACTTTGCATTGTTCATAGTTTGTTTTATCTAGGATAGATAATTTATTGTCCTTATCTGCTTTAGTATAAGTTCATTCTTTTTATTCAATGTATTAACCATTTTCTTGAAGTTGTTCTGGTTTATCCTGGTGCATTTTCTGATTCAACCCTACTAGCTTATTATGCATTTTTCTTCATTAATCCTTCATTCTATTGCAATTTATATATCTCTTATGTAGTCTATTGTGTTTTTTCTGAATGAAATACAAGCTTTTGGCCCTTTGCCTAATGGTTTAATTTTGTCATCACTGAAAGCTGTCGTGGATAAATTTATGACATTGAAGTTAGGTTCTGCTTTTTTTTTCCCCCTCCCTTCTTTCTTTCTTTCCTTCTCTTTCTTGTTGAATTCTGTGTTTAGATTTGTCTTGCCTTTAATCCCCAGCTTAATTAGTTTTTACTTTTGACTCGTTCTGCTTTTGCAGAAATTTATGTGATCAAAAGAACTTTTTTTTCCAGATTATAGCATGTGGTATTTCATATTAGCTTTCAACTTTTATATGCACAAATTGGGATTTTTATTACTCTAGCTTCTACGACAGAGTTTACTGGGACTTGTTTTGGAGTCTGTTGTCTCCATCAACCTAGATTCACTGCTGCACTTTCTCCTGTGATTTGTAGATGGCATTCTCAGCTGGATGTATTGTACAATGAGATCCTTTTCATATGGGATATCAAAGTTTAATAAATTGCATTTATTTTTATGTATGAATAATTTGTCCCAAATGGAGAATTCTGTTGGTTTTTAAGGGCCTTTAAGAGTTTAGGTTTCTCTTTCATCATTGATATGTGAACCAGAAGTGCTCTGCAATTGCTGATTTCTCCATTTGTTAATATTTCATGTTTCTCCTGTGTTTTTTAAACCTTGTGTCAATGTTCCTCTTTGTCTTCCCTATATATACTTTCTAGCAATCTTGACATCCAATTTCATAAATACCATAAGTTTTTCCCACTGGATTTTTGTCCTTTTTGTTGGTCCCGAATATGTTTTTAGACAATGCTTGTTAACTAAGGCTAGGTTTATACCTCATTCTGTGAATAATAAGCTTCACTGTGGTTTCCCAAAACAGATTTATAATTTTCAGATGTATTTCCCACATATTCTCATCAAGAAATGCTAAATGTTCACACTTTTTAGACCTCTCCGTTTGGTTTTCATTTTTTGCAGTGGCATTTTGTTTGCAGCTTCTGTTTGTGACTTTAAACATTTTCTGTACAAATGTTGGGCAACTCTTTATCTTTAGGCTTGTGTTCAAAAAGCGTATGTCTATTGCTATGGGTATTCTTTTTTCCTGATTTTAAAAATAGTTTGATTTTCAATGATTAACTTGGAAATCCCAGCAGACTATAGTTTAATCAATAAGTTTACCAACTCCACACCAGATGATATAGATACGCAGGGAAGAAGAAATCAGAGAATCACCAGTTAGTTTTCCAGCAGGCGAAAATGGGGACATAGGCAGGACATGTTCTGTCAGTAATTTGGTAAGTGCAGCAATATGATTGCTTGATAGTGGTATTTAATTTGTGCAGTATCATTGACGAATTACTCCTTCACATCATTTTTCACTTGCAAAGGCTGTTAAATGACATTTTTTAAAAATAGGTAATTATTAGGATCATTTGAAAGGTTCTGCATTTTCTACAAAGATTTGAGTTATCAGTTGGAATTCCCATTGTAACAAATAATGGTTTACAATATTCTATTTTGATTTGAGTTTGTCAATATTCTAACAATCTTTTTTTGAATTTTCAAAATTTCTACTATTCCTGCATTACTGCCCCTTAGCATTAGTCCATATCTAATAATACTCAGAAAAAATGAAAAATAAGCCAATAAAACAAAATTTTTTGACACTACTCTTTTTAAGTTTGTTAACAGAAATACCATTGGTGACAATTTTCTGCATATTTGGCCAATATGAGAATTATAGGATAGATGTTTATAATTATGCCAACTGTTTCATTTATATTATTTTCTGTTTGCTCAATATCTTTTAGAGCAGAAAGAATACTCTTGTGTTTTACTTTCATTCATGAGAAAAGCCATTACTTTTAAACCAGAGTTTATATTTTTCAGTAGTTGTTTTTGCTAATTGTGACAACACTTCATCGGCTTATGGATATTTAGAAATGATGTATCATCAGCATATACAATTGTATGAGATGGAAAAAAAGCATTTTGGAACATCATTTATCATAATTAGTAAAAGCAGAGGCCCAAGAACTGATTTGTGGAACTCTGGTTGTTACTTTTAATATCTTAGATTCTTTCCCTCCGATGGATACTACCTGATTTATTAGATACTAGATTTTCTAGGTAGGATTTTAAAATTTTTGCATTATGGTCTCTTATTCCATAAATTTTTAATTTCTGTTAAAAGGTATCATGCTTTACACAATCAAAGACTACTTAAATCATAAAAGTGCGGCATGTGCAAAAACTCCATCTTCAAATGCTTGGTGATTTTTTTTACGAGTCCACTGCAAGTGTAGTAGTTGACTTTCGCTTGTGATCCAAACTGGCTGTTACTAAACAAATTTTGAGTCTCAGAATAATTCTGTAGTGGGTGTTTTATAAGGCATTCAAAGGTTTTTGCATTGTGGGAATTACCAATATTGGTCTATAACTACTTGGCTTTACTTTATCTGCTTTTTTATATATTGGGTCTTATTTTAATATTTTAAAACTGTTGGAAAAGTACCTTCGATGCATCTGTTGATATAATAATAAAAGAGAGCTAAAATATGTTGTATTATTTTTTTTATAAAATTATATGCAAAGCCATAAATATCTTTAATATTTGAATTTTTAAGCTCCTTTGTTACCCTTTAATATAATTACACGTTACCTCTTCATTCATCATATTACCCTCCTCTTTGTAGGACTTACACCCCCTAAGACTTAACAAGCCTCAGTCTGCCGAGGAGCAAGCAAACTCTGGATCATAGCGTATCCAGGATGGGTGATCAGCCCAATGATTGGTATGGCAGTGAAGAAAAAGGAAATGAAATGTGGGATGAAAGGAATGACAGGAAAATTCGTGGATCAAATTATCCAATCCAGCATTCGCCTAGCGACCAAGAAACTGCAAAAAAAACCTTCAGTCAGATTGGTAGGCCCCTGGGGTTTGAACCCAGGACCTCCGAAATGCAGGCCACAGATGTTACCGCCTGAGCCATCCCACTTTGTACACATTACCTTACTAAGCATAGATCTTTCGTTTATATCTCTTAGGGGTATATCACTCATTAAATGCAAAGCATTATTACTGCCAGAGTGTATCAATAATGTTATTTCCCTAACAGATTCTATGAAGAAAGTTATTAAAATTATCAAGTGATTTAGTCTCATACTAAACTCTCTGTTCTACTTGATTTCTTTACTGGGTTTATTACTGACTGTACTGCCTTGTATTTATTTTCTGAGTTGTTTATTAACTTTTGATTTGCTTCTTGGTTTTTTTTTTGCTAATAATTATGGATTTTTTATAATGACTTCTACTTTAACTATCTTTCGTTTTTAGTTTTTAACACTTTAACTATCGTTAAAAGTGAATTGCTGCCTTTGCTTATACATACCTTGTAGAATTATAAGCTTATTTTTCATTCCTTCTAAACCAAGTTACACCAATTTTACCTATTAATCCTTTTGCATTTCTATTCAGTATTTACAATTTCCGTATGCTTTTTACAAAAGTCATCAAAGGAATCCGTCAAAGTTTTGAAAAAATATATTTAAAATTTCCTCTGCTGAGTCCCTTTTACTATACAACTTTTCTTCCCAATTAATAGATACTAAACTAACTTCAAACTTATTTACTCTCTGTACCATAAGATCCCTTATTTCTCTTACAGTTGTCCTTTGATGCAGTAATTTGTATCACAAATTATTTAAATGTAAAGAGTGATTATAGTATGAATATGCATTATTATGTGACATTGATTTGAGATGTTTGTTGATTGTAATTATTGTTGGGAAGTAAGTTTATACTGCCTTACTGAAACTGTCAATAATAGCGTGCAGTAATGCAGCGAGGGAGTGAGCTGTTTATCATTATTAGAGACGAGGAAGTTATGTAATGTTGGCGCGTTTTTCTTTACAATTTGCTGGAACATTATACCTAGAGCATATGTATTCATAATTTTCATTGGATATAAAAATAGACGCTAATGTTGGCGTGTTTTATTAGCCAATTGCAGCTCAGTTATAATCTTTAGGCATATCGAGGTGTAGGAGTATAAAAAGGGCTAGGTTAGAGGTAAAGTCCTTCAGTCCATCAGTTCACCGAAAATATTTGTACGCTACACGTCGCCGTCAGTTCGTCGAAAACATTTGTACGTTACACGTCGCCTTCAGTCCGTCAGTTCGTCGAAAACACTTGTACATTACACGTCGCCTTCAGTCCAGCAGAAATATTTGTACAGTACACGTCGATTATCGATTCATAGGATACGCATAGCAGAGTTATGAAAAATCTAAAGTGTTGTAAAGTTAATTATACAAAATGTTGAAGTACGCGAATTAAAAGTGATCAGTAATGAAGTTATTATAACAGTTTCAGTTTGGCGAGTGTCAAGATCAAAGTGTAAATGTGATAGTGAATGTGTTCGACAATAAAAAGTGTAAAACAAATTCTTTCATCAGTGTTATCTTTGGATAAAAGACTCCTTTCCGTTTACACAACCTGTATAAAGAGAAGTGCTCGACCAAAACGTTCATAGCTAGCCGGAGGACAGTGAACCAAAATTAAATAAAATAACAGTAGCATTCTTTCAAACAAACACTAATACTGCCGCAAATTGCTAACACCAGATGGAGCTAACAAACCTAACAAAGAATCACGTCACAAAATGGCTTTACCACGTGGAGTAAACACAAGTACACAAACATTATAAGTAATACCGCTGCAAATTGTCCAAAAAAGTGGGGCTCAACAATAAATAAACAAACATTAACAAGTAAACCACTTCAAATTGGCACCCAGAACGTGGGGCATAATGACCAGGAAAGGAGCATAATGACCAGGAAAGGAGCAGAATGACCGGGAAAGAGCAGAATGAACCAGGACGTGGAGCGAATGGAGCAGTGAACTGAACTACAAGACGCAGATTCCAGAAACAACTACAGGGACAACAGACGACGTGGATGAGAGGACATCATAATTCCGAGATTAAAAGGCAACAGGGGAATTCAACTACAGGATACCAAGACGACGTAGATTCATCATAATACGACGCAGAAGCAACACATAATCTAGGAGAGAGGGGCAGAAAGCTGGACATCAAAGCAACATCAGCAGATAGCATCAGAAAGGTTAGAAAAGTGTTATGTTAATTCTAAAAAAAAAAGTGTAAAAAAATTTAAATGTACCTTAGGAGCGGTAGGATAAAGAAAACAATGGCTACTAATAGTATTAAAGAAACAATGATGGAAGGGGATAGTGTAACAGTTAGCTGTAATTCAATACAGGTTACAGAAAATAGCTCAAACAATGTAGTATTTGAGGGAGGAAATGTTAGTGCAGAAAGTGAGAATAGAACAGCAGGAAATGTTAATTTTGATGCTAGTATGATGATGGAATTGGTGAGAAATTAGAAAAGAAAATAGATCAAAACAGGGAAGATATGCAAAAGAATAATGAGAAATTAGAAAAACTAACCTAGAATATGGAAAAGAATAATAGGAAATTGAGGGAAGATATTAGTAAGAGTATTACAGATCAATTAAGGGAAGATATGCAAAAGAATAATAGGGAATTGAGGGAAGATATTGGTAAGAGCTTAGAACAAAACAGGGAAGAAATTGAAAAGAAATTCATGGAGCTAGATAGTAGTATGATGAGAATGAGAAATGAAAATCAGGAAATGATAGCAAATGAAATAGGTGAAGTTTCGAAGAAAATGTTAGACATGAGTAGGGAAATATCTAACCAAAAAAGTGAGGTTAATGTAAAATGTACAGAATTAGGTAGACGAATGAGTAACATTTCAAGTGAGTTAAAAGAGATGATGGAGGCTACAAATGCAGATTTAATTCAGGTGCAAGTTAATTTCAGAGGGGAAATATCTGAAATTCAGAAGGAGTCAGAAACACAGAGAAATAAATTGTCTGAAGAAGTTAAAGATTTGTCTAAAGATTTGAATCAAAAGCTAACTTCTGAAATTAACAAACACCAAGCTGTTCAAATTGAGAATAATAGAAAATTGGAACAGACAATAGAAAATCTGCAAAGTACTGTAAATAGGTTAGAATTGAATTCAAGGGTAAATATATGTGATGTGAATGTATCTGATGTACAAAATAATGATAGAGGTAGTTCATCAGGTATGACTAATAATGTGAGTGATGCGGCAGCTTCATTCATAGCTAATGCTGAAACTCAGAGTGCACATGTAACACTAGAGAATTTAAATATGGGAGTAGGGAATTTGCAAAATTACAATCATATCTTAAGTGATTTTCCACTTCCAAAATTTAATGAAAACTCCAGTCCAGTACAATTTATTGCAGAATTATCAGAGTATTTTCAAATTAAAAAGATACCTGAAGCATTAAAAATTATAGTTGTCAAAAGATGTTTGGACCAGAAAACCTTAGATTGGTTACAAATGGTATCAGGGGGTGAAATTTCATATGAATCTTTTAAGAGATTATTCATGAACAGATTTTGGAATGTTACGGTACAGCAAAGAATACGAGCAATGCTTAGTCATGGTCAATTTAATCCACAAGAGGGAATATCGATGACTGATTACTTACTAAAACATGCAAGTCAGGTTAGAAACTTGTCACCTCCAATCAGTGAGGAAGATTTTGTGAGTTTGCTCGCAAGGCATTATCCTATAAGGATACAAAATTACTTATTAATTGCAAAACCACGGAACATCTATGAGATGACAGAATTAATAACAGCTTTGGAACAACAGGAAGAAGATATGTCTCGGGAGTGGGAACATAGATTTTTAGATGTACGAGATAGAAGAAATTACCAAGGTAGTTATCAACGAATAAGAGGACAAGACAGACATCATGAAATTAATACCAGACAACGGTATCAATCATATGTTCCACAATTTGAAAGATCAAGGATAGATAGGAGACCAGGCCGGCAGGAACAAATAAATTATGTCAGGACTGAAAGATTGCCTGAAAGAGGGCAAAATTATGGAAGGAGGTACACTAGACAGAGGGGAAATTTCACTCACTGGAGGGAAAATAATAACCGAGAAAGATCTGAGGAACGGCAAGAAAATTACGTGCCAAGGGGACAAAATGTCAAAAATCGAGGATTTCGAACTCGAGGAAGGGGAACTCAAAACAATGGTAGCGACACTGAGATAGATTTAGCGCCTGTTAGGAATGGCAGTCCCGTACTTGAACATGGAAATCATCAGGAAAACTGTTAACAGACTCCTGTGCAGTAGGTTCTCAGGACGTCTTTAATAATTCAGTATCCATTACCAATACAAATCATACACCTACACATACACCCTGTAATAAGATTACAGCAACAAAAGATAAGGGAGAAAATTTTGAGTCACCTCATGTTAGAATGGAAATTGCGAAGAAAGAAATCATTGCAACTATAGATTCTGGTTCATCAGCTTCAATTTGCTCACAGAAATTTTACATAAATTTGATTAATGAAGGTAACAAAATTATGGCTCTTCCCACTAGTAATTTAGTTTGTCGTGTTGCAATTGGAAGAACTACACAGGTCATAAAAACACAAGCTCTACTTAGCATACTTATTGGCGGAGAGAGTTTTGAGGTTATGTTTCTAATTGTAAACCATCTGATTTGTGACATAATTATAGGATGTGACTTCCTACATGAATATGAAGCATGTATAGATTTTAAACATGAAGAGTTAAAAATAACAAAGGAAGATAGAGAAATAAGGGTACCATTTATAAAAGAAAAAGTTTATGTAATCGAGATGACAAAGGATGAGAAAAATCTTTGTGACCAAGAGTTTTTTGTGCAAATAACAGAAACTGATAGAAATAATCAAATAAAGCAGGTAGTCACAGAATACGAAGGGAATACTACGCCATATTTTCAACAGCTAGCAGAAATGCCAGAAGAAGTAGAGAAATTTGTAATCCAAACAAAAGACGACCATGTGAGCGAGACAAACAACAGCAGGAAAGAGAAGAGAAATGAGGAAATAATACACAAGTGTGAAGAAGCTTATAATCTTACGATAATGCAAAAACAAATCCTTCATGATGTTTTGATGAACAATAGTTCAGTATTTAGTAATATCCCAGGCAGATGTAATGTATATCAGCATACATTTCAAGTAGAAGACGTACCACCATATAGGCACAAGTATGACAATTTACCTATAAGTCTTCGAAACAAAGCTAGACAACTAATAAATAGCATGTTAGAAAATGGGATTATTGAGCAAAGTAATTCTCAATACATAAATTCAATCTGCTGGAGTATTAAACGAGATGGTAGTTTGAGATTAACTTTAGACGGCAGATATGTCAACAAGTATATGAAACCAGATCATTTTCAAAGTGAGGGAATTGAACAACTAATTACAAAACTTTCAAGAGGAAGATTTTTGACATCCATTGACCTCACTGCATCATATTGGCAAGTGGAATTAGATCCGCAAGTGCGTGATTACACTTCATTCCAGTACTCAGGGATCCAGTATCGCTTTTGTGTAAATCCTTTTGGTTTAAAAAACTCGGGAAGTGGATTTTTGAGAGCCATTCACAGTATCTTTGGAAATTCTGCAGATGACTTTTTAATAAAGTATATTGACGACTTCTTAATCATTAGTCAAACATTTGAAGAACACATGAATAATGTCCATTATGTGTTAAATAAACTACAACAACATGGTATGACTGTGAACATACTAAAATCAAAATTTTGTGTCAAGGAAATAAATTTTTTGGGTTATGTAGTGGATGAACGAGGTATAAGACCTGATCAGAAAAGAATAGAAGCAATAATGAAAATTCCACCACCAAGGAACGTAAAACAAATTAGACGTCTCTTAGGGGTATTGAACTTTCAGAGTAAGTTCGTACCAAGATATTCGGCTGAAATAGAACCACTGCGGCAGCTACTCCGAAAGAACAATAAGTGGAAATGGACAGAGGATCATCAAAAATGTTTTGAGAGAGTAAAGGAACTCTTTGCTAAGTCCATATTACTTGAGAGGCCCAGAGAAGATTTGGAATATGAAATTTATGTCGACGCATCAATGCAAGGATACGCCGGAATTTTAGGACAGCGAGACATCAACAATGACTTTCACGTCATTAGTACAGCTTCTAGAGGACTTACAAATATTGAGCGAAATTCTTCAGTGACTCAGTTAGAAATTGGAGCACTATATTTCTCATTAATTCGTTTTAAAACCTATATTTATCAGCAAAAGGTGAAAGTATATTCAGACCACATAAGCTTAACTTTCATACAACGGTGTAGATTATGTAGTGGAAAACTTGCTAGATACATTCATGCAATATCTGCATTCGATATTGAGATTATCCACATTCCTGGCAAAAATAATACCTTCAGTGATTTGCTGTCAAGATTGAACTACAACCCACAAATTCCCGAAAATATTGAAAGGCCTAGAAATGAAGTCAAAATATTAACAATTGAAATTCCTTTAAGCAAAGAAATGATTAGAAAATTGAAGAATATGGGGGAAATTCAAAATGAGGATGCAAAATTATTTGAACTTAAAGAAAATGCACCATTGATTGAGGAGGCAAAGAAAGAAATTATAGCAATTCGAGATGGGACATTATACAAGAAGCATGGAAAAGAAATGCCTAGTTGGAAGGTAATGGTTCCGATAAGCATGGAAAAGGAACTAATTAAGAATTTTCATGAAGGGTTAGCACACTCAGGGACGGACCGAACAACTTCTATGATTTTAGAGAATTTATACATATCCAAATTGCGTCAAAAAGTTCGGAAATTTATATCGTGCTGCAACCTGTGTCAGAAGGCAAAGCAAATAAATGCAGCATATGCATTTGAAACTAATTCGGTTATAAGGGATAAGCCGAGATGTGTAATTAGTATTGATATTCATGGTCCGATGCCTCCAAGTCAATTTGGAAATAAATATATATTTGTCTGTTATGATATATTCAGCAAATATGTAAGAATTTACCCTTTGAGAAAACCTACAGGTTTAGCATGTTTAAATAGACTACTTAAGTCATATGTGATAGAAGAAGGACCTATTCAATCTGTATTGAGCGATAATGCTTCGTATTTCACAGGAAAAAAATTTATGGATGGACTGAAAGAAAATGGCATTAAACAATATTTTTCGTCAAGATACAGACCGAACTCCAACCCAGTGGAGAGGGAAATTAAGGAAATTTCAAATTATTTAAGGGTGTTATGTCATCGAAAACACACCCAATGGTATGGATACGTGAACTTTGTTCAGAACCTACTAAATGAAACCATAAACAATGTGACAGGATATAAACCATGTGAACTTAAGTTGGGAAAGAAGATCAATACAATGTGTAAAAAAATTCCAGAAGCCATCCCAGAGGCGCATTCGATACCACCAACAGAAGAAGAGATGTTCCGAAAAGCATTCGAGAGGATGAAGAAAAAAGCCATAAAAAGAAAAATTAAACATGAAGAAAAGAAGAGAAAGGAATGGAGGATCAAAATAGGAGATTTAGTTTTGGTTAAAACCAAGAAATTGTCGGACAAAGAAAATAAACTTTATTGGCGAATGTTTCTCAAATACCACGGACCATATGAAGTTGTTGAAGTGTATGGAACTAACACATATGAGTTATGTAATCCAACAACTCGAAAAAGCATAGGAAAGTTTCATATTGAGATGCTTAAACCATACAACCACGAAGATCATGGTGAAATAAAAGACAAAGATGATAAATAGTGAATGCTGGATAGTTAAAGGCGACTTGCAGAGAAATGTATTGGAACGTAAGAGGGTTAAATAAAAATGTACGTCATGTAAATGGAGAAATAAATTGTGGTCATGACTAACTGTTTGAGAGGAAAATAACGTTTTATTAGTAACTGAACATGTGGAATAGAGCATGATGTTATATTACAGTAAAGTACATAAATACCATTCCAAGAGTATTGTTAAAGTAAAATTCAGAATAACAAAAATTGGTAAGAATAATAAAAAAAAAAACAAAAAAAAAAAAAAAAACAAATATTTATGTAGCAAACAGAAAAGGCGAAACATTGTCAAGATTTAAGAGATGTAAATATTTGTGTAGAGGGTGAATATTTTGGTAAATATGTGTAACAATTACAAAAATCTTAAAGGTATAAATTTTTGTCAACAACTTAATGTAAACAATTTGGTAGCAGTAAATAAGTAATTTAGGGTAAAGTATTTGCTATAAAAAAAATTTTGTGTCAGATTAATGTCAAAACAAATTAAATCAGAGCCAGTAAGTAGTGGCAAGATAAAACATATGTCGTGTGTTAAATACGTGTGAAGTGTAAAGTGAAAGTGATAGCGTGTGTTCCAAGATTTAGGAGACTAAAAAACACAAATTATAAAATTCTAAACAAGTTATAAATATTTATAATTATGTTTCTAGTGGGGCATATGAGACGGTAATTTGTATCACAAATTACTTTAATGTAAATAATTATTTTAATATGAATATGTATTTTTATGTAACATTGATTTCAGAGGTTTAATAATTGTAATTATTATTGGTAAATAATAATATACGGCTCTATTGAAACTGTTAACAATAACACAATAATGCAATGAAGGGGTGAGTTGTTTATCGTTACCGGGAACCAGGAAGTTACGTAATAGTTCGCGCCTTTTCAGTAAAAAAAGCTTCCAGAATGTTCTATTAAAGCATATGTATTCGTGGTTTTTATTGGGTATTAAAATAGACGCTAATGTTGGCGCATTTTATTAGCCAATGGTAACTCATTTATAATCTTTAGGTGTATCTTAAGGCAAGCCTATAAATAAGCCAGGTCGAGTTAGCGGGTCCCCCAGTGTGCAACAAGATTCTCAACATATAACACGTCAGCTCCCAGTTCAACAAGATTCTCATGTCGGTCTCTAAATTCATCAAGTTACGCGCAGCAGAAGTACGAGAAATCTTATAAAGTATTATACAGTTAAATATATAAAGTTGAAGTACGTGAGTTAAAAGTGATAAGAAGTTATTACAAACAGTTTCAGTATGGCGAGTATCCAAATTAATTTGTGAAAGTGTTCGTGAACGTGTTCTGCAATAAAGATTATAAAACACATTTCTTCACTAGTAATTTTTGGATAAAAGATTCCTTTCCGCTTCACAACCTGTAAGAAAAACATGCCTACCAGATCAGATGATAGCTAGCCGGTGGACATTTAAAATTCATGCAAATTGCTAACGCCAGAGGGATCTACGGACCAGACCAAAACCAACGAGTGACGTCACACAAGATGGCAACGCAGAAGTCAACATAACATTCTCCCATCATATTTGCTCTCGTAAATTGGCTTCCACAACGTGGTGCTATAAACACGTAAAATTGCTATTGCAAATTGGCTCCCATACGTGGGGCAGTTAAAGTTATGTATACAAACATTTATTTGCAACATACAATTTGTTATCTCGCAGTTTACACAACCTGTATAAAGAGAAGTGCTCGACCAAAAAGTTCATAGCTAGCCGGAGGACAGTGAACCAAAATTAAATAAAATAACAGTAGCATTCTTTCAAACAAACACTAATACTGCCGCAAATTGCTAACACCAGATGGAGCTAACAAATCTAACAAAGAATCACGTCACAAAATGGCTTCACCACGTGGAGTAAACACAAATACACAAACATTATAAGTAATACCACCGCAAATTGGCTCCCAAACGTGGGGCTCAACAAATAAATATAACAGAAGTATACCGCCGCACTTTTGAGCTTTCTGTGAGACTTTTTTGATGTAAATACTTGAAAGAATAACGGTTGATGGTCCGATAACTTATGCTCTAGTACATTTATTGAATAACGTGTTTCAAATTTTTCATGATATTGTCTAGACATATAGATCCTCAAGTAGGAGACCTATTTGCAGAATGATAACCTAATTGTCACAGTAAATTTTGAAATTGATCTACTGTGTTATTATTTTTTGTGACAAAGTGGGCATTTATGTCCCCACAAACAACTATATCATGCTTAAAATGAAGAAGATACGTTAAAAGCTTTCTGATCCATTTTAAAAACAAGTTAGGATCCCTGATGGTGACCTATATATTTCAATAATTATGATTTTGTATAATTACCCCCTTTATTTAAAGATCTTTTCGACACAGAAATGTTTCAGTTCCAACTTTTTTGCTTCTAATGAATTATGAATGTAAACTACCCCCTGCCGTGTTTGTGGTTGTTCTGACAGAAATAGTTTCCTAGTTTAAAATTCTCAATATCTGCATAACCTGTTTCATCTTCTTCTAACCAATGTTCACTCAGAGTACACAAAAGTTTAAGTCTTTCAAATACATACACAATTCATTTGCTTTGGTTCTTAGGCTCTATATGTTCATATAAAGAATGTTTGCAGCATCAAACTCTCTTGTTTCTGTGCTTTGATTAGGAACTTTGCAATTTGGTGAATACCTAACTTTACTACATATATTGTGTTTCTCTGTGTTCTGTGCTTACTGCATGATTTACATAAATTCAGACATTCTGCATATTGTTTTAAGTAATGTTTGAATGAATGGACACCCAAAAGATATCTTCAGACCTTGTAGTAATTCTAAAAATATGTATATTTTATTGCTTTACAGGTTGGTTTCTTTCCAAAAGGTTATGTTCGACAGGTAATGGAAAGATTTTTTCTTGAAACTGGTGAGCGATGAATAAAAGTATTGGTCCATCCATGATCTATGTATGGATTGGTAATATGCACTGTTGAAATGTTATTTATATGTGAATTAATATGTAAGAAAAGTAAGTGTTTTTAAATGTTATGAATATATGTTATTGATTGATGTAAGACTTATAAGAAACAAGAAACTAATAGAGTTGAGTAAATTGAGAAATGAACAGTATGCATGGAACAAGTGATTAGGTGGTAGGTCATAAAGGCTTGAAGTTGTTAAGACTTCCTCCTCTAGAAGCACATTGGGTTTACTTTTGAAATAATGGCTAAGTATGTCATCATACATTTAAGTAGTTGCGTGAATAATCCAGCATTGTTAAATAATCAATATCCTAAGTGTCAGAGCTCAACTTAGTCATATTGGCTTTTCTTACCAAATGCGGACCATTGCAGTGATTTCTGCTAGGAAATACACTTGTTTAGCAATCTCTTCTGGACTCGACTAGTACATGGCCCAGGAGCTAATATGCTAACATCAGGGAAGCTTTAAAATATTGCACTAGAATACCAATTATCCAAAACAATAAGACAGAGGTAAATTTGGATAAGCAATCATTTTTAGTAAACCAAATTTCAATCCTAGTCATGTTTGGAAAAAAATATAAAAGCTAAAACTTTGTGTCATTATTATGACTACACTTTTGAAATAACTTGAAATAATATACTTTGTTTTGAATTTTTGTTTTTGCCATATTTTCATGCTGCTTTATCTTTTCATTACTTTATTAGCAGAGTATTTATTGGAGAAGCTTCCTTATTTGCCTCTACAAAATGCAAAATAGTTTTGCAATTTTCATCACATATTTGTTTGCTCATCATTTTGCTTATGACTTCAATTTGCATGGTAACAAGTTTTGAACTTCAAAATTAGAGCTGGTTTTATTCTTTTGGTTATGTAAGAGAACCAGATGAGTTAAGGCTGATTTACAATAACCTGAGAACAGAAACCAGAATACAAATGGGAATGGGAAGCAAAACAGCTTGCAACATTTTGGTTCACAAATCACCAGGAATGAGAATGGGAATGCATATCAACTACTATATCATTATCAAAGTGGAAAGCTGATTTTCCACATTGGACATCATTTATTCGTAACTGACCAATGATATATTCTCACCTGCTTCCAATTCAGCCAACATAATAAAGGTTTGTCAATGTCAAAATGTGATAGAATAAATGTTTTCTAAATGCAGATCCATTATTATTTCCAATTCTCATAGTGAAAGTGTCCTACACAGCATTGTTCTTTAATAATACTGTACATTAAAGTTATTTGTTGTTCTTTATTCTCTGTTAATTTGTATGAGTTTTTACTGTTCTTTGTAGTTCTTGCTACGATTTTTTTGAGACAATGGCCAGTTTTGAGTTGCATGTAAACAAATTGCAAGTGATGTTCTCACTGGAAGAACCAACTTTTTATGAACCTGAATCACGGAGTCAGGATAGCAGAATTCTTTCCGGTTTGATTTTCCCATCTTGTGACTAGAGAGCACTAGCAGCTGTTTTAGGTGATGGCTGCCTTGAATAATTTTACAGTGGAGAGCCTAATTTGCTCTTCTGGAAACAGAACAAAAAAAGCTAAAACTTGACCAAGTCTTCTCTCCCATTTACTGAGACCCAAGAAAGCTTCACATCAATTTTGAATGCTCACGTTGTGAATTTTAACTTTGTTGCTCTCTTTATGGTTTCCATTCACGGTTATTGTGAACCAGCCTTGACCTGATAAAGACACATGCTTGTTAATCCACCTCAAATGGTTTGTCCATTGGCCATTAGAATAGGATGTCCACTAGGACGTGTTAGCACTAAGAATGGGTTCAGAGTCAAATGCTTTCACAGAAATGAAATTCTGTTTTAAGTTCTAATTTTGTAATGGAGAGGGGGGAGAACATAAGCATAATGACTAATGTTCATTTGACCAAAGTTTGAATAAATTGGGTTCTAATGTACTTTTATTAATACAATATAATCTCATAAATCTAGAATCTTTTAAACATATCACATAGTGTGGGAAACATTGTAAAGAAAAAAATTCATACAGTATTTGCAGAATTAAACAGTGTTGCAAAATCAAATCAGAAGTACTAATTAAACATTAGACGAGTAGAGTAAAATGAAAATGCAGTGCAATGTACATACTTTTTGACATCTTGCACAGTAACATATAACAGCTCATTTTGTTTGTCAGCATCAAATTCAAGAAATTAGCAGTGACAAGGAGGGAACTGCACTTTTTGTATTTGCGATACATTTTTAAATTAAAAACACTGTGCATTACAATTGATATTAATTCAAATATAATTTATTTTCCTGAAATAGCATAAAATGGGATATTAAATGCAAATATTTTAAAATGATTGAACCTAAGATCTTTAGGTTTATAGCAGACATTTTGTGGTTCCCGTTGAAGTTGAAGAAATACCAAGAGTAGAATCACTCTCAAGAGCTGACAACATTTATATTGATTTCTGCAGTCATACATTACATATCAGCTGGTGTACCCCAATCAAAATCTTCCTAAAGAAAGTAGAAGCTATCCTGATATGCTGTTGTGTTCTATAAACATTCTCTCCTGAAATCATATAGTTTCATTACATCACAAACAAGCTGTCACACTTGTAGTGATATGTAAACAGCTGTCTTTGGAGGCAAGGCCTTCTCCTTAATCATGGCAGGGATAAGTGCTGTTGACTCAAATACTCTAGCATATGACTGCTAATAAACCATCTCACTATGAAGAAAGTTTCCTCACACAATGTAATATCTCTTACATAGTTGCTATACTCAAAAAGATTTTAAAACCTGCATACTTACTCGGGGTACAGAATGCCACACATGTTTGTGATCAGAATGAATCTGCTGTTTAATGTTTTTGTGATTTCTAAACAAGTGTTTTTTCTAATAAATATGTATTACGACTTAAGTTGTTATGGCACAACTATACCTTACAGCAGTGTTGCATTGATTTACCTAAATCAAAAATAAAAAAGCTTGAATGTGCTAGTTAGTTTTGCTCCCAGTAAATGGGTTATATATGTTATTTTGATTTGTATAATTTGTTAACGCTTCTTTAATGAAAACTGCTAACAAGAATCCCACCAAAAGAACTGAATCACTGTATTATAATGTATCAGACAGACTGAAATATCAGAATGTCCAATTGATAAAAAGCAGTGAAAAGCTAGTTTACCTTAGATCCTAAACTTAAGTATTTCCCTGATTCTATTTTACCATCACTAAACCAAAGATCCATTCTCCTTGTATTTACTATTAAGCCTTTGTTGGTGCATGTTATATTGTGGTTATTATCAATGATCCAAAACTGGGTAAAAAAGTAGGGCTTGCTTTGATTTAGTAAGGTTTTAGAGTTAAGATTAGTAGTATGTGGTTTTATAGACGTATGTATATGGAACAAGTTAGATGCCCAAGATTTAATCTTTGAAACATATGCTATGGTACAGAAAGCTACATTAAATGCACCTTGCATTTGTTAAAAGTTCAGTAGGCTTGACATTTGTCGTTGCACTCTTACTTTGCCTTGTAGATAATGAGACAATTGTGTGATAGTAAAAATACTCCTTCCTGCCTCTCCTTCACTGTAGTTTTGGTTAGCTATATTGCTGTCATGCTGTAGTTTTGGCATGCCTGCCTGGTGCAAAAGTATACTTTGACTTCTAATGGGTAATTAACATTCATTTGCTCATCAATACAAAAGCTATAGAAGAACATTGCCTACATTTCTTACATTACTCAATTTTAAATATGGGTTGTGACAAGCCACATGCGGTATAAAGCAATTGACGTTGCTTAAATTGAATTGAATTTATTAGAGAAGATTACATTTTTATTAAAAAACCATGTTGACATCCTATCTTATAGAGGTTAGTTAGGTCTTCTACACATATAATAAGACTTACTAACATTTTTCTTGCAATTTTCAGTTTTGAATAAATAGTAAGGCTGTTTGAAAAGTTTGGTAAAAATGCAAGTGAAAATTACTTTTCATAACATACTCTTTATTTTTCAGCACTGTCTTCATAGATAGCCATACTCTTGGACAAGCGAGTTTTCAATTTTTTTCATCCCATCAGAAAAATTGTATTTGTCAAACTGCAAAATGCCATTGACAGCATCAATCATTTCCTCATTTGATGAAAATTTCTTCCCAACAAGCCAAATCCCAAGTTTGGGTATATGAAAAAGTCACTTGGGGTTAAATCCAGAGAATAGAGTGGATAAGAATGAACAAAGTCCAATTCTTGCACTTTGTCCATTGTAACTGCTGCTGTGCAGGCCTGGAGCACTTTTCCATTGGAAGAGCACCTTTGTGTGCCAATATTAGTCTTTTTTTCATTCCAATGCATGTTTCAAAAAACCCAACAATGAACAGATCCCAGTTATAGTTTAGCTTTTTCCAAGTAATCTGTCAGGATTATACCCTGGAATCCCAGAAAAGAGTGGCCACCACCTTTCCAGCTGACATAAAGTGCTCACCTTGTTTGGCATGCTCTCACGAGACCTAATGATTGTTTTGACTGCTTCATTATCTCCGGTGTATAATAGTGGATTGAAGTTTCATCTGCAATCCTAAATTCACACAAGAATTCCTGCAGATTGCAATTAAAGTGTGCCAGTCACTGGGTTGAAATGTTCTTCTGCATGCATTTTTGATCAACAGTCAGCAGTCATAGCACCCAGCATGTACACTCTCTCTCTCTCTTTTTTTTTTTTTGCAGGATATTGTACACTTACTCAGTGAGATGTCTGTAGTCTCAGCGATCTTGCAAACTTTCACTCAGAGGTTTTGCATTATGACATGGATATTTTTCAATTATTTCCTTTGTGGTGAACTCAACTGGGTGGTCCAAGCATGCTTCATCTTTGATGCTTCTTTGACCATGTTTAAACAGATTCATCCAGAAATAAATGGTCTTCGATGACAATCTGAGTCCGTAGGAACTTCAACTCTGCTTTGATGTGTTTTGCAGCGGAACCCTTTAAATTGAAATGTTAAATAACACAAACTTTTATTTGTTTTTTTCTACAGCACATGTGATCACTTCAGATAGCTCTCAATAATTAACTGAACTTCACATCTATCTGAAAATTTATAAAAAATGATTACACAAATCACCCTTACCAACAATGGTGCCACAACAAAATTTCACAACCATTTCATGGAAATTTACCAGACTGTCAAACAACCCTCATAACTCATATAAGCATTTACAACGGGCCTCCTTAAACCTAAAATAATATTTTAAAAATATTTGTACTGTGTGTGTTACCTTTTCTTTCTAGAATGGTTAAAGTGATAGCATCAAGTAATACACATCAGGGCCCACTTAGAGAACATGCTTTGGGTGTCTTAATTTCTCTTAAGAGAAGGTTATAGTGTGTCACGAATAGGGTTGCCAGAATTCTGGACCCAAAAATACAGACAGTTTTATTTTTCCCATATTCAGGTGAATTATTATCCTTAATAGACTAATGGAAGTGGATTATTACTATGTAATTAACATTTTAATTTAAAAAATGTCTATACATGAAGAGGCAACCAATGAATTTAAAACTAATTTCATAATAACAATAATATATTTTAAATTGATAGGCTAATGTGATATACTTATTTTAACACACACAGTATCAATTAAGGTTCAAGTTTTACTTTTACATCATCAACATACTTCTCTCATGAATGTACCTACTTTAAAAAAGAAGTGTTTTCTTTGATGAAATCATAGATATCTGCGCATGAGTATTCTGAATTTGTAGCAAGGTTATCTTATTCACCTGAGCCTGTTTCTCTCAGGTGTCCAAATGCTTTGCATCAAAGAAAACACTCTCTACAGGAGCAGAAGTACCTGGAAGACAGCAAATAACCCCAAAATTCTCCCAAAATTAATTATGTTTGTACCACTTGCTCTTATTTTTTTTTAAAGTTCAATCCAAAGACTTACACCGTTCAGCTGTGTGTCCTCTGCATTTTCTCTCATTTTTTTAATTACAAGGTTCACAATCACCACTCCGCCAACCGCCAATGTTTATGAAATGAATTTCACTGGAAACAACTGAATTTATAAACTCAGCTGATTTCTCAACATAGCTCCATTCTAATTCATATGAATGAACCTGTTTCGATCCAAGAAAATGTTCAACACCATCAAAGTTACCCCCCCCCCCCCACAGTTCAAGATATGAAATGCACTGATCATAAAAGTTCACAATGGTTTCTTCAAAATCATCTTGCCTCATGTCACCTGCATGGATCACTTCTTTCCATCTCAAGCACAGTATCATAGAAAAGTTGCAAAGAAGCGTGGATAAACCACATGTACACCTCACTGGAAGGCTCCTGGGAAAAATTGCTTATTCTAGTACAGGAACTGTTACTCTGAGAGAGGAAGAATTATTTCAAACCATCATAAATTAACAAGATTCTATAGACTGCTGGTAACAGGCTGAGAAACCTGGTACTGCTATGACGGAGAACTTTTTTGTATTCTACGCTGATAAATTTACAGAAGTCCTTCAACTGAGCTACCCTCACAGTGTAGATATAGACAATTTATAGATTTTCACAACAGGAACTTGAATGTCAGTGGGTAATTGGTCTGCAGCATTCTGGATATAATTGTGAGCAATGTGTGCACCATAACCTATACATAGCACTTTTCTTCCTAGTTCATTCTGCAGTTTATTGAGAACATTTGTTTTTCCTTGTCTTTCCACACCTCCAAAATTTGTGTTTGTGTTATCTGCACAATATGAAACTATTTTGTCCTTGAGATTATTGTTCTGAAAAGTTAACATGCTGTGAAAATATTTCTGAGGTTTCACCAACATCAAATTCTAACAAGCTGATTTTAACTCCAGCAGTTGGGATGAAATATCTTGTTAGTAGGAACTAACCTCAGATCAAATCTATTGGAAGCATCTGTGGTTATAATAACAAAATTAGCAGCTTCAAGTTCAGTTTGAACATTGTTGTTTAGAAATGGTGCTATTACATTAACTGCTATTGCCTCACCTTTTGTTTTTGCACAAGTAAACTTTTTATCATAGAATTTACTTACCAATTTCGACTACAATCACCTGAATTGAAGCTCAAACCATGCTGCACAGAATGATAAAAGTTGCCTCTCGAGCAGCACAATGTAAATGTTTAACTTCATTCTTAAAAAATATATCCACTGTCTTGCTTACACTAAAAGCTTTAACAACTTTGCAATGCTTCTGAGTTCCCATGTACTTATTTATGTCTCTAAGGCCATCAAATGCAAATACAATACAATACAATTGAAAATTATGAATTACACACAGTGCACATTACGTCATCTTCATTCCCACTTTGATTATTCCTATTTCTCTTTAGAAATGGATATTCCTTTTCCAACTTTGTTGAGAAGACACATTTCCTCTTAGACATTTTAAGAAGTTATACTAATTTAAAATAAAGAGAGTTGAGGGTTGTTACACTACATCACTATAATATTCTTACTGAACGTGTTTCGGGAGACGGCTTGTTCCCATCGTCAGCATGTCCTCAACTGATTTTGCCGGTCATTGTCTGGGGGATGTGTGTGGTTAGTGGTGTTCTCTGGTGCTGGGCTGATGAACCTCCAAAGGCTGTTGGGTGGCGGCAGTTCGAAATTCATTAGGTGATTCCTGTGTTTGACAATATGTATTTTTTCCCAGATGTCCAATTCATTACTGCTGTTAATCGGTTTTAAGAGTTTTATGTTTGGAGTGACCCCCCAGACAATGACCGGCAAAATCAGTTGAGGACATGCTGACGATGGGAACAAGCAGTCTCCCGAAACGCGTTCAAGTAAGAATATTATAGTGATGTATTGTAACAACCCTCAACTCTCTTTATTTTAAATTATGACACATCACTGTTACTAGCTTCTAAATCTTCAAAATTAGTCAAGTTATACTAATTTCATAACCAACAACAAAAAAAAACTTTACCTAGGTACACTGTATGCTTACACACACACACACATGCACCCAAAGGGTGTGCGCACACACACACACACACACACACACACACACACACACCAGGCAATTATTATAAATATGCTTTGGCTTGCCATGGCATGACTTGTGCAGTGAAGTGAAGGCAAAGAACATAGGAACACATGTTAAGTTATTAGAATACTGTTTTACAGAATATTTAAATCCTTGCCAAAGAAGAGAGAAATGAAAGAACTATGAACTTCAAAGCTTAAAACAACATAGTGACGGGCTTGATAGTGCACATAGTGATGCCATCTAGTATATGAATTTGAAACCAAGTAATTTTTTTATTTATTTTTCTCTCCCTGTATTCCGATGTATCCAAAGAAGAAAATACAGGCATTTTTTCATTTTTTAAAAAGTACATTACGGTCACATACACTGACCTTAAAATACAAACTGTCAGTACAAAATATGGACGTCTGTCAACCCTAGTCATGAAGTCAAAAAACAAAATCTCTCATCCATTGAGTTTTGTGAAAAATTTTATGTAATAAAGGTTTATAAGGACAAAAGTGTGAAAACTTGTATTGTTTACATAATTCTAATACAGTGAATATATTTTAAGAAGTTCTGCCAATTTTTTATTTATATTGTTTGTGTACATATGCCAGCTAGACATGTAATTCTGGATCTTTGATTGTAATTTTTGGTTATAACAGGAAATAGTGTAGTTCAATCACATAAGCCCAAGGAATAAGCACATATATGGTAACATTAAATAGCATATGAAGCCAATGACAGAGAAGTAAACTGTATAGATTATGTGCATATTTTTACAAGTATGTGTATCATTAAACCTATTACATATGTTTTAATTTTTATCAACACCACAGATAAAGTTTAATTGTAGGTTTGCAAAACATCACATAGTTTGTACTTATAATAGAGATTGGGATGAAGAGAGGTAGGAAGAGAGAGACAGAGAGAAATTTCTGCAGCTAAAACAGTAATACAAGTGGAGCTAAGCATTCTGCTAGTTGATAGTAAATGCTGCTTTAATTGCATGATAGTGTAGAAAGATTCTCTTCCATATTAACTTGTTTACAAAGATACTTATATGCATATTTTGTTTAAACGCAAATAAATTGTAATCCTAAGGTGGGGAGGGGTGAAGCAGAGGAGTAAAATGTTTGTTTACCAATAACCCAAATCTAAAACAGATGACTGCATGTTTAATAATTTCTTAAGAGAACCTGCTTCTTTCATATCTACTGCTTGAAAGGATATACCTTTGCTCATTTTGTCATCATTTGCAAGTAGAGAGAATGTAAAAATAAGCATTCTGCAATGGAAGAGTGGATAAAAGGTGTCTTAAAAAGTATTACATAAATTATACCAGATGTGTGGGTCGCTCACATTAACGGAAAAGAAAATGAGACACCCCACAAAACTAATCAGCTTGTCTCAAAGATGCTGTAAAAAATCAAATTCATTATTTTGATTTGGAGCTCTCTTTCTCTCTAGGCATTATAATTTTACAGCTTTCTGTACGCAACAGCATTATGTATTGTCACATATTAAATGTAATTAACTAATTTTCCTAACCCAGCCTGTTAACCTGTAGTTATAATGAGGTTTACTTTTGAAATTTAAATATAACCATAGTTAAAAGAAATCAGTTATAAGCTTTAAGTAGCATAAGATTTAATAAAGTTTGCCAAGGTGCGTTATATGAAATTTTGAACTTTCATAATCTGCTATATTTTGTACAATGGCGGCTGATTTCAAAATAACTGTAATGGCCGCTTTAACAATTATTAAAGAAAATTCTATTTTATGACAAGTTTCAAAGAATACAAAGATATTTTGTGAATTATGTAAAACTATAGATCATCGCTCTTTTAAATTCTAATGGGCAGTAAAAGTGGCCTAAAAGTAATGAATCTTCAGATTATGGTATTGATTGAATGCTTATGATCTTAATGTGCAAAAGAATGTTGTAAACTCTTGTTCATTCATAGATATTACCAGTATATTATTCACCTAAATGCAGTCAGTTCTTCTATGAGAAATCCTTCTTCAGTTGACACATGGTGATATGGGTTAATTGTTTTCAAAATACATAACTTTGTTTGAATATAAATTGATTTTCACTTCTAAAGACCTCATGTTGTTGTTTGCTTGGTATTCTTGTTTACAATAAAATTATATTTTTAATATAGAGTCAACTGAAAAATTCAATGCCACAGCCGGTATATTTGAACATGGTTCTCCCACTCTCCATGCGGTTGCTCTAATCATTATTTATAATTATTTTAGGTTTGTTTAAACACTTTGTACAACTGCCTATTCTCAGCTGTCATTTCTGACTTTATAATTAAATAAATGCTCATATCCATATACCTTCAAGTTTCTAAATCACACAGTTTTGTTATAGGAGAACTGATTGTGGTTTGTGTTAGGATGATAATATATCACGTGCTAAGACTGCTAAGTTAGTAATTTGAGAGATGACCATTGTAATATAATGATGACGACATGCATTTTGACTCTCCATTTTCTGCCATGTATATTTGTCAATCACATGCTTTTACCTGTGGATAGACACAGAATCATGTCATCATTAACAAGGCTGTGATAATGTAAGTGGTGGTGCATTTTTGTTAATGCATTTAGAATAACATTATAGATAATGATTGAAAGCATTTTCTTTTCTGCATTTAAGTTAAATCTTAATATCATTAAGAATTAACTACTCATTTGGCTGTTTCACTTAGGTTTGGTAAATGCAAGCAAACATTGTGTTAACCAGTGCATTTTAAAGGTATCACTAAAAATTGTTTTACCAAGGCCTCCTCTCACTGGCTAAAACAGTGGTGCGGCAAGAGGGGGAGGGGGTTGAAATTTAAGCTCCCCCAGAACTCCAGAGAAAATAAATTAAGGATTACATCAGACAAGATGAAACTTGATTGAATGTATCTCCCAAACCTTGCTTTGCATAGCAACAAAGAAAGACGTTCACTGTATTAAAGTTTAGCAGCAAGAAATTCTTGCTGTTTCCTAATGATACAGTACTGTTGAATGTTGTTGCCCAAATGTGTTTCTATTACTGAGCTCCCCTACCAACATTTTCTTTGTTTCGCACACCTGGTGGCCTTCTTTCATCTCTTCAATAGGTGAGTTGTGTAACACAGCCATGTAATATTATAGTTTTAACTGCTGCTATCGGGGCTTGCAAACTCAGAGACGTAATTGTGATAATATTGCTGTTCTTTTTGTGATACTGATAGAGTGGAAGAAATGGTCTGACTTTAGTCCCATTATTATAAATAAGTAGCCACATACCTAAATTATACTAAGTTTTAAATATCATTGTAAATGTATGGATAGATTCTCAGGTGTGTTCATTTTTTGGGATAGTAGTGTGGCAGCATCCTAATATGAATATTTTGCAAAATAATATGAAGAACCTAGATTTTTTACTAAGCCCTCCATATAAATTGCCTTTAATTTGTACCAATTTCAACCAAATTTTAAATATGTGGACAGAAAATCTTACATATAATTTGTAGGAGGCTTCCATATAAAGTGCCTTTAATTTTGCACCAATTTAAACTAAATTTCATATATATCAATGAATACTTTTCAAAATCATAAATAGGTATCTATAACATTTCAAATCTGTATGTGCAGCAGCTTGTCTAAAAATTATTCACTTTGGTTTCACATAACCCACCCTTAATTTTGTACTGATCTGAACAAATTGCAATTATGTCAAATGTTATTCAAACCCTAAAGTTTCAATTCTTTACATATAGCAGGTTTTTTTTGGGGGATGGGGGCCTAAGAGTTTGAACTGCCCTTAGCTTGTAACAAATTTCAAACACATATTTAAACTTCCTACATGTAGCGGCTCCTGAGTTGATTCATGTGTATTAATGGATGAACAAGGTGATATTAAAACCTACTCTACATTATTAATACACCGAAAAATGTTGACCCTTTACAGAATCAAATCCTGGCTGCACTACTCTTGATAAGGAAACGTTTTCTTGAGATATAAATGTCATTGGCCAGTGTTTACTTATGATTCATGGTAGAAGAAATAAAACTGCACAAGAAACATGTATCATGTATAATTTTTTTTGTAGCAGAACAGAAATCTTATGTTTTTTAATGAAATTCCCAGCTCAAGACCTATGGAAATATTTGTGTGTATATACAAACTCATGTGATGATACCAGGAAAATAATCACAGAAGTCTTGAATTGCTGCATCCTTTTACTGCCTTTAGGGAATTTTTTTATATATTTTGGCTGCATTGCTCCTGACAAATCAAAACTTTATTTTGCATTAGGTGAATCAAATATAAACCAGAATTTGTAAAGTATGAACATAATATAATAGCAAAATGTACAAAAATAATAATTGTAAAATACAAATATAATATATTAACAAAATATTCAAAAATAATATATTTTTTTCTACATAACATCCTGATGCTAAGACACTTTTACCAACGAATTGGTAGTATTCCTTCCTTGAAAAAAGTATGGGCATGAGTGTACAGGCAGTTATGCACAACTCTTCTACATTTGCATCATTGTCAAATCACTGTCCTCTCAATACCTCTTTAAGTGGTCCAAATAGATCACAGATAATAAATCTGGGCTGTAAGGAGGCTGTTCCTAAAGTGTCCAGTGAATCTCCTGCAGTTTTTCTCCAAAACACTTGCAGCACTTTTTCAGCTGACAAGTGACTTTTGGCCCTGACCAGCACAGTTTCTTCTTCTTCCGCCAATCCATGCCTGCTGCTTTTGATTTAGGAGTAGTGGACCCATGTTTCTTTGCAAGTCATAGTATGGCACAAAATATCCTCCCCTTCCTCCTCAATGAGCCAGCAGCGTTTGCAAAACTTTCAGACGAACTTATTCTTGTTCCTGAGTAAGGGGATGAGGAACCCATCTGACAGACACTGGTATTCAAGGTCATCATGAATGATGGAATATGCATTCCCATAGTTTACTGCTACTACCATTTCTGAAAGTTTGTGCCCATCCACTTTAATAAGGTCCCAAACAGCAACTAAGTTTATATCGGCAACAATTGTCCATGGCCATTGCTGTAGAGGTTCATTTTTTGCAGCTTCTCTCCCTGACAAACTTTCTACCAATCATACACCTAAGTCTTAGAAAATGCTTCTTCCCAGAACTCTGCCGAGCCTTCTCAAAATTTTGGCTGAGTTTACACTTTTGTTGACGAAAAAACTTTATGCTAATGTGTTGTGCAACAGACATATATGAGGGTGGTCTGAAAAGTTTCCAACATAAAGATACAAGACATTTTTTCAGAATTTTTTTTTTTTTATTTTTCAACATAGTCTCCTTGTAACTCTACACACTTTTCTCAGTGATGCTCCCATCTCTATAACCCGTCCAAATAGTACTCAGCATTTTTCTCTGCAAAATAATTGTTCACGAAGGTGATTGCCTCTTCATTTGACGAAAATCTCTGTCCTCCGAGCGCAATTTTCAGATGAGGGAACAAAAAGAAGTCGCTTGGGGCTAGATCTGGTGAGTAAGGTGGATGGTCAAGCAGTTCAAACCGTAATTTGTAGATTTTCGCCATTGCAACCGCTGAGGTGTGAGACGGTGCGTTGTCTTGGTGAAACAGGATTTTCTTTTTCTGCAAATATGGCCGTTTTTCCACAAGTTCTGCCTTCAGCTTGTCAAGTAATGATGTGTAGTATGCTCCTGTAATGGTTTTTCCTTTTTGAAGATAATCGATTAAAATAACTCCATGACTATCCCAAAAAACAGTCGCCATCACTTTCCCAGCCGAAAAAACAGTTTTGCTTTTTTTGGAGCCGGTTCCCCCATTGCAGTCCACTGTTTGGACTGTGTTTTTGTTTCGGGCATATAATGGTGTATCCAAGTTTCATCTACAGTAATTAATCGGCTCCAAAACTCAGATTTATTGTGCCTAAACTGCGCCAACAGAGCGTTGGAAATGTTCATTCGAGCAAACGTGAGCAAATGCGGCACCCAATGCGCAGACAGCTTTCTCATATCTAAATGTTGATTTAATATGTGACAAACACGTTCTTTTGACATGTTCATAGCCTCTGCTATCTCTCTCACTTTAATTCGGCAGTCGTCTAGCACCATTTGGTGAACTTTGGCCATGTTTTCGTCGGTAGTTGCAATTTTTGGACGTCCCGAACATTCATCATCTCCCAAGCTCTTACAGCCACGTTTAAATTCAGCTGCCCAAAATTTCACTGTGGTAAATGATGGTGTAGAGTCCCCATACACAGAATCCAACTCATCTTTGATTTGCGTAGGCGTATTGCCTTTTAAAAATGATGCGGTAATTTGTATCACAAATTACTTAAATGTAAATAATGATTGTAATATGAATATGCATTTTTATGTGACATTGATTTCAGATGTTTATTAATTGTAATTAATATTGGGAAATAAGTTTATACGGCTTTACTGAAACTGTCAATAATAGCGCAATAATGCAGAGAGGGGGATGAGCTGTTTATCATTATTGGGAACAAGGAAGTTACGTAATGTTCGCGCGTTTTCGGTAGAACCTTCTGGAATGTTTCCCTAAAAGCAATATGTATTCGTGGTTTTCATTGGATATTAGAATAACGCTAATGTTGGCGCGTTTTATTAGCCAATAGCAGTTCATTTATAATCTTTAGGCATGTCGGTGAGTGGGAGTATAAATAGAAGCCAAGTTAGAGGTAAGGTCAGTCGGTCGCCCAGTTCATCAAAATTCCTAGCACATTACACGTCGGTCCCCCAGTTCATCAAAATTCCTAGCACTTTACACGTCGTCTTAAGTTCTTCAGTTCGTCAAAAATATTTGTATGAGATACGTCGGCTATAAATTCAACAGTTACGGAAATCTAAAGTATTACAACGTTAATTATACATAAAGTTGAAGTACGTGAATTAAAAGTGATCAGTAAGAAGTATTATAACAGTTTCAGTTTGGCGAGTATCCAGATCAATATGTAAAAGTGATAGTGAACGTGTTCGACAATAAAAATTATAAAAACAAATTTCTTCATTAAGTGTAATTTTTGGATAAAAGATTCCTTTCCGCTTCATAACCTGTATAGAGATACATGTTCGACCCAAACAGCTAGCCGGAGGACATTTGAAATGAAATCAAACGAACACCAACAGTGACGCAAATTGCTAACGCCAGATGGAGCTACAAACCAAACAATGAATGACGTCACAAGATGGCAACGCGTGAAGTAAGCAGCACAATATAGATCTCCAAGTTCTAATAATTTACGCTACACAAATTACGTAAGAAACATATTACTTCAAAAACAAATATTTACTCGATTTTATGCATTTTCATAAAAACACTCACATCACCTCACTCAAACGAGTGTTACATAGCAACTGAGTGTCCAAAATGGCTGAAACTTTGGTGAGTAACTGTCAACAGCTGAACAACGAAATTCACTAGCTTTTATTTACGAGTGCTGCCATCTTCATGTTGAGGTCGGAAGCTTTTCAGACCACCCTCGTATGTACCCCTTGTTCACTCGTCGTAGTGGTGCAGATATGTTTGCTGTATGTGTTTGCTAGTGGGAGTGATAACAGACCTACTGCCACTATCCATTCATGGCTACAAAGCAGTTCATGCACTATCAAAGTTGCTACACAAAAATTCTGTTTTATATTTGATTCATGTAGTAGTTCACTCCTGGCAAAACGTTTGTAAGTTAAGTTTTCAATGCTCATTAACACCATACATATGTTTACTAAAATGACATATATATAGAATGACTATAAACCCAGCAACAGTCCCAACATAGACTAAATACTCAATTTAACAGCAAAAGAGCACACATGTACACACTGACACTTCTGCTTAGGCTCTGAATATATTGAGAAACCTTAAAAAAGAAAAAGAAATTGTAATATCCACAAGAGAACTGAACCTGAGCTCACAAAATGGCAGACAAGCACTACCCAGCTATACAATAAGACTACCACTGTAGCTCTAAAAGATGTATAAATATATTATTCCTATCTTTAAAGTGTTCTGGATCCTAATCAACTTTCTTTTTCCTTTTAGCAAAATTATTGGCACTATATCATTCAGTTTGTATCCTGAAGACAGTTTATGGCCATGCAGTTTTCAAAATCATTTTAAGTAAAATACGGTTATTGTTAAGTCTCTCTTGTTTCTTATGCTCTAAATATAAGATTAATGCACCAATGCATTGTCATGGTTTCTGGTAAATGCGTCATGTGTTGTTAAGTGTTTCTAATTTAATCGTGGGTTTAATGAAATTCATCATCATGTTTGCAAAACTTGACTTACGACTAAATGAGTCGTTAATTTACTTAAGTGGTCATTAGGACAGTAACCAAGATTGTGAAACCAGTCATTAAATTTATATATTTACTTTTACATGAAGAGGTAACATTTTGGAGTACAGTATTTTCATCTCTATTTCATATGCACATTTGTACATGGTGCAGTGATTCTTGTACAACAGAATACCGCTAATCAGAAATTTAAAATAGTACAAAACAAGATCTTGAAATGAGATAAGTATTGAGGTGTGTTAAACTGAATGAAGTAAAGAACAACAAAGAATACAATACTTCACCATTTTCACTGAAGAAAGTATTTATATAAGGAAACAACGTTTTTTAGTAGATGTGTAATACATTTTGTTCCATACTACATAGAAATTACAACATTCTGATGAAATATTGGAATATCTGTTGAAGCTATTGGTAGGCATACACTTCATTACACAGTAATCTGAAGACTGTTTTCCATCTCATTTCTGAGAATAGGGTTTAGAAAGTTTTTAAAATTAAGTTAGAGTAAATGGACATTTCTATAATAAGTTTCTTCTTCTTGCAGTGATATATAAATTGTTGAAGTGTATGTAGTGTGAAACAAATATTGTTCTGTGTTTGTATTATCCTGTTCTAGTCCAAAATGGTTTAAATTTCTCCAGGAGTATGTTGCTAAACACGTGCGAAAAAAGCTACTGATGTGTAAAGTTCTATTTTATTTACTTTTTCAGTCTGGAACAACATAGTGTGGAACAAAATATTCTGCTGTGCTTTTCTTTTTACATGACTAAAAGATAAATGTTGTTTTTAAAAACAAATTAAAGTGCTTAGTCACAAGAAGAGAGAAATTATTTTAAAAAAATGAATGAATGAACCTGACAACCTTTAACTGATTAAGGCTTCCATGTTAAACAGCAGTTACTTCATTTGAAAATGTGGCATACAAATATAGATTTAATTTGAATTTTGTTGTGAATGTTATTTTATTCTCAGTGAACACATTTATGTTTTTATAAAAAATTTCTTCTTCAATAAAACTGTTAGATAGTAGCATTTTCTGGTGAACCCTTCCATTACTTAGCACATGATACACACATAAAGTGTATATGTTGATACTGAATCCTGGCCATTGTAACTTCAAAAAAGTAATTTGAAATGTATTTTAATACCAAGGTAAAGTAAAGAAATGGGAGATACAAGGCTGTGGTAATGTTGGTAGTAAGTTTTGAGCTCATTTTGAAAATATGTATCCATGATAAGAAAGCATAAATAACCTGTCTTCATTGAACAGCCTTGTTTAATTGCAGCAAATGAATGCAATTAATGATTAGTTAAATCTTTGACATTAAAACAAAAACAACATTGAATTCATCATGTACATAAAAATAATCTGTTTAGAATAAATATTATTTTAAATACTACAAAACAAACTTTGTGAGTTGGTTGTAGAAGGAATATGTAAGATGTGTAATTTTGAGAAACATTTGCACATAAGTAATGTCTTCCAATGGCACATTTACTTACAAATTTCTTTCAAATTGCAATGAAGCAATATCAAATGAACATACAGCTTTATAAAAATAAAAATGTCTTGAAAATTCTTACCATAGTATGTACTTGCATAGTCTCCATGCACTGTATATGCATTATCAGAGCATTTTTGGTACTTTCACTTCCATGTTGTGCTGTCACAATATCTTTCATGCAGCATCCCCATAATGTATACTTTTCTTCTTTAATTTTGGGAGGTACTGCAGTCTAAGATATGTATATGTGCTCACCTTCTGATTTCTTGGTACTTAGGTTGTTGCAAAAATTTTCATTCTTAGCTGAAGACTGTGAATGATAAGAGCTTTCAAAACAGAATGTGCATTTTTTGTAGGATTTTCTTACTTTAATTAGTGAAGTCTGAGCAATTTAATATAGTTCTTATAAATGTCATTGCATTTTTTGTGGTGAATTGCTTTGTGTGCGCTCATGCTGCAGCCTTCTAGGATAGACCTGAAGTAAAATCTGACTAACAAATTTGATATACATGTATGATTCGACAGCAAGGCTGTATTTACTTATTGGCAAACCTGTGCAAGCACACAGGGCATCAAAACCTTAGTACAGCAAGAAAGAACAAAGGAATCATGTGTATATGTGGTTGCTAAAGCCTTTTAATATTTTGTCTTCATTCATTTACCAATGCTTGTCTTATGTGCAACCATTACCCTTATTAAAAAGAAGTGGTTGAAGGGGGATAGAAATACACTTATAATTGAAATGATGTGCAAGGACGCTAGGAGCATTGGACAGTTTTGTGTAAAGTCAAAAATAAATGGCTTTGGACAGTGGATGGAGAAAAGTAAGAAGTATTGTATCTTACTTTTAATGGAAAACTATAGTGAATGTGTGATGGTAAAGTAATCAATAAGTGACAAGTGAAAAACAAGTGGAAATGGGGGTGAAAAACTGAAGCAAGATAATTTATTGACGAGAAATTTTAAATGTAGATAAACTGTAGTGATTGTCTACAGAATGAGTGGCCAAGGTCAAAGTTCAGTAGACAATCAAATTGTAAATCTCTTAGCACAATAAATAAATAAAAAACCATTACCTTACAACTATATTAAGTAAACAGTTGGACTTAGTTGGATGATGATAAAATAATAAAGTACAAAGCCTTAAGGTACTCGTCCACGAAACTTGAATGGCTTGCAACTTTGAACTGCGCAAGAAAAGTAGAGTTTCACCATGTAAACTGTCAAGCAAGTAGGAAAATTGCACGCGCAACTCAAATTCAGCACAACTTCTAAGTGGCGTTCAACTTCGGAAGTTGTTTCGTGTACGCAGTGGAAAAAAGAAAGTTGCACCATCTGAAAGTGGCTTGAACAGTTTAGAAAATTTTTGTGGTCTATTCAGTGCAACTTGTTACCTCGTCTGCTGTGATAGTAAATAGCTGTTTGAGAGATAGGCACAAGGATCATAATTTCTGTTACACTAAATGCAGAATTAAGACAGATACATGCATTTTATTTCCTTAACAATACAAACAATTTATTGTAGCATGGTGACAATTTATTTCTTCATAGGTAATAATGGCCCATAACAATAAATGGACGAGGAAAATGACAAAGAAGTTGATTGAACTGATTGAGACCAAAGATTTCCTTGTGGAGAATTGACAGTGCAGATTACAGAAATAAACAAAAGCGACAAAATGCATTACATGATATAGGAATAGAGTTCAACATGTCAACAAAGGAAATTAAAGTAAAAATCCACAGGTTGCAAACCCAGTTCACCAACGAAAGGAACAAAAATGAAGGCAGGGAAATCTGGAAGTGGTGCAAAAAACAAGTATTAAACAAAATGGGAATTTCATGATGCGCTGCAGTTTTTTTTTACCGTACCAGCACCAACAATGATGCAGTAGGTGAGTGGATTCTTTGGTAAGTACCAACACACTCACTTTAAATGTAGCGATATTGCCAAGGGCACTTTAAATGTAGCGATATTGCCAAGGGACCTCCTCTTCATGGCAAAAATACTCCTTGAATTCTCCTCTAACATTTTTTGCTGCAGTATGAGGATTTATATTTACAGTGCTTTGCAGTGGCATAAAGTCGTTTTCGTTGTGCCAAATATTCGAAATAAATGCATCAGTGGCTGATAGTTGTTACCTAAAAAAAAATCACATTGATTATACAGTTATAAATAATGACAGCCAAATGTGATATATATATATATATATATATATATAAACCAAATTACCTGTGGTTAGAAATCTCAGTGCCAACACAAGATGTTCTGTTGGTGATATTGACTTTCTCAATATTGTTCTTACTTTTGTATTACAGGTGTTACTCTCCTAAGCAAATAATTAAAATCAACTGCTGATATGTGTAGGAAATTCTTATAGAAATTTGTATCCCCCTCATAGAGCTCTTGCAGCAAGTTGCTTACAACCCTGCAATATTCATGACTTAGAATCCACTTTCTTACCCAAGATTTTCTTGCCGCCCTTTATTTTTTCTCTATGTCGACAAAGTAAAATAAGAGACATACATGCTGTGGACAAAACTTCATTACCAGACGACATATTCGCCACACCGAACACAGCTAACTAGAAAGTAGCCTGCACAAACATATCTGCCACAAATATAGCATCGTGTAAGCGTTCATGCAACATTTCTGAGGAACATGCCACTTTTCTAGTGGCACAACACAAAATCATGCAACTTTGCATGCTGTGTGTAAACAGAAAGTGCCACATTTGTGGCCTGCAAGAAAAATGACATACCATAAAACTGGCATTGTGGACGAGTACCTTTAGGCTGAGATTGGCCCTGGCCAATTACTCAGACAACCTTCCGTATTACAAATTTGCACAATGCGAGTATAACAAATTGTTGATTGTATATGTTTATAGCACCACGTTGTGGAGCCAATTTGTAAGAGCAAATATATGTGTTTACTTCACGTGTGTTGCCATCTTGTGTGACGTCATTCGTTGGTCTGGTCCGTAGTTCCCTCTGTCGTAGCAATTTGTATGAATTAGTTTCTGAAATAATTTAAGGTTATGTATACTGTCCTCCGGCTAGCTATCATCTTTTCTTGGTAGAACTTGTATCTCTTGCAGGGTGTGAAGCGGAGAGGAATCTTTTGTCTAGAAATGATATTGACGAAGAAATTGGTTTTATAATTTTTTATTGCAGAACACGTTCACGAACACTTTCACAGATTTATCTGGATACTCGCCATACTGAAACTGTTTGTACTAACTTCTTATCACTTTTAACTCACGTACTTCAACTTTGTATATTTAACTGTAGAATACTTTATAAGATTTCTCGTACTTCTGCTGCGCGTAACTTTACGAATTAAGAGACCGACATGAGAATCTTGTTGAACTGGGAGCTGACGTGTTATGTGTTGAGAATCTTGTTGAACACTGGGGACGATGTATAATGTTTTGAGAATCTTGCCGAACTGGGGGACACGCTACCTCGACCTGGCTTATTTATAGGCTTGCCTTAAGATACGCCTAAAGATTATAAATGAAATGCTATTGGCTAATAAAACGCGCCAACATTAGCGTCTATTTTACTATCCAATGAAAACCACTAATACATATTTCTTTTATAGAACATTCTGGAAGCTTTTACCGAAAAGGCGCGAAACATTCCGTAACTTCCTGGTTCCCGGTAACGATAAACAACTCACCCCCTCTCTGCATTATTGCGTTATTGTTGACAGTTTCAGTAAAGCCGTATATTATTATTTACCAATAATAATTACAATTAATAAACCTCTGAAATCAATGTCACATAAAAAATAAAAATACATATTCATATTACAATCCTTATTTACATCTGAGTAATTTGTGATACAAATTACCGTATCAACAAAGACTATGGATATAATCAATGTCCTTATACATGCACAGGCACATATACATATTTAATTATTATTCTATTTTTGTTTATAGTCCATTTCCATTTGTTTTTTGCTTTGAATAAGTATTGACCTATGTTCTTATAGCTTATTTCAAAAATATGCTTTAAAGCAATTGTTCTGTCCTTTTAAGCCAATTTTACCTTAAAATTTTACTTATCTATAATTTGAGACGGTAATTTGTATCAAATTACTTTAATGTAAATAATTATTTTTATATGAATATGTATTTTTATGTAACATTGATTTCAGAGGTTTAATAATTGTAATTATCATTGGTAAATAATAATATACGGCTCTATTGAAACTGTTAACAATAACACAATACTGCAGCAAGGGGGTGAGTTGTTTATCGTTACCGGGAACCAGGAAGTTACGTAATATTTCGCGCCTTTTCGGTAAAAAAAGCTTCTAGAACATTCTATAAAAGTAATATGTATTAGTGGTTTTCATTGGATAGTAAAATAGACGCTAATGTTGGCGCGTTTTATTAGCCAATAGCGGTTCATTTATGATCTTTAGGTGTATCTTGAGGCAAGCCTATAAATAGCCAGGTTGAGGTAGCAGGTCCCCCAGTTCGGCAAGATTCTCAAAACATTATACATCGCCCGCAGTTATACAAAATTCTCCGTACACTCCACGTTGATTCCGCAGTTCAACAAGATGTCGCCAATCAGTCCTTCATTTTCGTCATAAGTTACACGCAGCAGAAGTACGAGAAATCTTATAAAATATTCTAAAGTTAAACATACAAAGTTGAATTACGTGAGTTAAAAGTGATAAGAAGTTATTATAAACAGTTTCATTAGGGCGATTATCTAGATAAATCTGTGAAAGTGTTAGTGCACGTGTTAGACAATAAAACATTATAAAACACATTTCTTCACTAGTAATTTTTGGATAAAAGATTCCTTTCCGCTTCACAACCTGTAAGAAAAACTTGCCTACCAAATCAGATAATAGCTAGCCGGTGGACATTTAAAACTGATACCAATTGCTACGTCAGAGGAATCTACAAACAACAAATGAACCAACCAACGTATGACGTCACACAAGATGGCTTCGCGTGAAGAAAACACATATTTGCTCTCGTAAATTGGCTTCCACAACGTGGTGCTACAAATACATAAATACAACATTAATATACCTCTTTCAAATTCAAGTTCTTAACAGTTGAACACTATGCTCAACATTTTCTCTTCCCCTGCATAATGGACATTCGCCTTGCATATACTCATTTCTTTTCCCTTTTAAGCTCCTCATTCCAGTTCTTAACCATGCAACCGTCTTTCTTTCTTCTTTACTTGTGTTGTCCATATACTTTCTTTTTCCCAGCTGTTTTTCATTGGGAGATAAAAACCTAATAATTTCTTCTAGTGTTAGTTCACTAAATAATTTTTTTGAGTTGGATAAGAAGGAAAAGAGATTACAGCTGTATGCAGGTGGTAGAAGTGAGACGTTTTAGAACTTGCCCCTCCCCCCGTTTGTATGCCACCTTTAACATCTCGAGTCATATCGGTGACTATTTAACTTCGGAACAATTGCTCATTGGCAATGATGCTCACTCATTTTCTGTGTGTCCATTTCTAAGTTGGTACTACTTTTGGTACTTACATTAAATTCACACATACATTTACACTCTCATTCATGGTTTTAGACTCTAGGGAGGATATGGAATAATCCTGGCTAAAGAAAAATTCCCGGGACCTCTGGAAATGGAGGCCAGCATGCTAATCACCACACCATAGGGATTCTTAGAAGATTGTTAGGGAATATGAAACTAGATAAAATCAGAAACCAAGAGATTACAAATAAGTTAAATATCTTTCCAATAAATGAAAAAATAAATTAAGCCAGATATAACTGAAAACAACATCTGAAAATAATAGACTGTAAAGGAATACCAAAAATAATGCTGACATATGAACCAAGAGGACAAAGAGATCCTGCATGATCAAGATAAACATGGGATGAGAACAGAACATGCCAGAGCACCTAAATCATGAAAGGAAGAAAAGAAGAACAAGAATATGATAATGAGTTGGACTGAGAGCATCATTGTTAGAAATGATGCCATGCATTTATTATATAACAAACTGCCTCATGAGTGAAGCACTAGTCCAAAAGACTATAGCAAATCAGTAATTTCTGTTATCCCTTTTTAGTATTATCACTCTGCCTCTCAGCTGAACATGCAGCATGGCTTTGATTCTGTGATCTCTTATCTGATAAATAGAGCTCGGGTAGCTGAAGATGATTTTCCCAATAGAAATTATTCCTTAGTTAATCAGTGCTTGCATTTATAGTAATGTTTCAGGTATCAATATTAATGTAATGAACTTTGGATGTTTTATATACTCTATTTTGAAATATAAAGCATGCATTCAACTTGAACAAGACAAAACAAAATATGCATCTTCAGAATCCTAAAATGAAGGAAACATTGTAAAAAATACTGTTTCTGCAAGCAGATTTCATAACTACAAGTTTGTTCTTCTGTATTGCAATGATGAATATATAATCCAGATATTCTCATGCAAGAGTTACTTCCATGTAATTCAGACTATGAAATTTGTTTTATTTTGCTAGAATGTGAGTTACTGAAAAATGTTAAGTATATAATTGCCTGTTAATCAATCTCCAAAAAGCTTTTAATTAGCAGCTCCTTTATATATGTTGTTTATAGGTGGCAATTGTAATTTGTATTATCACTTTTCTTTGGTGTAATAATGAAAGTAATGTCTGTAGTGTTGGCAGTTATAGGTTTTACTGAATATTTTAGCAATGTTGCAATTAAAATCTGCATTTAAGTATTGCAAAAATTGTGAAAACTGATTTTATTCCTATGGAAAAGAAAAGCATTTAATATTAGCATTGTTATTGTGGTCAATTAGCTCTAATGCTGAGTAACCTTAAAAGAATTTACATACCGACAGATGTATTACGTGTTTATTGAGATTTTATAAACATTTTAGTTTAATCAATTGATGTGAACAATTTATATATTTCTCTGCAATTTTAATTCACTGTTTAAGCTCAACTGTTGTGTGCTGGAATTACTGCAGCCATGACTGTCACAAAGGTGGGAAGAAGGAGAAAGAAATTATGCGTATATTAGCAAATAATACAATAATGGCGGAAACTCGGATACTAATGGCAAAACCTATAATGCTTGTGGTGAAGCATTTTTATAGTATTTAGTTGGAAACTAACATCAATATACACATTGTGTGAATTTATGTAATAGCCATGATGAATATCCATAACTATATACAGTGTTTTATGCCCTTTTTCACTGTTATAACTACAAAGAACTATTAAACTCAGGATCTTCATGCAGGTTTCCAAACTCTAACAAAAGTATAGCAATAAGATTATAAAGCAAACTATTTGCTATGACTTCTAAAATGAGTACATTGTTACTTTCAGGCTCATACACAAAATTTGCATGTTTAATGAATAATTTACCATTCCAGATATATCTGAGAGAGAATGTGAGTTTTTTTCTATTGGACACCGCAGCCAATATTCAATTTCTTAATACAGTAGACCCTCGTTTAACCAAATTCCAAGAGACTGAAAAATAACCAATTTGGTTTAACAAAGTTTGAATTAACGAAGTTTTGCAAAAATAGTCCCGTATTTTCTGAAATGGTAAAATGCGACTGTTGAGCTCACTTTCTCTCTTGTTATGCGTACCAACCAATGAGGGTGTTCCACTTTCATGTCCTCTAAGAAAAAGTAAAAATAGCTGCTGTATACGGCATATCTGGCATTTATTTAATTGAGAAAATATATTGTCAAATGCTTGTCGTAATTTTTTTTAAAACAGTACTATTTGAAACAATATTGTACTCATTGAATTATTGAGTCATATAATACAACAAACAATAACCTTAAGAAACACTTTAAATATACCGTTCTTTTAACACTAAGTTTTAATTGGAATACATGTTTTAGTTACAACTCTTATCCATTACACATTTTAGTTCTATAATTTGAAAAAATCATTAATTGTTGTTTGGCAGACCGATGGCTGTAATATTATGGCACTCTCTGAAGATACCCCATCCAGGCAGCCTGAAATGCCATGGAGACATCAGAAGTGGCAGCAAATCTCTCGAGAACAGAAATTGCAGCGGCAACTTTAGCGCGGGGTCGCGGTCTCGTATCTTCATGTTCCACCTCATAAGATGACAGTAAAAATCATCATTCTCTTCTGCATCATCAGCAGATGACCGGTTCTTCAGCAGCACAGATGTTGTTGTCCATCTACGTCCATTCTTCCATAATGAGGGTACAAGAGGGCACCAACTGGGTGTAAGCATGTAGAAGAGCATTATCAGAACCCCAATTGTATCCACATTATAAGTTCAGATGTGGATCATCAGTTTCTTGTTCAGTTTGAGCGGCGTTATCAGTTTCTGTTCAGGCCCTCTTAAAAAAGTTAGTTATGGTGTCTGTTGTAACTTCATCCCAAGCAGCAGATATGTTTCAGATAGCTTATAGTACATTTCAATGTGGAACTGTTTCTGGTAGTTCTATTGCACTGGTGGCAGCCTTAAACAGTCGGTGTTTGTAATTATGCTTCATTGATTATTCCTTGATCCAATGGTTGCAGACGGCTTATGGTGTTAGCTGGTATGAAGACAACTTCTATGTTCGGAAGTTCCAGATCATAACTGATGTGCCAAGCAATGGTCCAAAGATAGCAAAATGTTCCTCTTTCTTGCAGTCATTTATTGTTGAATCTTCAAGAGATTTGGTCATTCAAGCTTTTTTGTTATTCTCGTACTGACTTGGCAGATTGAATAACTTGACAATTTTTAAAACAATGTGGATTTTTGTATTTTCCAATCACCATCTGAATTACAACACAAGACAACCATCAGTCTGTTCTTGCTGTGTGTTTCTCCATGGCATTTTCCGCCCTTGACACATAGTGTTTTTTCAGGCATAAAGTTATAGAAAACACATTTCTTGGGTGATGATGAGAGAGCTTAGATTGATACTCCCACGCCCACTCAGTGGTATCTTCCTCCTTTACTCTATGTGCCTCCCCACAGATAGTGTGAGCACTGATTTTATGCCTCTTCTGAAAACACCATAGCCAATCCTCAGAGACACAAACCCAGAAATTCCTTCTTTCTTGGTGATTTCCCAAGCCTTTTTGGAAGCATGTGGCCAGACAGTGGAATTTGCTGAGAACGCATTGTTGGAACCATTCCAACAGAGAATCCTTCAGCTCTGGATGTTTTGCTGGTCTCATGTGCTTGCTCGTATTGCCACTAAATGAATAGCTTGTCAGACTTGCCTCTATTTTCTGTTTTGAACTTATAATCAATGAGAGAGTACATTTTGGAATCTGAAAGTGTTCTGCAACCTGTGTTTTGGTCTTCTCTCCACTATCGACCATATGTAAAGTTTGCTGTTTTTGTTTCAGCATGAGAGCATTATGAGCACGTTTCTCTTTCAGTGGCATAGGAAGTGATGGAGCAAAAGGGGGGGAAACATTCGCTGTTCACAAGCAGAGACAAATAGCTTTCTATATTGTTGCGTGTCGCGCGCCATGTGTAGTTGCTGACCAACCCCCTGTTTCCCGCCCTTGCATCATAAGCTGTGGAAGTGATACATAAGCAGCAAGTAAGCAATTGGGCCATTGTTGAGAAATTACAGTACAGTATTGAGAAAAATTATGTGAAATGCGTAATGGAAAATACCGTAGTGCACAGCACAACATACATATTCGGTTTTGAAGTAGTATATGTGTGTATTTGTGTATTTGTGTCCCCACGTGGTGGATAATGTTTCTCACGTAATGTCGTTTACCTCACGCGTGGAACCATCTTGTGTGACGTCATTCGTTGGTCGCCTGCTAACTCCATCTGGCGTAACAATCTATATGAATTAGTTTTAAGGTGATGTATATTGTCTTCCGGCCAGCTATTTAGGTAGGCATTTAATTCTTGCAGGGTGTGAAGCGGAAAAGGAATCTTTTATCCAAAAATTACTAGTGAAGAAATGTGTTTTATACTGTTTTATTGTCAAACACGTGCACTAACACTTTCACAAATTTATCTTGATAATCGCCATACTGAAACTGTTTATAATAACTTCTCACTTTTAACTCACGTACTTCAATTTTTGTATATAAGTGACTTTGTAATATTTTAGATCTTTAATGATTTTCACTGCGTGTAATTTGGCGAACTGAGCGGCCAACGTGTAATGTACGGAGAATTTTGTATAACTGCGGGAGACGATGTGTAGTGCTTCGTGAATCTTGCCGAACTGGAGGACGATGTGTACTGTGTCGAGAATCTTGCCGAACTGGAGAACGCTCGCTTTGAATCTACACTATTTATAGACTTACCCCAAGATACACCTAAAGATTATAAATGAATTACCATTGGCTAATAAAACGCGCCAACATTAGCGTCTATTTTACTATCCAATGAAAACCACTAATACATATTACTTTTATAGAATGTTCTGGAAGCTTTTTTACTGAAAAGGCGCGAAACATGACGTAACTTCCTGGTTCCCGGTAACGATAAACAACTCACTCCCTTGCTAAAGTATTGTGTTATTGTTAACAGTTTCAGTAGAGCCGAAAATTATTATTTACCATTAATAATTACAATTATTAAACCTCTGAAATCAATGTTACATAAAAATACATATTCATATGTAAATAATTATTTACATTAAAGTAATTTGTGATACAAATTACCGTCTCATATGCCCCACTAGAAACATAATTATAAATATTTATAACCTGTTTGGAAATTTTATAATTTTGTTTTTAGTCTCCTAAATCTTGTAACACACGCTATTCACTTTCACTTAACACTTCACACGCGTTTAACACACGACATATGTTTTATCTTGCCACTACTTACTGGCTCTGATTTAATTAATTTAGATATTAATCTGATATCACAAAAATTTTTTTTATAGCAAATACTATACCCTAAACTATTTATTTACTACTACCAAATTGTTTACTTTAAGCTGTTGACAAAATTTATACATTTAAGATTTTTGTAATTATTATACATATGTACCAAAATATTCACCCTCAACACAAATATTTACATCTCTTAAATCTAGGCATTGTTTCACATGTTCTATTTACTACATAAATATTGGTTTTAATTATGTTTACCATTTTTGTTATTTTGAATTTTATTTTAACAATACTCTTGTAATAGTATTCATGTACTTTACTTTAATATAACATCTTAAGTTTCAATCTTTGCATTCTTAATTTTTAAATGTTGTTACAGTTACAAAAAAAATATTTAATTTATTTATTTTCTTCTCAAACAGTTAGTCATGACCACAATTTTTTTCTCCATTCATATGATTTACATTTTTATTTAACCCTCTTACGTTCCAATACATTGTTCTGCATTTCGCCTTTAACTATCCAGCATTTACTATTTATCATCATTGTCTTTTATTTCACCATGATCTTCATGGTTGTATGGTTTAAGCATCTCAATATGAAACTTTCCTATGCTTTTTCGAGTTGTTGGATTACATAACTCATATGTGTTAGTTCCATACACTTCAACAACTTCATATGGTCCATGGTATTTGAGAAACATTCGCCAATAAAGTTTATTTTCTTTGTCGGACAATTTCTTGGTTTTAACCAAAACTAAATCTCCTATTTTGATCCTCCATTCCTTTCTCTTCTTTTCTTCATATTTCATTTTTCTTTTTATGGCTTTTTTCTTCATCCTCTCAAATGCTTTTCGGAACATCTCTTCTTCTGTTGGTGGTATCGAATGCGCATCTGGAATGGCTCCTGGGATTGTTTTACACATTGTATTGATCTTCTTTCCCAACTTAAGTTCACATGGTTTATATCCTGTCACATTGTTTATGGTTTCATTTAGTAGGTTCTGAACGAAGTTCACGTATCCATACCATTGAGTGTGTTTTCGATGACATAACACCCTTAAATAATTTGAAATTTCCTTAATTTCCCTCTCCACTGGGTTGGAGTTCGGTCTGTATCTTGACGAAAAATATTGTTTAATGCCATTTTCTTTCAGTCCATCCATAAATTTTTTTCCTGTGAAGTACGAAGCATTGTCGCTCAATACAGATTGAATAGGTCCTTCTTCTATCACATATGATTTAAGTAATCTATTTAAACATGCTAAACCTGTAGGTTTTCTCAAAGGGTAAATTCTTACATATTTGCTGAATATATCATAGCAGACAAATATATATTTATTTCCAAATTGACTTGGAGGCATCGGACCATGAATATCAATACTAATTACACATCTCGGCTTATTCCTTATAACCGAATTAGTTTCAAATGCATATGCTGCATTTATTTGCTTTGCCTTCTGACACAGGTTGCAGCACGATATAAATTTCCGAACTTTTTGACGCAATTTGGATATGTATAAATTCTCTAGTGTAACTTGTGCACTCTGAGTTTCAGCATTAGCTATAGATGAAGCTGCCGCATCACTCACATTATTTATCATACCTGAGGAACTACCTCTATCATTATTTTGTACATCTAACACATGCACATCACATATATTTGCCCTTGAATTCAATTCTAACCTATTTACAGTACCTTGCAGATTTTCTATTGTCTGTTCCAATTTCTTATTACTCTCATTTTGAACAGTTTGGTGTTTGTTAATTTCAGAAGTTAGCTTTTGATTCAAATCTTTAACTTCATTAGACAATTTATTTCTCTGTTTTTCTGACTCCTTCTGAACTTCAGATATTTCCCCTCTGAAATTAACTTGCACCTGTATTAAATCTGCATTTGTAGCCTCCATCATCTCTTTTAACTCACTTGAAATGCTACTCATTCGGCTACCTAGCTCTGTACATTTTACATTAACATGCTCTATTTTATTGTTAACCTCACTTTTTTGGTTAGATATTTCCCTGCTCATGTCTAACATTTTCTTTGAAACTTCACCTATTTCATTTGCTATCATTTCTTGATTTTCATTTTTCATTTTAATCATACTACTATCTAGCTCCATGAATTTCTTTTCGATCTCTTCCCTGTTTTGTTCTAAGCTTTTACCAATATCTTCCCTCAATTTCCTATGACTCTTTTGCATATCTTCCCTGTTTTGATCTATTTTCTTTTCTAATTTCTCATTATTCTTACAAATTTCTTCCCTTAATTGATCTGTAATACTCTTACTAATATCTTCCCTTAATTTCTCATTATTCTGAGTTAGTTTTTGTTCTAAACTCCTATCAATATCTTCCCTTAATTCTTCCCTCAATTCCCTCTTCATATTTCTCAGCATTTCCATCATCACAATAGTATCAAGATTAACATTTCCTGCTATTCTACTCTCACTTTCTGCACTAACATTTTCATCTTCAAACCCCAAAAAATCTGGGCTATTTCCTGTACTTTGTATTGGATCACAGCTAACTGTTACACTATCTCCCTCCATAATTATTTCTTCTGTATTATTGGTAGCCATTGTTTTTATTATCCTACCGCTCCTAAGTCTCATTTAATTACCTTTTTGATGCTGTCTGATGCTGCAGCTTTGATGTCCAGCGTTCTGCCCCTTTCTCCTAGATTTGTATGTCGCTTCTGCGTTGTTTCGTGATGAATCTACGTTGTCTCGATGTTTTTGTAGTTGATTTACCCTGCTGTCTTGGAATCTGCATCTTGTAGATCGTTCCACTGCTGCATTCGCCTTTTCCTGGTTAATTCTGCTACTTTTCCTAGTCGTCTAGCCTTCCTTTCCTAGTTGTCGCTCCACGTTGATGCGCCAATTTGAAGTAGTATATGTGTGTATTTGTGTATTTGTGTCCCCACGTGGTGGATAATGTTTCTCACGTAATGTCGTTTACCTCACGCGTGGAACCATCTTGTGTGACGTCATTCGTTGGTCGCCTGCTAACTCCATCTGGCGTAACAATCTATATGAATTAGTTTTAAGGTGATGTATATTGTCTTCCGGCCAGCTATTTAGGTAGGCATTTAATTCTTGCAGGGTGTGAAGCGGAAAAGGAATCTTTTATCCAAAAATTACTAGTGAAGAAATGTGTTTTATACTGTTTTATTGTCAAACACGTGCACTAACACTTTCACAAATTTATCTTGATAATCGCCATACTGAAACTGTTTATAATAACTTCTCACTTTTAACTCACGTACTTCAATTTTTGTATATAAGTGACTTTGTAATATTTTAGATCTTTAATGATTTTCACTGCGTGTAATTTGGCGAACTGAGCGGCCAACGTGTAATGTACGGAGAATTTTGTATAACTGCGGGAGACGATGTGTAGTGCTTCGTGAATCTTGCCGAACTGGAGGACGATGTGTACTGTGTCGAGAATCTTGCCGAACTGGAGAACGCTCGCTTTGAATCTACACTATTTATAGACTTACCCCAAGATACACCTAAAGATTATAAATGAATTACCATTGGCTAATAAAACGCGCCAACATTAGCGTCTATTTTACTATCCAATGAAAACCACTAATACATATTACTTTTATAGAATGTTCTGGAAGCTTTTTTACTGAAAAGGCGCGAAACATGACGTAACTTCCTGGTTCCCGGTAACGATAAACAACTCACTCCCTTGCTAAAGTATTGTGTTATTGTTAACAGTTTCAGTAGAGCCGAAAATTATTATTTACCATTAATAATTACAATTATTAAACCTCTGAAATCAATGTTACATAAAAATACATATTCATATGTAAATAATTATTTACATTAAAGTAATTTGTGATACAAATTACCGTCTCAGTTTAAACAAATAGTAACGTATGGAATATGTAATGAGGGGACCAAATTTTAGTTAATAGTTCGAATTATCTGAAATTTGGTTTAAGCGGTAGCTTTTTCCATGTAATTTGGCAGGGACCGAGTTTTCGGTTTATCCGATTTTGAATTAGCGAGGGTCTACTGTATATGTATTCAAGAAAAGTTGTCTCCAATATTTTTACATAAGTGGATAAAAGATAATAATGACAAAAAATTGCAAAAATAATTTAGAAAGGAAAACCATGTCAGAAAGATTGAAACATTATACTACATTACAATTGATTTACAAGCTTACCAATTGCATTTGAAACTAGTGAAAGAGGTTAGGATATAACATATGGTCACATTTTCAACAAAACATGTATAACTTATTGAATCAATGTTTGATAAATAGAACACAAACTTTATAAAACAGTCATAAAATTACGTGATCAAAATTCATGTACTATAAAGTTTAACAGAATAAGAGTGAACCAGGAAAAAGTAGGAAATAATGTAATTAACTTATCTACACAAACTGTTAATAAAGAAGAATTAAACTTTTTAAGCAATGGTTTCAAAACCTGTGTTCAAATTCTAATTATATAGATGATTACATTGCTGATGTGTCTATCACATCACGATTTTGAGAAACAAAAAAGATAAGGATACGGCTAAAGTCAAATGTTTAAAAATTTTGGAAGAAATGTCATTCAAACATAAATCCACATATTACAAAAGCATAATAAAAAGTTTAAATAAAAAACTAGTATCATATATAAAAGCAGACAAAAGAAACAAAATTGTTATCTTGGAAAAAGATAAGTATAATCATAGGGTAGAAAAATTAGTCCTTCAACCTGAATATTTATTGTTACTGAAGTCTCCATTGAATAAATACATTGAAAATGCTCAAGAAGTTATAAAAGCTAGCAACACACTACCGAATAAAGTCAAAAACCAAGTATTAAGTAACAATCCTATGTTATCTAAACTATATTGTCTACCAAAATTCCATAAAAATGATGAAAGCATGCGACCTATAATTAACAATATAGATTCGCCTACTTATCAATTGGCAAAATGACTAGTTAAAGAGTTTAGAAACTTAAAATAATTTGAATCTTTGAGCATAAAAACTCTTTGGAACTGGCTAATTCAATAAAGAACTGGATAGTAAAAACAGGAGAGGTCATGGTATTGTTTGATATAAAATCTTTATATACAAGCATTCCGATACAAAAATTACCAAAACTTATTAAACAATGGTTATGTAAAAACAATGTTAATGTGGAAAAGATTAATGAATATATTAAATTTGTAAATTTATGCTTTGAGCAGAATAGCTTCACAGTTAATGGAACATTTTAACAACAAACCTCTGACTTGCAATGGGTAATTCCTTGTTGCCTTTGTTGGCAAACTTATTTATGAATAATTTTGAAATTCAAATAACGACAGCTTTCCCATATTTATTTTGATATTGGCACAGATATGTAGATGATATTTTTGCAGTTGTACTAGTAGAAGATTCTGTAAAACTGTTGAATTTATAAGAAAGATCCATAAAGTTGGCAGTGGAAATAGAAGAACAAGGATACTTACCTTTTTTTTGATTTGAAAATCATGCAGAGTCTATCAGGATTAACTTTTGGAATTTATAGAAAGCCAACACACATGGACAATTACATAAAGAAAAATCAGTTCAATCCAACACCACATCATTATGCCATTTTTCACAGTTTGATTCACAGATTAATTAATATTCCATTAATGGAAATAGAATATGAACAGGAATACACACATATACAAGAAGTAGAAAAGTTGAATAAATTTAACCAAAATTTCTTAGATAGGTTAATTGAGAAACACAAAAGGCAGAAACTACAAAAAGATATCACCACTTTGAAAAAAATCTGATGTGTTACACTCACATGACTTTCTCTACTCTTGTACAATCTAATTTTACAAACGCCTATTCTCCATATGCTTCATGTTAATCGAGATATCGAGATGTCAATCTTATTGGTAATTTTCTTGTAGATGCAAGGGAAATATCGTAGCTTTTAAGCGATAGTCAAATATTTTAACGCTGGTTGCTATGTGGCGCATTCCATTCTCTTTGCATGTCCAGGACATAAAAAAAATGAATAACGCATTTGAGAAAAAGTATAAGTATTGGAAAATTTAAGGAAATAACAAGCAATATCTCGAAAACGGTTCACTCAACAAAAGAAATGTATATGACATAAGTTGTGTATTTTAACGCGATCTACATTTTTTGTGTAGTAAAATTTTGTCTATCTCTTATGGTTTACCAGTTATGCAAAAATCGTTCATAATGAAGAATACTTTTGGAGACATTCCCAGAAAATTCGAGATATACATTTCATTTCTCATGACATTATCTTAAACATATGATATTTTCATCAAAATCGTTAGAGCCATTTTTGAGAAAATTAAAATTTTCGAAAAATGTTCCATGTAAAGGGTAGTCTGGGGTGGGAGGATTTTCTTGAAAACCTTCGTGTCGCATCTCTGGAAGATACTGAACCTAAATACCAAGTTTGGTGCTTATCCGACTGTTCGTTTTTGAGTTATGCTGTTCACAGACACAGACAGACACACACACACACACACACACACACACACACACACACACAGACACACACACGGACATGTTTCCAAAAATGCTTTTTTTGGATTCAGGAGGTCTCAAAACATGTATTTCCGGTGAAATCTCGGTATCGAATTTTTGGGTGGAATGCAATACTTCCCCTACTTACTATACGTAGTAGAGAAAGTAAAAATTGAACAAATCCACAATGGAGTACTGTAAATTTACATTTCTCCCAAAATATTTTTGGAAATTTAAAAAAGTTTTTAAAGAACTGGATATTGAATTGGTGCCACAAAATAAATACAATATTAGAAATTTATTAAGTCACCCATTGAAAGATATTATACCGAAGATAAAATTATCAGGGATTTACCAGATAAATTGCCAGGAGTGTAATAAAATATACATCAGAAAGACGAAGATAAGTTTGGATACTAAAAGGAAAGAGCATATGAGAAATTTAAAACGTAATTGTACCGACAAGTCGGCTGTAGCTCATCGCTTTTGGATGGAAAATCATAATATTGAACCTGAGGTTAAATTGTTAAAACATGTTAAAAAAGCAATTGAATTGGAGACATGGGAGAATATTTTCATTACTAAGAACAAAAGAGATCTTACGATTTTTGAGATTTCGAAAGTAGATGTCATTCACCTGGCAGAGAAAATAGGTAACATTTCACCCACTGATGGGACCTAGCATGACATGGGAGCTTCGGTCGACTCAGCAACTGAGGATAAGGAAGACGCTCCCTGAAACCGTCTTGTGATTACGAAACGTAAGTAGAGTAGTTTAAATATTCGACTCATTTCAAGATGTTATAAAGTTTGACAGAGTTTTATGTTCGTTTTCCACAAGAAAAATTCCCTAGATTGCACAAACATAATGCAGATATTTTAAGCATGTTTGGATCCATCTATTTGTGCAAACAGCCTTTTTCATTAGTGAAGATTTGTAAATCTGTGCTTTGCGACTTGCTAGTATGCAAACAATAGTGCCAAACATTCATATAATTATTTCTAAAAGAGCCCAAATGTCCTGTGGAGTAAATGTACACCAATAATGTATTGTAGTTTTTTTAGCCAAGGTGATCAAATGTGTATGTGTGTTTCTTTAATACCAATAAAAATAATGTGTAACAAATGATAACATAACTTTTATTTTTATTAAACAAATGAAAGTGCCCTAATACCCTAGTTCCCAAATGCCATGTAAATCAATTTATTCAGGAAATACTGTATAATGCTATGTTGTTTCTTATGTCTATCAATAATGTTTTTCCTTCACAGTTGTATAATCTATATCATACAAACTGCACTTAAATAAGTATAATATGCACAAATGAATTCATATGTTGACATTAACTCTGTATGGTTACTAGAAGTACCACCACTGTATGCACTTGACTGCTGCTCCGTTGCCACATGGTATCCATTCGTCCAGAGCGGAGCAGGTTGTGCCTACTCCCTAGTGCAAGGTGATGATGGCTTCTGCTGTATTCCTTTTTCCTCTTCTTGGATTGTAATGGAATAGGATATATGGCAACCTAGATCCATTCATTCTTAAAACACGACGTAAATATTCTTCTTGTTCCTTTTGAGATTCTTTCATTCAGATTAAAAATGTTAAGTTCTAGCCATTTGACTTCATAAGGAATTTTGTCCATGAGCTTTTACCTGCAATTGAATATAAACATTTCTTTGATTCTTTCTTTCTTTAAGATCTAATATGCGGATCCATAAAGCAGCATTGGAACTGCCAATAATTTGTAGAATTCTAGTAGTGTCTCCTTCCTTGTTTTACAAAGAAGGGTTCTTTAAAAGTGCCATATAATCCTTGGAATACCACTATTTTTATTTCAGTATCTAGTTGTTTGAGGATCCTCATGTTATAGCCTAAATATTTAAAATTTATAACTTGATCTAAAGCAGAGTCATTCAGCATTACTTTAGCCCTTCTTGGTTTTTTTCCCCACAGAATGACATTATTTTAGACTTATCTTCTGAAATATGGAGATGATATTTTCTCATTATTTTAGATAATGTGGTATTGCCATTTGAAGATTGTCGTAAGTTCAACAAGTGCATCTCATCAAAAGGTAAGTTATCCTGCCATTCTTTGATTGCTTGGTCTAAATATATATTAAATAAAATAGAGACAGAGAGCAACCTTGTTTAACTCATTGATTTATAACAATTTTAGTTTTACTCCTTTCTTGGTTGATACAATAATATTGGTTTCCTTATACAGGGTGAGCCAAAAGACTCCGAACTGCCTGCGCGGTATTTTTCCTGTCCCTGCCCTTGGCGCTCGTTACCATCTGCCGCTATCATAGAAAGGCGCAGATGAAACCATACAACATTTTAAAAACTACTTTTAAAGGCTTTACTTACCAACTTTATGAAAGGAAATGCTGAAACTGTCCACTGTCGTCCGTACATTTTTGGCACCTCTTTAAGAAACTATCCATCATGGAATTCTTGGGGGGAATTTTCCAAACGATGACCGATGTCGTCTAATGTTTCTTCAGTAAGAACCGAATGCTGTCTTTTAGATTTCTTAGCCTGAACACTTCCTGTGGCCTGAAATTTACTGTAAAGTTCATGGATTGTTGTACGGCCTGGAACTTTTACACCTGGAAATCTTTCTGCAAATCATACTTTCACTTGGCGAGCTGACTGAGTTAACACATACGAATCATAAATAAATACACGCTGTGCCGTAGAAAACATATGCTGAGCATAATATACTTTGTGACTAAGTACAGGACAAAATAATAAATAACTCGTAATAACTGAACTACATCACATCACCATCAAGTCAATACTGCACTTCACACTGCAGAGTAAAACTAAGACAGCCTGACTTTGTTTATAGCAGCAGTGCGTTATCATGTTTTTATCATATTTTCATACACCCAGTGGGAAAACACCGGCAGCCGTAATATTGTTCATAAAATACCCCTCTGGGGTAACTTAAAACATAAAGTGTTCAAGACAAACCCACACACCCTGGAAAAATTAAAACCCAGGAAATTTCTCAGCATGAACTACGGCGAATGATGGATAGTTTCCTAAAGAGGTGCCAAAAATGTATGGACAACGACAGTGGCCAGTTCCAACATCTCCTTTCGTAAAGTTGGTAAGTAAAGCCTTGAAAAGTAGTTTTAAAAATGTTATATAGTTTTATCCGCACCTTTCTACGATAGCGGCAGACAGCAACGAGCGCCAAGGACACGGAGAAGAAAAACACCGCGCAGGCGGTTCGGAGTCTTTTGGCTCACTCTCTATATCTCTGAATGGCTCTTTAAGATGTGGGAAGCCTTTAATACATAGTATTTCCCATAAAAGATTTCACTTGACCATATCACTTTAACATAATCTGTAAAGTAGATGTATGTAGGAAGATTGAATTCTTTCCCCTTTTCTATTACTTGCTGCATTGAGAAGTTGCAATCTATACATGGGTGTCCTTTACAAAATTTGTTTTGTGCTTCTGATAAGTTTGCTTCACTTATACATTTTACTCTATTAGTTATGATCTTACCATATACCTTATATATAGTGGTTAAGAGACTTATCCCTCTATAGTTCTCGCTACTTTTGTGGTCTCCTTTTTTAAAGATGGGTACTACAATCACTGAATTCCATTCTTCTGGAACTGTACTGCTTTTCCAACGTAAATTTAGCAATGTGTGTAGCTTTAAAAGAAAACAAGTTGGAGCATTTTTTAACAATTCCCAATTTATGCCATCTACACCTGTGTCTTCCTTCCTTAATTGTTATTAATAGCTTCTAATAACTCTTTAAAATCGAGAGTTTACATTTTCATCATTTGTTGCCAATAAAATGTTTTAGATTCTTCCTGATCATCTGTCCACAAATTTGTATAATAATGTTCCTATTATCGTAATGTAATAGGGTTTAATTGTACATCTTTTTTGAGTTTATTCAGATTTTTAAAGCTTTATATGCCATGGTTTGATATCCATGTATATTTGATTCAAGATTGGCAATGTAAGAATCCCAATGTTATCTTTTTAATTTTCTTAATTTCTCTCTTTGTTTCAGGTGATAATCTGTTGTATTCAGTCTTATCAGATATATCTCTACTACTTAGAAATTTTAAATAAGCACTCTTCTTATCTTTAATATGTTTTTCTATCTCATCATTCCATATTCTTATTCCTCTACTAGCTTTTCTTTTCTTTCTCTTGCACAGGACTTCATTAAGTGTTTTAAGCAAAAGAGCCCGAAGAATTCCCATTCCCTTTTCACCGTATGAGACAGAGTAATTTCCTGTACATATTTTGTTAATCTTGTTTGATAGAGGCATTTTATACTTTTATCTTTTAAAAGATGAACTTTAAAAACTGCTTCTGGTTGGGTTGTTTGCTTCTTATATTTCACCCATTTCTTTGGTTTTAACATCTTGCCCATTACTAAATAATTCAAGATTTAATTAGTGGCACACTTTTCGTTTTTTACTGCAATATAATCTATCAGCAATCAGGATCCTCTTGCCACTCAAGTTTATTTGTGGATGTTACATTGTTTGAACAAAATATTTGTTAAATATTTCACTAAGTGAGCAAAAATCAATCAATCTTTTCCCACCTTCATTAATACAGCTTTCTCCATAAGAGCCCATATTCCTCCAATTGACATATTTCTAACTTGGGCATTGTAATCTCCTATTAAAATGTAATCTGTTTTGTTAATTTTATTATAATGGTTTTCTAAATTGTAGTGATGGGCCAATGCCATTTATATCTCAATACCGATACTGATTTTTGAGCATCAATACTCGATGCTCAATATTTGATATTCACTTTATAAAAACCTGTGTAGGCAATAGCTTGTTCACTGAATTATGTTCTTATTTGTAGTTGTTTGTGTATAAATGCAAGTAACCAATTTTGTATTGTATGCTAATTCCAAAATTGTTTGTCTGACATTCTCCAATTGACAGCAATATTTTTTGTCTTGATAATGCCACAGATCAAGCAGGATGGCTGAGGCGGTAATGTTGGGAGGTCCCAAGCTCAAACCCTGGGCCTGGCTAATCTGACTGAAGGTTTTTTCACAGTTTTCCTTGGACGCTAGGAGAATGTTGGATTGGATAATTTGATCCTAAAATTTTCTTATCATCCCTTTCATCACTACATTTCATTTGCTTCTTCTTCACTGCCATACCAAGCATTGAGCTAATCACCCATCCTGGATATGCTACGATCTAGTGTTTGCTTACTCCTTGACAGGCTACCGACCCAAGGTGTTGGCTTGCAATTCCTTGGGGGCACAAGTCCTACAAAGAGGAGTTAAGGAAGATGATTATATATACAGGTTATATATCCTCTATTGTTAGTCAAATCTAATAATAATTAATAATTTCTTTGCTTCTCTTTTTATATAACTATATTTTGTGCTGGAAACTTTCTTTTAAAGGATTTTACATCCATATTATCGAAATTAGTTGTACAGTATACCTGTAAGCTACATTTGTGACCAGAGTTTGACTTGCATAAACACAAATTAACAGACGGAAGGAAAGAACAAATATTTTCATTCACTGTATTATCTCACATTTTAAGTTCTGATTTGTTTCTGCTGGATTCAGAGATTTTGGTCACCAGAGTAGGTAAATAAGGCTGAGAGTGAGTCACAAAGCCATGCTATTGCAGAAACATGATTTAGTGCATCAGTTAAAACAGTGATGCACTAAGGTATGACTCAACACTGCATGTTACATGAGCACCTCTGCTCCTTTCTCTATTGTTTTGCATGTTTTCATTTAGACATGAGTCTATGGAATGTTGCATGCAATGCAGTCAAGGTCTATCAAGAACTATAGTTCAGAAACTCTTTGGGGACATGTGTGAGGCAATAACATGAAGTCTCAACTCGTTTCATTCCTTATCTAGCATAAAGTTAAACACAACTTTTAGTAATGCAAAACTTAAATATTTTAAGTATCAAAAAATTATTGGTTTATTTCAAAGTATTAGACACACTTCATACCACCAAGCATCGAGGTCCCATCCCTAGTAAATTGTTATCAAATTCATTAGATATTCCTGCCTTACCTCCTTCAGGTGCATATGTCCCTATTAAAGTTAAGTACCCTCTTTCAATTTTGAGTCTTACACTTATTATTCTACCATCTACCCAGGTATAACTATTAATTCTATTTCTTCAGTGTTTCCTTATAAGTAGGGCTGCTCCTGATGATGCTCATTTCTTACTGTCTTCTCCACTATGTATCATTACATAGTCCTTTAAGTCCATAGTTCCTTTATTCCCCCCTCCCTTTCTGATATTACAGCAAGGTTATATTCATATCCTTTTTTTTCTTTTTTTCCCCTAATTCTATCTTTGTGTTATACAGGCCCCTCACATCCTATGTCCCAATTTTTAATGTCTCTACAATCTTAAATTCCTTTTTCCTAATTCGTTGCTGCAGTCAGTTTCCAAGGTGGCATTTCTTAGATTGAAGCTTTTGAGTGAAATACTTTTTATGTGTATGGGATACCAGCCCATAGCAAAACCCTCAATCTGGAGGACTAGGGTGATTTTGGTTGGGGTTTTCTTCCCTTAGAAGATTGCCTTCATTATGCTAAGGGGTTTCTTCTAACTCCCTCAACTCTGAGGAAGGGGTCCTTAACAGGTACTGCCCACCAAACCAGTGGGACCTGGAACTCACAGAAGCAGGGATGCCACCTTGGGATGAGCTTGCTCATAGTGTGTCTCATCCTATTACCTAGGCCAAGTTATTAAGGGTGCAATAATGTTTACAAAATTTATTCTGTATGTTGCAGAAAAAAGAGCACTATTCCTGTTCATAATCTTCTATGGATAAGTCTTTTTCCACAGGTTTGCATATTGTACTGGTAAGCAGGTGATTGTTTCCTAGTAGTGATTAGTCCTTGTGTGATTTTGAATGGAGACAAGTATGGAAGTGTGCCACTGTGCAGGGAAACATTTAGCGCTCCAGATATGATTGAAAATGTGAGGAAGGTATTGAACTCCAGACACCAGAAGATGTTTACGCTCATCATATGGAATATTGTCAGGTCCTGGGCCTTTATTGTTGCAATGATGAAGTTCTTTGAACTCAGGGAATGTGAGTTTCTCATTATATGTCTGGTCAGTATGTGTGAAAATTGTTACTAGATCCAAGGGTGGAGGCATACACTAATCTGAAGAAGTTGTGGGTTGTAATTGTGATTGCTGGAAATCTTCACAAATTTAATGGCAAGATTGTTGGCTGTTTCCTGTGGAACAAGGGAGCAATAGATGGAAAGCATAATGCAAGGTTGATATTACTGATAAGTGTTGTGAGCTATATCATATCGAGCAGGCAGTGAGTTACTGAGAACAATTGGTTTTATCAGTTTTCCATGTGGGCCAGTAATACCACTTTCCCATAGCAGGTTGTGGCTGTTGAAATCTCCAAGTAGAATGCATAGTTTAGGTAATTGATGAAGCAGGTTTAGAAGTGCCTGGATATCTATTTCTGTGCTGTTGGGTTGATAAAGATTACAAAACCAAATCTCCACAGTGAGATACATAGAAACTGTTACTGCTGCCAATGTGGTGATAAGTAGGATTTCCTTGCATCCCTAAAATTGGTTTCCTGTAAACAGACACTGATAGAACTAAAGGTATACATAAGTAGTTGTAGGTGTTCATATGCATTTAAATTCCACTGCAATATTACTAAGTCAGAAGTGGTAACAGATGGTTGAACAGTGCTCCTGAAAGAAGCAGCAACATGATGTGGTGTTTTTGAAGTTGCTCTGTTGATTAATAGCCACTAGAAGCGTTTACTCTATATGAGTGGTACAGTTTTTCAGGCTTATGTTCTCCAGATAAGGATGCATTTTTTGAAGGGTATCAGCTAATCCTTGGATGTAGAGTGTGAAGTCCAGGGCTACTTATGTAACATCAGCAGAACCTGTTGTGTTATCATAAATTACTGTTAATGTGCCGAGAGTCACTGATACTACTTCAAGTATTATTGATGCAGTAATTTGTATCATAAATTACCTAAATGTAAATAATGATTGTAATATGAATATGCATTTTTATGTGACATTGATTTCAGATGTTTATTAATTGTAATTATTATTGGGAAATAAGTTTATACGGCTTTACTGAAACTGTCAATAATAGCGCAATAATGCAGCGAGGGGGGTGAGCTGTTTATCATTATTGGAAACAAGGAAGTTACGTAATGTTGGCGCGTTTTCGGTAGAAACTTCTGGAATATTTTCTCCCTAAAAGCAATATGTATTCGTGGTTTTCATTGGATATTAAAACAGACGCTAATCTTGGCGCGTCTTCTTAGCCAATTGCAGTTCAGTTATAATCTTTAGGCGTATCTGATTGCAGGAGTATAAATAGGGCAAGTTAGAGGTAAAGTCAGTCGCGACGAAGAGATAGAGGACTGCGCTACCTCAAACGCATCCCCTCGCCCCCCTCAATCTCAACCAAAATCCCAGCGGCCGGCACGCACACCGCCGCCTCCACAACAACCACAACCATCCACTTCCAAACCCGCAACCACCTCTGCACCCAAACCGAACCAAAAACCACCGCAAAATCCAGCAGACCAGAAGCCGCCGAGGATCATCATCCCCGACGGCCGCAAAGCCACAACGGTTCTCCACCTCCTCCGGAACTCGCTCCCGGCGCAGAATTTCAAACTTCAAAATACAAGAAACTGCCTTAAGCTCTTCCTCCAGAGGAAGCAAGATGTTGCAGCCACGATGCAACGCCTGAAGGACGCCGGCGTGGAGCACTACAGCTTCACCCCCCGAGGAGACCAACCCCTTCGCTTCGTGGTGAAGCGGCTCCCTGTAGACCTTGAAGAGAATTTCATCAGAGAGGACCTCGAGGCGAAGGGCTACACCGGCGTCCAGGTCCGGCAAATGCAATCCCGTGGGCGGCCTCTGCCGAACTTCCAAATATCACTCGAACGGACCACCGACAACCAGAGACTACTCCAGGAACGTGAGGTATGTCACATGATGGTTACCGTGGAGGTCTTAAAAACAAACCAGCACATCACACAATGTTACAATTGCCAACAGCTAGGGCACACATTCCGTATGTGTCATATGACCTCCCGGTGCGTCCTCTGCGGTGGCCTCCACCGCTTAGCTGACTGCCCCAAAAAGGCCACGCAGGACGTTCAACCCCACTGTGCAAACTGTGGGGAGACGCATCCTGCCAGCTATCGCGGTTGTGAGACGTTTCGAAACGAACGCCACCGCCGCCAACTGGCATCTATGGCCAGGAGCCCCCCAGGTGCTCAGCCAGGGCCACGCCCCATCCTCAACCCGGCTGTGGTCAAAGACGGCGTCTCTTTTGCAGGCGCCGCCAAGGGGCAAAAGGCACCCGTGCCACCACCAAGTGGTCCCCCCTCAGCTACCCCCCCCCTCCCAGGCGCCCTCTGGTGACCTGGGTGGGCTAAAAGATCTAATCGACCTGTTCAAATCTTTCAATCTCCCGGCACTTTTGCCGAAGGTGCAGCCTTTTATTGCTAAGTTTAAAAGCTGCATTAGCACCTGGGATAAATTAGAAGCCGTGATATGCCTCCTCTCAACTATTTTCGACTAAATGGCCACTGTAAGGGGAGGCATAACATTAACTCGCGCGCTCCTGTGGAATGCCGACGGCATCTACCGGCAGCAGCACGAACTTGAAAACTACCTGCGGCGTAACAAAATTGATGTCGCATTTATTTGCGAAACAAAATTAAAACAGGAGTACACTTTTAAGCTCCGGGGTTACCAAATTTTTCGGAATGACAGATTTGGCCGACAGGGGGGTGGCACCGCCATATTGTTAAAAAACTCAGTTGCTCATGCTCCTGTTACGCTGCCAGCTCTGGCAGCGCTACAGTGTACGGCTCTTAAAACTCGTATCAATAACACAACGGTGATGTTGGTAGCGCTCTACAGGCCCCCTGACTCCCCATATTTTTTACCAGACCTCGAACAAATCCTCAATTTAGAGGAGCACGTTATAATTGCAGGAGATTTCAACGCTCGGCACCCATGGTGGCATTCTCGCCGAGCAAACGCGGCTGGAAATCTCCTGGTGGAACTTATAACTGAAAATGACGATATTGAGGTTCATTTCCCCCCAGAACCCTCATTTTGGCATAAATCAGGACACTGGGACCCTGAAATTTTGGACTTCGTGCTGACAAAAAATGCGGCTCTTTCACAAAATTTTACAGTGTATCACAGCTTAGACTCTGACCATTTACCTGTGCATTTTGAAATCTGCGGCGCAGTCACGGCCGGTTGGAGCGGCCCGCCGCGGAGAGCAGAGACAAACTGGCCAAACTTCACGTCGGACATGCACAGGATGGCTCAGCCTAAGCTGTCATACTACAGCGAGGCAGACATCGATGCCGCCATTGAAAACTTCACTGCCTCGCTACGCACGGCCAAAAGAAACGCTACCACGTACACCACAAGTCCACCTAGTTTTTGCACGTACCCGGAGGTGGAGCAGCTCATTGCCCGGAGGCGGCGCCTGACGAGACTTTGGCGGCTTACCCGCCAGCCCGAATACAAAGTTGCAGCAAAATGGCTACGCAACATTATTCGGCAACAAATTCAACTGAACAAAATTGAACAGTGGGAAAATAAAATGTTAAGTACCACACATTCGGACAATTCTCTATGGAAATAACTAAGGGCATTCAAGGTCTCCTCTAGCGTCAACTCCGGCACTGAGGCGCTTCACACTCCCCTCGGCCTGCACTTCTCCGGTGAGGAGAAAGCCGAGGTTTTCGCCGACTGTCTCCAAGACAGATTTTCTGAAAATCCTACGACGAACCCCGCACAAGAACGGGAGGTTCTGACATGGGTACAAAATTGGGTGGCGCAGAAGCATGAGCAACAACTGCCTATCATAACGCCGCTGGAAGTGTACAAGCTCATTAGGCAATTGCCTAATGGGAAAGCCGCCGGCCCGGACAGGGTGACTGAGGAACTCAAACATCTCCCGAGAAAAGCCCTGGTGCAACTCACAAAGATTTTCAACGCCTGTTTGAGGCACAATTACTTCCCCACCACTTGGAAACGAGCCAAGGTAATAATGCTCCCGAAGCAAGGGAAAAGCACCAGGCAACCACAAAATCACCGCCCCATTAGTCTCCTGTCTGCTATTGGAAAACTGCTCGAAAAACTTATACTTTGTCGACTCCAAAAACAAGTTTCGGAAATACATGAATTATCAAAATCTCAGTTTGGCTTTAGAAAAGGTCACTCCACAGAATTACAATTATTACGCTTTGCGGATGACGTCACTGAGCAGTTCAACAATGATGCTTCAACGTTGGCGCTATTTTTGGACGTAGAAGCCGCATTCGACCGGTGCTGGCACAATGGCCTACTTTATAAATTGCACCACAATTTTCCCGGCCTTCAAAATTTCATGTACCTAATTCAGAGCTTTTTAGAAAACCGGCGCTTCTACGTCCAAGTGGGCCGCTCCTCTTCTCGGGAGCGAGTTATGCGGGCTGGCGTCCCTCAAGGGGCTATAATGTCCCCCTTTCTATACACATTATTCACCAATGACTTTCCCGTGGACGCCAGATGCAAAATCGCAATGTATGCTGACGACACTGCAATCTACAATCACCACAAAAATCCTCGTTTCGGCCTTTTAGAAATGCAGCGGTATATTGACCGCTTCCTCTCGTGGCTCCACGATTGGAAGATAGAAATTAATGCAAACAAATGCCAGCTGATTTATTTTTCACGTAAGCTGCGCCTTCCGGCCATGGACCTAACGGTCGGTGGTCAAAGATTGCACTGTCGCCAACAAGTTAAGTACCTTGGCGTCACCTTGGACCGAACATTGCGGTGGACTGCCCACCTAAAAGATAGCGCCAACAAAGGGCGGCAGCGGTTAAAGTTATGCGCCCCCGTCTTTCGCAGCAAACAGCTGAACTTAAAATCAAAAATTATTCTGTACAAATCCTTCATTCTGTCGGTGGTTCTCTACGCATGTGTGGCCTGGGCAAATGCATCGGCATCTGCAAAAAGGCACGTTGAAATCCTTCAAAACCTCTCCCTCCGAAAAATCCTTCGTGTTCCTCTCCTGACATCCAACCGAACCATCCTCCGTGAAACAAACATGCCCTCCATCCCTGATGCCATTACAAAACGTGCCTCGTCGGTATGGGCGCGCATACGGGGACACCAGAACCCCCTAATCTCCAACATCGGCAGTGGCGAGCGGAAGCACAGGAAACATAGCCGTATCAGAATGTTTTAACGGCACAACGGCTCGCCATTAAGCGCGCCCATCACACCAGGCCCCAGGCCACCCCAACTACTGCAGAGGCCGTCACCACGAAACAACCTTCCTGCTACAAGCTGCCGCACAGCAAAACCGCGGACTGTAAATATTGTGTAAATAGTGAAGTGTTGTGTAATTAGTGTATATATTTCGTGTGATAGTGTTTAGTTTTAGTCCTGGGACGTGCTTCGCATGGCCAGATGTGTGTATGTGTGTGTGTGTGTGTGTGTGTGCGTGTGTGTATGTGTGTACATATGTATATAATGAAAAAAAAAGTGTCTCAAAACAAATTTGATAAAACAAAAACTGATAAAGACTACAAACTAAAACTGTTCTCGGTGGCCTAAGGCTGGCCACCGCATGGGTTTTTTTTTTTTTTTTTTTCTCTTATAAGTGAACATAATCTAATGCTAACAAGCAAATTGTAAAAAATGTAAACATAAGCCTGTTAGCCGGGCCTAATGTACCGGCACCAGGTAATTTCCTTCAATAAATAACCTTAACCTAAATAACCTTAAAGTTAGTCAGACCTTCAGTTCGCCGAAAGCATTCATACATTACACGTCGTATTTAGGCCTACTTCATCAAAAATCTGTGTACACTACACGTCGTCTTCAGTCAGTCAGTTCGTCGAAAGTATTAGTTAGTCATACATCGGATATAGATTCACAAGTTACGCGCAGCAGAATTATGAAAGATCTAAAGTATGGTAAAGTTAAATATACAAAAGATTGAAGTACGTGGATTAAAAGAATTATCAGTAAGAAGTTGTTATAACAGTTTCAGTATGGCGAGTGTTAAGATCAATGTATAAATGTGATAGTTAACGTGTTCGACAATAAATGTGTAAAACAAATTTCTTCATCAGTGTAATTTTTTGGATAAAAGATTCCTTTCCATTTCACAACCTGTATAGAGATACGTGCCCAAGCCAACAGGATAATAGCTACCCGGAGGACATTTGAAATGAATTATTTCAAAAACTGATACTAGGAACCGCAAATTGCTAACGCCAGATGGAGCTACAAACCAAACAAATGAATGACGTCACAAGATGGCAACGCGTGAAGTAAAGACACATACATAAACATCACAAGTAACAAACATTATAAGTAATACTATCGCAAATTGTCTACCACAACGTGGGGCTACAATAATGTTACTTCAAATTGGTTCCCATACGTGGGGCAGTTAAAATTATGTAACCAAACAAAACAAAAGCAGCACAATATGAGATCTTCAAGTTCTAATAATTTACAAAAACATATTACGTAAGCACTTAAACACTCGCAAATTGGCTACCACAACGTGGGGCTAACTATAAGATCTTCAAGTTATAATAATTTACGTAAAAACATATTACGTAAGCACCATCCACCGCATTATAGATCATATTCTTACTAATTTTCCGTCTGAGCAATACAATGTTAATGTTATTGAAAGTCACTTGTCAGATCATGTTGCACCACAAATTAATATTTTGCTTAAAATCCATACTGCAAATGATTTAAAAATACAAGTTCAAGAAATGAGTTGTTCTAACAATGACTTTTTGTACTACGTTACAAAAAGAACAATGGGTGGATATGTATAATGAAATTGATGTAAATAAAAAATGGGAACACTTTAACACAACTTTTAGTTACCTGGACATTGCTTGTCGTTTAAAAAATAAAGATATTAAAACTTTGCTGGTAAGCAGTGGATTAATAAAAGCATAATTGCAGCTAAAATCAATTGAAATTCTATTATAATATATATAGTTTAACTAATCTAGAAAATGATAAAGAAATATTTATAACTCATAAAAGATTTTACGGAAAATTAATAAAGTATACTAAATCAAATGATATAAAAACTTTAATGAATAAATTGAGTAACATCTCGTAAACTGCTTGGAATGTTTTAATTATGGTGCGTGGTAATTGTAAATCACATGAAAATATTGAATTAAATGTCAGAAATAAAAAAATAAGAGATCCAATTATTGTAAGTAATTTATTTAATGATAGTTTTATTGAAGACATATAAATTAATATGTAATAAGGATATTATTTTAGATCATATTAAAATTAGTAATAACATTTGCAATTCAATATATTTACCTGAAATTTCTGAAGAAGAGTTATTAAATGTAATCAATAATATGAAAAGAAAAAATTCCTCGGGTAAAGATGGCATCTCAACAACCCTTTTAAAGCAGTGTGCTCAATAGCGTTTTAAAACCATTAGTTGAACTGATTAATTCTAGTATAACCTCGGGAAAATATCCATACTGCTTAAAGAAATCTATTGTTAAACCGCTATATAAAAATGGAGATATGTACTCAACTGACAACTATCGTTCAATAACTTTAGTTTCAACTCTTTCTAAAGTATTTTAAATAATAATTAATGTCCATATTTTAACAAACATAAGATTTTAAATAATTTTCATTATGGTTTTAGAAAAGGGAGATCAACTAAAGATGCAATAATTGAAAAGTTGAATACCTCATTGACAGTTTAGATAAGGGAGGATTAAATAATTGCATATTTTTAGATTTAAGTATGGCCTTTGATTGAGTTGACCATGATATTTTATTAACTAAACTTGAGCAGTATGGTATAGGTGCAATTCCACTCAGATTAATAAGCTCCTATTTATGTGATAGAACACAGCAAGTTAAAATTACATATGAATGTGGTCAGCAAATCAATACATATTACTCCAAATTCCTAAATGTTAAATATGGTGTTCCGCACGGTTCTGTTCCTGGCTCTCTTCTATTTATTATTTATATGTATGATATAACTATAAGAGATGGTAAAATTATTGCTTATGCTGATGATACATCCATTGTTAACACTAGTGATAATTGTCAAAAACTTGTGACTTCCACTAATAAAAATATTATACAAATCGTGCAGCTTTTTAATTTAAATAAATTACATATTAATACAAAGAAAACTGGTTTTATGAATATACAGCTGGTTCAAAACAGAAATGATTTTCGGCTAAAATTTAATGTTAATAATGATATTAATGAGGTTCATTATACAAACTTTCTTGGAGTTATTCTTCACAAACATCTCACTTGGGATAAACAAATTGACAAAATTTGTAATAAGGTAAGCTCTAGTATTTTTCTTCTAAAAAGAATGGCAAAAGTTGTGGATTTAAGTATACTAATGAACATTTATTATGGTTTAATTTATCCACATTTGTCCTATGGAATAACTGTCTGGGTCATTGCGCTGATAAGTATACTAAAATACTTTTTCTTCTACAAAAAAGATAATTAGGGTGATGATGGGTTTAAAACCCACAACAATCTTGTAGGGATTGTTTTGTAAAATTAAATATTCTTACCGTATATTCTTTATATATAAAGTTATTATGTATTTAAGACATAATGTAATGCATGAAACAGTTAATAATCAAATTCATAATCATTTCACAAGAGGTAATACAAACTTTCATGTCAGATCTCATAGAATCCAGTTATTCAAAACTAAACCTACTGTTGCTCCATGCACATTTTATAATAAATTACCAACATATATTAAAAACAAATAATTTAAATCTATTCTGAAAAAATATTGTATTCAAGGTTGTTTTTATTCCATAAATGAGTTTATTAATATGTGATTATTACGTATTTATTCATACTATTGTGTACATTGTATCTTTTATTGTTTCTTTTTTTTTCTTTTCTTTTGTTTGTTTGTTTTTACTGATGATGTCATGATTTATTTTGTAATTTTAATCGACAGATAATAAATGAGATGGGAAAAGGCAGACAGTTGAGAAACACTGAGGATGTCCTTTTGAGACTGAGCTAGTAGTTTGCAGATAGATTGCCAGAAGTATTCCTTACATAAGGTGGTGCTTTGTTGGAAAGAGGTTTGGTCTTGGTTTAAAAGGAGCCTTTATTGTCCTATGAGAATTGTTCAGGTTGTTTGGAGGCTCCATCAGTGATTGCTTCATTTCCAGATTGCAGAGTTGAACTGCTAATAGAGGATATAGGTCGCTTTGTACGAACTAGAGTTGTGACACCAGAGGATGTGGACCCATTCATTAGTGTATCACAACAGTTTGATTGAACTTAGTAGAGGGTAGTGTAATTTGGGGAGGTGAGGGTGTTGGAGTGAATGGATTGCTGTCCTCAGTATTGGTTACTAATTGGCGACTGCAGTAGGAAGCTTAGAGGGCAATGGAGGAAATTCTTCTGGGCTGGTAGCCAATGTTGTTGTGGCACTAGGTTTGTCTAACATGTTGGACTTGTGCAAATGAGCTAAATGGCTCTCCATTTTGCAAATAAAACAGGTAGGTGTGTCAGAGGATACATAAATCCAACAATTAGTATCATCATATGACACTTGAAAGCCATCAGAAAGCATACATAAACTTACCACCTACAACTCAGTATATGCAAGTATCCAGGTGTACTGATGCCATCCCGAACAATAGCTAATGTAATTCTAATACCATTGTTTGTTAGATGAGTCCCTAAAATGTAGTTAGAAATCACTGTGCACAATTCAAAAGAATAATCCATCCATATGGGGTTAGGGGATGTCAAAGCTTTAGTAGTACATTGTTAATGAATATCTTTGGGCACTTATCACATAATTCTTTTACGAACTTTTTATTTGCTAAGTAAATGTAAACCTTGTTATTTTATATATATATATTTTTATGTCCTGTCCTGCTGGATGCAAAGGAAAAAACAAAAGTAGGAAATGACCTTTTTTCAAAACAATGACTGTCTTCTACACCCATGTAACATTGCTTAGTAGGAAGAAGCTTTGAAATTGTTCAACAATCTAAAGCAACTTTATCATAGTCACACCAGATAACACCACCTACATCAATGGACCCGAATTCCCGTCATGCGCAGTCGGAAAAAAGTTGAAGATGAAAACAAGCAGTGCTTTCGAAACATGTTCCATTAATTTAAAGTAAGTGAAGTTTTAGTGTATCTATCCACTCAAGATTGAATTAAATTTTTCAAATTGCTAATTGGCATTGTGGCCCACAGGCTATCAGTAGCCAGTAGCATTGTTTTTGGTTGGAGGTGCTATAGTCTTTGTCTTGGAAATTATGGCATGGTGCTGTGAACACGTATTGGTACCCAGAAGGTCTTGCGCCTTTGCAATTATTCATTATAAGTTTCATAGCTTCAAAGTATATAAGTGTTTTCCTGTTTTGAGATGCCTCCAAAGAGGAAGTGTTTTTTAATTTCGAACTGCAGATTGTATATCTGTTCATGAAGAGAGGGAAAACTGATAGTGATGTACATTGCCAGAAATGCTCAGGTGTATTTTCAATAGCAAATGGTGGGAATCTGAAATAAGACATCATCTGCAAATTGCAAAGCACAAATCAGCTGATACTGCAGCTACTTCCAGTGTAAGAATTTCAACATTTTCCTGAAATAAGGATTTTGGTCCTAAAGAAATTAAATTGGCTGCAATATTTCACACAGTGGAGCATAATCAATCGTTTCGTTCCATAGACTGTACTTCAAAACTTGTTAAAAAGTGCTTTGATTCAAGTATTCACGTGCAAGAACCAAATCTGAAACAATTGTAACAAATGTGATCAGCCCTTTTGCAACTTCGCAGCTGAAGGATGATTTAAATGAGGTAAATTGTGACAATTTATACAAATTTTTTAAATCGTAAATATACTAACGTTTTTCCATTGTTAGTGCATTACTTATCCCTGTGGATGGGGTACAAGTTAAAGTACTTGATTTCCAAGACAAATTTGATGAAACATCTGATATTGTGCTATCTTACATTCTGAAGACACTAAGTTAACTCTAAAATTTACAGTAACATTGCAGGTTTGTGTGCTGACACTGCAAACTGTAACTTGTTGGAGCAACTAGAAAGGGCAAAAAGAATGTATGCTATAATATTCAAAAATTCTCAGAGCAAATCAGTTATAGGTGTAGGCTGTTGTGCATATAAGCTGCTATTGGCTGTCTACCAGTTTGTGTACATAGTGTAATGCAGAAAATATATATTTTATAAACACACTGTGAAAATCTAAATTACGTAAATTCTGCGAATTTGTGGAAGTAGAGTATGCAAAACTCCTTTCTTACAGTAACACTAGATGGCTTTCTTTATTACCAGCCTTAGAACGTGTAATTGAAATTTTCCCATCTTGAAATCATATTCCCAATCACAAGACAAAATGTCCTACTGTCACCAAAATGTTTTTTGAAAACCTCTTATCTGAAGTATGGCTCCAATTTTTACAAAGTCTGGGAGCAATTTTTAATGAATATGTTTGCTTGAAGGTGGAGGGTTCAGCACTAATTGCAGGGCTTAAGCAGAAATTAGTTGACAGATGCAACTCTGTTTTTTTATTGCTTGTAGCAATAACTAAACTTAAAACTGTGGAAGAAAATGGAATGGTATGTCTATCAGATGTTGTTGTATTTAATTTATGCTAGATAATGAAGAAGTCGAGACTTCACGTTATTGTCTTACATGTGTCCCCAAAGAGAGCTGGACTATCTTTATAGACCTTGACTGCATTTCCTGTGGATGAATCAATGCAATATTTCATAGACACTTGTGTCTAAATGAAAACATGCAAAACAATGGGGGAAGGAGTGGAGGTACTCATGTAACGTCAACTAATTGTGAATAAAGTTGATTTAGCTAACACACTAAATCATGTTTCTACAATAGCCTGACTTGATCACTCACTCTCTGCCATTACATTTAGCTACTCCAGTGATCAAAATCTGCGAATCCAGCAGAAACAAATCAGAACTTAAGATGTGAGATAATACGGTGCATGGAAATATTTGTTCTCTCAAGAATGCCTGTGTTCTTAAAAATCTTTGTTTCCTTTATATATCTGCATTTCATATAATACTTCCTTGGTTTTTTTTTTCCTTTAAATTTTTAATTGTGTCTAATGTGGCTTTGTATTAAACATGTATATGCTAATGTATGTATGTGGGTGGGTAGCAGAGAGGCTTAATCCACAAACTTGCTATGTTTATGAGTCTTATATGGCTAATTTCTTATTACCGGATGAAAAAATACATATGTTATATGGTAGTTGTGAATAGTGGTAGTATGGTGTAACAAACACATTATTTTTAGTTGTTTGAGTTTGATGTAAAATACATAGTTTATATTTTCAAGATTGCAGAATAAAGAAGAATAATTGCTAGTATTTGTTTTTCTATGGATAGAAAATCCTTTAAAAGTAAGTTTCCAGCACAAAATATAGTTACATAAAAAGGGAAGCATAGAAAGTGTTGTTATTATTATTATTATTATTATTATTATTATTATTATTATTATTATTATTATTATTATTATTATTATTATTATTATTATTATTATTATTTATTATACTTGGCAAACAATAGGGATATAACCTGTGGCATCAAGTTAAAAGAAATTTCTGCCAACTGGAGAATGTCACACAGGAGCAATTTTGGAAGTAACATACAAAATTGCTTACATGCATTTATGCACAGAAAACAACTAACAAGAACATAATTCAGTGAACAAGTTATTGCCTTTACAGTTTTTTACAAAGTGGGTATCGAGTATCAGTGTTAAAAAATCTGTATCCATATCGAGTATCGAGAAATAGTGGTATCGTCCCATCACTAGTTTCTTCCTTTTATTCAACTTGTATCAAATACAAGTCAATGGTCTTCTCCATTCACCAAAGTTGTTGTTTTGTATAGGGTAAGGCTTGATTCATTGATTGAGTGGGACATTGTTCAAAACAGCTTGAACTACATCAATAGCAGTACAGGTATCCAAATCAGCGATTCCTATCTGTTCAGTGAAGTTGCAAATGTAAGAGCATATGTTGTCACCAGTAATAAAATTCAGGAGTGGAACAATATTATTATTAGAGTGGATTTAAGGTGGTTTGAGATATTTTAAGGATAAATGCACTCCATTTTTACTTTCTCTACTACGTATAGTAAGTACGGGAAGTATTGTATTCCACCCAAAAATTTGATACCGAGATTTCACCGGAAATACATGTTTTGAGACCCCCTGAATCCAAAAAAAGCATTTTTGGAAACATGTCCATGTGTGTGTCTGTGTGTGTGTGTGTGTCTATCTGTCTGTGAACAGCATAACTCAAAAACGAACAGTCAGATAAACACCAAACTTGGTATTTAGGTTCAGTATCTTCCAAGGATGAGACACGAAGGTTTTCAAGAAAATCTCCCCACCCCAGAGTACCCTTTACATGGAAGATTTTTCAAAATTTTAATTTTCTCAAAAATGGCTCTAACGATTTTGATTAAAATATCATATGTTTAAGATATTTTTATGACAAATAAAATGTATATCTTGAATTTCCTGGGAATGTCTCCAAAAGTATTCTTCATTGTGAACGACTTTTGCATAACTGGTAAACCATAAGAGATAGACAAAATTTTACTACACAAAAAATGTAGATCGCGTTAAAATACATAATTTATGTCATATACCTTTTTTTTGTTGAGTGAATCATTTTCGAGATATTACTTGTTATTCCCTTAAATTTTTCAATACTTATTTTCTCAAATGGGAAGTCGTTATTCATTTTTTTGTCTTGGATATGCAAAGAGTATTAATCTGTGCCAAAGGGAATGGTGCTGCACCTAGCAACCAGCTATTATGAGATATGTATGTGCTTAAAGGCTACTGTATTTCTAAATTGCCCTTGTAAATATATATTACCCTTACATCTACAAGAAAATTAGCAATAAGATAGAGTTTGCAAATGTTTATCTCGATTAACATGAACTAGATGGAGAATAAGCGTTTGTAAAAATAGTTTGTACAAGAGTAGAGAAAGTCATGTGAGTGTAACACATCAGATTTTTCAATATATGTAAGGTTGTTGAGTTTAGTTCAACTCTCCCTGCAAAAAATACACCACTGAGAGAGAATTCTCAATAATAAATAACACTAGTCAACATTGGTTCTGTGGTATAAAGGAAAATATGTGACTTTAATAGAAATCAGTGAGTGCCCTGATTTCAAGACTGAAGTCTTGTTTTTGGCTATCACATCTAGTTTTTATATGTGCATATATGCCTATGGTGCTAAATTTATTCAGCTTATACAGCTTACTGCTACATTTCATTATGTTGTTGATTTTATTCCTAATTGGCTCATTTCCATTCTCCCTTATCACCCAGATGTTTATGTTTATATTCCCAGCACTTATCAGTTTTGTTCTATGGGTCAAGTCTGTCTTCTTGTAAGGTATTTATGTTTACACTTACATCTATCATAGATCTCAACTTCAGTTGAGCTGAAAACTTGTGTTAATACGCATGTTCGTCTTCTATATGTGTTGTGCTAAAATAAAATTTCCAGTATGACTTCTACATCAGGATTACACAGGAGACAGTGTCTTCAAAGTCTTCATTTGTGAGTGTTACGTATTTGACGGGAAGGTACGTAAACAAAGAAAGAAGCTATATACTCATATTTCAAAGAGAAAGTTGGTGATAAGGATAAATCGTTTGCACTTTATATTGCATGTAACAGTTGTGTTGAGGGATCATGTTATTGGTATGAAGGAAAACGGAAGGTAATGCCATTTGCCAAACCAATGATATGGAGAGAGCAGCAAAGTCACCATGACAAATGTTACTTTTGTATATGCAAAGTTGCTGGCTACAACAAAAAAAATAAGGCAAGAATTAAATATCCAAATCTGATCTTAGCTACATGGCCTATTCCTCATGGACCCGAACTACCCATACCTACACCACCAGCAGTTCTCAATTTTGGTGAATCTGAAAGCAGCTCTGTGACTTCTGAATGAGTTGATTTCTGATCCAGAAGAATTTGACAATTCACCACAACAGTTTAATCAATTTGAGTTAAATGATTTAGTGAGGGATTTAGGCCTCATGAAACAAAAACATGAATTACTGGGTTCAAGACTACAGGAGAAGAATTTGTTGTCAGCTGGCATTACATTTTCGTGGTATGGGAATTGCAAAATACAGTTCCATAATCACTATGCAGAAGAAGATAAACTTGTGTTTTGTGTGGCTGTGTGTAATCATATTAAATAGTTGGGGAAGGAAGCATATGAGCCAAGTAACTGGCATCTTTTTATTGATTCTTCCAAGCAAAGTCTTAAGACAGTGTTACTTCATAATGGCAACAAGTTAGCTCCAATACCGCTTGCACATTCTACAAACCTAAGAGAATCCTATGAAGCTCTGAAATGTGTTCTTGAGAAAATTAAGTACCATGACCATGAATGCAAATATGCGGTGACTTGAAGATCATTGGTCTGTTACCAGGACAACAGGGAGTATACACAAAATTCTCTGGTTTTCTTTGCAAACAGGATAGCAGGGCAAGGGACAAACATTGCAAAACTGACCAATAGCCTGAGAGGCAGCAACAGGAACCTGGATAAAAAATGCTACTACTGTGCCTCTTGTTGATCACCAAAAAATTCTACTCCCTCCATTACACATAAAAATTTGGCATGATGTAAGAATTCGTGAAAGCGCTTAACAAAACAGTTGCCCTTGCTTCTAGTACTTATGTACAAAGTTTCCATCATTGTCACAGGCTAAAATCAGAGAGGGAGTATTTGATGGACCACAGATAAGGAAATTTATGGAAGATGTTAATTTTCCAGCTCTATGAATTAAACTGAAAAAGCTGCATGAAATGGATTCAGAGAGATGGTTAAGAAATTTCTGGGCAATGTGAAAAACTCTCAATACAAAGAAATTGTCAGAAATATGCTGGAAAATTTCAGACTGCTCAACTGCAATATGAATTTGAAGCTTCATTTCCTCAAGTCACATCTTGACTACTTCCCATCAAATTTAGAAGCTGTCAGTGAAGAGCAAGGTGAAAGGTTTCACCAGGACTTGAAAGATGAATGACATTATCAGGGACTGGACGTACATATCATGGCCAATTACTGCTGGTGTCTTGCATGCAACGAACTACCAGAGAACACTTTAGAAAATCATGTACTACAGCTCCATGGGAAAAGAAAAAGGGGTACACAAGATAACCAATATACATTCTCAAATTCAGGTATGCTTTCATGTCATTCTTCTTTATTTTCTTTAAAAGCTGTATATGAGTTGTAATATTTTTGCAAATTTTAAATTATATTTTCATTGAACATTGTCATATTGCTGAAACAAGATGCGCTACAGAAAAACAGAATGCATTTTTTAATTCTGTGCATCAAAATTAGTAAAAGTCACCTATTTTTAATCCTACTGCAGAAAAAAAGTTTTCGTTTGTAACCTAGTGTAATTTGTGGACAAATGTTAAATCTGAACTAAAAACAGCAACTCTGAAACATCTTATAATAATTAGATGTAACTTTGGTTGTACAGGTAGTGAATTCTACGATATGATTATTCAAAATCATAAATTGTTGCAAGCTACAAATTCAAATGAAAAGTATGAAACTCCTAAAGATGAGTAAAATGTTTGTAAAAGGCAATTTGATGATAGGGTTTATGATAACATAATAATTTCAATCAGCTTCATTGTTCTTGTTAGTACAATATGTATTTATAAATAATGTTTCATGAATTGAATTTTTTAAAAATTTTATGTTGAATAATAAACTTAAGTTTTGCAATTTCTTTATTATTAAAATTAATCATAAGAAATACTAAAAGGGATTATTAATTTTAAAAAGTTTATATAAGTAAGACCAAAAAGATATAAAACTGTTGCTTGTGTGTGTCCGCTTTTTGTCTTTAAGAATCTGGTCGCCCTTCTATAGTGTAAATAATTCTAATGCCTTCATGAGCCTCAATAATTAATGTTTGAGCCTTGTTTGGTCCATCTTGAGTGATTGATGAATAATTGGGGAGTGTATTAGTAACAGTACTATTAGCCATTATAAGTATTTAGCTGGTTTTTAATGATGAACTATAGGAAATCTATTTACCTAGTATAGCCACACAACACAACTGCTGCTTCTATGCATGTCTGGTCTAGTGCCACAAGAAAGAAAATGCAGATTTAGTTCATATTTCACTAATATCATTACTATTTTATTAGTTTCTAAAGGAATCTCTCCTTTTTGTTTACTTCATGTTTTCCAGTATTAAGTATGAATGTCTTGTTGCGATGTTATAATAATAAACCAAAATATCACCCAAAAGTAAAATGAATTACTGTTACGTGTGTTTCTCTCTCCCGTCAAAGCTGCTAATATGGCGATTGAAGGTAAAGGCACAAGTGAAACAGTTTGTAAAATCTAACAGGATAAACTGTAGCATAAAAATGAAAATATTGGATTTTGAAAGTTTTTAAGTAAAAAGTGCATGGCTGGCAAATTACTTCATTGCATAACCAAGCTATAGATTATGTACATATAATTATAATTGCTGCAATATTTCACTATGATCAAGCTATCATCGCTAACTACATGCCATTAGGTGATATGATTCTTTGGAAGTAATATGTGAATTTCCAGAAATGTTTCCACTGTTATCTTTGTAAACTATTTGATATTATAATCATAGTTGCATAACCCTCCCCTACCCCAACATCTTTTAAGTAGATTCTCCCCTTTTCTGAAAGCAGTTAACCTCAAGATATAGTTTAATGCAGTGTTGTTAATTCATTAGGAAGCAATAAGAGCCAGCCTTGTTAGTTCTTAGAACTCAAAGAAATAACTGTGTAAAATAATTTCTAACTGACCTAGAAAATCAATCTTAAGTAAAAGGTGCTGTATAAAAACAGAAAGTGCATCTGTCACTTTTGGTTTCTGTATTGAGCGTATAAAAATTCCAGAGCATTGCAAAACTAGCATCAACATTGTGCTTTGTGTGAAAGCACTAATATGCTCTTGTCTATTAGTGTTTTGCTAGAACATTTTACTATTACAATGTATATTGGTGTTTTTACCTTTCAAAAGATTTAATAAACTGTTCATAAAATATATTTTGTTATATGTTAAAACATATAAGAGAATTAATGAAATTCTTTACTGGAAACAGCAATGTACAATAGATTTCTGGCAGCATTTTTGCTGCATTAACCAGAGACAGAAGCATTATAAAGTGCAAAGACACATTAAAATGCACCCTTTGAAAATATTTGGCTCTGTGGCATCTTGGTAAATGTGACGTGCTATTCAAGGGTGTTTAGGAAATTATAATTTTAGTGCTTTTATTATTCTCTTCATATTGAAAAGCAATTTGTGTTGTATATTAAAATATATAAATGTGAAGGCTTGTGAGCCACAAATATAATGTTTTGCATTTACAAAATGTATTTACTGACATAGGTGATTTGTCATTCATCTCTTAATGCAGTGAAAGAGAATATGATCTATTTTGATGTGGCTGTGTTTCTGTTTATAAAGAATAAAATTGTGTCATTTTCAGGAACAAAGGCTTTGTTTTTCTCATTTGATTATTACCTTTGAAGACATTAATTGCTTCATTGCTGCTGCTATTGTGGAACACACTGCTAAACTGATAAATAAGGCTTTCACAAATAAATATTAAGCGGTCCATGTTAATTTATATTTTTTTTTACCGATTTCACCTAGTAAAGTTTTCTTCAAGGCTCTATATACATTTCAGCATCATATACATGTTATCCAGCTACTTCATTTATATAGCCAGAGATGAATAAAGTGATGCCAAGGGCATTCCATAGCTATGAGTATTTTAACATTCTCATTTAGATGAAACATACATTTTTAAAAGTGAAACATAATATAAGTGATATGGTCACTTTCGTCTTCTTTCTTAAAAGGGATTATCAGTCAATGTTAAGAAAACTTGTAAATTATTTATACACCATCCGGAAAAGCACACTGAAATATATAAAACTCTTGAATGAGTAAACTAAATGGACAAACTTAATTGGTTGCAAACTTAAGATGGATATTAACAAAAAAGAAATCATGCCATCCAGGAAGATTATCAAACTAAATTAGTATGAATACCTGGGCACAAATATATTCAAGGTGATACAGAGGTAGACTCTTTAGCAAAAAAGCTAGAAAATTAAAAGAAACAACGAATATTCAGCTGCCACCACAAGATATATATTGTCATATGAAGACTGTATCTAATAGTCAATGGTTAAAGGAAAATCCGGAAGATCAGTGGATCAATAGTAAAGATATTACCCCACGGTTCAAATATGTTTACTCCCTAAACAGGACTTATATAAATAAAATCAGCCTTAACACCTTCGCTCTTATTTAAAATGAAGAGAAATGATTTGCCTTATTGTGATGCGGTAATTTATATCACAAATTACTTAAATGTAAATAATGATTGTAATATGAATATGCATTTTTATGTGACATTGATTTCAGATGTTTATTAATTGTAATTATTATTGGGAAATAAGTTTATAGGGCCTTACTGAAACTGTCAATAATAGCGCAATAATGCAGAGAGGGGGGTGAGCTGTTTATCATTATTGGGAAGGAGGAAGTTACGTAATGTTTGGCGCGTTTTCGGTAGAAACTTCTGGAATGTGTTCTCCCTAAAGCATATGTATTCATAATTTTCATTGGATATTAAAATAGACGCTAATGTTGGCGCGTTTTATTAGCCAATAGTAATTCAGTTATAATCTTTAGGCGTATCTTGATGCAGGATTATAAATAGAAGCCAAGTTGGAGGTAAAGTCAGTCAGTCCTTCAGTTCGCCGAAAGCATTCATACACTACACGTCGTCTTCAGTCAGTCAGTTCGTCGAAAGTATTAGTTCGTCATATGTCAGCTATAGATTTACAAGTAATAAAAAAATCTAAAGTATTATAAAGTTAATTATACACAAAGTTGAAGTACGTGAATTAAAAGTGATCAGTAAGAAGTATTATAACAGTTTCAGTTTGGCGAGTATCTAAATCAATATGTAAAAGTGATAGTGAACGTGTTCGACAATAAAAATTATAAAAACAAATTTCTTCATCAGTGTAATTTTTTGAATAAAAGATTCCTTTCCGCTTCACAACCTGTATTGAGACACATGTTCGACCCCAGGCCAACAGGATAATAGCTAGCCGGAGGACATTTTGAAATGAATTATTTCAAAAAGCTGATACTAGGAAACGCAAATTGCTAACGCCAGATGGAGCTACAAACCAAACAAATGAATGACGTCATAAGATGGCTTCCACTCACATGAAGTAAACACAATATAAGATCTCCAAGTTCTAATAACTTACGCTACAAATATTACGTAAGCAATACCGCATCAATTGCAGTTGTGGTAAAATGGAAAATATAGAACATATGCTAATAGGATGCAAATTATATAAGAAAGAAATAGATTAATTTCTTCGATCATTATACAACATGGGCATACTATGATCAATTAAAATTATCAATATTTTGAAATATAACCCTAAATTAGTATTACTAAAATTATTAAACATATAAGGAGATGCAAATTAAAATTTAAATTTTTTTCTACGACCAAAAAAAACCAGTGTGTTAGTAAAAGGGCACTTAAAGGCTTTGTTAGTCATTGAATATTATATCAGAAGTGGACACTAAATGAATGTGTTAGATATTCAAGAGTGTGAATAAAATCCAAGAAGAAGAAGAAGAAGAATATTACATCCTATCATGCATATATACACAAGTTATAGGATGGTAAAGATGTGCATATGGGAGTTGTCAGTGTCCAATCGGAATGAAGTTCTCTTGAGCCACAGCTTTACCATTGTGTGTGTGTTTTTTCAGTGTGCTCTTTTTGATGGTGTATAAATCAGTTTCAAGTTTCTTAACATTGATTGATGTTCCCTTGTTATAGGTTATGTTGTATCTAGTACTCTTTTAGATGTTGATCTGCTGTTTTTATATAAAAATTCTGTCTGATTCAGGATACAAAGGGTCTGATTCATTCTTCATAAAGGTATTTTTCACTTCAAAAGTATTTTCAAAATATTTCTGGAGAAGCAAGAGATTACTTTATTAGAAAATTCTGTACAGATTTGAACAATTTTAGATTTTGAAATAAACAAATTGATTTTAACTTTCTCTATCACATACCTAGTTGTCAGAGAAAATGTTGCATTTCACCCAAAAATTGGATGTAAACATTTCACTAGAAACATGTTTTGCAGCCCCCGGAACCCAAAATAAACATTTTTTAGAAAAAGGCCTATGTGCATACGTGTGTGAACAGCATAACTTAAACACAAAAAGTCAGGTAAATATCTAACATGGCAAATAAGTTCAGTATCTTCCAAGGATATGAAATAAAGATTTTCATGAAAATCCCCCCAGCCCAAACTAGGCTTTACATGGAAAAGTTATGAATTTCTCAAAAATGATTTTTTAATAAGATACCATTAAGATTTATTAAGATACCATATATTGAGGATATTTACATGCTAAATAAAATGTATATCTTGAATCTTTCAGGAACAGCTTTTAAATTCCTCCTCTTTAAGAAGGAATTTCATATAATTTTATATAACTAGTAAACCGTAATAGATAGACAAAAACTTAGTAAATGAAAATGTAGAAGTCCATGAAAGACACATTTTATTTAAAATAACTTTTTTTAAGTGATGTCACATTCAGTTGTTTCAGGTGATATCATGGAACAAGTAAGGAATTTCAAGGTCAGCATGTAGGGATGCACTTTAAACATTTTGACTATTGCTTCAGTTTCTATCCATCTTTTACCTCCAACAAAATGTGTAAGGAAACTATTTCTGCAAACATTTATCTTGATTAATATGAAATAGATAGGAAAATAAGCTTTTGTAAAAATATTTTGTAGAAGCCATGTAAAACTAAATTATGGGTAGAGAAACTCGTGTGCATGCAACACATCAGCTGTCTTACCTCCTCTACTACTTCCACCCAAACATTTGATACCAAGATTTTGTGAGAAATACATCTTTTGAGGCTCTCTGAATCCAAAAAAGCATTTTTATAAAAAGGTCCTTGTGTCAGTCTGCGAACAGCATAACTAAAAACGAAAGGTTGGTTAAGTACCAAACGTGGTACATATTTAAATCCGGTGTCTTCCAAGGATGTGATACAAAGATTTTAAAGAAAATCTCCCTACCCAAACCGCCTTTACATGGAAAATTTTTCATTATTTTTTTATTGTTTAAAAAGTGGCTTAACAAATTTTATTAAAATACTATATATCTAAGATAGTTGCATTACAAATAAGATTACCTATATCTTAAATATTTTGTAGAAAAGTGGGTGGAAAAAGTCATGAGAATGTGGCACATCAGAAATTTTTTTTTTATTTGTATAATCATTCCTGTGTGTGTGTTTGTGAACAGCATAATTCGAAAACAAAATGTTGGATAAATACCAAATTTGTTGTTAGGTTCAACTTTCTCTTAAGGTTAAACACACAGATTTTCAAGAAAACACCCCCACCCCAAATACCTTTTGCATAAAAGGTTTTTCATTATTTTTTATTTCTCAAAAATGACTAATGGTTTTAATTAAAATACCATGTGCTTATGCTATTTGTCTGATTAATAAAATTAATCATGACATTAATGTCTTGAATTTTCTGCAAATAGCCTGTGAAGTTCTCTTTATTCTGTGATTTTTTTATAATTGTGTATAACTGGTAAAGCATAAGAGAGACTACAAAAGTTACTGCACCAAAAGTGTGTAGCGGAAAATCGTTTGTAGATCCTATTACGTTGATGATGATGGATGCTGTATTACATACCTGTAGGTCATCTTGATGCCCGTACTCTCGTGACGTATCTCAACATTCTTGTAGACTGGAATTTGATGATCATATATCTGTATTTCAAGGAGTTCCTTGAACACATCAATAACTCAAACAACTACTGTGAGAAATGCAAGTCATGCATCTGTAAATTGTGTAATATGTAAATTTCATTTGTATATATTCAAACTTTGTAAATAGCATACTTGTAATGTTATATATTTTCTATTTTATATATTATATGTTATATTTGACGAAGGCTAATTCTGTAAATGAATATTCTGGTGAATAAAGATTAATATTCCTGTGTGTGTGTTAATTTGTTGTAATTATTATTTTATAATTGTGCCATGGTTGCTGTATTTGTGTCAGAGAGCACTTGTGTCTGGTCAGGGTTGGGTATGGAGAAGGTTAAAATATTTTGCACACGTATTCTGTTAATCATTTCACTTCTATTTTAGATAAACCACATATGATATTCACAATTCGCTATTACCTTTGTCATGTTAAAATATGTATAACTGTTAGACTTTAAATACACAGTTTTTGCGCCTATTTAGAGACGAGCTTATACACTACCTTCCTGCTCTAACAGTGACAAGCTTCTGTTAGCGTTCGCTTTAACCATTTTCTTAACGTACGTATTTGAATTATAGGTATGTATCAATGTACCTAATTGGTGCTACTATCCAATAACAGTTTGTTACATATATATTAATATATACACACTGCCGTTTCTTAAAATTGCAACACCAAGAAAGAATTTCCTGAATAACTCCAAACTTGGTGGAAGTGTAGAAGAGAGTGCAAGCAATAAATGATTAGGTTTGCTGAGAGATGAGGTACACAAGGTGGAAACCATTAAAAGAGTGCCAATATGCCTCGTCGACGTCAAAGGGAGCCAGCCATATCGGCATGTGAGTGAGTTCGAACGGGGCAGAATGATCGGTCTCCGGGAAGCGGGTTTGCCATACTGTGACATTTCGTCTCGTACAGGGCATGTTGCTACGACAGTGATGCGTGTGTGGAAGCAGTGGATAGATGAAGGTCGTACGCAGCGAAGAGCGGGTACTGGACCACGGAACATAACCACAGCACGGGTCATCTTGTCCGCATGGCCATAACGGACCGTAGAGCTTCATCCACAGTGTTGGCTCGACGCTGGAGACTGCAACAGGTGTGAACTTGTCTGCATCAACGGTTCGTCGTTGTCTATTGCAGGTTGGACTGGTTGCATACATGCCATTACATGGCTTCCATTGTCCAGAAACCACAGGTTGCTCTGACTGCAATGGGCACGTGAACACCGTCACTGGGGTGCTGAGTGGCAAAATGTAGTCTTTACGGATGAGTCCCACTTCAACGTGTCCTACAGTGATGGCCGCATACGTGTCTGGCGGTACCGTGGTGAGCGCAACCTGGAGAGCGGCATTGTTGAGCGGCATAGCGTACAAACACCAGGTGTAATGTTTTGGGCCGCCATTGGTTACAACAACCGATCTCACCTCCTACTTTGAACAGCAACCGGTACCTAACGGTGGTTGTAGAGCCTGAGGTACTCCCCCTCCTTCAGGCATCTACACAGGCCACATTTCAACAAGACAGTGCTCGGCCACATATTGCGAGGAATGTACAAGCCTTCTTCGAAGAGCGACGCGTACCATTGCTTCCCTGGTCAGCACCTGGTGCGTCACGGTCCTCCAGTAACCAGTGTCGGATTTGTGGGCTCGGATACAAACTGCGTGGAGGGAAATCCCTCAGGAACTTATTCACAACCTTTTTTATTCAATGCCACGGCGTATAGCAGCTCTAATTGCAGCGCATGGCGGCCACACCAGATACTGAATATTACCTAGGGCTCAAAGGTCATGTATAGATTTGAAAAGCTGATTATTTGTTACTTGTCATGTACCTAACCTGTGGTATTCGTTGAATTTATGCGTTTCCTTCTTAGTGTGGCAATTTTCACAAACGGCAGCGTATGTATGTATATACATACATTCATCGCCTTACTTATGAATCCAAGGTTCGTTACATGCTTACGTAGATACTACTGCATTTCTTGTAATTTTATATTACTGGTTATATAGCAAACCATGACATTTCCATCTTATATTATATTTTATATGTTATAACGTTATATACTTATTCTCTGCCATGCGTGTATTATGAATATATATATATATATATATATATATATATATATATATATATATATGTGTGTTTTTAACATCCTCTTAATTATTATACGTACAATATTATCAAATAGAATACATAACACGTAAAACTTAGAACAAAATATTAAAGAAATTATTAATGTGTTGATGCTGAGAAGCTGTGAATTAGATATTTTATTACATTTATGAGTTATTGTATTAGTTTGTCCGTGGCTAGTACTGTATGTTGTTTCAAGTGTAGATTTCATTGAGAAACAAGTTGTCATATTTTTTGTCCTGCTAGTAACCATTTCTGACATATTCATTGCTCTTGTTTTAAATTTTCCAGTACCTACTTTATATTTTTTGTAAGATTATTCAAAACTTATCATTATTATCTGATACTGGTGAAGTAATGGCAAACGTATGGAATTTTAAAGCCAGCTGATTTTTAAGGAGTTATTGTCACTTCAGCATCTTAAATCAATCTTCTAACTACAGTAAAATACATATATAATTAAGCAATTTCTGCAAACATTTACATCAATATGAAGTAGATAGAAAATTAAGCGTTTGTAAGAGTCTGTTGTAGAACAGATATAAAATTAACGATAGTGTGTAAAGAAAACCGTTTGACTCTAACATCACCATATATATTTATTTTAGTTGAAGTCCTTCACATCGGACCGACTGGGTGAAATGGATGACATTAAGACCAATGCTGCCTGGGGTCCATCGACCTTCGAGTTACGTAAGTGCATCTCCGGATAAATGATACCGCTACTCGAGTAGTCCCGACACGTCGATACTACTCGAACGCTTAGGCCATGACGTAACAGCATGAGCCGCAACATGATCAGGAACTTCAGATGTCTCAAAGGGCATGTTGGTGTAAGAGGCACTCGTTTGTTCCCTTCACAAAGTAATAAACATTAACCTGACAGAGGCAGGTAGGCTTTAAGCCAACTTGCGAATAGCTGAAATATTACGTTCCTTCCTATTAAACTATTCTGAATACCATAATCGTGCATATAACTTGCGTCACATTCTAGGCATTTATAGCGAGATGTCTTATACTTTCATTTTCAAATTACAATTTTAGATCTCACTGTCGAGTTTCCCATAAATTGTTGTTTACAATAATACAGTACCTTGGTTTTACGGCAAGCCCGCGGATCGGGGAAGGAGTGCTCCGCAAACACTGTATTATACTGTGGTGTTTTCCGTTCCGTACCTAAGTCTCGCGTTACTTACTATCTTAGTAACATATATACAATGAGTATTAGCCTAGTTGAAAGTGGTGTTCATCTGCGCGTAGACATTCTTGACATCGCCGAATGAAATTGCCGTTCAAACACACAAGTTCTTCAAGCGTAATGTTAATAATTTCGGCTTTTATATTGCCCGTAAATTCATCTATTTTGTGGGAATTGTTCCTATAAACTTTATTTGTTAGCGTTTAATGATCCCGTTGTTCTAAATTTATTGAGAAAGCATATCGCAGTGTGTCTACCGGGAGCTGAATAACTAGGAAATTGCTCTGAAATTGTCTACATGATTCAGTTTTCACGTATGTATTGTACACAAAAATACGTTGTTCAAGCGTGAGTCTATTGGCAGGCACCGTGGACCAATAAGTTCCTAAGGAAATCTCACACAGCATACGTATTGTCAAAACACTTCACGATGCGAAGACAAAGCAACGACTGAGACATCTCACAACTGATAAATGCACCGTTGACCGTCCTGAGCCGCTTCTGCGCAGTGGCACAATACTGAGGTCAGTGCCGTCTCGGCCTATACGCATATAAGGCGGTTGTGGCCTTGGCATAAAACGAAGGCACTGTGCAAGTCCGTAAAGCTTCACTTTGGCGGTCGGATGGCTGTGTGAGTCGTATATATTTAGGGCGTTCAACTACGAGGTCGTTGGCGGTTGTGTAAGTAGTTAAGCTCGTTCTAAAATATGCAGACTAGCACCAACAAAATATTGACAATGTTAGTATTTGTATAATATACAACTATTTGCGCTGTGATCTTTGTTTTTAATTTATTTAAAATGTTAAGAGAAAAAATACAAAAAACGTGACATAGGTACTTAAATGTCAAAGTATCCAGAATGAAGTTTACGGAACTTAACGTTTTAAGCTTGCTAATTCAAATGATGAAAACAACATGATTCGCTGGTGGTGAAAATCTAGGGTATAATTACGATTATAACTAGTATTTGTGTGAAAAATGAATGCACATTGATAATTTTTTACACATAAAAATAAACATTGCTGTGGGCAGGATTTGAACTTACGTTTCATCTCGATAAGTCAGTACTTAAAACATCAGAAATGTCCAAACGTACAATGATCTCGACGTGATCAGTTATTAGAAACCGGTTGATTCAAGCAAACAAAGTAACTGAGCCTTACCAATATATTATGTCATACAATTTTAAACTTGATTGTTAATATTATTTTTCGTTACATACCATTAAGGCACCAAAACGTATTTTGCATCTAAACTCACGACATAAGTCCGTAGACATTTTGATGCACTGGCACAATACTTTGCAGGTTCAGGTAAGCACTACTTACTAAGTAGTCGTAATAAATGCTGCTAGATCACAGCATGCACGAATGGCAGCTCGGGAATCCTGACATGGCTAACGAGATAGAAATGCTACGGCGCGAATTAGAGTTGCGTAATAATGGTAATCTGAAACATGGCTAACATTGAATAGTTTCATATTACTGTGCGTTTTCCATGCATTTAATGAGCAACTTATTCGTTTGTTTAAAATATGGATATATTGGGCGAATGTAATTTCACTTCATCCGACCATGACTGGACTAAAACTATCAGCTGATTTCAGTTCGCGCCGTAGCCGGTCTATCTCGTTAGACACACTACTCCACAGTGGGCGGTGGCTGCTCAAAAAGTGACATCGTCTAGAGTTCCTTTAACTGAGCTCAAAACACAGCACCATTTCTGGGATATGCTAAGATCGGTAATGATCCCACAGTGAATAGTTGCTCCCAAGCCCCCGCCCCCAAAGTATCCAAGGCCGTCTAATGGCATGGCAGGCAACATATGCAAACTTAATATAGAGGAATCGTGGCGTGAACATCATTGCGTATAATGTATTCAGTTGGCATGAGTTGTGCATGGCTTCCGGAATTTGGTATTCCTTGCTGGAGTGATGGTGAATTGCGAACACTGGCTAGCTAATTCCCCACATGAACACGTTGTGTCACTAGTTGTACTTTTGCGGGAAAGGCGAACTTTCTGATTGACTGTTTCAAGTTTTGAAGTTCGTAAAGAACTAAATGGCAGGCAAAAAGAAAGGGACCATCTTGGATTTTTATAGCTGAAAGTTTTCGTCCGTTGTTTTTTCACCAGGAACAAAGCAGCGACGGTAATCATCCATTTACGCTATTTCTGATTGCCTGTAACAACATTCTGCTCTATTTGTATCTTCCACAGCGATGACGATGATGTATATTTCCAACAGATGTCATTGTCATAAGCTTGACTAACGCAATGCTGGCAACATATGAATAATTAATGCCACCAAAGCGCCGCAACTGCGGAAACGACCACAGGGCGTAGCCGAGGGATCTTATATGACCTAAGATTTATGAATTCACGGAAGATTAGGTTTAGGTTAGGTTTATATATATAAGTTTACGTTTCTGAATTCACGGAAAGTTAGTTTTTTTTATTTATTTTTATGTATATAACCTTGTTTCAATTTGTTACTAGTGGTTACATCAAAGCACGCGAGTGAAGTGAACGTGCATTCCTAAGCTTAGGTTTTTGGTTAGGTTAGGTTTGGTTTAGTTTTTATTATATAAAAGCTTGTTTTAATTAGTTACCAGTGGTTACATCAAAGCACGCGAGCGAAGCTTAGGTTTCTGGTTCACGGGAGGTTAGGTTTAGTTTATATATAAGCTTACGTTTCTGAATTCCGAAGCTTAGGTTTCTGGTTCACGGGAGGTTTGGATAGGTTTAGTTTTCTTTTATATAAGCTTACGTTTCTGAATTCACGGAAGGTTAGCCTTAGGTTAGGTTAACCTAAGCTTGCGTTAACTATCTACCACGGTTACAGTAAAGGAACTTCTTTATTTAATGGAAATAACATATTAATATAACAAACTTTCACAAAAACAATACAGAAGTTACAACTTTGGTGGATAGTCTTTCTTACTATCAATGCGTTGCGTTTTTTCAACGGAAACAAAGGAAGAAGAATTAGTAGTAATAACAGCGCATCGCATTTTTAGGGGACTTCACATTTTCATTTAGGTTGACAATTCCCCTTTGCATGTGCTTGAGCGAAAACATGACTTCGTTTTCGTTGTTCATAACGCGATTTGCCTATAAAAGTAAAACACCTAATAGCGGTGGGCAGGTGGGCACAAGCTATTGAAGAGATCACATCTACTTCTTAACTCGGCGAAATTGTCACACTTTTGCCACCTACATTAGGTGTAAGGAAGTGAGAAATAATGAAATAAATTACCTTACGAGTGAGTTTAGAACATGATGTGGTCGCTTCGCATCGGCCGCAACTTGCTACACTCCTCTCCTTCTAAAAAACATCCCTCGGCTACGCTTTGAGGCTGACGGTCTCGGTGGCATTATTCATATGTTGGCAGCATTACGTTACAGCAAGCGCTTGCAGATAGCTCTCCCGAAGTTGCCCGACGAAGTTCGAGCGAACGATCTTAAGGGCCATTCCGGCACATTTTGCTCCCATTGGCTGTGGTCAAATACATAACGTGGGACCTTGGGGCGCGCATTTCGACTGGAAATTGAAAGTGAATACATAAAGCCATGCGTTTCAAAGCAGGAATTTGTACATACATAGTACAAATCGGTTTAAGTTCAGTACCTTCCAAAGATGCGACACAAAGATTTTCAAGAAAATTCCCCACCCAAAATAACCCTTTAAATGGAAGAATTCTCGAATTTTTTACTTTCTCTACTACGTATAGTAAGTAGGGGAAGTATTGCATTCCACCCAAAAATTCGATACCGAGATTTCACCGGAAATATATGTTTTGAGACCCACTGAATCCAAAAAAAGCATTTTTGGAAACATGTCCGTGTGTGTGTCTGTGTGTGTGTGTGTGTGTGTGTGTGTGTGTGTGTGTGTGTGTGTCTGTGAACAGCATAACTCAAAAACGAACAGTCGGATAAACACCAAACTTGGTATTTAGGTTCAGTATCTTCCAGAGATGCGACACGAAGGTTTTCAAGAAAATCCCCCCACCCCAGACTACCCTTTACATGGAACATTTTTCGAAAATTTTAATTTTCTCAAAAATAGCTCTAACGATTTTGATGAAAATATCATAGGTTTAAGATAATGTCATGAGAAATGAAATGTATATCTCGAATTTTCTGGGAATGTCTCCAAAAGTATTCTTCATTGTGAACGACTTTTGCATAACTGGTAAACCGTAAGAGATAGACAGAATTTTACTACACAAAAAATGTAGGTCGCGTTAAAATACACAACTTATGTCATATACATTTCTTTTGTTGAGTGAACCGTTTTCGAGATATTGCTTGTTATTTCCTTAAATATTTCAATACTTATACTTTTTCTCAAATTCGTTATTCATTTTTTTTATGTCCTGGACATGCAAAGAGAATGAAATGCGCCACATAGCAACCAGCGTTAAAATATTTGACTATCGCTTATAACCTACCATATTCCCCTTGCATCTACAAGAAAATTACCAATAAGATTGACATCTCGATATCTCGATTAACATGAAGCATATGGAGAATAGGCGTTTGTAAAAATAGATTGTACAAGAGTAGAGAAAGTCATGTGAGTGTAACACATCAGATTTTTTTACTTTCTCTACTACGTATAGTAAGTAGGGGAAGTATTGTATTCCACCCAAAATTTCGATACCGAGATTTCACCGGAAATACATGTTTTGAGACTCACTGAATCCAAAAAAAGCATTTTTGGAAACATGTCCGTGTGTGTGTCTGTCTGTGTGTGTGTCTGTCTGTGTGTGTGTCTGTCTGTGTGTCTGTGAACAGCATAACTCAAAAACGAAGAGTCGGATAAACACCAAACTTGGTATTTAGGTTCAGTATCTTTCAGAGATGCGACCCGAAGGTTTTCAAGAAAATCCCCCACCCCAGACTACCCTTTACATGGAACATTTTTCGAAAATTTTAATTTTCTCAAAAACGGCTCTAACGATTTTGATTAAAATATCATATGTTTAAGATATTGTCATGACAAATAAAATGTATATCTCGAATTTTCTGGGAATGTCTCCAAAAGTATTCTTCGTTATGAACAACTTTTTCATAACTGGTAAACCATAAGAGATAGACAAAATTTTACTACACGAAAAATGTAGATCGCGTTAAAATACACAATTTATGTCATATACATTTCTTTTGTTGAGTGAACCGTTTGCGAGATATTGCTTGTTATTCCCTTAAATTTTCCAATACTTATACTTTTTCTCAAATTCGTTATTCATTTTTTTATGTCCTGGACATGCAAAGAGAATGGAATGCGCCACATAGCAACCAGCGTTAAAATATTTGACTATCGCTTAAAACCTACCATATTCCCCTTGCATCTACAAGAAAATTATCAATAAGATTGACATCTCGATATCTCCATTAACATGAAGCATATGGAGAATAAGCGTTTGTAAAAATAGTTTGTATAAGAGTAGAGAAAGTCATGTGAGTGTAACACATCAGATTTTTTTTCTGAAGAATGACTCAAAAGATTTTGATTAAAATGCCATTGTATTCAAGATATTTACATGAAAAATAAAATGTTTTTTTTTAATTTTCTGGGAATAGCTTGTGAAGTCTTCTTCATTCGGAAGGAATTTTGTTTAATCTGGTAAATTTAAGCAACAGAGGAAAATGGAAAATGCACATGCACAGATTCTGCTGTTCTGTGGAATATGTGTAAACATATTCATTTAGTATGCCAAGCATATAAGCCTGTACTTGCATGCCCCCAAAATAAGGAGCCTGAAATAAATACTGAAGCGCATCTACCCACTGCAAATGCAGAATTTCTTGCCAAGGAGCTGTCATAAAGGAGGAAAGTACACACATTTTAACACCTTAACATACTAAGTATAGTTTATATTTAAGGTTAGCTTGTTTTCGCTATATATATTTCAATTCTTCATTAAAACCAACTAAACTTTCGATTCATAACCTGTCTTCTACCTTACTAGGTTTTCAGGTCATGTTCCAGTTTTAAACATCGGATGTGCGTTATTTGGTACTCAATATTATATAAGGTATCACTATAAACTCCTACATTTACACAATTGCTCGTTGATACGAAAAATCAGCTTTATTTTCATATTTTCGGCATTGCTATTTCATCAGCTGACTTCCATCGTAGTTTAGTTTCAAGCCTCAGCAATCAGCATGGCAGAGGTCGCGCTATTCACTCTGGAAGCGTGATGTTCGTTTACCTTCGGGAGAGCTATCTGCAAGCACTTGACGTCAGTAGTGATACAGTATTAGACAGGACCCTCTGGATACCGGACATGACACTGACATTCAAAATGGCGGCCGTATGTGGTGGGAATTTGGGAAATGCCTTAATCAGTTCTTGTCTACAAGTTATGACTTCTCCACAGTAAAATACAATTAATGTGGCGCAGTGACATGTCTTTTGTGTAGATATATGCTGTTGTGCACAAAAACGCTGTCTCTTAAGTAAACTAAATGCATTTTAACATTAAATGAAATATGTAATCATTCTAGATGGTCCTGATATGTTCAGCTGAGCAGACAGCTAAGGCAGGTATGAAAAATACAGCTGTAGTAGATACGAGTGACGTCATCATCCGAGAGCACGAGTTTTTCATAGTTTAGTTCTATCTGCGATCGCCTTCGTGTTTCCACCGTTTTTACACTAGGGTTGCACCACGGTTGCACTTTTACTTAGGTCTTAGGTGTTCTGTGTGAGTGAGGAAGGCGAGAAATTCGGTTAATCTCAAAATGGTGAATTGAAATAAATTATTAATTCGACTTTCCCAATGGGTAGATTACCTTAAAATGTGAATATGTTTCGTAATATGGTTTTATTTAACAAATAATTATTGTAATGGCACAGGTAGTACGACAAATAATGATTAATTCATAACCTCCGCAATGGGTAGATAACCTTAAAATGTGTAGTTCATAAAAAAACTTATCCAGCCAAAATTTGAACTAGGGACCTCTAATGTGAGGCCAAACACTTGCCTATGAATTTTGAAATTATTATAAGTATTATATACCACCATCATAGGTATTATCCGCAGTTATAACCATTTAATTTTACGTAGTTTAATTTTTTTATTCTTCTTGTCCGCTATCACGCTATGACATCCAGAAGGGCCGATGTTAATCTGTGGGCCGAGGTTTTGGAAGTCGGAACAGCTGTTTGAGTTTCAAATTTGCCGCCATCATTTTACCTCTTGTGTGCAGTAGTGCCAACTGACTTGCCCGTGTATGGCAATTTTTATTTTTATAAGAAACGTGTTTTTAAAAACAATTCTTATCTCTTAGATACATTTTAAAATAGACATTCCATTAGGACAGATGCGTTGTCTCAAGTAGTTTTATTTTATTTGTTTTTGAAAATGACTGAAAATTACTTCTTCTGTTTGGTTATAAACTAAACAACTTTGGAAACTTTTGTTCTATTTAGTGTCTGATTGTCCGTCTAATGATTTAATTATAAAATTAAACTGATAGTCTAATTAAATACTCTTGCTTAAATTTTCATTCTGCATTTTTTAGTGTTTGAAGACTGTCAGGATTATATTTAATTAAATAACATTCATAATTTTAATCGGGCCAGGTTTGACCTAGACTGTACAATTCTCTTAACAATTGATTATTTTCATGATCATGTATTTTACGATCAACTAGAACATGATCTAAATTACCTATTTCTCCACATTCACAATAATAGTCTTGATTACTTGTAACTCCAAAAGTTAAACTAATATCTCTGATATGAGGTAAATATTCTGTGGGACTCGGACTGCCAGTCATCTGCCCTCATTCCATTAAATCTCTTTAGAGGTATTGGCTCTTAGGAGGTTTTAATTCTTTATACCACCTAAATCAAAAGCAAAGAAAATCCCGCAGTTTGTATAGAAGTTGTTCGCTCGGTTGGTCGTAGTTTAAAGATTTACCCGATCTAAAACCCCCAAATTAAAAAAAAAAAAAAGACACGAAAAAATAGTTTGGCACGTTCGTATCGAGGACAAATATAGTTAATTACTGGATGCATGAAATGTAGAAATAATTTCTTTTATTATAATCTGCTGTTAAATATTTACTTCCGAAGCCCCTAAATCTAAAAAAGCCCATCAATCTAACTTATCCCAAGGTCCAAATAGCCGCCCATGATGGTATCATACAATTCGCCAGCAGTTAGTTTCGAGAGGACTTACTACTACCTTGTGTTCGTAATAAATGTGGCCAGTAAGATTCAGGAAGCTCAATTGTGTCTTGATTTAAATTTCTGAGCGGTTTATAAGCCTCGTTATGCAATGCAGTTTATTAATTTGGTACTTGTGTGTATCTGTCATGGCTGTCTGGTAGATGTCATTGATTGTTTTATGCTAGGCGAAATTCATGTAAACGGTTATTTCGCAACAGCAAGTTTTATGTAAATAACTAAAATGGAAATTTGGATGTTGTGAATCAATGTCATCGTGATTCTGTTACGGAGTTATGGCTGCTGACAGTGAAGCTTGGAGAGACTGTGCACAATGGTTGACTAGATGTGGCGTTTTGCGCCAAGATCACAAGGCAAATTGGCCAGAAGCTGCTGTAGCGGATTTAGCATACACGTTGAGAGATGGAGTTTTGCTATGCAACTTATTGAACACCTTGGACCTGGGCTGTATCAAAATGGAACTAGTCAACCAGAAACCACAAATGTCACAGGTAGGTATGCCAGGTAGCCATTCATGACAATTTTACTCATACACATTGCCATTAGTACACTCGATGAATTGTTGATCATTGTTGATGTTGATCATTATTATGTTAGGATACAGCTTAGTCCAAAAGTATGGAAATGTGTATACCATAGCTTGTTACTTTTGTAGAAGTCGGGGAGTAGTTTTGTCTTCCAGTTATTTCCATGTTTCACTCTGTGTCCCTGGGTCCACGATTAGTTCTGCATATTTTTTTTATTTTTTTTCCCTCCCCTTGACCTACAAGTTTTAATGAGGGCTCTCCAAGCATTACCTTATAGATTTTATCCTTCATTCTGCATTCCTTACAACATTTTAGTTCTTGGTAGCTAATTGTGTTTTATTCCTGAATTCCATTGAAGATGGCAGTCAGATACGAACAGTTGTGCTCCATTTAAGCAGCACCTTATCCTTTAAACCATTTGAACAGCAGAAATGTCTATTCATTCTGGCTGTTCTATGATCCTATTTGTGCGCTAACAAATGTACATGTTGAGTTGGTCTTTTAAATTTTAGTTCCTGTTTTCAAATTTATTACTCATTTGTTTGTTAGGCATCTTAATCTTTATTATGTGCTATATTGTGAGGTGCAACAAGACTAGTTATGTGCTAATTCGGCTTAGAATTTTAATTTTACATTTTCAGTGCTTATTCATTTTTTGAATTTGTGCTGTGATTTTAGCACCTTGTTCTGTGATTCGATATAAGGGTAAATTAATTACTCATTGTTATATTTGTGTTCCTCTTTCTTGAAGAGAGTAGCATTTAAATTTTGCTCTTTAATCTAAGTTTACAATAAATACATGCAGTTTACAATTGAAACACAATGTAGACATGTATGGTAAAACACTTGGTAATATTTACAGATATTCTGTTTATTTGCATTCACTCTGCCTCATATTTGCTCTTAATTTCTCGGCAGTGAAGATTAACAATATTTATGTTTAATGTGCACGTTGTATGCCATTCATTTTTCATTTTGTATTCTCAATGTTAAGGGTGCCAACTTTTATATCTCATATAAGAAATATTAACACTACATTAATGAATGTTTAAAATTAATAATTAATTAAAGCAAAAAAATTTTTATTTTTATTCTGAACATTAATTATTAATGTTTACTCATCCCTCATTAAAGCATGTACATAAACAAGTTTTCAATGGTATTGCCCCAGTTGAAACTTTATACTTTTCAAGTAGAACTAGAATTCATCATAAAAGTTATGCTTATTTTTTATTTTCTGAAAATACATTGTAAAACTTGTCAAGCATTAATAATGCACAAGCAGAATGCACAATTGCTCATGTTAATGCATGCAAGAATATCTCTCTCTCCCTCCCCCCCCCCAGTTTTTTTTCTCTTCTTTCTGTGTCTTCATCACACTGTATAGCTCATGTGATGTTTTGAAAACTGATAATAAAACTGTTTTGGCTTATAAAAACTAAAGCATTAGTAAAAGGTTGAATAGTACACACATTTGTTTCTGTTCTTTATGTATGTTATCAAAACTATGCTCTTTATCTTGACAGAAAGAGACACTAAAAGACCCAAAATTAAAATTGATAATGCATTCTTAGTTGGCTTGTGCACACAAACCATAATAGTCAACTTATCAAACCTTTATTAATAAGTTATCAGAAACATTATGCTTGTCAACTTTCATTAATTGAGAATATTACAAACACTGTAGTAATAAATAGGGAACATATTTTAAGGTGCTACAAGAAAGCAGTGTAGGATTTTATAATTGTAGCTTTAGGCATTTGTAATAAAATTAATAATTTAATTAAAAGAGATTGTTGCTGCAATAAATGCATTGTAAGGGCATCGGAATACATTCAGAAGCAGTGTAGAATAAGATGTTAGAGTATTTTTTAATATCAGTTGGTGAGACCGGCCTTAAATATATTAACCTTTCCATGTTTGTATATTTATAAATGTATAAAATATGTAATAAGACCACAAGAATTTAAAGAAGGAAAACTTCCATGACCACAATACAAGAACAAAACCAAACTATTTTAGAATCGAAGTACAAGATTTGCTATCTACTAAAATTGAACAGGAAAAGTCACTCTCCCATAGTGCTTTGAAATCAGTCACAATATCATGGTTGCAGTCTAAGGGAGTTAAATACCATCATTCTATGCATAGAGCAGAACTGTATAAAACCATAGAATAAATGAAACCTAATTTAATCACAATTTTATTTTTTTCTAATTTTGCTGTGTATATCCATTACTATGAATTCTAGTTGTAATTATTTAATGTGTCCATCTTGAGTTATAATCAAAAATAATCTACTTCTGCTACTATTACTATTAGATAGGAGTGGAGCAGCAGTATTCAGTGTCTTCAATAAAAACCTAAATTTTGGAAAACAGTCCATTAGAATGATGTTTTAAGTGTTACATTATTAATTTTAATTGATTTTGTTACTCAGTTGTTGATTTGGTTCTTTGCAGTTTCTGTGCCTTCGAAACATAAAGCTGTTCCTACTGACATGCAACAACAACTTCGGAGTAGAAGACTTATTTGAGCCACCCATGTTATTTGAGCTAACAGACTTTTATCGTGTCCTCAACACATTGTCAAAGCTATCAAATTGTCCAAAAGCTCAAAAGGCCAATATTCTGTAAGTATATATTTAAGTATAGTTTTCTATCCAATTAAAAGTAATAGAATGATGCATGGAACACCATAGCAAACACTACAAGTAAACAGCCTGTTTATTATTAATGTATAAACCTCCGCTTTACTTAGTGTCTGCTCATATAGTTTGGCTGTTTGGGGAGGACGCCTAATAATCATCATTCATCAGTAACCTTATGCTCCATATGGGACATTTGGTCTGTAGTAAGTTTTCTATAATCAATCTTTATAGTAGTGCCTGTTTTCTGCTGCTAGAGTTTTGATGATTGTTTAGCATGTGTTCTTGGGGTAGTGATAGAGATAAGCAGGCACTTTTTGTGTGTAAAAGTGGCTGACAATTTTGCTGAAGTGGACTTTCTCTCGGGGCATAACATACTTTTATATGCAAATAAACATCACACAGAATCAGCAGCTTCATTTAACTTCTGAAACAAGTCATGTTAAGGATTATTCATATAAAAAAGAATAAGAATCCATTGGCCCATGTTAGATTCGAAACCATTACCTACTGAAGACTGCCATGGTAACCATTACATTCTCAGCAATTTCTTAATAAATGGTGAATTTTGGACCCCTTTCTAGGGTGACTTTTGTATAATATGGTCACCCTGCATGCATAAGCATTCTTTGCTATTGATTGCTGCATGACCACTAGACATCAGTGAAGCCAGTAACTTTAAACAATGGAGAAATTCTTTGTTGGCCACTGCCCAGCAAAGGGAAGAATTTGGGCTAGAAGAAAAACATGCAAGCTCCAATGTTGGAACTGGTTATAGTAGTAATCACGGTATTGCATTAAGTTCAGTTCAAGTTGTGAGTAAATGAGAAGAGGAAAAGAAGAAAGAGTATGCATCATACCAAGGTATTCTGGTTGTTGGCATTCATTTTGGAATTGAAGACAGCAATGAAGGAAGTATGGTTGACATTGATAGATGAAATGAAGGAAATGAAAGACAGCATAAAAGAGAAATCTCTTGACACAGAAAGCAAGCTCACAGCATAGTAGAAAAATTCGCCAGAACATTTTGGCTGGTTACATTTATGATTTGCAACAATTTTGCATTAATTACTTCGGAAATGGATGGCTGGATAGGAAGAAGTAGATCATGAATACAGACTGATGCCTCTCCAAAGAGGCGGAAGTGGTAATTAAGCTGAACACAGAAATTTTGAGGAATATAACTTCAATCACACCTACAGCCTTCTTTTATGGAGATATGGCTTTAAGAAAAAGTGTGGCTTAAACCTATTTGCCAATGGGTATATAAAAATAAATTTGGAAATAAACTAGAAAAGAAACTTCCAACTGTAAACATCAGTGGATAGACAACTCAATCACTGCTCAGTATACACTACATATGACCAGAATGTCTTCCAGACAGATTCATAAATTCAACAGATTTTCACCCACACTCACCATAGAAGGGGACAGCAGGACCTTAGATGCCTCCCGCGTGGTGGTCAAATAAACCAACCAAGAGTTAGATGCAGCAACTGTCTCAGTCTTGAGTAAGGGCCTCAGTTTTGCCCCAGTGCCCAAGAAAGGAAAGACATCAGTGGAGTTGAACAAGCGATTAACCACCTTCCCTCAGACATTGCAGAAGGAATTCACCATGAGATAGGGCTTCCATCAGCAAAGGCAGAAAACCCAGGAATAACATGTCAGCAGTACGCCTTGCCCTCTGGATATTACAGCAAGACAACACATGAATAGTTCTCCCTGCACACAAAGGTAACGCCACTGTTGTCATGGACGCTGGCGACTACCACGACAAGGTTACATCATTATTGGCAGATACAACCTACAGGAAGATCAACAAGGTCACCCGGTCGACACGTAAACTCATGACATCATCGAGTCTGTCCCTTGATACTAAGAAGTCTGCGGCTCCTACAGCCACAGTTCCACCACGACTATATCGTCTTCCTAAGGTTCACAAGCCTGAGGTGCCACTTTGATCTATAGTGAGTGCCATAGGCTCGCCTACATTCCATTTAGCCAAACAGTTGACCAACGTGCTTTCACCCCTAGTAGGCGAATGCAAACATCATGTGAAGAACTCTGCACAGTTCGTTCAAACTATCGAGAATCTGCTTCTGGATCCAGGGGACCTTTAGTCAGCTTTGATGTGGTTTCTCTGTTCACCCGTGTTCCCTTACAAGATACACTGGAACTACTAGCCGAACATTTTCCACAGGACATCGTGAAACTTTTTGAGCATGTTCCAACTTCTACCTACTGCACCTACAACAACAAATTCTACGAACAGACGGATAGTGTAGCTATGGGTTCTCCCCTCTCTCCGGTGTGGCCAACCTGTTTATGGAACACTTTGAACTTACTGCCCTCCAGCCGGCACCACTGAAACCAAAGGTTTTTTACCAATATGTCGACATCTTTGTTATCTGGCCCGATGGTAGGGATACACTGCAAACCTTTCTCACCTTAATGGTTCCACCCTAACATCAGTTTCACCATGGAGATCAAAACCTAAGATTGTCTTCCATTTCTGGATGTTCTTATTCATAAGAAGAGAGATGGTACACTAGGGCACAGCGTCTACAGAAAAAACACATGCGAACCAGTACCTCTAAGCTTGCAGTTACCATCATCCCATTCAGAAGAACACTGTTCCCACCACCCTGTTCCATCATGCATATGAAATTGCAGACCAAGATCATATTGCCCAGGAACTACAACACCTAAAAGATGTGTTTAAGAAAAATGGCTACAGCAATAAAGACATCCAACGAGCCCATAGATAATCATTAAGCGCAATAACCACCTCGAGACACTTGCACTGACACACGTCTTAAGGACACGTGTGCTTCAGATGAAGGATCAAAACACAAGGGGAAAGCTTACATTCCGTTTTACAGCACAGTATCTGATAAGATTGCCTGTATTTTAAAAAGACACAATATCAAGACCATCTTCTTGGCACCTAAGAAACTCGGACAGCACATGAGATTGGCCAAGGGCTCCTTAGCGCTCAAATCTCTGGGTGTTTATAAAATCCCATGGCAATGTGGGAAAGTTTACGTCAGACAGGCTGGCCATTCCATTGAAGAAAGATGCGCGGAACATAAACGGCACCTCCGGTTACTAAGAACCTGAGAAATTGGCAACAGCACAACACAGTTTTGACCATGACTATCGCATACTTTATGACGAGTCACAGTGTTGCACCGTAGCGACCAATATTTTGATAGAATTGTAAAAGGGGCTATAGAAATTAAACTAGAGTCTAATAATAACTTCAATAGAGACAACAGTCTTTGGCTCAGCACATCATGGCCGAGGACTTTAGACTGCATGAAAGCAGCTCTCAGACATAGATATCGTTAACTCCGCCCAGCCGGCCAGTCAGAGAGGATCGGCTTGGGCTGTTTAGCCCTGCCCTCCTGGCTGCGGGTATATATAGCAGGGAAAGATCCCAGCTCATGTCAGTTCCTGAAGAAGGCCACAGAGTCAAGATGGCTGAAAGCTCAAGTGATTTCATCGATATAACACGGCTGATAATTTAAGAAGCTTTAATCTGTAAACATCTCTTTTCTCCAGGGACATAAGAGAATCTTTTCATGTTGCCTTCCTCTTTCTCCATTTCCTTTGTTCATTTAGTTTCAGCTATCTGAGATCAATTGTATGATCAATAAGTTTTGTATAACTATCTAAAATCATAAAACAACATTAAGTAATTTGCAAAAATGCTAGTATTTCATGTAAGCTGTACAGAAATAAGAAGAGCAAGAATTTCCAGCCCTTATGTTATGTGAATATCCAGCCCGCATCACACCTTAAACCTTACAATTGTGCTGTTAACTGTGGTAGCTATGAATATGAAACTGAAAGATCTACCAGGGCTTGAGAAGCTCAGTCCTGGTAAATCATTTTGTCTGTCGGATAGCATTTGAAATATGAGAAATATGTTTGTTATTTAATGATGCTGGACAGTTCATGCAGTCATTAATCTTCTTACTCTGCAATATTTTTGCAGGCAGATTATCCAGCTAATTTGGAACATGTACTAAAATGTAATTATACTAGCACACTATGGGCATGTTGAATGAGCAATTTCATGTAGAATTCAAAAATAATAACTCTTTAAGTATCATTAATTTAAGATTTAATCTGCAAAGAGTTCACATGAGGAAATAAAGCATCCTTATTGGTCTGACATCACTGTCAGTGTTGGCACTATTAGCAGAAAGAATAACAAATTGTGCTATGTTAAATGGAGACACACTGTGTTTATTTCCCTTTTATTTTGGTATATGGTGTACCTAAGTGCTGTTTTATGTAGCAGAATGTTTTTATTTCTGGATCATCATGAATTCCAACCAGATGTTTAAGTAGAAAAGCTACAAATTGGTGCAGTTCCTCTGTGCACCAATACATCGCATATGTCTAGCAAATTGTTCATTCACATCCAAAAATACTGAAATCAGAAAGAGAAGAAGTTTGCCATATTAAGAAATGTTGATATCTCAGAGAAATCTACAATGTTTTGTATCGGGGATCATTTTGATGTAAGTTGAAAGTGCTGTAACTTTTTTATTCCCTGATGTCAGGTTGTTGAAAACATACATTTACCAATTTTAACCTCTTTAAGAAGTGCATTTAATGTTTCAGTTGACTTTGATGGTATTTAATAAAAGATAGTAATGAATGTGATATTATCTAAACATGACCTTGTGCCAAATTAAGAAACGACCTCCCATAATGGATTACCCTCCTCTTTATAGGACTTACGTAAGATAAAAATCAAAACATCTGATCATTCTATGCTAAGATATTAATGTTTCTGTTATCACCATTCATGTAACAAAATGAAACCTTGATTTATTTGCTCTTTTCTTTGTTATCCTTACACCATAATTACAGGAGCCTTGGAGTCTCTTAAGCATTACAATTGTGTTTCATAGTGTCAAGTTGCAGCTGTTTTCATTCTGCCCCATTATCCATGTGGTGTTTTATGTATATGTTGTACAAATCTGCTAGTCAAATGAAATAGTTGTGAAAGAGAATTGCAATTATCATGCTTCCCTATTAGTTTCTGAAAACTGATGAATAACACATCTTAGTTTTCCATCTTAAGCATTCGATTTGTTACAACTTAGCAATCTTGAATAATCAGGCATATAATAGGGGCTATGCTACTTAACAATATGCTTTTGATCCACAAATTTCAGCAGCCACAGAATAGTCATTATTTACTCCACACATCTGCTGCATCTTCTGGATCTAAACTATATTTTCACATCACTGAAATGTTTAGCATAGTAACATACGACCTCCAACCATGAACCCCACCTTGTTAAAACAGGCTGAGATGGTAACTTTGGAACCAATTCTCTGAAAATTGAAACTCTAGCAGGTGCTTTAATGAAAGTTTTCTTGACATTGGAAACGGGATGGTCAGCTTTCGGATATTGTGATCTCACCGTTTCTGCTACATGGTGTAGCCTATGGGCTAAACAGGTCAAATGTATTAGTTTGGGGTAAAGAACTTCTAATGCATTTGCTACTTTTACAATGTATGGAGCAGCATCTGTAAGAAGTAACAGCACACTGTCATGTTTTATACCATCCGGCCGCAAAAAAGCTAGGGAATCGTTAAACAATTTTGCAATTGTAGAATGGTTTACCCTTTCTAATATTTGAATATTTATCAGGTAAGTTTTACTTCCCAATTTCATTGCACTGACTACTGCACTACATACACACCGACCTGCAACATCTATGGTCTCATCTATATAAATCCAGATGTTTTCATGTTTTAATGCTTCCCGCATATCACAAATAACTTCTTTGAAGCACTCGGGCACACACGTTTTACAAAGAGTAGATTCGTCGGGCACCCTTTTATTAGTATGTTTTTCTAAGAAAGTTTTAAGATAAATATTATTTATCTTCCACAGAGGAATGTTTGCACTTATAAATGCTGAACATAATTTCTTGGCAAATGAGTCATGTGAATCTCTGGGGACATCGACCTGTTCCCTAAATGACATACTTACAAATTTTTATGTAAAGTGGATTTTCTGGCTGCATTTTGTGTGTGCTTCAGATGCAGTATTACTTGAAACTTTTTGTACGAAGCAATATTCATTCACGTGATAAACAAAATAATACTTGTCCGTCCTCACTGACATTCTCACTCCTGAACTCTATAACATATTTACGTAACACAGACAATCACGGCAGTTTCACTGGTGGCATAACAAAGCAATGTATTATTCACTCTGTATTCTTGCTTTTGAACTGTGATTGCAACTGCAAGTAAATACATGTAACACATCCGGCAGATGTGATCTTATGCCATACCTCAGATGATTCGGTATCACACTATGAAGAAGGGGAACCCCAGCTTCTCTTGCAACATGGCTAAACAATTAGCTCATATGAATTATGCTGAAATCGCACAACTACAGTTACTATTCATCATTTCAAGAAAATAAAGAAAATTACTGCATGTATTATTGTTATTATTAATAATAATAATAATAATAATATTTGATTATGAATGAGAATTTTTATTTTGGCTAGAAAATAGAAAATATGCTATTACTTATAAATTTTAATAAGTATGCATGCAAAATCAATTTTCCCCAAAATATGCAATTTATATGTACTTTAAAACTGCACCAATGATTCATAAAGGTGAGATTGGTAAAGAATACTGCTAATGCATATATTTAGACTATTCAAAAATCTCTCTGCATTTTGGATACAAATCTGGGCTCTGCTTATCAGCATCTCAAAGCCCTTAACAAACAACAAAATCCTGAATTTTAGAAACTCTCTATGGATATAGAGTGGATCAATTTGCTATATAAGTCTCAGCTCTCTAATTTACTTTCAGCTGATGACATTTTTATAAGATTCTTTACAGATTTATGAATACTTTTCAAATATGCATACAGACAGAAAATGCATTGTTAACATTGATTCTAACCGAAAGAATGTGCAAAAAAAAAACAAAAAAACAAATAGGTGGATATACTCCCAATTAGCTGAGATGTAAGGTAAGATATTAGATATTAATATATCTAGACATATTTAGGAAGAAAATACAGACTGGGCCAAGCAATCATACATGAATATAAAAATGGCATAAATGAATCAAAAAGATTCCATAGCCTCAAAAACATAGTGTCAAATAATAAGTGTATAAAAGGTCAGAGTTTGAGCAATTCTGTTGCTAGAAATTATAAAAGAGATGTTATAGAAATTACTCCAGAAGATTTTAATAACTATTTTGTTAAATTGATTGAAGAAATTAGATAATATATGAATTAATGAATCTGCCTTAGACTTAATAAATCATCACATAAGACATAATGTGTAGCATGTAAGCATAAGCTGCATGACTGGTTGGTTGTTACAACTTAATTACTCAATGCAAGAATATTTTATATGTAATATGTATGTAATCTTCATCCATAATCATTAGTATTTTATTATTCCTGATACACTGTATATACATATATGAGGTGTGATAAAAGAATAACAGGAATTTTTTAATTTCACGAGCTTTATACTTCCGTTGTTCAAAACTTTTGTTTTATGTTGTTGGTACACATGTTCCTGATCTATGTTTGCATTTTCAGCTGTTTTGAATATTTAGTTTATTGTTGACAGCCAAAAAAGTTATATGTGTTTTCGAGTGCTCTGCGAATTTTTACTTTCACAAAAGAGGGATTAAAGAATTTTGTTAAATTTTGCTTGAAAAACAGAATAAAGTGCAGCACCGCATTCAAAATGTTGACTGTGCCTTTTAGCGAATCTACTATGATTAAGACAAGAGTTTACGATTGGTATAAACATTTCAAAGAGGGTCGAGAAGATGTTGAAGGCGATGACTGCCCTGGATGCCCTAGCATATCAATTACTGACGACAGTGTGGAAGAAGTAAAGAAAATGGTTCTGGAAAATCACCAAATCACCATTAGAGAAGTTGCTGATGTTGGCATATCCTCTGGCTCATGCCAAGCAATTTTTTGGATGTTTTGGGCATGAAACGTATAGCAGCAAAGTTTGTTCCAAAGTTGTTGAATTTTGACCAAAAACAACGTTGCATAGACATTGCTCAGGAATTGCTAAATGAAGTCGAAGACTATCCAGAACTTCTAACTTCAGAAGGTTATAACAGGTGACAAAACATGGGTATATGGATATGGTGTTGAAACTAAGGCCCAATCGTCCCAATGGAAACTGCCTGAAGAGCCAAGACTGAAAAAAATTCAGCAAGTTGATCACATGTGAAGATTGTTCTTACTATTTTCTTCAATTACAATGGGATAGTACATCAGGAGTTCCTGCCTTATGGCCATACAGTCAATAAGGAATACTACCTGGAAGTTATGCGCTATTTGCTTGAAGCAATCTGAAGAAAACGACCAGAATTGTGGCAAAACTACTCGTGGAAATTGCATCACGATAATGCACCCACTCACACCTTTGTGACCTTTTGGCAAAAAAAAAAAAAAAAAAAAAAGTGCCACTATTGATGAGATAAAAACAGAATTGCTGAAGGAGCTGAATACCATAATGAAAAGTGAGTTCCAGAAGTGCTTCCAAGATTGGAAAAAGCACTGGTACAAGTGTATCATATCTGAGGGGGATTACTTTGAAGGGGACAAAGTTGATGTTGAAGATTAAATAAAAATTTTTTAAGAAAAACAAAAATTCCATTACTTTTTGATCACACCTCGTATGTATATAATAATAATAATAATAATAATAATAATTGGTGGTGGCGGGAGTTATATATTTATATACATATTTGTACCAACATTCATGCTAGTAGGGCGTTTGCAAAGAAATGAAAAATATTGTAGAGGAAGGGCTAATGAAGTTGCCTCGATGGTTCCAGTGATGAGTAGTTCTTCGCTGTACAAAGGGTTTCAGCAGCATTTTGTGGACTCTCTCATAGTCTTTATTGAACTTGTTGTCTTGGACCTCATGTGTTTGTTCCTCAAATATCTTTGCGATTTGGGCTGGTTCTTTGTAGAGCAGTTCTATTCTGCTGTATCTTCCATTTAGAAGACTCAATAGTTCATGAAGATGTCAAGTAATTTTAGTTTTTTTTCTGCCGTAACCCATATATTGTTCAGCTTTTTTCCTTAACATTTTACGTAAGTCCTCGTACTCTGTTAGTTCATTTATTCCAACTTTGAGGGTATCAACATTGCTATACAAACCCTTAATTGCTGAAAAACTACTCTGGCATGTTTTACACATATTATATATTCTATTACATTTATTAATTATATTGCCAGCTAATTCATTATATTTATCAATATTCAGATCAGCAAGTTTACATTCTCCCACAATAATATGCTCTATGAAGAAAATGTTGTCTAAGAGCTCATCTTTTCATTCATTACATTTTCATTGTTACTACATATTTTCTCAGGACTGTACTGGACTGGATGCAAAGGACTATAATTGAGGCACCATTGCTCTCTACCTGAATATATTTTCTGCCAAAGTTAATGATGGACTTCCATGCATTTAACAAATCACAGCCTAATATGAGATCTGATATTAGTTTGGGGTTACCATTAACAAAATTTTGTAGCTAAAGTCCACCATGATCTGTTTCCATACTCTTTTCCTCTATTTTCCTACAGTGAACATACAGTATATACTCCACAAGTGGGGAGACTGAGAATTTTCATCCCGCTGCTTGTAGGTTTAGAAATAAATCTCCACTACTCATAGTGGATGTTGTGCCCATATCTATAAGAGTTTCGGTTTGGACATTATCAATGTTCAAGATTATCCTTGCTGTTTATATTATACAAACGATAATGCAAATATAATAAAAGGATACAAATCCTTCCTGCACATTTGCAGTATCCTGGTATTCATTTGACCTTCAAAGCACTGTGATATTAGTTTTCCAAGAGCATGACATTATCAGTGTTGGGCATGTGGACATCTGGTTCAATGGTGCCTGGTAACTGAGACTGTGGTGAACGTGCATTTATTTGTTAATCTTGGTTTACACTCAGTCCAGAGTTTTGATGGTTGTGGACATTTTGTGTGTTTTTTCCCTACCAAAATTAGCCCTCCGTAAACCTTGCTTTTGATAACCTCGGTTTCATAGTTTTTCTTTGCTTTTGATAGCCTCAGTTAGGTATTCTTTTGAAATTTTCCTATTTGTACTTTAGTCCGTATTTCTATGTTCATTTATTTGATTAATCCTTTCATTTTTATTTGCATGATTGTTCTTAAGAAATAAGGAGCTGCAAGTGCTGTGCCCCAGCCCCATAATTGGTGAGGACAGGTGGTGCTGTGATTGCCATTATGTATGGCATTGTCCTGATCTTGACAGCTGTTACTGCTTGTTGGAATAGTTAACCTGCTTGAATCTAGTATGATTTTGATGTGATGGAGATGGTAGACCACCATGAGTTCAGCATGGGCAGTCAAAAGCAGAGAGTAAATGTGTCATTTACATGAAATTTGACAGTTATGCAACTAGCAAATAGTTCTTAATCATCTCTGGATAGTGGTGTATAACTAAGGAGATCAACTGTTCTGCCATTGGAGGATCCAGCTTCTGGCTTCTTCTAACAATAAATAAGAAATAATCAGCCATAATAAGTTCGCTTTGTGGATTACATTTTCCTTGTGAAAGTTCAGATGGATTTTGCTCTGTTGAATGCAGCCACAATATCGTGCTAGAAAGTCTTCTAAATTCTTGGATATCATTATGATCAACAAGGATCAACTGCTACTACTGCATTGCCCTTTCCTGCAAGCTTTTCCATATGGCTAACATGAACATGACCTCCAGAATCTTTTTGATTTTAAAGGAGTCGCACAGTTCTTGGTTAAACTGTCTGGGGTATCCCTTTCTTCATTATTAAATACCGGGAGTACCAGCTCACTCATCAAGTCGGATGACTATGAGCTGCATCCATTACATATATTGTGAGTATGAGCATGGTTAGTTACATTCGAGGCATTTACCTTGTGCCTCACAATGAGCTTGGTCATGCAGTCTTACTTGATTGTTATCACTGCTACTGGCCTGTTGCTCCTGTGATGCTATACCATTACTACATGACAAATTATCAATATTTACAGAATTTGTAAGTTTATTAAGTATAGTAGCATTTTACCCCTAATTAGTAACCAGTGCACCCACTGCATTCCTAATTGTTACAATTTCATTTTCATGATATTTCTGCCTTGTACAACTACTTATTTTATTGGATCAATTTCATGTCTGAGGTTAGTTTCTAACATATTTTGGCAATATGGTATGCTCATACCTGTTGTAACTCATGAACTTGATTTTGTACATCACTCAAGTTATGTTGCAACCAGTTTAATTCATATCTTACAGGTTCACTGACATATTGAAAATCATGCAGTGATCTCTCTAGTTTACTGTCTTTTTTTTTTTTGGATGCATGAAGTTTAATATCCTTTAATGTGGTAGTGGTAATAGCAGTATGGTAATGTTCATATTGGACAATGAATGAAATGAGTGAAATGATGCTCTGACGAACCTGGAGTCCCTAGAGCTTAGAATTACTTAACATTCATCTTTTCAGGATAAGGGAAAACCCTGTAAAATCTTATTCAGGCAACTTGCCCTAACCAAGATTTGAACTTGGGACCTCTTGAATATGAGGGACGTACTCTCCCCACACTACAGAGATGTGCAGTTTGCTATTTTGTTCTGAAGTTGGTTGATTTATGTTTATTCAAACTGGCTAGTTAGATTGTGCACTGTATTCTTGAGACTGGATTGTAGATTACTATTTTGGATCTCTAGGTTGGTAAATAGCTAGCTTTTTAGTGTACCTACTTGAGCTTCTAAATTTGGTTTTAAATCTCCCACTTGAGTTTCTAAATTTGACTGGATTTCTTCAGCCGGAGATGATAATCTACTTTCAAGTTTACCTTGTTGCAGCATTGACATCATATCGATTTCTACATTTGAGTTCATCAGGGCTACATTTGCTTCTGTACTAGTAAAAACATATGTTCCTTGACTTGGTAAGTTAACTGTAGCGCTATCACTAACGTGTTATGTAGCTACTAGTTTATAATGTTCATTTTGGGTAGTGTAGTGTGTAGCACTTTGCCCTTGTATATTTTCCCTGCATGTTAATATATTTACGATATTATTGTTTCTTAATAACATAGGTACATGAACTTCAATACAATTACTACACAGCTGCCTACTAAGAAATATCTACAATATGGAAACTATTACTCCTCTGGTTAGCTACACCTAACTAATACATATTCACTCTTTCCTATCTACACTTTTGCCTATTTTTAGCACTTTAATTCCCGTATGTTGTCACACGTTATTCCTGTCTATGGCTACTTTTTCTAACCTTAACTCTGGTTTTTTTCATGATGTGCAAAACTACACATGCCTTTGTTTTTATTTACCTCTTACCTGTGTTTGAGGTTTTCCCATTGAGCCGTGAAGCTTAAAAACTAAAGTGTTGCTGTGACCCACTTCTTCCTCTTTTAGTTCAGGCGCCATTCTTGAGGTTGTTCCCATGATGGTTGCCTTTAAAGATGAGGGCTCTTGTTGGGCGCAATTGGGAAACTGTGTTGGGCCACATTGAGGCACCATTAAGATGCCTCCAGAATTTGGAGGACTATTAGATGATGCTATGATGTAAACTCTGTAGGGCAGATTTCTCCTGATGAGCTTAGGCTCCAATGGGCCTCATCTATTGAAGCAGCTTGCCAAGGGTGGAAGTTCCCTGTCCTGAACTAGATCAGAAGCAATGCACTTCAAAATTCCACAAGATGAAAAAATACAGGTAATTGTGCAGTGTTTAATTTCTTGCTTCACGAATATTAAATGAAAATAATCTTTCTCTTTCTTTTATTGTTTCATTTTTATAGCCTCCTTTAACTTCTTTTGGTCATATTGGGAGAACAGTCTTTTGAAATAGATTCCTGAAAGTTACATTTATTCTGCAGTGTAATATAATAAAAGCATTATGAATGCAATCTCACTAATAAATACTGATCTATTATGCAGTTACAAACTTGTATAGAGCAAATCTAACGGAAATCTGCTCTCTGTGAAGCAAGAGAGATGTGCCTAAAGAAAATGGCTTGACTAAATTTGGCTTCAGGTCCATACATACAAGGGCAGTCCCAAAAGTACCTGACCTAACGTATAGATAGTGGTTGTTTTTCAAACAAATGACTGGTGGAAAGTGCTAACCTTATAAAGCTTAAGTTTGACAAAGCTACGTTTAGTATTTGTTTGGCAGCCAACAATAATGAATGCTCCGCACAAATTTGTAAACATGGCTAAAACTGGTCATCATTATGTGATACAATACTTTCATTTGAAAGGTCTTAGTCCAACTAATATTAAAGCTGAGCTATATTCTGCTTTGAGGGAGTCTGTTCCTTTGTTTACAACTAAAATATTGGGCGGCAGAATTTAAGGGAGGTCATACAAGCTGTGAAGACGAACATCGCAGTGGTCAACCAAATGAGGTGACTAAGCCAGAAATTGCAAAGAAACTCCACAATATGGTATTGGATGACCATTGATTGAAAATGCGTGAGCTGGCGGACATCGTAGGCATTTCAAAAAGTGCTGTACATCACAAACTGACTGAAAATTTGGACATAAGAACGCTGTGCACATGATTGGTGCCATGTTTACACACAATGGAACAAAAACAGCATCATGAGGGTGTTTCAGTTGAGTGTTTGTTGATGTTTTGCTGCAATAAAGCCAAGTTTTTGCATGAATTCATAACCATGGATGAAACATGGGTTCATCACATCACACCTGAAATGAAGGAATAGCCAAAACAGTGGATTGAAAGGGGAGAATTGGCTTTAAAGAAGGCGAAGACAGTTCCATCTGCAGGCAAGATCATGGCGTCAGTCTTTTGGGATGCATGTGGGATAATTTGCATTGATTATATTAAAAAAGAAAAGCAATCAATGGCGAGTATTATGCGAACTTATTGCAGCGTTTGAGTGATGAAATCAAGCAAAAATGGCTGCATTTGGCAAAAAAGAAAGTTTTGTTTCATCAAGAAAATGCACCAGTTCACACATCCATTATCACCATGGCCAAAATCAATGAGCTAAAGTTTGAATTGCTTCCTCATGCACCCTATTTGCCAGATTTAGCCTCCTCTGATTATTTTCTGTTTCCAAACTTAAAGAAATGGCTTTGTGGTAAAAGATTTACCAACGAAGAAGAGTTGGAGTCTGCAGTTGATGGCTGTTTTGCAGAGATCGAGGATTCTCACTATAAACAGGGTATCAAAGCTATTGAATATTGCTTGGAAACATGTATCAAGCTGAAAGGAGACTATGTAGAGAAATAAGGATGTTTTTTCCCAAATTTTTTATGTTTTCTTTGTTAGGCCAGGTACTTCTGGGACAGCCCTCGTATCTCCTAAATTCCTAAATGGTATTTAAGGTGGGACAGTTTATATATAAAAGCTTAAGCACATAAGTGCAGCTAAACAATATGCTAAGAGATACTATTTTCATTTGCATTTATATGTGGGTATACCAGATTTCTGATTTTTAAATTAAAATTGAAAAAAAATAAAAGATGCTTATGTCTGTAAAGTATTTTTGGAGATACCATGTTCTGACCAAACACCATAGAATTACTTGAATTACGTATTCCTTTTGAACCCCTGATTCTTTTAGTAACTGTGTAATTCGGAGCCTAATATGTATTTTCCCTAAGTGAAAAGAACTTTTCTCAGCTACAAATGTGTTTGAAGAAAGTAAAACATGAATTAAAATTAATTTACAGCTAGGTAAGGTTTAGTAATTCACAAAATTGAGATAGGGAGCCAGTATGAAAATATTAGATCTCGTTAAATTGTGTACTTTAAGTCCAATAAGCCTTTTTGTAACATTAGCTATATCAAACTATTAGCTGTTCATGTACATTTTTCAGCATTTTAAACAATGCTTTTAAGTGCTATTCTTTAGTTTCTCCTGAACTAATGCATACAGTATGTAATATGAAGGCAGGTATATACGAAACAATTGACTCGATGGCATAGCCAGGATTTGTTTCTGGGATGGTTTTAAAATGTTTAGGTGTGTTTGCTACAGTTAAGCACATATTAGCATGACTTTGTTTATCTATAAGCATAAAGCAACTCCTGAACTGCTGCATTTATGGAATCAACATTTTGTGTATAATGGCTCGAAAACAATTTGTTGTGAGCTTTCAAATTTGGTTAAATGAGTAAAAAATTAAGAATACAGTAGAACCCCGGTAATTTGAGCTAAATGGGCTTGAGGCTACCTTGAATTACAAAAAACTCGGATTATACGGAAATATCACTACATCAGTGGGTAAATCACGAATAAAGGTTTAATGAGCACAATAATGGTTAAAAAAATAAATAAAAAGCAATTTAGTGCATACCTATGTTATATGTACATACATGGGCACACATTTCCAAGTTGCAAAAACATAAGTTACATTTTAAAGAAATTGTCAAAAGTTCTTTGTTTTTAAATAGAACCTCATTTTTAGCAGCAATGTTGTGCTATCTTCTAAGAAGCATGGTGTCAGTTGGAGTAGCTTCCGCTTGCTGCTCGATATAACTCAATACCACATCTAGCGCTGCCCTCTGTGTGAGTGATCATTGATACAATTTCTTCAGGCAATTCCTTGTTGCCACTGTCTTCAGTGAACTCACTAACCATTTCAACAATAGCAAGATTGGTCACTTCAAACTGTTCATTACTGTTCATCCATTCTGAAACCTCACTTGCATTCACATTTTCACATCCACCAAGCTTTTTCATCAATTCTGCCAATGGTAGACCATCTTCCTCTGTACTGTTGGTATCTGTTTCATTCTGTAAAATCTGGTTCAAAGAATTTTTTAGTGTCTCCATATTTATTTCAGACCATGAATTGGCTGTCCAGTAAACTACATCTTTTATCATAGTTCTTTTTAGAAATTCTTTGATGGTTTCTTCACCTTCTGTTGTATGTAGAAACGTCTGAAGCAAACAACGACAATATATTTTTTTTTTCCAAGCATTGTAAAACGCCTTGGTCCATAGGCTGTATTAAACTTGTCACATTATGGAGTAAGAACAATGCACAAATACCGTCACATTGTAATTCTTCCTCATTGGGGTGTGAACCAGCATTGTCAATGTCTTGCTTTGGAAGGCAAGAAGTGTTACTTTAGGTATCTTTTGGTCTCTGGAACAAAATCTTCGAAAAATCACTTCTTAAAAATATTTTTATCCATCCAAGCAGATTTTTGGTGGACATATGTAACAGGCAGTGCAGAAGCAGTGATATTTTTTAAAGCTCTAGGCTTAGCAGACTTCCCTGTTACCAGTAGCTTTAGTTTATGGTCTCCACTTGCTTTCGATGCAGCAAGAACTGTTAACCTCTCTTTACATTTTTTGTAGCCAAGGACAGCCTTCTCTTCTTTTGAGGCTAGAGTTTTAGATGGAAGCATTTTATAATTTAGTCCTGTTTCATCACAATTATACAGTTGATCAGGAATAAGATTTTCTTCTTGTATAATTTTTCTTAATTTCTCACAAAATTGTGTAACAGTTTGAGAATCTGCAGAAAGTTTTTCTTTGCAAATTTCAAACTGCCTTATGTCGTATTGCTTCTTCCACCTATCCAACCATTCTGAAAACTTGCAGTTAAATCATCACCACCTTCCTTTAACTCATTCCTAAAAAAAACAGCTTTTTCTTGCAGAATATGCCCTGAAATTGGATTCTCTTGTTGTGTTTGTTGAGTAAACCAAATGAACAAAGCTTCACTTGTTTTTTCATACTCAACATTTCTTCATTGACTTCCATTCAAATACGAAATAGAACACTTGTTAGATGAAAGCTTCTCAATTTTGTCTCTGTTTCTATGCCAATCTCCAACTGTTACTTCACCGACTCCATACTCAGCAGCAAGTTTGTTTAATGTTTCTCCTTTGTCCAATCTTTTCAAAGCCTCTAGTTTGGTATTCAACGACACAAATTTTCTATTACTTTTACCACTCATTGTAATTTATGAAATAAAACATTAAGAAACACACAGTTACATATGTACATACGTACAACACTTCAAAATTAACGTAACAAGTTGGGCTCACCACAGTACAGATGTTACTACACAACCACCTACATACAACAGTCTGCCTATTTTGTAAAATGTGTATTTTTACTTAAGCATATTTTAATGACCACTGTTGCTGAGTAGGGACAACAATAGGGGTAACAATAAGGATAGTGCACTGTATAACTGATTGTCAGGTGGTTCCAATTAATAAAGGATCAACAAAGCAAGAGCAAGCGCACTCCTCGAAACCCAATGGTACCTGTCCATCTGTAATAGAAATGCATTAGCAGTCTGAGGCCAATGTTATTTCTGTGCATTGTGAACAAAACCCTAAGTGGGACAGTATTACCTGTATTGTACATGGAAAATTGAAAGAAAGTTCAAAATGTAACGCATTTGGAAATGCGTAAAATGTACATGCGGACAATGTATAAAAACAGGATTTTACTCTAGTTTTATGTAAAATTTAAATTTTCTTAAGACCAGCTCGAATTACACAGAACTTTGAAATATAGTGATTGTCCTAAAATTTACAATTTTTAGACATGTTACTGCAGTAGGATTTTGAAATTGTCTATGTATGAGTTTGAGAAGGATTTGTGGATACATTTAGAATTTGGTTGAGGTAGTACAAAATTAAAGGTGAATTACGAGAGCATTTGAAAAATGTATAACTTTTAGCTGATCTGCTGTCAGTGCAGACTTTATGCTTTTTATATAAAAGATTGAACATTTTTTACCCATTTCAAAGTGGGTGAAATCTGCACAAAATTTAGAATAGTTTATATGAAGAGTTAAAAATGTAAGATTTTTAGGATTATTTCCTCAAACTTTAATGATAAATATTACAATGCTGCCAAATTATTTCCACTGCAGAATGAATTCACCTGATATGAATCTAGGGTTATGCAATTACTACATAGCCCAGAGTACATAGAAATCAACAAAAATCCATTAAAAGAATGCACCAAGTTACTCCAAAACACATTGATAGAAACCAAAACATTAACAAAAGCCGAAAAATCCAGAATTAAACCAGATTTTCCCACCATACCTAGGTTATATGCACCACCAAAAATACACAAACTCAGCAACAAAATGAGGCCCATAGTGAATAACATAAACTCTCCCACATATAAACTATCAAAATGGCTTTCAAATACCTTCAACTCCATGCCTGTGTTCAAAAGTCTTAAGTATAAAAAATTCATTGGAATTAACAATATATCACCCACAGATATGATGATATCATTTGATGTTACTGCACTCTTCCCAAGCATACCAAAACAAGAATTATTACCACTTCTAGAAACTTGGATATTAAACAATGGCACACCTAGAGTACAAACAGAAGATTACTTAAAACTAACAAAATTATGTCTGGACCAGAATTTCTTTTCATTCCATAACAAAATCGGTAAACAAAACACAGGCCTAACTATGGGAAACCCCCTTTCACCATTTTTAGCAGAACTATATATGAGCCATTTTGAATGTTATATTACTAAATCTTTCCCACATCTATTCAAAACCTGGTATAGGTACATAGATGATATTTTTGCTATTGTTCCTAAAAAACTTTCAGAAGATGCTTTGAAATTATTGAATTTACAAAAAAGATCTATCAAATTCACAATAGAAAAAGAAGAAAATGGCCAATTACCTTACCTAGACATCAGGATCATCAGAAATAATGCACACAACAAACTAACATTTGGCATTTACAGAAAATCCAACTCACACAGAAAATTATATTAAAAACAATAGCTACAATCCTACAAGCCACAAACATGCAATTTTAAATAGTATTACAAACAGGTTAGTACATATACCATTGGAGAAAGAGGAATACCAGAAAGAATACCAACACATTATCCACATAGCCACTATGAATGGATACCAGAAAAAAACAATAGTTAAGAAGATAAAAAAAAGTTCGAAAGACAGAAATACATCCAAAAAACGACTACTTTACTCAGACAACGAAAACCACAAGCATATAGGAAATTCACTTATCACCCTTGGACACATCATAAATTTCAAAGGATTTTCAAGAAATACATCACCCTGTCTCCACAGAATAACCACAATATACAGAAACTACTATGCAACAGAACAAAAGATCCTATCCCCAAGGATAAATCAGCTTGTATATATCAAATAGTTTGTAATGACTGTAACCTGGTATACATAGGAAAAACCAAAAAAAATCTTGAAATAAGACTTATAGAGCATATGAGATGCATTTACCAAAAGCAGTCAGATAAATCAGCAGTAGCACATCATTTCTGGTCTTCAAACCATGAAATCACTGCAAACATAAAACTCTTAAAACCGATCAACAGCAGCAATGAATTGGACATCTGGGAAAAAATACATATCGTCAAACACAGGAATCACCTAATGAATTTCGAACTGCCGCCACCCAGCAGGCTTTGGAGGTTCATCAGCCCAGCACCAGAGAACACCACTAACCACACACATTCCCCAGACAATAACTGGCAAAATCAGTTGAAAACATGCTGATGATGGGAGCAAACCGTCTCCCAAAATGCGTTCAAGTAAGAACATTTTAGTGATGTAGTGTAACAAGCTTCAACTCTCTTTATTTTAAATTGTGACACATCACTGTTACTAGCTTTTAAATCTTCAAAATTAATTAATATTCACATAGTTTGCTTTCCACTCAAGGGATTCCACTAGTTTTGACGTATAAAGTGAATACTGGCATGAGAATATAACTGCAGAAAAACCGAGAGAACACCGTGTTCACTTTAGATGAAGAATGCTAGTATGATAAAGTCTACAGAATAACTTTATGCCGAAGTGTATTCACTGCAGTAATTAAAATTAACAAGAAGTGTATGAAACAATTTTTGTGTGCACTGTCCACATCTGATAATAGCTATTTTTGCAATTATTTCAGTGTCCTATTAAGCCGAAACAATATTATCAGTGAATTGAAAAAAAATTTCCAGAACTTCTAGAATTATCTGTATACAGTAAGTGCGTGGTGTCAGTTCAGTGGCAAATATCATGACTTCAAGATGATGCAAGCATTTGGCAGATGCATTTTGTTATATATATGGACAGTTTATCAAGGCAAGGGCAAATAAGTACCACCTAAAATAGTGGTGTTCTGTGTGATGCCTACAAATCATATTTCAGCATTTCTGTTGGTTATTTTGATAAGCATTGGTCACCTAATGTCAGCTATGAAAACTGCAGACGAACCCTAGAAGGTCAGAGAAATTAGTATTTTTTATAGTATTGAAATAATCTGTTAGCTTAAGTAAAACAATGTAACTAGCATATGTTAACACTTTTATTTCTATACAGTATGGTACAGAGGGGAAAAAAGAACCATGAAGTTCGACATCCCGAGAATTTGGCGAGAACCTACTGACCATTCAAACAATTGCTACTTTTGCATGGTGGATCCTTTGAAATGTTGTACTGGGAAGAATGCACAGGATGTGATATACCCAAATATTCCTTCATCTATTTTCCGGCCCCACTTGGTCCTGAGCTTCCAGCACCTACTCCTCCAAAAAGTCTGCTGCAATCATCCACTTCAGATTATGGACACAAAGTTGGAGATCCTGAATACATTGGGGGAATTGGAGATGATGAAAGAAATCCTTATTATCCCAACCAGAGAAGCCTTAACGACTTGGTCTTACCAAGTCCATTGCTGAAATTTTGACTTCTAGGCTAAAGCAGTGAGACTTGTTAGATAAAAGTGTACTTGTCACAAGTCAGAGAAAACGTCATCAAGCCTTTTCAAGTTTCTATACTTGTCAAGATGTGCTCTGTTTCTGTCACAATGTGTCTGGTTTGTTTGAAGCCATTGGAATACATTGCAATCCAAATAAGTGGCACTTTTTTATTGACAGCTCGTCCTGAAGTCTTAAAGCCGTATTACTCCATAATCGGAATACATATCCATCTCTTCCCCTGGCTCATTCTGTGTACCTCAAGGAGGAGTACAATAGCATCAACAATGTAGTAAAATCATTGAAATATAATGAATATGGCTGGGAAGTAATTGATTTTAAAATGGTGGCATTCTTTATGGGTCTCCAAAGTGGGTTTATCAAATTTCCTTGCTATCTTTGCCTTTGGGATAGCAAAGGACACCAAGGTGCACGATCACAGATGACACTGGGCAGAGTACTGAGAGTTCTCTGTGGGCAACAGCAAAATCAAGTGGGAACACTAGTAAATCCCAGCAAAGTGTTGATGTTATTACTCCACATCAAAATGGGCCTTATGAAGCAGTTTATTAAAGCTTTATCTAAGGAGTCAGTAGCCCTCCAATACCTTAGAGACTCCTTCCCTAAGTTGTCTGAGGCAAAGGCCAAAGCTGGCATATTCATTGGACTGCAGATAAAGGAGATAATGAAGTGTGCAGAGTTCCCCAAGATGCTTAATAAGACAGATAAAGAAGCCGGAATAGTTTTCTTGTATTTGTAAGGTTTCATGGACAATCACAAAGCTGAAAACTGTGTGTAACTAGTTGAAATTATGGTACAGAATTTTGTTAAAATGGGTTGTAGAATGTCACTTAAACTCCATATGCTTGATGAACATCAAGAAATTCAAGGAAAACATGGGAGCCTACTTGGAGGAGGAAGACGAATGCTTCCACCAAGATATATTGGACTTTGAAGTCGTTATCAAGGACAGCATAATGAGAACATGATGGGGACTTATTCATGAAAGTGTTTTGCAGTATAGTTTAAAATCTCAGAAGAAAAAAAACATTCACTTTTAATTTTTTGTGGCCTCTTTAAGTATTTTTCACATTAATTTCAAAGCACAAACATATTTAAAATGAAGTGAGTACATTTAAAAAGACAAATATGACAGAAATTTAAATATATCAAAGTGGTGGTTACAAAAGCAAAGTTTGTTAATAATAATTGCCATTTAGACATAAGCAACCAGAAAATAATCTTATTTCCAAGGACAAAAATAGTATTACATAGTGTAATTACATTCACATCAACTTAGAAACAAAGAAATTCAATATATATGCATCTCCACAAGAAGTTTCAAAATATGGAAGTCCTGGGCATGGAAAAAAAGTTTGTTGAAAAATAATTATTATTTTCTGATAGAGAGACATAAGAATGTGAAAAAAACAGCTATTACCCAAGGACATAAAAAAATATTTTTTGTTACAGTTGTACAATCAATTGTACTATGTAAATATCCTTGTCTTATTGTCAGTGATGTGCATGCGGAAATCTTAGAGATTGCTGAAATGGCAATGACTGAAGTTTCAGTATGTTATAAAGTCTGTGACGAGTTGTCAAAATTTACATTTGAGGTGTTTTCAAAAAGTATTGAACCTTTGGTTGCCAAAAATACACTTATTGATTTGGAGGTCCAAAACACTAATCCTCTTCAAAGTAGTCTCCTTGTTGATGGATACACTTCTCCCAGTGCTCGCACCATTGTTGGAAGCACTTCTGAAATGCAGTTTTTGAATGGTGAGCACCAGGGCCATTGCATTCTACATGATGCCTTCTCTTGACTGAAATCGGATTCCTTTCAGTTGACTCAAATCAGATTCCTTTCAGTTGACTCAAATCGGATTCCTTTCAGTGGCATTTTCAGCTTGGGAAATAGCCAAAAGTCACGCAGAGCCATGTCAGGTGAGTAGGGAGTCTGACAAACCACAGAAATGTTGTGTTTGGTGAAGAAAGTCTGAATCAAATTCGTAGAATGGGCGGGTGCATTATCATGATGGAGCTGCCAAGTGTTTGTTGACCACAGATCCAGTCGTTTGTGCCACAGAGCATCCTGAAGGCAACTAAGGATCTCCTGATATTAATCCTTTGTAATGGCTTGGCCTTGTGGTGCGTACACATGATGCACCACACCATAGGAGTCAAAGAAAATGGTCAGCATGACCTTAACTTTGCTGCAGACCTGCCGTACTTTTTTGGCCTCAGGGATGACGGATGTTGCTACTGTGATGACTGCATCTTGGTTATTGAGTCGTAGCCATAAATGCATGTCTCATTGTCTGTGATCATGGTGTTCAGAAAATTGGGGGTCACTGTTTGCATTGGCCAGCACGTCCTGTGCAATGTCCAGACGCCATTACGTCTGCTCCACTGTTAGCAGCTTCAGTATGAATTTCATGGACACTCTCCTCATGCCCAAATCCTTGATCAAAATTGAATGTACTGATCCAATCCTTATCCCTGTCTCGTTTGCAAGTTCTTGGACTGTGATATGATGGTCCTGCAAGACCAGAGTCTGCACTTGCTCAATGACATTGTCATTTTGGCTTGTTGAGAGCCTTCCTGAAATGTGTTTCGCTGTCCACTGATGTGAAGCCATGTTTGAAGCGGTTGTACCACTCTTTTATCTGCAAGGTGCTCATGGCATTGTTCCTGAAAGCCTGTTGAATCATACGAATGGTTTCCACTTGGGTATTGCCAAGCTTTTGGCAAAATTTTATGCAATATTGCGGTTCCAGTTGTTCCATCATTTTACCAAAAACTGAAATCCAATGACCGCTCACTACACTTATCACTTGTAGGCAACTGCCAGTGACTGATGCTTTCTGCGGGCGGGGAAAAAATTCATGATTGCACATGAATGTCTTTTCCACATCTCTGCCCAAGGAAATCTCCTGTGCTTAATTGGTTTATGTGGGAAAAAATAAGATTTGATATGTTTTGAACATACCTCCTAAGATGTTCCCCTTATGTATTTGTACATGCAGAAGAAGTATCCACCAGGAGCTGGCAATACATAACACATGTATTGTATTTGGAGGTATAATTTGTACAGCTAGTTTTTCAGGATCAAGACCCTCTTCCTGCAATAGATCTTTTACAGACACCTTGTTAGTATGAATGCCATACTAATCAAATTACAGAAGATTATGTCTCTTGAAAAAGGAAGGAACTCTTCTTTCAGAAATTAAGTAAGAAATACATGTGTCATTTTACCTGATGAACTCCATCTAACAATGTAGTTGTTGAAAATATTTTCCTGTACTTTGTCACTTATACCAGCATGCTCATGTAGAATCACGAATCATTTCTGTAAAAGGTTTCCAATTTGTGATATTATAGGCATAATTGTGCATGAATGTGTTGTTGCCCCCTTTTGACTACACGTTACCATGAATATGAGGAGTTCCTTTAATCTCCAGTGTCCTTCCCATGGGCATTTCTTTATTGAACCCCATTCATCAGTGTTGTACATTCACTAATTGCTGAAAGTAGTCATTATGTCATTGCTTCCTCTTTTAAAGCCTCTATTACAGCATTATGCTGAACTGTATCACATACCTGTTGGTTTGTCTTAAAAGAGGTCGCCTTCCGACTTACAATTTTAAAATGTTTCTTGAAGCAGTGCAATGAAGAGGGGCTGGCAAAACACCTCCATCCATTCCTGATTTATGAGCTTTTGTGACTGCAATTTTCTGTAAGTCATGATCCTTAACTATTTCATTCATTGATCTCCGTTCCAAGAATACATTACATGTGTGCTTATCTATTTGTTTCCTTTGATCTACAATTTTCTGCTGGCGTTCAACTTTTCTTTCATTTTACATAACTGTCGTTCACTTGTGAGTATATATAAGTATGTTTCATGGAGGACCACATGCTATATTGTGATGTTTAGTAGACCTGGGAATTAACCAATAACCACTTTGACCTTTTCTGCAAATAAAATTACTCTTGGTTTCTTTCCTGGAAATAGTGCATATCTAGGTTACGATTGTGGCCAACTACCGGTCCCAGATTCATAATCGGTTTCAAGCAACTACATACATTGTTTTTGTACACATCTTTGTGTTCATTAATGTTATTTTGATAGTTTTATAAACATCACCATCTCCGATGTCTATTGTTGTACTATTTTCATACTTGTTCCACTAGTTCCATTTATTTATCATAGAAGCATCTATGTATCTTTCCAATTCAAATATTGCAATAAGTATTTTGCCACATGGAGCAAATTCATCTTATCACATGCAAAACAGGTACAATGCGCATGGACTATGAGAGACTGGATAACTGGTCAGTAGCTTGTCTGCCATCAATCGATGACATAACAGCTGCCAGTAAAATGATTTACCAGATTAACCATTTGTAAATGGCTGTGATGCGTACTATAATTTGCCACAAGTTACACAATTCTGAATAGTTATAGATTCAGCAATGCTCCATCCACCATTACCAGAATATCCAACATTTTTATCTGCCCCTTCTGAATGTTTGCTTGTTAGCCTAAACAAAAGAAGGAGATAGCAAAGAAAGCTCTTTTTATGAATAACTTGTAGGATATACGAGGTGTGGCAAGTGAATAATGAGACTGGTATTAGAAATGTGATTTATTGCAAACAAAGTTACAACTAACCTTTATCCCCTTCAACATACTCCCCTCCCCTATCTATACACCGCTGCATACGTGTGTTCCATTGTTCAAAGCAATGCTTTAGGTCATCCATTTTCACCCTCTTCAACAACTCTGCTGTTTTTGCTTTTACCTCTTCAACAGACTGAAAATGTGTTGCCTTAAATGCACTTTTCACTTTTGAGAACAGATAAAAGTCACAGGGAGCCAGATCTGGTGAATACGGAGAATGTTCAAGCACAGGAATGCGCTTGTCCGCTAAACACTGTTTTACAGACACAGCATTGAGGCCTGGCAAATTGTCTTGATGCAAAATCCATGCATCGTTCTTCCATAAATCCGGTCTTTTCTTCCTTACTCTTTCCCTCAGCTTGATTGGGACTTCTTTGTAGTATTTCTGATTAACTTTGACCCTCAGACAACCATTCAGTCATGTTAACATCCCTGATATCAGAAAAAAAAAAATAAAGATCAGCATTGCCTACAGTTTTGACATGGCCATTAGTGCTTCCGAAAACCGTTTGTGCCATTCAAAAACTCATGGATATGACATAGTATTATCACCAAACACCTCCTTTAACATATGAAAACATTCCATTGGTGACTTTTTTAATTTCACAAGGAATGTCCTGCTTGATTTTTAAGTTCACCATGTTCATGGCTCTACTACAGAACGTCCTCTAACCAAGGTTCAAAGGCAAACTAAAGCAGACAGAAAGACAAAGGAAACAGTGGCTGCTCTTGAAGGTTCAAGGTCAACTGCATTCCAATACCAACCTCCCCCCATGCAGCTGCGCGATAGGAGGTGCGCAGTCTTGTTATTTAATTGCCACACCTCGTGTATGCATGGCATTTTCTAAAAAAAGAGCTCTATCAACAGTTTTATCATTTTTGTGATTTGACAGTCATATACTTACTATTTCGATTTCATCATTTTCCTAATCTGTGTACAAAAAACTTAAAAAGTAAATATTGAAAATACTAATTTAAAAAGTGAATAAAATATGCAAAGTGTTTTTGCACAGCTTTTTAGTTCAGCTGAAAATAAAAGAAAGAAAACTTTTTTGATAGCATCCTTTTTGCAAACCACCATTAATATGAAAATTAATGGTAGTGGGTATAGATAGTCATGTAATTATTGATACATATCATATTTCCTTCTGTCCTCTCTTCTCCCTTCTTTCTTTCAAGTTAAATGCCAAATGCAAAACATATCTTGTTGACATCCATGCATGTCAATCACTATTTATTTTATCTGGGCCCACCCTGTTCTTTGCTACAATCTTGATAGCACAGCAAGATTTGAATCTAAGTAAACCCCAACATAGCAATTTTGAGTAGTGTTGATCATTGCTTTAACCAATCAAGCTTAAAAACCTAGGATCAGGTAGCAGTAGCACAAGTCGTGTTTCAGTTAAAAATACCTTGGATAGAAAATTTTCCCAAAATGGAAGGAAAAGTTTTGTTACTTGACTAAGTTACACTTATATGTGATTATGATCCATAAGTCATTTACTGATGTCAAAATTGTAAGCTGCAATCTTTCATAAGGATTAATTCTGCAGCTGAATGTAAAGGTTAATAATCTTGTAATAAAATGTTATGCTTCACCAAAATGTTACTTGTATATTTGCTAATATATATTTTATTATATTTTTGTTTTTCAGTGGCTTTTTGGTGCGTAAAAACAGTTCACTGCATGAGGACATCTACCGGAATCTAAACACAAAGTAAGTTCTAAGTTATCTTACTAAAGAAATACAGTTGTACCTTTAGAAAATTAATTAGCAAGATTCTTTAAGCTATACAAACATTTATACAGGAATAGTTTTGTGTTTGTACTTCTGTGACCTAGCTATATTCTGTATATAATTTAAATCATGTGCATTTGTAAACATATTTTAAAGCTTTTAAATGCTTTGCTACTGGACTTTAAGCATGATGATTGAAATTAATATGAAGCTAGAATCTAGTGATTCTCTAAATCAGATGTTCCCAACGTTTTTGGACTTGCACAGCCTTTTTCAGAATCATTTTCTATGGTAGAGCCCATTAGGCCTACTCTATGTCTTGCAAGTTAATAGTGTGTAAGAGTAATGTCATTTGGGGAGACGTAATATTCAGCTTGGCAAATTTCCATTCAGAATTCAATTTGTAGTTTTACTTTTATTCTACCCTTTGTTCTTTATTCTCTCCAGTGTGTATTTATTTTATTTTTCCTGAAGTGTTCATGGGGTGCTTGAGAAATGCAGTCTGTGCAAATCAAGTTTGGAAATCCCAGCTCTAAAATTTGAAGAACTTATCAGCATCTTTTACATATATAATATTCTTGGTAATCCAGCTATTTCTTGCAACTGTATATGTCATCTTTCTCATGCCAGATGATCTTGTACAGCTTCTTTGATTTCTATGACATTTGGAAACCTCCACAAGGCCAATTTCTGGTTAAAGGAGCAGTCTACAATAAAATAAAGTTGTTTTTAATTAAACAGATTGCATTCCAGTCAAAATCATGAAGCAGTACAAATAATGTAGCTCATAGATGAAATAGTAAACTCTTCCAGGCTGGAAGGCCGTGTTCTATGGGTATAATTGTTTACACCCAATGTTAACGATGCCAACTGGGCGGAAAATGCTTCAACATTTATAGCACATGCCAAGGTCAGAAGTGGCACATGATTGGTGTGTGTGCTGTGGCATGCTATTGCTGGTATCTATATGCGGTGAAATTAAACTTTCCTCTTTTTTATTGATGTTGTTGGAATGCTTGTATATTTCAATCACTTCTCTCGAAGTCTAGCATGATAATATTTTTTGTTGCTTATACTTTCATGTCTTCATAGAGGATATTATGACCCATATTGACAAAATATTTGGCGACTGCAGATTTATCTGTTTGTGCAAGATGGCAATGTTGCTTATGCTCTGTTATTTGAGTATTAATGCTGCTTTTAGTTGTTCCAATATAAACAGAACCACACAAGCAAGATATTCTATATACCCCTGGAACACATAAGGAGTCTCTTTTATCTACCCATAGACTACACATGGCCTTCCAGCCCAGAAGACTTACTGTTTTATGTATTAACTCTGGCTATTAAAGCCTTTGTACTTATTTAACATAGTTTGAGATCAATCAAGTTTTTTAAGTTAGAGTACACTAAATGAGAACAGGATGCATTGTAAAATAGTTTGATTGTTTAAAATGCTGTGGTGTTGTATTTTTTCATGTGCAGAAGAAGAAATTAAAAAAATTATATACTTTGGTATTTTATCTAATAAAGAAACTTACAGCAATGATTCAGAGCATGGACACCAAAGGTTTTAGTCCATCCATAACATCTGTAGTATGTTCAGAACATACAAGGGAGAATTGTTAAGTCCATGACTTTGACAAGAGATAGCGTTCTAATCACAGGATTCTTGTTTGCACCAAAGTCTTACATCTATTCTGGGTATAATCGCAGAAATTCATCACCATTTGTTTCTTAGAACATTTTTGAGAGCGTCTAAAATAAGCAGATGTGTGTTGCTTCGTAGAAAATGGAGAAAAGTGAATTTTGTGTTCTGATAAACCACTACTTTTTGCATGGTAAGAAGGAAATGGAAGAAAAGCTGAACAAGTATTATGGGGACTCTGCTCCATCACATGGAATGGTTCACAAGTGTTTTACAGAAATTCGATGTGGCCATTTGAGCACAAGAGATGCTGTGCGCACAGGACTGCCGGTTGAGGTTACAACAGAAGAAATGATGAACAAAGTTCATGATATTGTATTGGAAGACCGCCAATACAATAGATAGCCAAGACCGTAAACATCTCGAGTGAATAGGTTTATAACATTCTGCACGAATTTTTGGGTATGAGGAAGCTGTCAGCAAGATGGGTGCCGCAACTGCTCACAGTTGAGAACAAGCGGAATCATGTGACAGGGATGTTTGAACAAGTTCCAGTGCAACCCAAATGAGTTTTTGCGGTGTTATATCACAGTTGATGAAACTTGGATCCATTACTATCAACCTGAAAACAAACAATGATCAAAGCAGTGGATTTCCTTCGGTGAACCTGCTCCAAAGAAATCGAAAACCATTCCGCCGGCAGAAAAAAACATGGCAGCTGTCTTTGGGATTCACAAGGGATGATAGACATTCACTACCTGGAAAAGAGTAAAACGATCACAGGTTTGTATTATGCCATAATGCTGGATCAGTTTCACAAGGAATTGTTAAAGAAATGACCCCATTTGGTGAAAAAAAAGTTTATCTTTCACCAGGATAATGCACCTGCACACAAGTCGGCCATTGCCGTCGCAAAATTTGCGGAATTGGGCTACGAACTGCTACCTCACCCACCATATTCTCCAGATTTGGCTCCGAGCAATTTCTTCCTTTTTGCAAACCTGAAAAATTGGCTTGCTGTTAAGAAATTCATGTCCACTGAACACATTATGGCAGAAACAACCTCATATTTTGCAGACTTTGAAAATTCATATTTTTTCGAAGGGTTTAAAAAAATTGGAGAAGCATTGGATGTGTATTGAATTGAAAGGAGACTATGTTGAGAAATAAAATTGATTTTTTGGAAGAAGTTATTTTTTTTAAAAAGTCACTGACTTATCAATTTGCCCTTGTATCTATGAAATAGATTTTAAGGAGTCATGAGTGTCAAGAGTGGCTATGGCATCAGTAAGACCTGTAATGTCTTGGAAACTTAAAAGGACATTTGAGAAATATGGCAAACAATGACCTGATGGTTGTCTATACAAAAAGTGCATAATGCACTTAAAGTTTAGAATTTTGTTTTTTGGACTGCTCCTTTAATTATAATGCTAACACTTGTTAAAGAGATCTTTAACTTATATGTGTATGAGTAATTTAATATACTTGTGTGTGCTTTATTGTTAATAGATTCAATGTATACTTATCTTGAACTGACAGTACTTCCTTATGTGGTGGATTACTTCTAATGTCCATGGCCTTGATTTGATTTCTGTCTTTTTATTTCTCTGGGAATTAATGTGATAGCTTTTCTCTCCACTCAACACATCAAATTCTTGATTCCATTCTTTGAAATTACAAACTTTTCTAATAGCAAAATAATTGAAGCTTGTGTTGGAAATAGCTGTGATATAACACTCCTGAAATGATTAATATTCTAAGGCAATCTTACAGCTGGATATTTCTGCTTCTTGCACAGGATTAGTATTAATTAGCTTGCTTCTCACTTTGAACAGCAACATTTGCAATGAATAGTTATTACTGTTGCAGTTTGTTCTTGGAGATTACACACAACTCTCTACACATGTGATACAGAATGATATGAAAATTGAAGTACATTTTTAAATTTATTATCAGTTAATAATGCAGAAGAGCATTGGATATTGTTTATTCATATGGTCTCAGTTATGATACTTGAACATTTGCTCATAAAACAGTCATTCAAATGTGCCATAATCTTCAGCCGTATACATACATCATGTTCTCAGTAAGTGTAAAAAAATGCTTTGAACTATTGATTTTCCTTGTAATAATTAATGGAAGAGTACTTGCAAGTTTGTGATTTCAGAAAAAACAAATCTGTATGCCACTTTGTCTCTCATTTATATCATCAATCTGTGTCATGTCATGTCAAAGATGCATAGCATATATGTTTTGACATTTGGAACAAAGTTACTCTTAAGATATAACTTCAAAATTTATACTTAAATAGCTGCATATATAGGGGAATCTTCTTATCTTGTGGATTAGTAGCAAGGCAAACCTATTACAATGCAAAATGCAGGTGCTTTCAAGCAAACTACCATGTTCACCAGCCTCTCTCATAAGGGCATAATGTCTTTATTAAAGTGCTCTGTTAGCCCAGTGTTTGCCACAGTTGATCACCATGGTAAAGGTCTGTAGTTAGAATCATGAATTTGAATGCTCTCTTGGAGCCTCTTTCCCATTTCTGTGTTTCAAAAATCTTATAGCGTATGTTGCCTATCCAAATACAAGTACATAGCACATGCTAGAGATTGAGTGTGTTTAAAAAATATGGTCCCATCTATTCATTCTTACTGTGGAACAACACTTCTGAATAGAGAGTATCTGGAAATGCTGTTATTGTGCAGCAGAGTGCAACAAGGGCATGTTATGTATGTCAACAGCAATTTTTGCACCGGATCACATGTTTCTGAACCGTCTTCTACATCTAGGAACAGTACACAATACATTTCATCCACAAAGACATCACTTGGTCTGTGACGAGGCAACGATGGAATGTGTGACTGACTATGCTATTTATCATACACATTGTAGTACGAGGGATGTTTATAGGCATTTTATTTAACACACAATCTTCCACATTCACAAAATTACATAATACAAAGTTCCATCCTTACCATATGCATCTACACAAAGAGTTGTAGTACTCAGATCATGGGCAGAGAGTGGCATTTGCTAGATGAATCGTAAAATGAACCAAACAAGATTCACATGTTTAGTCAACTCTGTTATTCACAGATGATGCAGTATTATGCAACCCAGGCCAAGTATGAGCACAAAAATAGCCAAATATGTAGTATTGAAATAACATAGATCCTCAGTGGATGTGAGAGGGAGCCTTTCAGGTCCAGTGGGTTAATGTTGGAATAGCATCAGTGCCACTTATTCAAAATGGGAGATTGGACGGTATGAACCATTAGGCTGTCCAGCACATTCACCCACTATTTAACTTAATAGGCTTTTACATTGGTTCATTTTTGGTGTTTTTTTGTTTTTGTTTTTGTTTTTTTATCCATGGTTTAAGTCTTGGCTGTAGCATTGAATTGTTTGTTTGATTCAATTCTCCAATATAGCACATATACACAGCCTGTATGAAAGAAATTTATCAAAGCACAAATGAACCCTAAGGGTTGAATTCATAGTCGTCACTTATTTCAAGGAAGTGCTTAAGCAGCGATTTACAGTACGCAGATGCTACTCTTTCAGGCAAATAAGGAAATGCATATTCATATAAGGAAGCTCTGGCCTTCACTTATATGCAATAAGGAGAGCCAACGTCACCTTACATCAACTGCGTACAATGGAGGTTAATGATAATAGCGATTTCGTGGAGTATATGGAATTTCATAACAAAATTGTACTGCGCATTAATAAACGTATTTGCAGAATTCACTAACGTGTAGGGATGCTGAATTTAAGAAACTATATCGGTTTACGAAAGCTGCTGTTGTAATAATCTAATGCCTCTGCTAAACAACTTAACCTTAACAGAGGTTGTGAAGTTGCAACATGAGGCAGGTTTACTTGAAAAGATAATGCATAGAATCTCAGTGCTATAACACAATCCATATGTTTTCTGTTCAGACATTTTCCCATTTATATTGCCCAAAATCCTTAGGTCCATAGAAAACAAGATTCCAGTGCATTTATTCAGAATTGTTTAATAAAACCTAAAAATAAAATACAGAAATATTTTTGCAATAAATAAAGTACATCTCTGCAGCGCTTTTCTTGATGAAATTGCCTATTTTGCATAATCACTACGACTGCAATTGATCATTTTAACAAGTCACATGTCTTTACTATTAATTCACAAATATACATTGGGTTATCCAATCTTGAACAGAGGTTTACCGATTTCGCATATAAAACCGCTGTTCAAACCAAACATTGTAAGTTATTGGCTGCTTTGCATTTCTTCTTACTGCTAGATGGTGTAGTAATTGCATTTGTGATTTGCTTCCAAGCATGAATATACACAGTGTGCAGATTGTTGTAAATGCTTCTAGCTACTAACACTTTACACTAAAAAGTCTGGTTTTCAGTTTTAAAACTGTCCATGAGTGAATACCACTTGCCAGTACATCACACAGTGTCCGATTGCCTGCATTCTACGATGTCTTTAGGTTTGTTCCAACATACGGTTCTGAACGGGTTCCGAACTAATTCCAACACATGCTAATGCACATGCGCCAGTCCGGTACGCTCACAGAACTAATTCGGAATTTTGTGTGGTTGGAACACTACTTGAACCGTTCGCGTTCTGTCACGGCCTTCTTCATTGCACGGTCAATCAGAAGACGATCAAATATCTACGTTTACAGTGTTGATGAATGAAATCAAACTCCGCCGATACAAACGACACATACGTACATCGTAAGCGTTTCTTTCATACTGATTCCAGTCCTAATATTCGAGCAAAAATAAATCGCGTTCGTTTATCAGCTTAAAGCCATTGATACTGAGTTATTGCAAATAACAATTGTAATATATAGATATTATATTTAAACCAGAACCCGGAAAAAGTAATTTAACACAATTCCAATTTAACATTAGGTTTCCTGCTACAGAAACTTCTAAACACAATATTTAATTTAAAACTCCAATACTCTGAGACAATGACACCCCACATAAATTCTATTCCGAACGTAATGCAAATAATACAAAACTACATGGTACCAATGTATGCTTATGATCAGGGTTAGGATTTTTAGTTGCAAATTTCAGATGAAAAAAGGAAGGGAAAAGGTGCTCAAATAAGGTGAAAAAAGGCACAATAAGGTGCTGGTTTATTTAAGGGGATGCACAACTGAAATTGCTATTTTCTAAACTATCCATTCAATTGGGCTGAAATTTTTATTTCTTTATATATAATTGTTTTGTGAATTATAGCCCAGTCTTAATAATTCTCGGAACTGCGCGGTTGAGGTTATTGTCGTCTCTGCCTGCCCAGGCTTCGTCTCCACGCAAACAGATGACGTCTCTCACAGCAACAAACCCACATTCACGAACAGCAGGCTACTGATTCTGGTGGGATAAAATCACTCACTGTCAATTGCATTATTGTGGGCTACTTTACAGCAGTAAAGTGAGAGAAAGAGGTTTTCGTCGAACACAATTATTTTCCATTGTTGCGGGTGTGCTTTCAATTCCCGCGCGGCGTTTACTGAAAGAGGTAGACTTACTATTCGCACGTACACAGCAAGCTGAGGAGACGTTAATTGAAAGTTAAAGAATAAATTGGAATGAAACTTAAAACAAAAAAGGGGATTATGGGCATGGTTGGGGGGAAATGGTATAAAGGTGCCAAAAAGGGGTAAAGGTCCCAAAATAACGGAATAATGTTTAAATGGAAATAATCCTCTTCTTCGGAAGTCGATGCATCATTAAAAAGATCACTGTGACCTTCTAAATCACTCATTATTGTTATCTTTGAACACTGTTTTGCTCCCTGGCTTTGTTAGACGTTTGTTCTTTTCCTCAAGTATGTCGCCATACTACTCAACAGCGAGCAACTGCTTACCAAACACCTTTGCTATTCCGTATTGAGAAATAAACACGAATGGAGGAATAAATTACATATTCAAATTTATTTTCTACTGAATACAGAGAGTATGTCGCTTTTTCAATACTCTCTGTCGGGTTTGTTCCAAGCGATTAGAATCGATTCTGAATTAACTGAGTATGCGCTGTAGACCAAACAATCTGCGCATGTCTGGAATTTTTAGTTCCTATTCTTAATCACGAACCGATTTCACTCGTTCCGAACTAGTTCCCAAATACATTGGAACAGCAAACTGGAAATTCAGAATTGGTTCTGAACTGATTCTCTGTCGTGTTGGAACGCCACTTAGCTACTGCGCACACTCAGATAATTCGGAATCGATTCTGAATCGTGTGGGAACAAACCTTTTGTATCTCAGCACCAATGTGTTTAGTTGGTTTCTTTCCTGCTTGCTGTATTTTTCTTTTGGTATGTTTTCGACTTAACTAATGTAACTATATAGCTAATACTACAAATCCTTAACTAAATTTACAATCTTCTTGCTTTTAAATTAAATTTAACCAATTAATAAAAGTACCATTTAAAACTCGCAAACTTCTCCCAAGTTCTCAACAGTGTTATGAACAAAACAACAACAAATATGGAAATGGTGGCTGGCTATGTGGTCACTTGCATGTTCGTTTACACATTCCTTTGTGCATCCGAGTGGCTGTGAAACAGAGGAACCACGTTGCCATATGTGCTTCGAAAATAAGTAAGCGTTTAACACTGAGAATATAAGTACTGTCTATGTATACCAAATGGTAATAAGCGTTTCCTTATCAGAAGGAAATACTTATTGCTTAAGCATCTCCTTTTCACATAAGTGACAACTGAATTCGACCCTAATAATAGCTAATACTGCAAGTCACCTTTTAGGTTATCTCTAGTATTCGAGATTGCCTTGAAGGCTTAGCAGCATACTTGGATCAGATGAGAAGGTTTAGTGAGTGTGCAACTATCTTGCCATGGTAGCTCAAGTGATTAGAGCATCGGACAGAGAGCTGAAGAACTGTGGTCTGAGCCCTGGTCGTGGTAATGAATTTTTCAAGTGATTCAGTTTTTCTTATGGATTTACCTCAAACATATGTACCAATGGCTCATCAGTATCACAGGGAATACATAGCATGCCATAACATCACACCAGCTATGTTTTAAATGATTTAGGCTGGCCAAACACTCACATGAACATTAGGCTAGGGAATGCATCTCCCTGGAGGGTCATCAGTTTGAATACCTGTATAACCAGATGGAGCAAACAGTAATCATGTAAAATTCTAAAAAGTTCAATGCAATCAAAATATGGACTTATGCAAGTAAAATAGAAGTTTACCTTCGCTGTAATACTGCTCTAGAAATATTTCTTGTCTTTCTTTGCAAGTAAGAATATATACAAGTAAAAAATCATTCCATGCCTTATGTTTGTAATTTCACATTAATTCAGTGCTCTTGATATTTATTTTTTATGTTCAGTAAAACAGATTCAAATAGGAATTTGTGATTTAATTGAAATTTACATAATCATGTTTTTTACATTAACAAATATCACAATAAGTATTATTTCTCTCTTCTCTTCCAAACTATCAGCGCTCTCTCTCTCTCTCTCTCTCTCTCTCTCTCTCTCTCTCTCTCTCTCTCTCTCTCTCACACACACACACACATCCACACCTACCCACCTGATTTTAGACAACTGAGGAGAAATTTAAAAGCAATAATCAACTGCAAAAACAGTAACTTGAGTATGTAGGACAAACAAAAAGAAACATTGAAACCAAATGAAAAGAACACGAGAGTTGCCTTACCAGCAAACAAATAGAAAAATTCGCCACAGCAAATCATTTTTGGGCTGTCAACCATGACATCAATCCAAAAGTTACATTGAGAAATGACAGTGTGTCCACTGAACTAAATGTTTCATAAAAAGAAAAGAATACATAATGAATTTTGAAATCCCGCCCTTAAATAACCTCAGTGGTTTTATCATAAGGAAACCAGAAGAGATGCCACCTTTGCAACTAACACCAGTAATTGAGGAGTATTTTTTCAAAACTTGATAGATGCACAAGATGCATCTCTGAGATAAATGGCTTTTTGTGCTTATTGACAATACAGATTGGTTAGCACTGAAAATTTTTTATTGATTCATTCTCCTTCCCGAAACTGTCTCAACACATGGGAAAACAGAGTTAGCATAGTGTAACTAGTAACATTTTGAAGTTTGAAAACTCTGATTTTTTTCCAAAAACCACTAGATGCTGATTAACTTTTTTGCATGTATGAAATTACCATATTGATTATGAGGTTTTATTGTTTATTGTCAAGGATAAGCTATTTTTACTTGTTAGCTTAATTATGTAATACCTTTTTATGGCCATAAAATTAGTAAAAGCTGAAGAAGTAATTTTGTTGTATTGTTATTTTTACGTTGTTATTTTGCCCTACACTTTGGGAGCCAATTTGAAGAAGGTTTTTTGCTGCTACGTATGGAAAGTCAGTTTGAAGATGATGTATTATATTTCGGCTGTTGGGGAGCCGAACTTGAAGTAGTAGTAACTGCACGTATGGTAAAAAGTTTCTGGTAGCCTTCGCCCCAAAAATGTGCTTTCCGGTGGCCTTTAGCCCAAATGTTTAAAAAATATTAACTTTGTAATTTTTGACTGTTTCTTTAAATATTATATATTTATGTTTGCCTCGGCTGCATCAGTATTATTGTTAGAGACATGAATATCTTTGCAAGGCGTGGTGCGGCTTACACAGATTATAATTTTTACCTCACTTCATTTATTAATCCTTGACACGATTTAAATAACAGTTCACTGATGTAGAGAGCTGTGAGATTCTTTTATTAATTACTTGCACTTTTTAAACACGTAAACTATTTTTGTTTCACACTGAATACGTATTAAATTTCTTGAGGACACATCTCTTGTCCGGTTAGGAACACTGTCTACAACCAACTGAACTCTGAATTTGTAAATTTTGCTATATTTCAGTTTCTGATTGGCTAATCCTACTCCAATAGAATACCTTCATTTAACTAAAGCTTTTTCTGGTTGTTGATTGACTATTTATAAACTGTCTCAAAATTTACATTATTGTTGCTCCAATAATGACTAGTAGCATTATTAAACTTTCTTACTCAATATTGCCTCAAGGTTACCTCATTGTTAGCAACTTTTAACCTATTATTCTCACAGCTCCTACATTATTAAATTATGTAATACATTCACATAACATTATTACACATGTATACAATAATATAAACATATACAATGACTGTAATATACACTTTTTATACATTGTTACATATACATATTGCTTTAAGGCGGGCTGTTATTGAAATTATGTATTATATAATTAGACTGAAATCATTTAAATGTTAAAAATACCGCCTCAAAGTTTAGCACGCACATTGACCAATGTTTATTTGATGTTTTAATGCTTTGTTCATCATTTTAACTTTATTCACTTTTATTTTGAACATTTGATACATTTTCCCAGCCTTAGTATAAGAACAATGTTTGCAATTTCTGATTACACAATAAATTCTTTCTTTATTTTTTATTCATTTGTATATTAATTTTTTATTTATTTTCACGTTTTCATAATGCATAATGTACTATATAACCACTAATATTAATATTTATACAGATTAGTTAGTAGGTATAAACTTAGAAAGTAAGTTCCACTACATTCAGAATATTTATTTTGTTTATATACCAAACATATTGAATACAATACAAAGAAAATACAATTTTATATTCATAATAATATGAATAAGTAAGGTTTAACCTTTAACTGTCTCTCCTAGCACATCGTTATACAATTCTTTTGCATTTTCTGGAATTTCAAAAAACTAGTTAGATTTTGAACATCCTTTTCCTTTCTTTGCTCACCCTATTGATTTTGGGAACAGTTTGAGATAGAAGCAAGACCTTGTTGCATGGTTTCATTACACCACTTCCACAGGTAAAGCAGAATATGTCTTTTGAACTTCTACACATACCTTATGGTCTTCCTTTGATTTTTGGAATATGTTCATGATTCGCTGTGTATTCATTGTGAAAGGAAGCTTTGAGTTCAGTGTGTGCTTGGCACTTTCTTTCAAATGCATTATTTCCCATCTTTAAACAACACTTTCACAGAGTCGTGATTTTGTAATATGTGATGGTGCTCAAATGCATTATTTCCCATCTTTAAACAACACTTTCACAGAGTTGTGATTTTGTAATATGTGATGGTGCTCAAATGCATTATTTCCCATCTTTAAACAACACTTTCACAGAGTCGTGATTTTGTAATATGTGATGGTGCTCAAATGCATTATTTCCCATCTTTAAACAACACTTTCACAGAGTCGTGATTTTGTAATATGTGATGGTGCTCAAATGCATTATTTCCCATCTTTAAACAACACTTTCACAGAGTCGTGATTTTGTAATATGTGATGGTGCTCAAATGCATTATTTCCCATCTTTAAACAACACTTTCACAGAGTCGTGATTTTGTAATATGTGATGGTGCTCAAATGCATTATTTCCCATCTTTAAACAACACTTTCACAGAGTCGTGATTTTGTAATATGTGATGGTGCTCATCAGGGCGCAAGATATTCTCTTTTTTCCTTAACTCCTTTTCAATTCTGCCAAAAATTATCTGGAGGCATATAATGCATTGGCTAGATATGTGAAATGTGGGAAAATTTTCTACTCTTCTGCAAGAAAGCAATAAGCATGAATAGCATCACACTATTCCTGTTCTGACTAGAGCAAGAGTCTGAAAATAAACGAAAGGTAGAAGGAGCATTGCTGGAGATTCTTTCTTCCAGTTCTCCAGACCAGTAACAAGAACCAAGAACTGGTGCAAAGCAGAGGCAACCTGGCTGCAGCCTTGAGCTGACTTAGTTTCCAACCATGTATACAAGAAAATATTGTTTTTGTTGTGGGTTTTAGAAGGAATATGCATATATTATACAGCCGTACCTGCCTTGCATAGAATATCTCTTTTAACCGAAAGTTTAGGCAACAGTTGATTTCTCTTACATTTTTATTTCCTTTGTTTTTGTGATTCCTGCCATCTGCACATTCTATGACTTTTACAGTTTCACAATCTGAGCCCCTGTCCATTGTTCATAGCATGTGCACAGTGCACTGTCTCAGCTAAGAATAAATATACCGCATATAACAAAACTTGCAGAAATGAATGGGAAATCCAAGAACCATAATATTGAGTTAGCAGTTAATGCCAACGATGCAGCAGTGTAACAAAGCTTGCAAAAATGAGCAGGAATTTCAAGAACCACAACAGTGAGATAGCAGTCAATACCAACATTACATTTCTTAGAATTAAGGTTGCTGTACGTTATGTCAGAATATAATAAATCAACTTTTGCTTTAACTGAACAAGTGCATCTATCAAGTTTTGAAAAAGCTGCTAATATTACTTACCTTCTACACAGGGCATGTATTGAAATATGCAAAATCTGATTTCACAGAACAATGCAGGAGGTGCAAATAATGCCAATATTATATATAACTCAATTTTGTAAAATTTCACAGCTATCAAGTTTTGAAAAAGTGCTTCTCAATTATGTCTCCAGTGTTGCCAGCCGGACCAAGGTTGAAGATAAAAGCAATTGCTTCATTCCAAAATCAAATTTAAGTAAATGAAGGTTTGGGCATTGAATTATTAAAATGTGTTGCACACCTTTAATATGAAGGAGAAACAATATTTTATTTTGGAAATGAAAATTCCTGTGCTGATAAGCTAGTATTCAGCAAGCAGAATCCCTATAAACATATTGATGTGCTAGATCTAATATGGGAATTTGAAGAAACCTGCTCATTATTAACATGTTAAGCGCCAGTAGATATTTTATGAAATTTTCCCATGGACTGTTGCAACTTTTTCCTAAAAGTCAATGAAGGGCACACTAAATATTAACTTGCTGCAAAGATTAGTTTTGTAGGGGATTTATAGCGATTATTATAAAAGAAATAAATCTGTCGGTCCTTGAGGACCGCTGTGGTCCCACTTAAGAAATTTAATTGTGGCACCAGTGGTCCTGCATAGTGGTCCATGGTAATTTTTGGTAAATGTATAGATTCAATGAAGTAGATTTGATTTTTTTCATTCAGAGCACCTCTGTTGCCTTGAATGATATAATGTCCATATTGTTGCACCTCTGTTGCCTTGAATGATATAATGTCCATATTGTTAGGTTGGCGACCATTATCTATAATGTAGAAAGCGCACATTTGTGATGTTTACCATTATGGAATAAGAGTTTTGCCCTCACACTTGCATCACAGATTTCAAAGAAAAGAAAAGAATCATAGAACTGTTCTCAAATGAAACTCTGAGTGATCCCTCACAGCAACAGCCGATGTCAATTTTCTAGGAAAAGGAAATCTCTAAATATGCATACCCTCCCAAAAACGTGATGGACCAGCTCATAAGGTACGAAAGTATTGTAAAGGATGCTACAAAAAGAAACTCACAGGAAATTTATAAAAAAATGAAGTAAAGAAAGTAACCACCTATTGTGAAGAATGTGACAGAAAACCTCATTTTTGCTTGCCATGCTTTGCTAATTTTCATAATTGAAAGTTAAAAACAAAACATTTCTGATACTCCATATTTTGTTTACTTTGAGCATTAGAACTAAATGCATTCTTTGACAGCTTTTCTAATTAAGCTTTTTCTTGCTGGCATTATTGTATTATATTGCTTGACTATGCAAACACAGTTAATAAATTTTTTTTTTCATGCACTGAAGACCATTTTTTTATTTAAATTTAGACCTCCGTAATATACCAACTGCAAACCTGTGGTAGTAATGTTTAGATCAGGACCACAGAGATCCATTTTATAGGTAAAACTCACTGTTTCAGTGTACTGCTGCTTGTAGAAATATTAAATTGGTCCAGAAACGTACAGTCATATGAACTGCCACAGCCCAACAATTGCATATGGTAGGCCTCATTGACCGCTGTGGCGCTTAACATGTTAAATAAAGAAATATTTAATTGAGTCAAGTTAATGACACTTTGAGTTTCACTTATTTAGTTTTCATTTAACCTGTTTCGAGGACTTTCATCTTCATCATCAGCTTCACACACACACACGCGCATGCGCACGCACACACACACACACACACACACACACACACATCATGCACACCAAAAAAGCCTAACTCCTTCCTTTAGGGCCATTTGAAATCAGTTGTTTCTTGTATCCTTCCAAGAACTGAAAAATGGAAAACCTTACACTCCGGAAAGTTCATGAGGAGTTCAGAAATAGACTGTATTATTGTTAGCTAATAGGCACATTTTGCACATTTAATTTAGTGAATTTAATATATTTAGGAAATTCCCCAAAATAAACGCTTGTTTTTATTCTACCAGCTTACTTTATTCACTCCAATTCAGATATCTCCAGATTGCCAGTCAGCAATAACAAATTTCTTCTTCTTTTGGCATTCTTTATTTGGTAAATCATACTGGATGTGAATGAATGAAGTGGGGCTCAAATGAGGTGAGGATTCATATTACCTGACATTCGTCTTCTGAGGATAAGGTAAAACCCCAGAAAAAACCTTAATACAGTTTTACATACACATAATTGAGATTTAAACACGGGAACCCTTGATTGTGAGTTAGCCTTATTAGTCTCACACCAAGAAGATAATCTAAATGGATTCTCAAACAATTCAAGTGTTGTAATATAGGAGTACCTCTTGAAAAGTCACAGCGAAGTTGGCTGTGTGTGTGAAAATCTGAGACATAAAATTGAAATAACAAATTTTAGCCTTAGTATCTAAATTGATGTGATTTTGTTAATTCAATTAAGTTAAATAAATAAGTGTTCAGACTGGGAAGTTTTGGAGTGAAACTGTAATGTTGAGAGGAAGTCATGTGCCATTTTTGTGAGGAAGGACTCTACTACCAGAGACTTCTTTGAAGCATTTCATATTAGTTCCTACAATGCAGAATGTTCTATTATCATGACAGTGATATTGTTTATATTATTCTTTCTCTTCTTCCACAAGCTATAGGCATTTAAGCCCTTGGAGCTCCTTTACCTGTCATTCTTCTGGCAACACTTGGTCTGCCTTTTGGTCTGTACCAGATAGTAGTTTTTGCTAATCTCTTTTTCAGCCAATCTGCATAAACTCTCCACCAAGCAGTATCCACTATGCTGCGGATCTGCATACTTTTTCTAATTACATCATTTCTGAATGTGTTGCAGTCTACCTATTCCACAGCCTATAATTTGCTTCTTTGCTTCCTTGTTTGTTAAAAATCCAGTTTTCACTTCCAAAGAGAATTATGGTATTGCATGACTTTATGTACTTCAACTATCTCTCTTCTGTTATGTTGTGCAGTGTAGTTCTAATGGTTTCCCACATACAATTAAGTCAGCTCATTTTATGTTCAGTGCCCTCTTTAAATAAGAAATACTACACACTAAAAAACTACCACATTAATCTGTTCAACAATTTAATTTTCTAGCACAATCTTATATTATACATACCCCTTATCCCTAAAACCAATCATCTTAGTTTTCAGTTTCATTCAGTTTGTAGTTTTAACAGTTCAGTTACTCTTCTTTGCAGTGTATCTTAGTAACTGGTTAATATGACTTGATCATCAGGAAACTTTATTATAATATTTATGTCTACTTATTTATATTTGAAGATCATTCAGCTTTTCTTAGAAGTATTGTCCAAATTCTTGCAAGAATAATGTTTAATTGACTATCCCCAATAATGGAGTGAAGTACTAACAGTGGTAATGCACTAAATAAAAATGAGTGCTTGTTAAGATTGCTTTAATTGCAGTGGTGGGGCAGTTTTACCAATACATAAAACTGTAAGTTGGGAATACAACGATCCTAGCTGGAAGCAGTTCACAATCAAGTGTCCACAGTTTGAAGGTGAAGAGGAAGCTTATGAAGATCTATGTTATGTTACTCTGTCTTCTTCCCCTCCAGAGGTATAGCAAAAAGAAATGAAGATTGTGTTGTGTTTTGCATGTTTTGAATTCTTCTTTTCCTTGTCCTGGGTTTACAAGTTGATAGCATGTGAAGTTTATTTGTAGAGTAGGTGTTCAGCTTTCTATATTGTGTGATGTGTTTAGGTTTTATTTACTGCAAGAATTGGCTACTACTATTAAAAATGTTGCACAGTTTGGGGAGATGTATATTTTCATCTTTTGGTATGTGTATGTAGTATTCTAAATAATCTCGAGCAGAATCTGCATTATACATTTCTTTTTTGCATATTTATAACTTATGGCCATTCAGATAATATGCACATAAGGTTCCTATGTCTGGACTAACAAATGTTGGCATTTTATATAAGGGAATATATTTGTGCACACCATATTGGCCTGAATATGTTTCAAAAGACAAACCTGGATTTTTTTTAAGGGTTCTTAAAAAAAAAGAGAAGTGCTTTTAGGAATACCTCTGATAATTCAGTTACTTATGTTCATTATAATAGTTCATTTTATATGAACTATAACAGCAGTAACAAGGGAACAAGTGTGATCATATTGAAACCTTAAGTGAAACTTCATTGACAGAATGGAGGTCTTATTAACAATGTATGCACATTTTCATGTTATTTTAATGGAGTTTCTGTTGATGATTAATGCTCAAAAGGGCAGATGAATTTTGCTGCATGATCACTTAACAGTGTAGCTATTTTCCCAACAAAGCTTCAACCAAGGATCTCTCTCCATTCCATGCAAGGTAGTGAGAGTATTACTACTGTTCATTCCAAACTAGAGTGTCCTTTACTGTAAGCAAATTCTTTGTATTATCTGTGTGAAAGTAGTGCCCCTAACGGCTGCTTTTTCTCTCGCATGTGCTTGCTGCTTATCACTTACAACTGAACATTATTTCAATCTACAAAAGGTGCTCTGCGGAAAATCATAGTTCAAAATGCAACCTGAAGTAACAGTCGATTTTATAAGCATGCAGAAATGAACATTTTACTTACATTAATCGTAAACCTCAGGCAAAGGTGCGACATCCAAATCTGAATCCTCTGAAGATGTCTCAGCTGCCATATTAGAATCAAAACTATTCTCCAAGTTAATGGCAAGCTTATCCACAACACTGTCACGCACAAAATCGAGTTCCCACGTTTTATTCTCCTCTTCTATTATGTTCTATTATGGCTGTTTATATTCCCTGCACGCTTTGGTTACACTTTCCACTGAAACACCTGTAAAGTCTGATGTTAGTTTTGTAATATCCACTACTGCAATCATCAGGTATTTTTCTAATAGTGAATTGAACACATTAAGTATTATTTCTTTTTCACCACTTTTTAATGGTTTCCCACTTTTATGTTTGAATGGTTTATTTGCACAACATGTACCTTCCACTGCCATGAGAACTCAAACCTAACTGTTAAATCACAAGAATTGACTTGAACATACATGTACTGCTGTATCAAAAATGACTTTTTTGCTTATATTTCCTGTATTATGCAAAATGTTTATTTGATAATCAAATAGCAACTCTGGGAATTCATTGCCGCATTTCTTGTATAAGCAAGACAATGGCGGTCATGCATACAGTTGGTAATTAACAAGCAAGAACTCTCAGCATTAATGCAATAGCAGACAGCATTAAGAAAAACAAATTTTGTGATCTCTTAACAATTAGTATATATCCATTACCTTCAGCAATGAGTTCTTATGATAAGTACAATAAAATGTGCAGTTCTATACCTTTCCTACCCAATATTTCATGATATCATACATTTATTAAGGAACTATTTACATTGGTGTAAGAATATGTGCCTAGGTTTGTGACAAGCAGAAGCACATGCTTTTATTTACATCAGAGGGAACTCTGGTTTGGAATGGATGGTAGCGACTGGCTACATGAATGAATGAATATTTCCACTTTTCTTTGATAGAATGTTACAAATAAACTTGCAACTAAAAACTTTTTTTTAAAAAATCTAGTTCATCTATAAACTAGCTTTTCCACAATTTAACCCCTAGGTCATATGTATGGGATAAAGCTACTATATCATCTCTTCACTTTCCATGCTGAAACTATTCTGTTGCTCCTTTCTTAGGCTCCTTGTACACTTACCTAAAAGTGTCCCCACCATTTTAATCCTTTCTTTTGGTCTTGCCAAACATTTTGATTGCTACTATTTCTTTGTTCAGTTTATCCCATTTTTTATTCCAAATATCTTCTCTCCATCTTTTAAACTTTACACATTCTATTAGCTAGTGGAAAATACTACCCAATTTGTCACACATAGTACATCACCCCAAGCAATTATTTCCCATCCTTTTTAAAAATATTACTCCTGTGCGCATTCAAGCAAGACCTATTCTTTCAAATTGATTGCATATGTCTATGTACTATTCCCTCCCTCAATTTCTGTTAACTAACAAAGACAACAAACTTTTATCCTCAAAACCAGCCATATCTCCTGTTTCTCTATGTCTTTCACCCTCATTCTCACTTCTTTCCAAAATCCACCATTATTATTTTTATCTAATAGCCAAATACTCCTCAGCCCAATTTCTTCTAGCACATTTCCCTCTCTCCAAACCAACTTTCTCTTCCTAAAACATATTTTTGGAGTTGTATGCATTCCTTTATTATATTACTGTCATCTAGATTTAAACATCTGTACCAATATTTCAAAATTCTCTTCACTATTATACCTTTTCTCCCTACCGTCCCTAGCTCTGCCAGTGCCATGTCCCTTGGTGAGCTCTTGGGTAGACCCAGAACTCCTCTACAAAACCTTTGATGGACTAGATAATTCGTAAGTCACCCCTTTGTCACCCCAAGTTTCAATTCCATATAGCATCTTCGACTCGACTACTGTTTCATAAAGTCTTTCCAGCCAGTTCATTGTCAGTGTGGGTGTTTTGTATAAGCAGACTCTTAATAGTTTTCATGGCTAGTTTTCCTTTTAACTGTGCATATTTGGATTGTGCCTCCCATTTCCCATTGCTTGAGAATCTGGTCCCTAGGTAATAAAATTCTTTTACTACTTATTGGCTCTCCATTTATAAACCATCTTTCATCTCTTTAATTTTGATCCTTTCTTGAATCAATTATCTTTGACGGTTTGTATTCATCTTTAAACCCCATTCTGTACAGAATTTAACAGTTTCATTGATAGCATGCTGTAACCCTTACTGTCCCTGCTATGAGATTATCAGCAAATAATAGCCCTGGTATCTCTTTCTTTCCTATGACTGAACAAGTTTATTACTTTCATTATTCTATCTACAATATCATTCATAAATAAACTAAATAATATTGGACTTAGTTTACAACCTTGCCTCAGATATTAATTTTGCTGCATATAATCAGTAATTTTACTTCTCTCACATCTAACACAAAATTTATTTCTTTGTACAATTTTTGTATCCCCTCAATAAATGAAGTAGTTACTCCTTTATTCCTCAGTTTGTATACCAGTGTCCCTGTTTATAGTGTCGAAAGCCTTCGCGAAGTCTACAAAAAATATATACTCTATCCCTTTTATTTCTTAGGTACTTGTTCTTCTTCCTCTCCTAAACCTACTTGATACTCTGATAGCTTACCTTCCATCTCTGCCCACTCGTATAACCTTCTAGTTAATACACCAGTGTATATTTTACCTAATATGGATAATAAACTAATTCCTCTATAGTTGCTTGAGTTATTTGTATCTTCTTTCCTTTTATATAATGGTAATATAACGCTTGCTTTCCAACTCTCAGGTATTACTTTCTTCTAGTTAAATCCATAAATAGTTCTTCAAGAGCTTTATGCCTCCTCCTATTTCCCCAATTTTTTTCTAAAATTCCCCCAGAATTCCATCAACCCCTGTAGCCTTCTGTTTCAGTTTTTTTTATCTCTTACTCTACCTCTCTAACTGTAATCTCTTTGTATAAGTAATCCACACTGTTCATAAAACTTCCCAAATATGCTTCACTTGTAAATTCTTCCTTCCCCCAATAAGCCTTTATAATAGAATTTCCATTCCCTTGGTGCTATCATACTATCTGCTTCTTTCTAGAAACATCTTTAACAATTGACCATAGATATTTATTATCTTTACCTCTGACCACCTCTTTAATTTTTTGTCAATTCTCTGTTGTCATTCCTTCTTTTTCTTGTCTAGTAAGTGTTTATAGTCTCTTTTAATTAATAAGAAAAGTTGCCTATCCTCCTCTTCTGATCTCCATCTAGACGGTTCTTTGAATACTTCTTTCTTAGGCCTTTATACACTCTTCATCACACCAACCCCGCTGTTTTTCATTTACTTTAGGATTCCTTCCATCCTACTTCCTGCTCACTTACCATTGATCCTAACCTTTCCAATGTTCCCTCTATCCCTCCTGACTGTAATGCTTCTGAAATGCCGAATTTTCTTAGTTCCCCATATTTTGAGATCAAATTACTCCTAAATTGAACTCCTCTTTTCATTTATAACTTCTGATTTGTTTTTGTGCTATTATTTCATCTTCCTTGTAACTTAGCCCTAGTCTTATTTTAAGTTTAAGCGGAAAATGGCCACTATTTGTTATTATGCTCATGATTTTAAAATCTCCCATCACCTCATGAACCCTGCGCTGCATAGCATATAGTCAATTACACTCTGGCTGGCTACATTTAAAAATGTGAGCCCTCCCCACTGAGCCTCTCCCTTGGTCCCGTTACACGTTATTAAATTATTCTGTTTGCAAAATTCAGCCAGCTTTCTGCCTTCTGTATTTATTACTTTATCTCTGCTTTTCCTTTTCTTTTCATAATTTTTTCACAAGGTACATCCATTTTCTATGTTTAAACCTCTTATATTCTCCCCACTCTGGCATTGAAATCACTTACAACAATAAACTGTATATTAGGATTTTCCTTTCTTAATTCTTCCAAACTATCATTCAATTCTGTATATAAATTGTCGCCATAAAATACTGATGATCCTGGTGAGTTATAAATTATACCTAGCCCTATGCAAACTTTCACCCCTTTTACTCTATTTATCTTTAACCACATTACTTGGCCTTCTATATTCAACACTTCATTTCAGACACATTTATTTCACTGCTCTTGTTAATAAACACTCCAATGCCACTGGAGACCCTCCCTCTTTTACTTTTACTTTTACCATGATCACCTATATAATATCCTATTACGTCTATCTTCTCACTTTCGTTCAACCATATTTCCACCACTGCCATCATATCCCCTAGCTGTAGCACTTCAAATACTTCACCATTTAGACTTTTGACTGTAACCCTTCAACATTAAATAACACCACCTTCAGATCCAATCCCTATGTTGAATCACTTCTTTCCCCTTTGTATTCCTCCAACTTTGCTCTGTATCTGGTTCTCCTATCATGCATCACTGCATCCTCTTTCTCCTCCTCCAATTCCAAAATGCTTCCTTCTGGGATTGACACCACTTTGAGTCTGCTCCCGCCAGCAAGTTTCTCTCGCTTAGCTGCTACCAAGGTCATTGCCTCTTACTTTTCACTTTCACTTGGTATGACTTATCTTCTTGGTGATGTCATGCTGGTTGCTACTTCCCCTCCAATCTCCTCTCCATGCACGTGTGCGGCCTGTGTTTCTGTGGTCATGTCTGTCTCCATTGCTGTATTAGTTTTCTCTGCTGAATCTGCATTCCTTTTGTTTCATTTGTCTGAAATTTGTCACTGATCCATGTCCTGTTTCCTTCCATCTATCCATAGTTCTAAGCCTCTTAGAAAAGATTTTTTTCCCTTCTTGTCTGGCTTGGTTCATTTTCGCTAATGATAATCTTATCTCTCTCTCTCTCTCTCTCTCTCTCTCTCTCTCTCTCTCTCTCTCTCTCTCTTTCCTTTTCCGTAGTTTCGTTCTACAAAAATTCTCCTTCCTTTCAATTTCCTTCCATTGTTCAAAAGTGCTCATTTGATTTTGTTAGTTGTACTATAGGTCTGACTTTATTTCTCCTCCCAATTCTAAAACATGTTCTAATTTCCCAGCCTGCCAATTTTACATCTATGTGCTTTTTTAATATTTCTTCCACTATTTGCTCTAAAAGTTTCTATTTTCTTCCACTCCAAATATCACACTGTTGTATCGTCGTGTCTCCATTTCCGTTTTCTTTTCCAACTTATCCAACCTTTCTCTCCAAGTGCGTAGTTCTTTGTGCACTTCCTTAGTCGTAGTATACAGCATTCCTTTCATTTCTTCTATCTTTCTGTAAGTATTGAATTTTATTCTTTTTTATATTTTCTTCAAGTCCACTATGTCCTCTTAAATTATTTTTAACATTGTCATTATCTTTGTCATATCTTCAGGTCTCAGATTTAATTCTACTCCTTTGATGATCAGTAGTAGAGTCAGTATCGCTAGCAACCACAAGTACTCCTTCATCACTTGTATTCCTTTCTCTTCCTTTTTCACTTTACCATTTATATAGTGCCCAGTTTTGGCTGGATGCACTTCCAAATCTGCATCCATTTTTCCAGTCAATCTTCTCCTCACGGAGTGCCACATACACACAATCACTTGCTTCCACTCATTGCACTAGACTCAAGTGGCTGCATGACAACATTGTGTTCTGAAAACCAGTGTAGCACATTGTTCAACTTTCCAGCCAGTTCCTTCCTTCTACATTGCTGAGGTTATTAGAGGACATTTACTGCAGAGATGACCTGACATTTGAGAGCTGCATCTAAGGGACAAATTTTGAAGTGAGCTGCTTTTGATTTTGGGTGTTGCATATTAAAAGAAAACCTATAGTAGATACTAATAGTATGTTTAATTCCCAAACATTTAGGTTGTAGACCATGATACATTGAATAGGTAGCCAAGTTGGTTAAGGCATGGACTCGTGAATTGTAGGTCTGCAGTCCAAATCCTGCCAGGACTGAGAGTTGTTTTTCTTCTTTTCCCCCCCCCCCTCAGTCCTCATAACTGGCAAATGCTGGGAAGGTACCCTAATTTTAGGCATGGAATGTTTCTTTCCCAAATTTCCATACCCAATTATTTCATGTATCACCAGTGTCACTGTATATAGTAAGTGCAGGAGTTTAAACTCTGTTAAAAAAAATCTGATGTGTTACATTCACATTAGTTTCTCTACCCTCTATCATTTATTAGTAAGTATACAAGTTATTCTTACGAAAGTTTCTTTCTGCTTCATTTTAATCAAAATAAACCTTTCCGGAAATAGCTACATTAAACATTTGTTATAGATACAAAGGGAATAGCGATAGTCAAATGTTTTAGAACTGGATGCTACATGCTGGTTTTAAAATTTCATACTCTTTCCATGACAGCGCGAGAAAAAGCTGAAAATCGGCTGGGCTTTAAAGGCATGCTAAGTATTGAACAATTCAAACCAATATCTCAGAAATGGCTGATGCAACAAAAAAAGTTATTTGAAATAAATTATATGTTTTAAAGAGATCTACATTTCTTGTATAGTACATTTTCGTCTATGGCTTAACGTTTACCAGTTATAAAATATAATACAAAATTCCTTCCGAATAAAGACTTCACAGGCTATTTCCAAAAAAGTTAAGATACAAATTTTATTTATCATATAAATATCTTTAATATATGGTATTTTAATCAAAATCGTTTGTGCCATTTTTTAGAAAATAAAAAATTTCGAAAAATCTTGCATGTAAAGGATAGTTTGAGGTGGGGAAATTTTCTTGAAAATCTTCATGTTGCATCTTTGAAAGGTACTGAACTTAAATACCAAGTTTGGTGTTTATCCAACTTTTCGTTTATGAGTTATGCTGTTCAAAAACACACATACACACGGATCTTTTACTGAAAATGCATTTTTTTTGGATTCACGGTGCCTCAAAACCTGTATTTCTGGTGAAATCTCAGTATCAATTTTTTTGGTGGAATGCAATATCTTTTGTATCTACTTGTACATGGTTGAAAAAGTAAAAATAAAAAATTGAATGCGTACATCACTGAACATTTTTATACAACACAAATTACATAAGAGGTCTGAATGGGCTGAAATTCTTAAGCCCAGCCCAGTCTGAACTGAGCTTGAGAATAGGTTATAATGAACCAGCCGGCCTGGGCCTGACTGTCTAATTTTGTTGTAAATAAAAGTATTTTGTTGTCGATTATTATTATTATTATTATTATTATTATTATTATTATTATTATTATTATTATTATTATTATTATTATTATTATTATTATTATTATTATGGCAGAGCTTGCAGCTGCTCTGCTGTTGTAGCATTATTTGCAGTTGACCGAAGGAGGCATTTATTTATTATTGCTAGTATTACTATTGCTATGGATATCTGCATGCTACGATATTTGCTATTCTGGGGCATCTGAACATTTCAGACAAAAAATGTAATAATTAATCTTTTTGATCTCTATTTTTCCTTTACATGGAAAAGTTTTTGTTATTTTTTTATTTTCTCTAAAATGGCATTAGTAATTTTGTTTAAAATACCATGCATTTCAGATATTTATTTGACAAATCAAATGTGTATCTTGAATTTGTAATTTTTCTTTCTCTTTATTTTCAAGCCCAAGCCCAACAAACATTTTTTTGAAATCAAGCCCAAACTCGGCCTCCTGGCAGGCCTAGTCCCAAGGGCTTGGCCCAAGCCCAGGCAGATCTGTAAATTACATAACACTTTTTTGAGTGTTCATTTTAGCTGACAGCTGCTTGAAATTTGGTTGGTGACTAGTTAAGGCAGTTCAGACAAGTTCACAATGTTCATCACTTAAAATAACTTGATACTTTAGATTTAATGAATTTAAGAGTTAAATATAATGACTCACATGAATAGGTTGTCCCAAAATGGAGATATTTTTAGGCACATTCTTTTATTTTGGATGTTTGTTTAGGTACTTGTTTCCAAAACTGAAAGGATGAACTCCCCTTCATCCTCTTTAATCTCTAGTGCTCCAACTCTACAGCTGCAGAATCAACTGCAATTGGCCTTCAAACAAATGTTCTTTTCTTCTGAAAGACAATTTAATTTACATACATAGTCATCTGTTTCTACTTCAATTTCAAAAAGATTTTCCATTTTGTTGTGTGTGTTGGGGATTTAGAGAAGTGAAGTGAGCAAATATTTTAGTTTCAAGGTCTTTCTGTAAGAGTCTTACTTTACTTTGGAAGCTGATCAAAGCCTATGCTTGAAATAAGCTTATTTTGATCTTGGAGTTAAAGGTTCAATGATAGCAAATTTTGAATATCATCTTTGAAAAATGCCATATCTAACAAGTGCTCAGGATTGTCGAGTTGAGGGAAAGATTTGCCTGTTCTTTAAGGAATGATTTGATAGGTTATAGTAATTGGAAAAACGTGTTGAGAACATTACTTACAGACAGCTACCTTATTAAGTAATACATGATACATCGCCAGGCCACTGATCATTGTGGATTTCTTCTATGAAAGGCCTTGAGCTGTTGACATGTTTTCTCACTTGAGCAGATGTAGTTAATAGTTTTCAGAACTATTTCCATAACATGTTCTTATTTAACATTTTTGCCAGACATGTTACATGGCTGTCATAGTTGCAGCAATAACAAAAAGCTACATGAATTAATTATTTCAGTATTAAGATTTTTGAGGTGCCACACAAAAGTTGCAAAAGAGTGAGATACTTTATGGCCACCCCGATATACTACACTCCCTGTGTTCAATAAGTTGTCAGTATTATAACAATCAACAAAGTTCATGAAACTTTAATTTATATACCTTTCAGCCAAACCATGAAATGCAACCTCTTTCATCAAATTCCACAAACCAATGAAGTTTGGAAGACCATTCTCAAATGCTACAAAATATAAGATGAGTGCAGTTTTTATAGGTACATTCTAAGGCAGTCTTAAATGTGGACCAATATTGTACTATTGAAGGTACATTTCAGGCAATTAAGAGTAAGCAACACTTTTACTTCAAGCTATCCTTTCTCCCTACGTCTTTTAAGTAATTAATTGGTGATGTTCATTATAGTGCTATTAGCAGACATATTTTCCTGGATATGGGGTTGGGTATTCACAGGAAAAGATAACACAGTTTTAGATGTGTAATTTTTGTCAGACCAACTCAACGATGAAGTTAACATGAATTACCCGTGCTTATGCCCAGTTGCTTGTCTCAGGATCCCAAGAGACTCTGTGGGACAATACAGTGAAGGTGTCCAGAGTTATGTTTCATCTGAAGTAAACTAGAGACGTTCTGCTTCATTCATATACAGCTCTTGTTATTGTTTGCTCAAATAAATGGAGGAAGAATGTTCCGATTTCTTTGCTGTGCACCTATGAACAGGGCATTTACATAGTGTTAGATTCCACTAAACTTGTTTTGATTCAGAGTAAACTTTATAAAAAAGAAAGTAGTGTATCTACTTGTGTTTCATCTAAAGCATAGTAAGATTTCTTTTGTTATTGATAAGATGTGTCCCAAACTTACAAACTTGTCTTTATCCAAATATAGTGAATAACAATATAAAAATGAGGCCACCTCATCAGGCAGGATACTGTCACAGAATATGTAAAATCACAAAATAAAACCAAAACTGTCTAAGACTTCATAAAACAAGATAGTTAGTCTCTTAACATTTTTATCTGGATATGTATTGTTTATGACAGTTTTGAATATTCTGACAGCTTAAATGTGTTTCATATTTTTGGTTTTAAACAGTTTTCTTAAACTCTCTTAGTGCCTTGGTTTGTAAGGTCAGCTATAGGGCAAACAATTTAATGGCAGCATCCAAGAATTCAACATGGCAGACATTTCACTCAACTGAACTGCTGCCAACTTACTGTATTCACTATTGCAAAATTGTGCTGTAAAACCCACAATTAGAAAATGTGGAAAACTTACTTAAGCACTAAAATAATACAAAATTAATGCACACATGGAACACAATGGCATTTAAACCCTGTAAGATTAGGCCTGTGTTGCCAATCTAACACCTACAATTAACACCAGCTACAGCCATATCTTTACCAGGTATGTTCTAGGAACAATTGCTAGTATTGATGTCAACTGCAGACAGAATGTCACCAGATGTAACCAGAGATCACCGTAATAGGGTAAATATGTCACAATTGGCTTTTGGTGAAATGGCTTGCATTCTCTGTATTAGGCGCTACAAATAATAATGACTGCTTCTATAGTCAAGTGGTCAGCATTCTGGTTTTTCAATCCAGAGGTCCCGTATTCAATTCCCGGCTGGTTTGGGGGAGTTTTCTTTAACCCTTTGCTGTGCATAGAGTATTAGCTAGTTGTTCTCCAAGCAGAATTGTGTCCATTTAAATTCTGAGCTGCTACTACAGATGTTAAACTAAAAGTGACCTATATGCACCCATAATTATATATTTTAGTAGCTAAATTAAATTGATTAATTAATAACTCATTTAAAATTGGTTTGAAGTAAATAAGATTAAATGTTATTTCAATAATTTATAACTGCAAACATCAACCCCTTTGTAGACAAACAACACTTATATACATGCACCCCTTTGCAATGCATCTTTATAACTCCGCAATATTAATGGCAATGGAATTCGTTACTTTAGGATGTTAAAAACCGGAATAAAATCTGCTATACTTAAGTAAAATAAATACAATAATTTCTGTAAAATTGTTATGGTACTCACCCTTAAAATGTTTACATCCCTGCCATTATTGCAGCGAAGATATTGCAGCATGTCCATAACATGTTAGCTAGAATGTTCTCTTGCACCATACAAATTTTGTATATTCACTTAAGATTATTAATGGTTTCATATGTACACCCTTGTATTAGTTTTGAATTTCCAGCCCCTTTGCCTCATGATAATTGAGGAAGCACCCAATTCTACACAAGACAATGTCGCACTGTTTGCACTTGTATTGTGACTGTATGCCACGACCTGATGGTGTTTTCCTTTTCTTCACTATGCACTGAGCACACGATTTCACCCGGCCTTGAATTTTTACGAGGGTGTGAAGAGAATTTGGTGCAGGAGTAGCAGAAGGTAGGCTACGCTGGTATCCCGCTCGCTTACGTGACGTGAAGCCTGCGATTAACTGTTGCACTAAATTTTGCTCGTAGTAAAGAAGCCTATTGCCATGAGCTGTAGAAGTAGGTCTGTTCGAAATGTTGTATATAATAAAACGATTAACGATAGCAACATTCACTACAAAATGGAACAGGTATTTCCACCATTTTTTTGAGGATCGGCCGACACCGTAATATTTCCTCCTTTGGTCTGCCAGATCAATCCCTGCCATATTATGAGTTTGTAGATAATAAAAGAACGTCCCTGTTATCATGCCAAACAACCGCAGTTACACCTTCATGTTGCAGTTTGCGAGATTCGCGCTTTTCAATTTCAGTTGTTTTGGCTTTGAAAATTGTTTTGGCCAGTCTTTCCTTTCAGCACGAGTTGTACCACACACATACATTTTCCTGTCCAAAAGTAATTTCATTAGCTGCGTGGAAGTAAAAAAATTATCAAAATATACATGATGCCAAAACCCTGTATATTTTTCACACATGTCTAAAACAACCTATTCCCCAAGTAGAAGATCGCTGTTTCTCGCCTCTTTTTTCCTCAGATAGATTTTACATTCCAATAAATACCCACTTTTACTATCTGCAATACCGCATGCCTTTATCCCCCATTTTGTTGGTTTAGCAGACATATATTGTTTTAGAAAGAAGCGTCCTTTGAAGCTTATCATCGCTTCGTCAACAGAAAGTTCACGATTTGGTTTGTAGACACTCGCAAAGTTTTTGATTATATCTAAAGCAGGTCGTACTTTATACAGATAATTGTAAGAATCTACCTCTAATCGTGGCCTTGTAGATTCATCATTCAGGTGAAGGTACTGCGATATCTTTTGAAAGCGGAGCAACGTCATTGCTTGTCTTACAATTGGACAAATGCAAAAATTCCCCAAAAAGTAATCTCTGGTTTCAGGTAAATCCACCATCCCCATACATATCAAAATACTTAAATAGGTCTGTATCTCCCTTGAATTTGTAACTTCCCATTTTGGATCCGCCTTTTTAGCCTGAATCTGAGCTGCATATCTGTTGGTTTCATCCGAAATTTTTCCACAAAAATTGGAATCTATAAAAAGTTAAAGATAATCTATTTCTGGACTTCCTTTAGGAATAGAATGATTTGCACCATTAGGGGATGAAAATGTTTCTAACTTATTGAAAGTCAAATTGGAGGTCCACTTTGCCGGTACTGCTTTAGTTTTAATTTGTCTTTCACTAGCTTTAGCCCCCTGTTCTGCTACCTGTCTCTCAGCACTCTCACTGTCACTTTGTTCCTTATCACTGTCTTCCACTAACTCACCAAACCAAGATTCGTTGGAGCTACATTCGCGATCTAATTCCTCGTAAACTGCTGCAAGTATTTCCTCGTCTGTTACAAATACCTTTTCACTACAACGTTTTCTAGACCGTGATGTACTTGGAACAGCCTCCATGGTACTGATATGGCTATAAATGCGACAGGAAACTGCTTACTTACACAACTGCACCCTGCTGTAAACAGTTCTATTTATGGTTTGGTATTACATTCTGGCTTGCGAAATCGCTGGAACAATGCAGCAGGAGTACGTTTACATCAACACAGCTCCTAAAAGCTGAGGTCAGCATAAGCAGAACCTATATGAAGCGATAAACACATTTACTACATTGTGCTACGCTATGCGCAGCAGGGCATTTATCATTTCACTACGCTATGCGTCGCAAAGGGTTAATTACAATCATTCCCTACCTCCCACAGAGTCTGACTGATTATCAGTGTATGTTTCCTAATGAAAATTTGTAAAAACCTACAGTCAACCAATTAGTTGTTTCTAAAGTCAAAGCTCCAGAAGTTAAAGACAAGACCAAAAAAAAAAAAAAAAAAATAATAATAATAATAATAATAATAATAATAATAATAATAATAATAATAATAATAATAATAATAATAATAATAATAATGAGACAGTTTCATGAACCGTGCTGAAAGGTGATTTAATAGCATTAATGTGATTTTCTCTACCCTCTTATCGTTTATTAGTAGGTATATGAACTATTCTTATGAAAGCATATTCTCCCATGTACTTCATTGTATTTGAGATAAACCTTTGCAGAAATAGCTACATTACACATTTTGTTATAGATACAAAGGGAATAGCAATAGTCAAATGTTTAAGAACTGCATGCTATATGCTAGCCTTAATATTCCATGTCTTTCCATGCAATCGGGAGAAACAACTGAATATTGACAGAACTTTAAAAGAATGACATACTGTTGAACAATTCGAACCAATAATAATGGATATCTTGAAAATGGCTTATGTCTCAAAAAATATTATTGGAAATAAATTGTGTATTTTAAAGAGATCCACAATTTTTGTGTAGTGTGTTTTCATCTGTTGCTTAACATATACAAGTTATACAAGATTATATAAAATTCCATCTGACTGAAGAGGACTTCACAGGCCTATTCCAAGAAAATTCAAGATATTCATTAGTCATGTAAACACCTTTAATATATGGTATTTTAATCAAAATAATTAAAGTCATTTTTGAGGAAATAAAAAATTTTGAAAACAATTTCATGTAAATGGTAATCTGGGGTTTGGGGATCTCAAAAATCTTTGTTGCATCTTTGGAAGATACTGAGCTTAAATACCGACTTTGGTAGTGATCTGACTTTTTGTTTTTGAATTATGATGTTCACACACACACACACACACACATGCGCGCGCGTGCGCGCTTTTTTTAAAGGAGCCTCAAAACATGTATTTCTAGTAAACACTTGATATAAAATTTTTGGATGGAATGCAATACCTTCTCTACCTATCATGTGCATGGTAGAGAAGGTAAATACGCTGATATTAAACAATAACCTAAAATTTGTGTAATTAATATGAAACCTAAACATAAATTTATTAGCCAGGTAATAAACTAATTTGATTTTGTGACACCAAATCCATTTATTTGGTGAACAATCAGGACATGTTTTTAGGGCTGTTACCTCCATATCCAACTGCACACTGACTGGTAGGATTAACATTAGCCACTTCCTTTATCTGCTTGGAGACACCAGCTGAAACTATGAAAGAGCACATTGTTTTGATTGGTTTCCTTAATAAATTTTTTCCATAAAGCTTTCCGTTCTTGAGATAATTACTATTTTATTTTGCACAATATTAATAAGTGAATTGCGCACAAGTGTGCAGAAATGAATGTAACCTTAGTTTTCAGCACTAAGTTCCGTCGCTGTTTTTAGACATTTGTTGCAGTTCAGCAAGTGGTGTTTATCACATTTTAGTTCAGAGAATTGCAAACACACTTATCTGTCACTGCATGATAATTTTTGTTACAACGTTTCTCATGGTTTGATTTGGTCCTGTACAACTCCTGTCTGTCATGGCACTTGTTGCATAGAAGTCCTCCTCGACCTCACTTTTTTATTTGGCACAATATTGCAACACAGCAAATTCAACAGGTTAACTTTTAATTTTTCAGCTTCTGCTGCTATGACAATGGACAAATAAACACTCCGGTATACAAATAAACAGAAAACTACATATGATTGCAACGAAATGTAAATATCATATGGAATATGGAACTGAGGAAGCATTTACAATATTACACAAATTATTAATAAGAACACTTTTTATAAAGATAAATAAAAGCTTAAGAAACTGAAGTTACAACATAATGCTTCCTTTGTGAATTATAAAACTCTGTAAATAATTAAAGCAAGACAACACAAATCAATGAGAACTTCTTATTAATGTTAGAGAAACTATTAATTAATTTTGAAGATTTAGAAGCTAGTAACAGTGATGTGCCATAATTTAAAATAAAGCGAGTTGAAGGTTGTTACACTACATCACTAAAATGTTCTTACTTGAACGTGTTTCGTGCTCATTTTCTTATATCACTCACAGACATGATGGTATCATTTCATGTCACTGTACTCTTTCCAAGCATACCAAAAGAAGAATTATTACCACTCCTAGAAACTTGGATATTAAACAATGCACACCTAGAGCACAAACAGAAGATTACTTAAAGCTAACAAAATTATGTCTGGACCAGAATTTCTTTTCATTCCATAACAAAATCTTTAAACAAACCATAGGCCTAACTATGGGAAACCCCCTTTCACCATTTTTAGCAGATCTATATATGAGCCATTTTGAGTCCCATATTACTAAATCTTTCCCACATCTATTCAAAACCTGGTATAGGTACGTAGATGATATTTTTGCTATTGTTCCAAAAAAACTTTCAGAAGATGCTTTGAAATTATTGAATTTACAAAAAAGATCTATTAAATTCGCAATAGAAAAAGAAGAAAATGGCCAATTACCTTACCTAGAATTCAGGATCATCAGAAATAATGCACACAACAAACTAACGTTCGGCATTTACAGAAAACCAACTCACACAGAAAATTATATTGAAAACAATAGCTACAAGCCACAAACATGCAATTTTAAATAGTATTACAAACAGGTTAGTACATATACCATTGGAGAAGGAGGAATATCAGAAAGAATACCAACACATTATCCACATAACCACTATGAATGGATAGCAGAAAAAAACAATAGATGAGAAGATAAAAAGGTTTGAAAGACAGAAATACATCCAACAAATGACTACTTTACTCAGACAACGAAAACCATAAGCATATAGGAAATTCACTTATCACCCTTGGACACAACATAAATTTCAAAGGATTTTCAAGAAATACATCACCCTGTATCCACAGAATAACCACAATATACAGAAACTACTATGCAACAGAACAAAAGATCCTATCCCCAACGATAAATCAGTTGGTATATATCAAATTGTTTGTAATGACTGTAACCTGGTATACACAGGAAAAACCAAAAGAAATCTTGAAATAAGACTTATAGACCATATGAGATGCATTTACCAAAAGCAGCCAGATAAATCAGCAGTAGCACATCATTTCTGGTCTTCAAACCATGAAATCACTTCAAACATAAAACTCTTAAAACCGATCAACAGCAGCAATGAATTGGACATCTGGGAAAAAATACATATCGTCAAGCACAGGAATCACCTAATGAATTTCGAATGCTGCCACCCAGCAGCCTATGGAGGTTCATCAGCTCAGCACCAGAGAACACCAGTAGCCACACACATTCCCCAGACAATAACTGGCAAAATCAGTTGAAAACATGCTGACGATGGGAGCAAACCGTCTCCCGAAACGCATTCAAGTAAGAACATTTTAGTGATGTAGTGTAACAACCTTCAACTCTCTTTATTTTAAAGTTAGAGAAATTGTTCAAAATGTGCACCCCTCACCAACACACATGTGTCACAATGTTTTCTGCTGCACTGTAGGAAGCACTTATGTTTATTTTCTTTTTTTTTTCTTTTGTGTGTGTTATTTCTTCCGCTGCTCGAAGTACTTTCTTGCAGTGTTTCCATATCAGGCACTTCTATAATGCTATGCAAGTTTTCATGTTGCCCCAAAGAAAAAACCCAATTGGATTTAGATCTGGCGGTCTTGTTGGTCCATTCCAAGCATTCTACATAGGTGTTGCATAGATGGCCACACGTGGCTCTATTTATGTGCAGAGATGTGCGTCATGTAATAGTCACATATCATTTCTTACCAGGTGGGGAACATCCTCAAGTAGAACTGGTAACATATCTTGAAGAAACTGGAGATAGATGGCTCCTGTCAAAACCCAAAGAAGATTCCACAGACATATTAATGTGTTTCCTGTGATTCCTGCCCAAATATTTACAGAAAATCTGTGCTGAAAGTTGTCTTGTCTTATTGTATGTGGATTGTTGTAAGTCCAGGCGTGTGCATCATGGTAATTAGTTACTCCATTTCTGGCAATGTTTCTTCATCCATTGCAGAACTTTATGGGGAATATCCCCTCCTTGTTGAAGAAACCATTTGAAAAATGCTACTTTTGGCACAAAATCTGCTTCAGAGAGATACTGGATGCACTGAGTATGATAAGGCTGTACCAATTCTTTTTTACTTTCTCTACTATGTAGGGGAAGTATTGTATTCCACCCAAAAATTCGATACGGAGATTTCACCGGAAATACATGTTTTGAGACCCCCTGAATCCAAAAAAAGCATTTTTGGAAACATGTCCGTGTGTGTGTGTGTCTGTGAACAGCATAACTCAGAAACGAACAGTCGGATAAACACCAAACTTGGTAACAAAAATATACCAAACTTGGTATTTAGGTTCAGTATCTTGCAGAGATGTGACACAAAGGTTTTCAAGAAAATCCCCCCACCCCAGATTACCCTTTACATGGAACATTTTTTGAAAATTGTAATTTTCTCAAAAATGGCTCTAATGATTTTGATATCATATGTTTAAGATATTTTCATGACAAATGAAATGTATATCTCGAATTTTCTGAGAATGTCTCCAAAAGTATTCTTCATTGTGAACGACTTTTGCATAACTGGTAAACCATAAGAGATAGACAAAATTTTACTACACAAAAAATGTAGATCGCATTAAAATACACAATTTATGTCATATACATTTTTTTTGTTGAGTGAACCATTTTCAAGATATTGCTTGTTATTCCCTTAAATTTTCCAATTTCTCAAATTCGTTATTCATTTTTTTTGTCCTGGTAATGCACAGAGAATGGAATACTCCACATAGCAACCAGCTCTTAAAATATTTGACTATAGCTTAAAGCCTAGCAATTCCCCTTGCACCTACAAGAAAATTAGCAATAAGGTTAACATCTCGATATCTCGATTAACATGAAGCATATGGAGAATGAGAGTTTGTAAAAATAGTTTGTACAAGAGTAGAGAAAGTCATGTGAGTGTAACACATCAGATTTTTTAATTTTCTCAAAACAGTCCAGTGGGATACGTTGATAATGCAAGTTATACCAAGGCTGCTGCTTCCAGGATCTTCTTCCACCAAGTGAAGAATAGCTTTTTAAGCAACATTTCTTTGGCCAACTCCTTCAAATGAGGAGATGCCTCCATGTCTAGAACTCTTTGACAAATGAAAACAATGTCCTATGATTTAATGTGCTCATCTGTTTGGAAATCTTTGTCAATAAATTATTGCTGCAGCCTCCGCATTATGATGTGTGTCACTGTAAATGAATAACATTTCAAGAAACTTGGCATTGGTAAAGTGAGCCATTTTATAATTGATAATCCATTGTTTTGAAAACAAGACACAAGCACAATAAACAACAGCTGAAATGTGCTTCTTTATTAACAAACAGCTGAGTGTGTTTCTTTCGATCTTACAATGTTGTCATGTTGTGTAATCTCATGCCTAACGATGTAGCTTCAACTGAGACAGATCTCGAAAACTTATAATAATAGTATGAGTACAAATTGTTATAATTCAAAATGTATTTAAACATGCAGAAAATATTTATCTTTCTATCTCCTCTAAGAATTATTTGAAAAAATATGTAAGTTTTGTAAAATCTGCATATAAAATAGTTAATATTAACCAATTTTTCCTTTTTTTTATCTTTCTTTCATTTTTCTTTTTCTTTTTTTCGTTTGTTCTTCATAAACTACTTTAAAAACAGTAGTGTGTGCATACTGTAGAAAAACCTTCTGTTTTGACCTCTGTTATAAACTTAATGGCCAGTGTTCCTTTTTCCAATCATAGATTAGTTGATGAAGACATATTCCTGTAATTCCAGGCTTACAACGAAGAGCTGCTCAAGCAAAAATATTTGAATGCAGTAAAACAAACTTCAGAAAATGTAAATTACTCCAGTTGAAAATCTAAAACATTATTACATAAAAAATCCTATTCATAGGATGTGCTATGAAAAGCTCTGAATACAATGAACTTGCTAGTAAAATTGAGCTGGACTATAGCTTCACTTGCAATTGATTTAAAATACAGTTAAATTTAGGAATCAAATGCATAAGACTATACAGTTGTTCAGATAAAGATTGGTGGATTAATACTATCTTTAATGTCCATTATTGCTGTGTGTTTGTAACTATTAGTTTCTATTAACCTGCTTGTAAAAAATAGCATAAATATGTTTGTGTCATTGTTATAATGCCCATTAACTTATTAATTTTTAGCTAAACTACTTTAATACTTTATGTAACTGTTACATGTATATTTTGTGCCATTATCTTTGCTGCTGCAGTATTGTATTTGTTAATAAGTGTTGAATTTTAGTTTTGGTTACCTTTTGTAGTAGTATTTTATATCACATTTCAATTTGTATGCAGCTACTTTAATTGAAGCATTGCTTTGTTTAGCATTTAAAAAAAAAAAAAAAACGAAACATGCTGAAATTTAAAGGAAAATGCAAAAACTGAAATTACAATACTGGCTGAACTAAACAACAGGAAAATATATTTAGCTACTTAAATATTTCTCTGTGAAGTAGGAACTGGTTTTTTTTAGTGGTTACGGAAACAAAACAGGAAAGAAATATAATTAGAAAGTTTGACATGGTTCCATTGAAAAATCCACAGAAGTTGGATGCCATAATTGATAGAAATTTTCAGAGTTATCAACACCTGTCTATTGGAATTAGTGGTCAGAATGTTAGAACAAATGTTGGAATATACTTATCAGAATGACATTAAATTCCACACATAGCAAAAAAGCTATGGATTCCATATCTGTCAGGAATCATGTTGCTAAGTATCACTGCTAAATATTTAAAACTCTGACCAAGGTACTTCTTAAAAACCAAAAATGATTAATCAAATTATTAAATGTAAACAGCCTATCATAGAGGGTAGAAATTTTGAGTGAATAGTGTTATAGCTATACACTTCAATGGTTAACATTTTCTGAATATGCCTTTAAAGTTGTTCAAATCAGTAATTTTATCATATCTCCATAAATATATTTCTTTCCAGTTTAATAAAGCTCTCATTATATGGTGTGTTTATTCACACAGACAAAGCTGTAACCTCATTATTTTCTAATAGAAAATAAATGTATTGTCATATTCTGCATCTTTCAAATTGTCAAAAAATGTACATGAAAGAAGAAAAGTTTTCATAATTTATTCTGTCTTTATTTTGTTATTTACGCTCAGCAAAAATAACATGCTGTGAAAATTGTTTAAGATTTAATTGTGGTTGTTATTGATTTTCTTTGGTGAAGGTGGGCAATCATGTATTCTTAATTAAGATGTGCACAATACTTTACTTTGTTTTTACATTTCATAAGTTGTATTCCTTCTGTTACAAAATGAGATTCAAATTCCTTTAACTACCTATTTATTGGCAGTGAAGAGACACAGGAACTAATCAAACACTTTTATTCTTGCATCTGCTCATTGTCAATAAGCAAGTTAAGGAGATGCAACCATTATTTTAGGATTGAGGAAGCATTTGAATGATAATTTTATTACTTTCTCATTTTCCCAAGCATAAGTATCGGTTGTTTTTACAAGGCACTGTTATTGGCATACTTTGATGTGCATAAGCTTATGTTATACTAGAAATTTGGTAGTTTTGAAAATGAATGCCTCTTAAGAGCTTGAAGTCTCCAATAAAATTTGGATGACCATGAACTGGGACCAGATTTTCATGCAATAAAATTTGCTAAAATATGCATGCAATTTGCTCTTAAGCTTCTTATTTTGGAACAAAATATGCAGGTAAAACCAAATTTTGCATGATTCATAGTACATCTAAATTGGTTTTTGAATTCTGGACTTTGTTATTGCCCTACACAATGTATAATTGTACTTCTGTGAAGGTTAACATATGGCTTGTCTTTGATTTTCAGAAGTCAACAGATGCTGTATGCATTGTTTATTCTAGGTAAACACTTTTTCATGCTGTGTCAATGAGCATGTCATTTCAGTCATTGAGAGCAAAGAAACATTGAATGGCAGATTGCTATTTAATCCACATGGGGTGAACATAGCATTGCTACATTTGCCTCTTTTCTCTGTCATTCTGTTAAGTTTTCTTGGGAGTTTCACTGGTGTGAGTAGTATTTTATTGTGTGTTGTGAGTGTATGGAGACCTTGGGGAATTACTAGTTCTTCTCATAGTAATAAAGGTTATGGCAGAATATCTGAGGGGCTGCACTTGAAGGTAGTGAAGGAAAAGGAAGAATACAAAGCAAGCCACCTTTAAGAACACTAAGTAAACAATCCCAACAAATAATATGCAATGCATGTGATTATAGGAAAAGCAATTAAATAGGGATCGTGCTAAAGCAGTAGGCTTAAGCAGACAAACAGTCAGTAAAGTGTACAAAGGCTTCCCACAGCACCAAAAAAAAGATGGGGAACAAAATACCAAAGTTAAGAAAATTGATGCTTTCACCTCTGACCTTTAATAGAGAAGTGTATAGGCTTTATAAAAATGGGCAGCCATCGACCGTGATAGACTTGTTGAACTAACCTCTCAAAGCATGTGCAAATTTCCTTACAAAAGGGATTTGCTCAGAAAGTGGTTAAAGTTAGGGTTCCATTTTCAGACAGTAAATAAAAGGTGCATGATTATGGATTCAGCAAAGATTGTGGCATGGAAATACCAATATTTGAGAGGCTAAACTATTTCAGTCAAGAAGGGTATCACATAGTTTACTTAAATGAGTTGGTACAAATGTGATATTGTAAGAAAGGTTGGGATGATGCCAGTTGTTCATGCTTATTTTGTGTCCTGTGGAAAAAGAATAATATTGGCTGATTCAATTCCAAGGTCGTTGAAATATTTGAAGCTTGGTTGAAGAACACACTTTTGGAAAATATTTCTCCTAAGATTTCTCCTAGTTATTTTTCATGATTGAGGTCAAAATTCACACCATATCTAGTAGAAAGGATGAAATGCTCAAATTTATGGCAGAACATAATTTGGAAATACCTTGTCTGATTCTTATAAAAGCCATGTTTTTGAATAAAAATTGGGAGGTCGGTATGAAGAAAGAATGCAATAAATGAAATGGCAAAAGATCGTAAGCATGAAGTTCTGGCGATATCCGCCTTACCATCACTGTCTCAGTCCAATTGAGTTAATATGGGTAGCTGTTAAACATGTGGTGAGAAAGTGGAATGTGACCCCCTCTACAAGTGACTCTGCTTTTAAAGTTTTAAGAGAATATGCAAATAACATTGATTCCAGTGTGTGGGATGGTGAAAATAGGTATTTCACATGACAATGCTTCATTTATAATACATGTGAATGAAAATTTCAGTAATAGCGAGGAAGGCAACGACTCATAGTAATGTAATGTGGTTTGATATTTAATTGCATTGTATAGGAGTTCTCATTGCACCTAATAAGAAACATTCTTAATGCACTGTTCACCTTGGTATTCTAAGAAATAAATCTCCAGGCACTAACTGCGAATAATATACCTAAAGAAGAAACATGACGACGCACATTTTACGACACAAATACTTTCCATTGTCATGTGATCTTTGAAACTACATGTTAATCTTTATAGTAGCACAATTATACCACTACTCTTAAAAGACAACACTTTATTGATAGAAAGTTTTGCATTGGGATTAAAGAGATATATGTTAGGCAAATTTTTCTTGCAGTGGGATGACTCGCTCAAATATGGCATTGTAAACTGAGGTTGATATTACAGCAGATGTTTATATTTCTCTCTTCATGGAGCTGCTTCTTCGCTAGAAACGTGATTCACACTTTACATGTACCATTCAAATTCCAAGTGAAATAATTGTGTTAACATTGCAGTTTAACTGCATAAGTGCCAATTCCAATATTTCTAAATTTAGCTCTCTGAATGCAAATAAATAAACACTGTATGAACCAGTAAATTAAAAAAAATATGTTTTCAATAATTTTAGTAAAATATGTATTTTCCTGCATTATAAAATATTGCAAAACAATCAAGCTAATTTTATGAATCACAAAGAAATATCAGTTGGCCTGTGATTTTATGACAGGAAAGTAAAATGCATATGCAGTAAATCTGGTCCCTAATCACACAGAAATGTTTTATGTATGCCTTTTGAAAAAATTTTAGTTTTGCTTCACAATCCACATTGCATCATTTACTTGCACATTTTGGGTGAACTCAGTGCTTGTATTTGAACAGTTTAATGAGTTGTTTTTGAACTAATGCAATATGGCTAGGTAACATGTCCTTTGCCTAGGTTAGTTGCAAGCGAGAGGCACTGCATGAAGCTGCTGTAAAGCTGTTGCATGTTAACTAAATCTGTTGTGTTGCGTGTGCATGTGTTATAGCAGTGATGACAAGCCTACATGTTCTCTTATGGGCGATGAGGAGTACGGCAGTTACTATTCAAGTATCCACAATGAAGAGATTTACCAGGATCTCTGTTCAATCAAACAACAGCGCACAGAGTCACAGGTGATATAAAGGTTTATCACAGTATAATGTCAATTATCCAGTAGTGTAAAATAGGAACAGTAGATTGCATTCCTACTCCATGGTTAGCACAGGCTGAACAAAGAAAAATAGATCCTTATGTTTGTATCTGTAATGTAACTTTCTTTCAAATTGTTCAGAATTTATAATTTTCTTTTAATTCTTCCATACTGACACTGTGGCCAAGGTCATTAAGGCACAGACTTGTGAACGATCTGCGGTTCAAATTCAGCCAGGCTCATCCTCCATGACTCAGGTTTTTTTTTCCCCAGGTTTTCCTCAGTCCTCATAACTGACAAATGCTGGAGAGGTGCCCTAAACTTAGGTCTGGAACGTATATTTCCTAAATTTCCTTTCCCGAATCTCATTTCATATATTAATAGTCTCCACCACCTGTGGTGCTTTATATAGTAAGTAGACATTAAACACTGTCAACTCCTTCAAAATTGGTGATTAAAATGCTTCACACTTCTTGAAAGGTGCAGTATAATGATTAATACTCATGCCAAGACAGGATTCATAGTGATGTAAGACAACATTTTGAATTAAAGCAACCAGTGACATATCAAAATTTTAGTTACTGTGTGTTTTGTTAAAAGTCACGATGCAATGTGGCAAAAATTTAATTGAATTAGCATTTCTCCAATGTTAGAATTTTGGAATTTGAGTGCTTTTTGTTATAGAAAAATTTGAGTTTTGATAGTAAATCCTCATTTTTCTGTAGGTAATAAGACAGTGCATAGAAAAATTACTTATGCATACCAGAATTAACTTATTTAATACTCATATTAAATCTAGTCAAGTGGAGTTTGGGTATGCTAAAATGTCATAGTAATTTTTTAGGATTGTGACTACTTATCTTTCTTCATCACATTATTGTAAATTGTAGTGAGATTGTAAATTGCAAAAATGTTCGTAAAATTTGCATCATTCCTTTGTCCTTGAAGTTGAAACATAAAACATAGCAATCTGAATACTGTATCTCAAATAAATATTAGATCAGAATGCTTATATAGGTACATGTACATTGAGGCGGTAAACATATAACTTTTTACACTTGTTTAATGTACATATAGGTTGCTAATGAACAACATTAAAAGATTTTCGTTATATATATGGAGTAATCCAAAATCCTCCAAACTTGGAGTCAGTCACAAAATGAGAAATTGTGGGCTTTTGAAGCAATTTCAATTTGATACTCAGATAGGTATTTATTTTAAAGCTAAGTAGGATTAAAGTATGCATTAGAATAGCTTCATGCCTCTATAATTGAATTAAACTGATTGTTAATAACGTATTAATAGTGTTGTCAGACTTTAGTGTTAAAATGTACTGAGTACTCTAACCTCAAACATCTGATTAGTAGATGCTACTACATAGTTTCTGCATACGACACTTCTCCTTCTAAGTGGGATTCTATCCTGCTCTTTACATAGCTTAAATGGCTGAAAATATGTCAAGAGAATACACTGCTTCAAACGATCTTTCTGAGATTTCAACATAGACTGCATTTGAAGCATTCATAATATCCATAGTTTTCTGAAGTTACCTCACAAATGACCTGCAATTTTTAATTGAATTTCTGTATCAAACATTTCCCATTTTAAGTTTGGGCCTTTTGTCATCCTAAAAATTTTGCACTGGGTTACAGATACATTTGGCTGCTTCCTTGAAGAAATTCACTGGTAGCTTGCCTACATTACTTCTAGCTGCATCTGTAGGTAAATTTGGAAAAATCACTGTTGAATATCAAAACTTTGTTAAGTATTTGTTATGTTTGGTATAAAGGAATTCACCATTGGTCCAAGCCTTTTAAGAGCCATCCAAAAATCAACAAGTTTTGACAAATCTGTCAAATTTACTTTTGCCAAAAGTAAGAAACACCTTGAGGAACTAAAGTAACAATTATAATTTATATTCATCCTTAGGTGAGGAAAAGTCTCGCACCCAGGCAGACTGACTAGCAAAATTCAGACCTGGGCCTGTTATTGCTGTATTACCATAGTGATTAAGAGAAATTGTTAAACACTGATGTTCTCATTAAATGAATTTTTAGGAAATAGAAAAGCTAATGTTGTTAAGCTAATGTTGTTCTCCATAACAAACTTAAGTTTACAGGTCAACTTTTATATGTTACCTTCTCACTATTGAGAGTTTCAACTCACAAAAGAGTTTACTATTAAAAGCAAAGGCTGGATTTTTTTTTTAATTAGTGTAAGACAAATATAATATTTCCTGAAAAGAAATTAGGATTTAGAAAGGAAATTATTAAGGGGTTAGCATTTTTTTTTGGGGGGGGCAACAAATATTGTAACAGGAATAAATGAATACAGTACTATTATTTATTCAGAACTGTAGTTCTTCAACAAGCACAATATAACAAAGTTGACAATCACATTATTTCAGTCTTCATCTTCATTACTTACAGGTATATTTTCAGAGAAAACTCCATCTATAATGACATATGCTTTATAAAATTTTCTTCCAGAAAATCTCTGCCCATTGCTTATAGCAACTTGATGTCCCTATTTTCTCTGGAGAAAGTAATTGGTCTTAAAGACTCTCTTCAATGTTAGATACCCTGTTTTAAGTCCTTATATACTTTTTTCAAATTGTTATATGCTGAGGATAGAAAAGAATATGAGTACTTTACCAGTAACAGGTGGAATTTGTTTCCTTAATAGAGTGTCCCTTGATTTGTTCTAATCTCCCCCTCCCCTTTTCCTTGTCTTTCATTTTCTGTCAGTTTGCTGGATATGTTGTTCTCTTCATCCCTCAATTCTGTGGATTAGGTGCAGCTAAATCCACTTATCAGAAATGGCCATTTCATGATCTTTTCCCGTTATCCAACTGTTTCTCTCATAAAACAGAAGTAGAGGTTTAAAGTTGATGTACAAATTACATACAATTATTCTGTATACTTAAAATATGCTACAATTAATAAATATGTGCACCTTGCATGCAGTCAATCTTTACCTCAAGCAGTAGCAGTTACTACAGTAATGCATTTTCAGTCTTCCTCGTCACTGTTATAAGAGCTACTAAAATAATTGAACCTATTTAAAATATAAAAGCACTGAAATTATCTGAGATTTGGAACAAATAATCATAAAAATTCATGGCCTAGGACTGCAATAATGTGTACTTTTATTTTTTTAACACTGAGAGCATATCATATAATAATGTCTGTTTTTATCAGAAATTTATGCTATTTGCCTCTAAATATATGCAATCATCCTCATCTAAAATCTTTAAAAAGATGGATTTAATGCCTTTTGGAATTAAGCTTCTGAAATAATTTAATAATACAAATTTGAGAAACACCCTTAACCCTTCAGAACATTTTTAAGTAAAAAACGTGGTTAAAATTACAGAGTTGTAAGTGGTTTCTGTTGAATAAATGCTCACCCTTTTCTATGAAATCCTCCAAAATGCATTTTATGCATTACTGAGGCAACAAAACAATATAATATGCTTTATTAATTAAAAGTTACAGGTATTTGTGTTCATATTTACAACCTAATAACCTCCAGTTTAATTTCTGCAATCTGGATAATTGGCATTCTGTACTGATTAATTTTTACCTAAATTGTAAATTTTGTTTCTCATTTGGCATGCACCTTTTTATTGTTTTAGTTGCTCAATGCTTTATATTAGAAATATTACTGCATTATGAATCAAAATTAGCAATTTCAGCTAATTTGTATTATAAGAATTACGTTTTCATATAAATCTGCCAAAGGACATAGAGAAGCATTGGATAGCTACAAACAAATAATATATAGCAAATTAGGGGCTAAAAGCTTCATGTATTTGTAAAATAAATAATTATACTTAAAACTTCTCTTGCTGGGCGTGTTTTCTGTTTAATGTTAGTTATATGGAAAATCGTCATCTGAGCTGACCATTTGATGCATGTCAAGAGCCTTAGGAGTATGACCCACAGAGAAAACTAAACTCCACCCATTCTTCAGATTGGCCAGTCAGAGCCCAAAGACCTCAAGTCACAGCTGTAAAATCAGACAAGCTGCTGCACATGAGGCAGTGTTGCCCAGAAGACTGCAGCATGGCAGTTGAATTATCAGAGGGGGCAAAAAGAAAAAGAAAGAAAGAAAGAAAAAAAAAAAAAAGAACATGGTTCAATTGGACAGCTCAACTGACATTGATTCTGTCACAGAAGCCTCCAGGAACATGGAATTTCTTTTTGTAGGTTGTTTATCAATTATTCTACTGCACTTTTGTTGTAATACGTAGCATGCAGATATAAACAGTAATGCTGCTTGGCCTTTTTTCTTTCTTCTACTTTTATTTTTATTTGTTTTTATGTTTTCCCACCTACCATAAAGATAAGGTAACCTGTCTTAATTCTGAAAAGGAATGCAACACAGTGAAGCAATTGGAAACAAATTGCCAGAATTGCTTCCAAATAATTGCACACCAGAATAGAGTCTAATGGAAATAGCAGAAGCTATATCAGAAGCCCAATGTTCCTTGCATTAAATAGTTATTTTGAGTAAATAATTTTAACCACATATCAGCATATTCATAATGGAAAAATAAAGAGTTGCCATGGTCGAATTACAAAAGAGAAATTATTCCTTGTTGACAATTTGTTAACACTTGAGCATTGATTGTTCATGTCAGTTGAGACCAGAAGATTAAATTCTTCCCTTGCTGTAAATCACCACATAATTTGCACTGTTTCTAAATATTAAGTGTAATTGAAAGGCCTAAATTAGCTTATATTTATATGGAAACGGTGCATCTAATTTCAGCTTTCTCAGTGATTTCAGTTAGGACCGAATGTTCCGTTCGCAGATGGAATTCTTGTTTGTAAAGGTACTTGCATTATGACAGGGTTCTACTGACGTAAGCCAGAACTCTCTTCACCGTTTTACTCTTGCAACAAGATATCCCCAATGCCAAACTCACTGGCATTTGTGTCCACGATGAGCCTTTTGCCGGTGATGGAGTATCCTAGTACCGGGGACGTACACACGGCGTTCATGAGGGTCTGGAAGACCTCGGCTTGGTCGAACCACTGGAAGGCGCATCGTTCTTGTGCCAGTTGTGTCAGTGATTTGGTGATGTTTGCGTAACCCGCCACGAATTTCCAGTAGCATGTGTAGAGTCCCAGGAATCGTTGCAGTTCTTGCTTATTCCTTGACCTGGGCCACTCCTTGACGGCCTCTAGCTTCTTGGGGTCCACAAACACTCCATCAGGACTTACATGCGTCCTAGGTAGCGCACTTCCCTTTTAAGTAGCTGACCTTGGGATTAAGCTTCAGATGAACACCTACCTACTCTTTCTAACACCTTGCTCAGCTGATCCTCGAAGGTCTTGCCTATAACAGTGACATCGAGGCAAAGGAGGCAAAGTCGTCTTCCATGATCTAGGGGCACCATGCTAGCCTCTAGTTCCCGAGGTCGTGGGCTCAAATCCGGCGGAGGGCGATGGCTTTTTTTAAAAAAAATCCTTAGCATGGCTTCCTTCGGAATGGAAATAAAGCCGGTTTCCGGTGTCGTAGATTTGCGGCACCTAAAAAGCCTCAAGCCTGATAAGGCCCTGAGCATAATTTCCTGTCTTTCACGCCCATTATAGAATGGGACGCTAAGAACCATAGTAGTTGCAGAGCGTCCATAAATAAAACAAATTAGAGGAGACAAATGTTGTATATCAGGTCTCTCATCCCTGACTCCACATATCTGGAATGTTACAGGGACGTTGCAGAGTCCGGAAAGCATTGCTGTGAACCGCCACATTCCATGTCAAGTAGAAAATGCTGTCTTCTCCCTTTCAGGGCGGAAAACCACTGAGTCCCCGCTAATGTGTCCAGGATGCGCCATTACGTTGCAGTGAAAAGCAGCCTTTCTTGGTGACGAGCTTCTGGTAGTCATCGCAGAAGCCAGATCTCCATCTTTCTTTTTCACTAACACTACCGTGAGGACCACGGACAATCGGATCCCTCCATTATGTCTCTGGTCTTCATGTCCGCTATACGGTTGTATATTTCCTTCTGCTTGCTAGCGGGGTACGGCGAAGCGGTTGTTTAAGCGATCGAACATCGCCAATGTCGATGCAATGCATCACTATCGTTACGGCCATAATTTTCTTCTGATAGGCTGAAGATGTCCTGTAATTCCGTCAGCAGGTTGAGGATCAATCTCTGCCCGCTTCGCGAGATGTTCCTCCTAGATGAAGTTATTCAGGCGTGTATCAAATCGCCTGGTGTTCAGTTGTTTCTTTGTGTGTCACTCCGCAGTTATTATAGATGTCCTGACTCACAATTTCCCAAGATAGTACCGCTAAGTAACTCCTGCTCTCGGTTTGTGACATAAGGACCTTCACCAAGATGGTCTTCCGAGCAGGGAGCAGTGTTCTCATGAAGTAAATCCCATCTCGGTGTGGTTCTCCATCCAAAATCATGTTTCTTTGCTAAGGGCTTCCCTGTCATCACATTCGCTCCACGCTGGAACCACCTATCGTTCGGCAAGTGAGAGTCTCAGTGGCTGTAACCTCTTCTCCGGATGATTCAACGGGATCTAATCGCGTCCCAGGCGCAATAAGCAGTGCCCAACGTCCATCTTGGCATCGAAGAACAGAAGAGCATATAGATCCAGGATAATTTCCTGGGCGATTGTGGCAACGAACACCCACATTTGTAGCTTGCTCCTGCCAACGGTCATCTCCAGTTAAGCTTCCTCAGTCACCGGCAGGGTTTCACCCGAGCGGTTCCACCTCGTGGCGCCTGGCCGGCTCCTATTTGATAGTCCCCGCATCACATAGGGCATGTCGATAGTGAGGCCCCGTCCACTAACATGCTACAGGGTCGGTCCCGAATCCATCCTTGCGCTACCAGACCATCCTCACCGTTCCCAGCCACGCTGTCAACATGAAAAGAGGGGAAGGTGATGACGGCGCCGACGTGCTCCTATTCATGCCGCCCCGTAGTAGTTTTCCTGATCCTAGGCCGGTTGCGCGCCCACAGACCGCTCTTAGGTGTCCGGGCTCCCCGCAGTTGAGCATGTAGGTCTCTACGACGGTTAGACTGTTGTGGTTGGCGACGGTTATCGCCATTTTCGGCCGTCAAAGCTGTGTCGTCACCGGGTTGCTTTTCCGGCCATCATCTTTGCCGATTCAATGCGGATAGCACCAGCCAGGGCATCGTTGATGTCACGGTGTTCCGCCAGGAGAAGCTGTTGTTTCACCTCCCGGTTTGTTAACTCACTGATAAATGTGTGGACTGCCTCTCCGGAAATATAATCTAGTGGTACATCCGCCAGAGCCCATGTGCCAGCCGCTCCACTTCCGTGACGAATTATTTTAAGTTCTCGCCTGATTGTTGAACTCTTACCTTCAGCTGGTTCCCTGTAAACGGCGACAATGCGATGTTCTCCACAGCACACCAACAATTTGATTAAATCGCCCGCCGATTCCCAGCGGGGAAGTACGAAGAATCTGCATTGCTTTCTCCTGCAGAGCAGTCAAAAGCTGTGTCGTCCTCTCCATCGACATCCATCCATTGGGTAGCAGTAACCTCAAACTGCCGCTTAAACACGTCCACGACGAAGTGCCGTCGAATTTCGGGGCTTTGCTATATATATTTTAAAGTTTTTATTTGTCCCACTTGTAATTGTGGGACCCTCTACAACCTCAGTACGGATGCGGCGCAATTTCTCCATTGCATCGTCCACCATCGTCTTGTTTTCCTTCGTTTGTTCCAGGTCTAATAGTTTTTCTTGCTGATTTAGAACGTCAGTGTCAAAATCTAGTTGGGCTTTCGTTTTCTCTATTTCAGTCTTCATTTCTGTTTTCACACTCTTCATTTCATTTCTCATCACTTCCATTCCGGATTTTATTTCCGTCTCCATTTTCTCCATTTCATTGTTAATGTCATAACTAAGTTCATTTCTCCACTTCTTCATTCTTCCTTAACACTCTTCATTTCCTTCTCCATTCTGAAATTTATGCCCTTTAATTCGCTTTTCCATTCCAGATTTCATTTGTGTTTCCATCTTCTCCGTTCCGACCAATAATTTTTAAAGTATTTCCTCCGTCGTGGCTTTTAAATCCCACTCCTTACACCAGCATGACTCATTGGTATATGTAAGCATTTGCTGTACTGCCAAGAAGTGTACATGTGTGGCTCAGTGGTAAAGTAACGAATTTCAAGCACAGTGACACCAGATTCCAAATTCAAGCCCTGCCAACTGATTCTCTCTCTTCTCCCCCCTTTTTTTCTTCAAATTATTGATTGTGAAGGATATGGAATACTGCACTGCTCCATTTGTTATTACCGCTGCTGTTAAAGATAATCAAGCAAATCAAACAACTTTTGAACAGCAATGTACAACATAAGATACTGTAATGTTCCATACATACACATGATATGTAATCAGAATCCTTTATGAATATGACATTAAAAATAGCATTACCATGACCTGGGCCTAATACACTATTATGCTTACAGATTGAAAGAATGCACTATTAGCTCTGGAAAAGAAGTAACTATGGTGCAAGGCAAATCACAGTCACATTCCTGCTTAAGCTTTATTTAGTCACTTCCAGGAACCGTAGAAAAGCATATTTCTTCTTCAGATATACGGAAACAACTGACAGTGACCATTCCCATTTGTGAACTCTGATTTTCTGAAATATTTTTCTTTTGGAAAGCGCCAGTGAATCACAAGATAGCACTCCTATACATTTGCAGAAAGTCAAATAGATACCTATGAAAGTGCCTGTTGCCACTTGCATGGATAGCTCACTCGGTAACATAGTTGGCTATAGTGAAATAGCTCTTATGTTCGATTCCCTCTGTAAAATAACTTTTTTTTTCTTTCTTGTGTTTAAGAAAAGAGGTACATGCATATGCGAATAGCAGTGCTATTTTTAATTTCTGAATAATCTCTGGCCTATTGTGAAATTAAAAGCTACATTTCTTTCTTCATTAACTCTAACATTTTGACTTCATTTCTCTTAACATTTTCGTAAATTTACACCTGTATTAAATCACCATCATGTTATTGCAGTTGCATTGTTTAAAACACATGCGCTATATCATTCCCTGATTATTTCTTGTATCCATGTAATGGAATATTTATTTCGGCTTGTTTTGTATGTTTATAGTTAATTTCTACACATAACTAAATAGCACTGAATATCGCCATATGGCCTTCAGAAAGGAGCAGGTGTCTAAGCACTGCAACCGCACTGTGTAAACAGGAATATTGCAGGTGTTCCTATACAATAGATTTAAGCAGTATAATAAACCCTCTTTAGAAATGACTTTATTACACTAAAGCTAAATGTTTTTTCTTCTGGATTATTCAGCAATTAAAATTACCATTGCTATTCGTGTATGCATGCACCTTTAATTTTAAACACAGGAAGAAAAACAAAAGTTATTTTACAGAGGAAATCAAACATAGAGCTATTTCATTATAGCCATCAATGTTATTGAGTAAACTATCCGTACAAGTGGCAACAGCACTTCCATAGGTGTCTATTTGGCTTTCTGCAAATGTAAAGGAGTGCTATCTTGTGATTCACTGGCGCTTCCCAAAATGACAATATGTTTATTTCAGAAAATCAGAGTTCACAAATGGAAATGCTCACTGTCAGCTGTTTCTGTACATCTGAGAAGAAATACGTTTTTCTATGGTTCATGGAAGTGAATAAGTAAAGCTTAAGTAGCAATGTGACTATGATTTGTCTTGCACAATAGTGTTAGTCCCAGCTCATGGTAATGCCATTTTTAATGTCGCCTCCATAAAGGATTCTGATTACATATCATGTGTACGTAATAGAACATTACAGTATGTTATGTTGTACATTCCTGCTTAAAATTCATTTCTTTGATTACATTTAACGCAGCGGTAGTAACAAATGGAGCAGTATGGTATTCCATATCCTTCATGATTAATAATTTGAAGAAAGAAAGGAAAGGAAAAAAAAAGGGAGAGAATCATTTGGCAGTCTTGAACTTTGAATTTGGTGTCGCTGGCTTGAGAGTCCTAGTTTACCACTGAGCCACACATGTGCACTTCTTGACAGTACAGCAAATGCTTGTATATACTATTGAGGTGGTATCAGTGGTGCACTGGTTCAAATTTATTTTGGCTTATTGCACAAAATCATGAGCTCTGGAACTATAAGTGTCCTATCTCCAATTGTTCCCCCAACATGTCTCTATAATCCCTTAAAGTTAATTGGTCGAATTCTGAAACATCCTGTGTGTATATGTACACATGCACGCACACACAGTAGATAGATATTTTATTTCACTTCATTAATTACATAAATTAATTCTCATATAAAGTTCTATAATACATGATTTTATCTCTACACATTACCCTTTACATATCATTTTCTCTTTCACTAAGTTGCTGCATTTCTAAGGGCCTGTAACATCCAACACCATGGTTGTCGAGTTACTGGGTCCTATTTAATTTTATGTTTCACCAATCTACATTTTCTTTCTATACCCTATTTCTAGTTTTTTCCAGCCATTTATTTCTCACTACACCTAAATATTTTCTATTTCTAATAAACTTTCCTTGGATTTAACTCTTAACATCCTTTTACCTATAATTTCATTTGGTAATCTAGACCAATTGTTTCTTTGCAATTTTTTCCTCATATTCATTGTTCCTTCACATTCTAACATTAAATGCCAATAATTATTAAACTTGCTATTACATAATGGGCATTTGCCTTCATTTTCTCCTTCTCCTATGCCTTTTAACCTCACCACCCCTGACCTAGCCCATGCAAAGCCCTCTCTTGCTGTTTTATTACAAACATCAACATAGTTTTCTCTTTCCCATGTCTTTTTAATCTCTGTATATACATATAATGATCTTTTTGAATTAAAACTACCAATTATTTCCTGTCTCCATATCTTCAATCCTCAATCTAACTCTTTTCCAACACCCCTTCTCACATGATTGTCTATATCCCCACACCCTATTTCATTGAGAATTGCTTCTAGGCGCTTGTACCAAGTATCCTCTTCATTTAGCTTTCTCTGAACCTGCAAACATTGTTTTAAAATATTATTATTCTCTGATTCCTCAATTCTCAACCAGTATTTCACTACTCTTTCAATAATTTTAGCCTTACTACCGAATCTCCCTAGCTCCATTTGTGCAACCCAATTTGGTGAGGCTCTTGGTAGACCCAAAATTATTTTACAAAAGCTCCTATACACCTTATTTACCCATTCCCACCCCTCCTCGATACCCCAAATCTCCGCACCATACAGCAATTTTGCCTCAACTACTGCTCCATATACTCTTTCTATCCATTTTATGTGCATCCCAGGTATTTTATCTAAACATGCTCTAATAACTTTCATTGCCACTTTTCCTGTAGCTAAAACCTGTTTCTTTTGTTCACCCCATCTACCATTGCTACTTAGTCTTACTCCCAAATAATCAAAATTTCTAACCACCTCAATTTCCTTACCTTTCCAACTCCATTTTTCATCCTTTCTCAGCTTGTTACCCTTTTTGAATACCATTATTTTTGTTTTGCTTGTATTAACCCTAAGGCTCCACTTGTTACAAAACCTCTGTATTGCTCCAATTACTTTGTTTAATCCCACAGTAGTTATTGATCCTGCAACCAAATCATTCGCAAATAGTAACCCTGGTATCTCCTCATTTCCAATTGTTGGAGAGTGACTATTTTCAAACTGAATTATCTCTAAAATATCATCACTGAGTAAATTAAATAATATAGGACTTAACTTGCAGCCTTGCCTCAAACCTATACAATTTTTAATCTCCTTTGTCCTTACATTTTTATCAAACCTTATAGAAAAATCATTATTTTCATATATTGTTTGTATTGTTCTTATACACCTGTTGCTCATTCTTTTCATACCCTATTTGGTCCATAAGGCTTCCCTATTTATTTTATCGAAGGCCTTTTCTAAATCAACAAATAAAATATACAATCTTCCCCTTTTGTTTGATAGATATTTATTAACCATTGAAGATATTATAAAAATATTGTCTATTACTCTCTTGTTTTTCCGAAATCCCGCCTGGAGATCAGATACTTTTCCCTCATGCTCTGCCCAATTTTGCACTCTTTCAGCTAAAACCGCTGTATAAACTTTACTTAACACTGATAGCAAGCTAATCTTCCTATAATTTTCTGGGTTATTCACTTCCCCTTTGTTCTTAAATATTGCCACTATTGATGTTTTCCAACTCCTAGGTACCTTCCCCCCTTCAAAGATTGCATTTAATATCCTAACCAGCAATTTTAATCGATTTTCATTTACACTCCAAGCTTTCCAAAACTTCCCTGGTATGCCATTCATACCGCATGCTTTGTCCCATTTCAATCTTTTAATTTGTTCCTTCACTTCCCCTACTTCTATCAGCTTATCCAATTGCTCAACATAATTGTTGTTTTCCATTACCCAAATTGTTTGGTTATCATGTTGCCCTCCTAGCAAATTTTTAAAATACTTGAACCATTCTTCCGCACTTATATTATTTTCTCTTGCTCTAACCTTATACATTCTTTTCACCAAAATCCATATTGTTTTGCTATCATTTGCTTTTGCTGCCTCATGTAACTTTATACTCATTTTCTCCTCCCATTCTCTCCTCTTTACTTCCAACAAGTTTAGTTATACGTTTTCAAAGGGAGACAGCTAAAATAATGTGTAAATGAGAAAACGTAAAAGTGAATTTTGTTATGGCACAGTGTGCAGAAACTGATTTATTAGAATATTACTCAAACTAATTAGGTATCATTTAATATAAGAAAACAATAAATGACACAAACACACAAATAATAAACATAATACACTATTTAGATTACTTGTATGCATGTTCAGTACTGTTATTCATAATTCAAACAAACAAACAAACAAACAAACAAGCAAAAGCCCCACCCAAAACAAAAAACAGGATTCACTTCACAGTATTGGTGCTTTACTCTGGTTAAAAAAAAAAATCTTCAATTTTCTTTGCTGCTTTGAGTTTTCCACTTAATTATACACTAGTATGCTCTTATCGCAGAAATGCAATCATCATTTGGGCTTTGTGGTGATAAAGATTGTGCAATTTCTAGAGCTTGAATTGCCTCATGCATACTGGGAATTTTTTCATTACTGCCTACTTCTTCATCACTATTATCATCAGATACAATCTGGGGAAGAATTGTTATCACTATTGTTAACACGGTGCAGCAATAATGTGTTCCGGAAGTATTGATGCCTCACCTAACATATTCACTGTTTTGTATGTGATAGGAAGCATACAGTGTACAGAAACTGTGCATTGACTGACAGCTTTTCCAGTTTCACCTTCACATTTTTCCAATTTTTGCTGTACATCACTCACCTATGAAAGCACCAAATGAAATGTTTCATTACGTTTTTCCAGATAGTTTATAGCAGTCACTAAATGCTCAAAATTGCTGTTAATGTATACAAGACTGACTTCATCTGAGGTTTAACCATAGATCTTGCAAAATGGTAATGGAAGCGGCATTTTCTCTATCCAACCTTTTAATCATGTCAAAATGATTGCAGTAATGCATGCAATCACTTAACCAAGTGTCAGAATTGCTTCCAGAGGTAAAGATATGCCAGGAGCATTCTCACGAAAATGGCGCAGTCTAGATGGGGATTTTAAAAATACTTTCTTAACACTGGACTTTAGTTTGTAAACATCTGGAAATTTTTGGCACTTCTTCACTCATTTAATGCAAAGCGTGTGCGAGGCAGGTTACATAAACCCACTTTGGACAAAATGCTTTAATTGCCTTTCCCATGTATAGTGCTGCATCAGTGACAAAAAGCAGAACATTGTCGTGTTTTATTCCCTGTAGCCACAAGAAAGAGACCTTTGTCCAAAAGCTGGCAAATAGTTTGGTGATTTCACTCTCTTCAGGATTTCCATTGCAAGGAGAAATATTTTCCCAGGTTTGTCCTGCAATGTACCAACAATCACATTTGCGACAGAGCAACCCAATTCATCACTAGTTTCATCAATAGACACAGTATTGACTTGTCAGCAATGTAGTCACAAATTTTTTCACTTGTGTCTTCATAGCAGTGGTGCACATACGCCTTATGGAGGGTACACTTGCCAGGAATGTTCTGATTAGTATACCATTCCAGAAATGTTTTGAAAGATTTTCATTCCATATCTTTGCTGACAGAGTACTTGCGCTGACAAGGGCACTACAAGATCTTTGTAAAACTGAGATGACTTAGGGCATTCACTACCACTTTGCCCTAACATAAGTTGCGATTTCCATTTCTCCATGCCCAGAAGGCTGTTCTCGCTGTTTCTCACACCCAGTATGCTGTTGGACATGGAACTGCTTTTCTGCACTAACTTTCACCTTCACAATATTTATAGAAAAGAATACTTCCATCAGTAGAAAATACTTCGGCTCTAAACTCAGATACAAGCTATTGCAAAAAAGAAGATTTTATAGGTTTAGGCATGTTTATTGTCTGGATTTCTTCCACTAACTGTGAAACTGTATGAAAAATAAGATGTGAATACAAGTTATCCACCCCTACCTCTACTTGAAGTCATTGTAACGATGCTGATAAAAAGTAATGGGATATTTTAGTGAGGATTCAGTAGTTTCTTTCAGGAGGTCCACATTCCAGGACACCACCCCTCTACTGGTGTTAACGACATGAATACAATAGAAGGGGTCCTCTCAGAATACCATTAGCGAAAAAAAGAAGAAAAAAAGCCCTAGTGGGTCAATCTTAATAGTTCTGCACACAATTCTAGTGTGTGTATTTGTTAAAAGAAATTCAATTGAGACTGGTCTATACTGTGCAGAAAAAATGTAGTCGAAAGAAGTTAAAATTGCAAAACAAGCACTACAGGAAAAAACTGCTAAAAAAAAAAGGAACTATAAACCAAAAAGGCATTCCTAACCCTAATTATTACCTAGTGCATGTTTTGCAAGATGTTTCCTGCCTCCTCATTTAAAGTCAATTGTTGGAGTGTGGTGAGAAACTGGAACTGGAAGTCTGGTAATCCTCTAGCGGCAACTTGACGAACTTGTAGATAGGGTTAATCTCCGTATTTGTTTCAAAATTCATTAAGCATCACTCAAACTCCTTTGTGCAAATTTTTTCCCAATTGTTTAATTAAGTGTGGTGGTAAACACTTCTAATTAAATGTACCTCCTCTTCTCTGTCAAGGCTATTTTTCCATAAATTATGGACCATAGCAAATTCATCTGTTTCTCACGTTTCCCAAATGTTCTTTTAGTCTGATGTGTATTTTTCTTTTTGTCATCCCATTAAAATTTTGTTGTATTGTTTGCAATCCGCGCAGTTTGCTGCCTTTGTGTCTATTTTATTGAAGTTTAAAGCTCTATCTCTTCTGCGGAGCCAATCTAATCTTCTAATCATAAAATATGTTTTGAAAATGTTAGAAATACTAGTGAAGTCATGGGTGTTTATTTCAATTCATGTCATTTCATCCTCTTATGTGCTTGCATCACTGTGAACCGTTCTGTATTTAATTTGGTTAATTAGATTTTGTTTTCTTCCATTTTTAGTACGAGTATGTCCCTTATTTACTGAATGTCTTTTCCCCCCCCCTCTATTTTTAGAATTGTGATTAAAATAAAAAAGGATTGTGGAAACTCTAGTCAAAATATATTATGCTTTCCACATTTTTTCAGAAGATTCAAAGAAGTACATTATAGCCTCCTTTGACAGACTGATTCACTGACAAATCAAAAGCAAAACGATGCTGTATTTTAAACATTCTCTTACCCTTTTAAATATTTCTCATTCAGTCCAGTACTTTCAGCTTATGATTCCCTTCAAGCAGAGTATTTGTTAAAAGTAGCTATTATGCAGCAGAGTTAAATAGAATGCCAGTTTTATATTTTAATTAGTGTGTTGTAGGCCTGTGGCTAATGTATAGTCTCAGAAATAGTGCATCGGTTTTTGACAGCTGCTGAAAGAATATTCTTAAAAGTAGCATTGATTTTAAACAAAGGAGTAGGTTATGTGTGATATTGTGGACAGATTAAAATTGTTTAAAGAAACCTATAGATACCTCTAATGTCATTTAAATAGATTAGTATTCATCTGTAATGACCTTAGTTCTTCCTTGCAGATTAAGCTATTAACGTACATGCTATAATAGGAAAGTCACATGTTGTCTGCACTTACCTACAAGGATGGAGTCGGTCTCTAGCTGAGATCCAATTTGAGTAAATGATGAACTAAGTGAAGCTTACAAAACATTTGACTTCCCTAGTCACTAACTAGTCACCAGTTAGCAGCACATCTTGGTTCTTAGCTTCATTCTTTGGTTAACAGTAGAGTGTTTTATTATGAAAAAAAGTCACATAAAATACTTTACATATTGCATACTGTCAAAATCTTTAATTGTTTTAGCAATTTTAAATATACAAAAGAAAACTAAGTAAATTGGTATATATTCAGTGAAATTTGTAGCAAGATGCAGAACCAGCTAAAATCCATAACACAATGCACTAAAAATGGTATAAACAGCTGATAGAGTATCATTTGTGTATTTTTTTACAATAGTCTTCTAAAACATCAATAGATAGATGAACCAAAGGTGACAAAGAAAAAATAATGATAAAAAACCCTTGTGAAGTTCAAGTCTGTGTTGTAATGTTGTAATCACACAAGTGCTTTAAAATTGTAAGAAATGTATTCCTAGTGCATACTTGACCATAGATCTCATGAACACAACGCCCAAGTCTAGCTCAGGCTAGACTAACAGTGATTAGTCAAAATGGTTTAATCTAACAATGGTAATAATAATATAAGTATTATTGGAGGTTTTGGTTAGTGACTGTAGACCCAATGTTCTTTCAACCTTTCTTCCCTTTTACTTACACTGTTAATATACAGGACATATTTGAAATAAAATTCCACTATTAAACCAATCTGGGCATGTTTTATTAATATTTTCATCTTTGTTTAAATGTAATTGAAAATGAATGAAACCTTGTATATTCAAGTAAATAGTAGAGTGGTATCAGTCATCTTAAAGTTGTGAAATATCTTTAGTTTTGCTATGTGTTTACTTCCTCCATACATAAGAGCATGCTTATCAGGACATATGTCTCCTCACCATTCAGAAACAAGTTCATCATCCTCCTCTGTAGTTATTTTCTATAATGTGATTATCTACAAATATGTTCCTAACATTTGTGTTTAACCAGGTGGGTTATATTGGATGGTGGAATGAAATAGCTGGAGAGATGCTCAAATTAGATCCATAGAACTTAGAGAGGTACTCTTCATCTTCACAGGATAAGAAAAACCCTGAAAAAAATTGTATCCAGATAACTCACCCCAATCAAGATTTGAACTTAGGAACTCTTGAATGTCAGGCAAATATGTCTCCCTACACCATGGAGGTGGGCCCCTAGTATGTTGTTTATGTAAATAGGTTGTAACTTAAAGGATATTTAATTGCAAGCATTTACATTTTAACGTTTTAAGGAAGTAGTTCATTCTAAGTGCAATGTCCGAGGCAGCTATCTGTTTTACCCTATTTTTGATTCTCTTAAAAGTAGAATACGGGTACTTGTAGTTCATCATCACACCATAGATATAAAACAGACCTGCATATGATCCTTGATTTTGATAAAATGAAGTTATCGTTTAACGCAATTGATCCTAGGTTAATTTGCGCTAATCTTTAATTCAGTCCAGCCAACTGAGAATTGCTAAGAACTTTCTTTCTTCTTTTGTGCTTATTAATCTGACTCAAACTAGGTATGCCAAATGACACAGAATAACAAATATACTTATACCAATACTGATATATGGTATACTCTGGTAGAAATTAACATAATTACATGTAAATATTAAAATTATGAAATACAAACAAAAATTAAACAACTTATATTACCAAAACCACTAAATACAGTAATATCATTGGAGTTTCCAAAAAGTGGCGCTATTAACACTTTATAATATAGTTTCTAGAAATAGCACCATGTCTTTGATAATGATTTGTACCATAACGTAAAGAGTAAAGTATGGAGTCCCACAAGGAACAGTGTTAGGGCCAATATTATTTCTCATCTTTATTAACAATATAGGATTTGAAATTAATGGGTAAAATATTTCTATTTGCAAATGACATTTTCTTATGCTATAAAAATAAATCAGAATTACAGGTAATAAAAGATATGCAAACTGACCTTGCAACACTAGTGACATGGTTCTCAAATAATAACTTAATTTTTAATGTAAAAAAACTAAATATATGCTTTTTCATAAACCCTCTAGACCAACTACAAATAGTAATGAATGAATGGATATTTATTTCTCAACAATCACAATTACGTAATTAAATTACATACATTTTAAACTATGATAGCATTTGAAATTATTAGGCTATTTATGCTATAAATTTACTTCTTGGTTGCTTGCCTATGCTAATTTACGGCCTCAATACACACAACTCTGGTTTTCCATGTATTGATAACCCACTGTCTACTTGTTTACATATTTCGTCTGGCTTTAGCCCCATTTTCTTTGTAGTTATTCTTAACCATTTCTCTTTGACCTTACCCAAATATTTTCCCATAGCTTTTATACTGTTATTCCCTTTTGCATTCAGAATCTTCCTTATTAATACTTCCCCATCCAAATTTTTCAATTTCTGTTGCCAAACTTGTTCTCTCCATATCTTTGATTGCAGAATAACAAACAGTGGAAATCAGAGTTCACTTCACCGCCCATTGGACATTTTCCTATATCCTCGCCATGCCTAATGCTTTAAGCTACTATCCACGATGTCAGTTTTATGGCATACCAATTTTCTTGCGGGCCATAAATATGGCAGGTTCTGTTTACACACAACCCACAAAGTTGCACCACTAGAGAAGTGTCCTGTCCACAGCAATGTTGCACCGAGTGTTTACATGATGCTATTTTTGTGGTGGAAATTTTTCTGCATGCCACTTTCTAGTCAGCTGTGTTCTTCATGTGGCAAATATGACATCTTATAATGAAGTTTTATCTGCAGCGTGTTTGTCTCTTATTTTACTTCGTCGACGTAAAGAAATACGTAAAAGGGCTGCAAGAAAGTGTTGGGTAAGAGTGGATTTTAAGTCACGAATATTGTAGGGCTGTAAACAACTCGCTGCAAGAGCTCAGTGAGGGAGAAAAGAAATCCTATAAGAATTTCCTACGCATGTCAAGGGTTGATTTTAGTTATCTGCTTAGAAGAGTAGCACCTGTAATACAAAAGCAAGACGCGATAATGAGAAAGTCAATCACCAACAGAATGTCTTGTGTTGACACTGAGATTTTTAGCCACAGGTAATTCAGTTTAAAATAATGGAGTTTTATATATGTACCACATTTAGCTATCATTATTTATAACTATAATGATTTTTAGGCGACAGCTATCAGTCATGATACATTTATTTCGAATGCAAACGTCCACTATTTCATGCATGATACCAGAAATATGTGATGCTATTTATGTATCACGAAAGAAGACTATTTAAAGTAATAAAACAAACTTTATTTTTATTGTTTACATAGATAAAAGTTTTACTGCTGAACCTGTGGATCCCCTTCACAAAACATAATACACCCTAATGGCACATTAGGCTTGTGGCGACAATGCAGCTTTCTACGTGGTTTTTGGGTTCTCAACCTGTGGATTTACACTTTAATTTCTTTTGCTGACACGTTGAACTCTATTCCTTTATCATGTAATGCATTTTGTCGCTTTTGTTTGTTTCTGTAATTCGCTATGTCTGCAATGCAATCTTTGGTCTCAATAAGTTCAGTCAACTTCTTTGTCATTTCCCTCGTCCATGTATTATTATGGACCATTATTACCTATGAAGAAATAAATTGTCACCGTGCTACAATAAATTGTTCGTATTATTAAGAAAGTAAAATGCACATTTGTGTCTGTCTTCTGCATTTAGTGTAACACAAATTATGATCGTGTACCTACCTTTCAAACAGCTATTTACTACCACAACAGACAACATAAGTTGCACTGAATACCCACAAAAATTTTCTAAACTGTTAATGCCACTTTTAGATGGCACAAATTTCTCTTTTCAGCTGTGTACACAAAGCAACTTCCAAAGTTAAACGCCACTTAAAAGTTGCACTGAATTCGAGTTGCACGTGCAATTTTACTTGCTTGACAATTTACACAGCGAAACTCCTCTTTTATTGCACAGTTGGAAGTTGCAAGGCATTTAAGTTGCATCGTGGATGATTACCTTAAGTTTCTAACTCCTGTTCTTGCCCATGCAAATCCTTAGTTTATTGCATATCTCTTATGTACTTTTCCCTCTCCCATACTGTTTTTATTTCCCTATATATCCTCGAACTTTTCTCTCTTGTACTGCCAAAAATATTTTGTCTGTCAACCTCTTCTAGCCTTAATTCTACTTGTTTCCAAAGGCCTGTATTGTGATATTCAGATTAGAAATTCTATACAAGTGTTTCATAGCTCTTACAAACGGTATGTCAATTAAAATCAAAGATAATGTCATAGAAAGGGTAAACAAATTTACTTACATTGGACTCATTCCTGACTTGGACATACCATACTGAACATACGGTCAATAAAGTAAACTCTGTTATTCGCATACTGTAGAGACTAAAATATTTACAGTTAGATAATAGCCATACTAGAAGTCTCTATTTTGCACTCTTGCATTCAAATCTTCTGTATTTAGATGCTGTATGGTCCAATAATAATAAAGAACAATTAAACTATTTAGAAATCCTACAAAAGAGAGCTATTAAAATACATTTAGGTTCCAATATTTTTAAGCCCTCTGCAGAAGTATTTAAGGAAACAAATATCGTGCCATTTTCCTTTCTCTGCAAATATAGTGAATCTTTACTTATCTATAAAACTGAAAATAATCTCCTGAAGTAGCACTTCAGATATCAAACAAAAGATATTCACTTATACAAAACAGATCAGCCAATCACATCTCCATAGAATCAGTTAACTCTGCTAAATATGGAATAAAAGGTTTATTACGTAGTGCCGCCAAAACATACAACAGTCTCCCATTTGAACTCCAAGCATTACTGAACTTATCTCAGTTCAAAAACAAACTCTTCAAATACCTACTTGATCAATACTGTAATTCCTAATAACTCAATAACAGAAAATTTTTGTGGTGCCTGTTGAAATATTTAGTAAATATTAACCGCCCACACACACTAAGTACGTTAAATATATATATATATATATATATATATATATATATATATATATATATATATATATATATATGCCAGTTTTTTCTTTACTTGTGTACTCTTTTTATGTGTGTTTATTTTTTTGTATTTTGCTTACTGCTTCAATCGTAAAGGGCGCTCCCTACCTAGAGCAGTATGCTCATTGGAACCTTCTTTATAAATAAATAAAAATAAATAACATGCTGAGCACTTACAGGAAGATCAGTTATATGCTACCATGCGAAACCAAAAGCACCGCTACTTAGAAAGTATTTATCATCCACGAACATTGGTAGGTCTTCTCTTAAACATTGGGAACTATTTTAGGTCCATGGAAAACTGAAATACTGCAATTTATACTGTAAGAGTCAAAAATAGATTATTGGTTTATTTCAATTTTGATACTCTCATATACGAGGTGTGATCAAAAAGTAATGGAAATTTTTGTTTTTCTTAAAGAATTTTTATTTAATCATCAACATCAACTTTGTCCCCTTCAAACTAACCCCCCTCAGATATAATACACTTGTGCCAGCACTTTTTCCAATCATGGAAGCATTTCTGGAACTCACTTTTCATTCAGCTCCTTTAGCGATTCTGTTTTTATCTCATCAATGGTGGCAAAACGTCATCCTTTCATGGTTCTCTTCAGCCTTGATAATAGATAGAAGTTGCAGGGGGCCATGTCCAGCAAATACGGTGGCTGAGGCAGCATAACGGTTTTGTTTTTTGCCAAAAAGTCACGAACAAGCATTAAAGTGTGAGCGGGTGCATTATTGTGATGCAGTTTCCACGAGTGGTTTTGCCGTATTTATGGTCGTTTTCCTCAGATTGCTTCAAGCAAATGGCGCATAACTTCCAGGTAGTATTCCTTATTGACCATAAGGCAGGAACTCCTGATGCACTATCCCATTGTAATTGAAGAAAACGGCGTGAAGAACCTTCACATGTAATCAAACTTGTCAAATTTTTTTCGGTCTTGGCTCTTCAGACAGTTTTCATTGGGATGATTGGGCCTTAGTTTCGATGTCATACCCATAATACCCCATTGCCGATAATGCAGTAACCTGAATCATATACCCATGTTTCGTCACCTATTATAACCTTCTTTAGAAGTTCTGGATCGTTTTCGACTTCATTCAGCAATTCCCGAGCGATGTCTACACAACGTTGTTTATGGTCGAAATTCAACCATTTCAGAACAAACTTTGCTGCTACATGTTTCATGCCCAATACATCCAAAAAAATTGCTTGGCATGAGCCAAAGGATATGCTGACATCAACTTCTCTGATGGTGATTTGGTGATTTTTCAGAACCATTTTCTTTACTTCTTCCATATTGTCGTCAGTAATTGATGTGCTAGGGCATCCAGGGCAATCGTCATCTTCAACGTCTTCTCGACCCTGTTTGAAATGTTTATACCAATAGTAAAGTCTTGTATTACTCATAGTAGATTCACCAAAAGCTACAGTCAACATTTTGAATGTGGTGCTGCACTTTATTCCGTTTTTCAAGCAAACTTTAACGCAAATTCTTGGATCCATCTTTTTTATTCTAAAACACGTATAACTTTTTTGACTGTCAACAAAAACCTAAATATTCAAAAGCTGAAAATGCAAACATACATCAGCAACATGTGTACCAACAAGATAAAACAAAAGTTTTGAACATCAGATGTATAAAGCTTGCAAAATTAAAAAATTCCCATTATTTTTTTATTGCACCTTGTATGCTCCAGCAGTGCTGCTTAGAAAAATTAACTTGAAAGAAATGCAAATAATATGTTTGCATTTCTTAAAGAGACAGAAAAAAATAGAATGTTAGTTTTAAAGTTGGTTAGTTTATAATTGGATATAGTAAGGGACTATTATAACTATAAGCAAGACAACTGCCTTATAATGTGTACATTCTCAATAAAGATAATTTTAGTTTTCTATTTCTTCCATTAATTATTAAATTTTCCTACTTTATAATAGTACAGTAATTGAAAAGGTACAAGTTATTCATTACAGCAATAATGAATTTTTTTTTGGTATCATTTAAATAACAATGCACAATTTTTACCATTACAGATCCCGTCCACTATTGCACATAGTTTTGAGAAACGTGACTATGTTATAAATGAGCTGGTTGAAACAGAAAAGAACTATGTTGAAGTGTTGACAACATTACACAGGTGTTTTATGATACCATTAAGTCATTTGCTCAAAGAAGAGGACTTCAGAATAATATTTGGTAAAATAAAGGTAGGTTTAAATATGTTTATATTTTAGGACTTCTCTGTCACCTTGAAAACTTTAAAAAATTGTGGGGTGGGAGGCTGAAAATTATGTTTCAGTATAACGGGACTTATTTTCAGAGATTAATAGACAGAAACCATAAAATCTCATAGCATTTTAATAAACTTTAAAACTTTTCACACTGAACCTCTGACACCAGCTTTCACCATTTTTGGCATCATGTGGTTTGTTTTATGAAAACGTGCAATAATTAGTATAATAATTCTTGGTCTGCATTAATTAGGTCTTGTGCCCTACACTGTAAGTACCTGTTAATTTTTTAGTCATTACACCATAAGTTTTTGTATAACATTTTGTAAAAATCAATTAAAATTTTAAATAAAAATGTGGTTTCAATTATATGAAAGCTCATATATTAGTTTAGCCAAAATAATATAATTAACATTGAACACAATCACAACAATAATATTGAAGTTTTACAAAGACATTTTAAGCACTTTGTGTGATTTATATGTGAGTGCTTGTAGCAACCTGATAGTAATAGTCCAACATTACAGATTGCATGGTACCATCTCAAATGCAATTGTTTCATTTTGTGAATATGAGGATGTATTACTATATAAAAGAAACTTATCAGAAATTTTCATATTAAAATGAACAAACTGACTATATAACTGTATAGCAACATTATGAACAAAAATGATAAAAGTATGCGAAGTTGAAATGACCATCACTTGATTCTTCTGATGGCTAAATATATTTGTCTGTGTTACTGTTCTGGGATTACAGAAAAGAATGAACTTTGTATCATCAGCGCTAAGCACTAGTAATCCCTTAGCTTGTGTCATTTTATATCCTTATTACAACATTGTACTCTATTTTTTATTTTAAAATTGATAAAAATCATGTAAATGGCAGTGTATAAGAACTTGGTGAAACAGCAGGAAGAAAGTGAACTTAAAATTATATCTAAATTAGTGTATAATGGACAGGGTGTGTTCTGCAGCATTAGGAAAGACCTACATTCTCAACAGTTCAAGGGGAGTTTGTTCATATGACAGCATCAGTGAGAACATAATAGATACAGCTTTGAGTAGAAAATGTTAAGTATTTCCTTTCATTAATGCAACCTGCTGTGTTTCACAGTTGAGAAATGAAGGATCAGTTACTAACATCTGCTTCAAAGCCATGGAATATTACATATTTTAAAAGTTCTGATAATGGATAGGATATAGTTTTTAGCGTTAACCATAAGTTTGGACTATACAGAGGTTCATAAAAATATGGAAATGTAGGAAACATATTCCAAACCATATTATGAGTATATCTAGAGCACAAATCTGAGTTACATTTGTTTTCTTACAGTTCACTATGATGTCCATTTGTATCTATGTATTATATTCCCTACATAAGAATGCCTGAAATACAGCTTTTTAGATACCATAATATGTCCACATGCTTGCACATTTGTCTGCATCATTTGTATTATGTAGTGCAGTTGGTTGTGAAGCTGCATTTAGAAGGCTTGGTTCCAATTATATGAAACAGTTACTGTTCAGTTTAGTCCATTAGGATCATACAGGTGCTGCGATGTGTTACAGTGGGCTTGGGAGTGAAGCTGTGGGGTGCACATTGTGAGGATATCAAGGAGCTGCAATAGCTAGCAATACTGACCATGAAAGCCTACATTTTGGCTGGGATATGCGTGATGCTGGCCACATGACCTTCCTGTATCAGTTGGATGATTGCCCACCTCTGCTGTATGTATGTGGACATGAGGCTGGCAGGGATTGGTCGGCCCAGACCCCATTCAGGCTGTGGCACCATTGATGATGATGATTATTATTATTGTTATTGCTGCTGCTGCTGCTTCATATCTCTTGAATATGTGAAAACATAGGGAGAAATGCCTGTAGATGAGAATAGTAAAGAAAGCAGAAAAAGGACAAAGAAATGACTGTAGAACAAAGAGAAATTTTGGTATGTTAACTACATAAGGTATCATTCATAACCAACAGGTTATTTGTGCGTGCGCGCACTTGTTCTCAAAACTGGTCATTTGTATATCAAAACTTAATTTTCCTAGACATAATTGAATAGTTTAGAGCACAATTGGCTTAAAGCACAAAAACTGTCTAAAGGTGTTAAGAGATTCACAGAATTGTAGTCTCCAAAGATACTAATGGCTCAATCCACATTTTTTGTTGAGAAAAACAAGGAGAGAGTTGTGGTTATAGCACTGTGATAGCATTGCAGTATTCAGTACAAAGGGACGCTGTTACCAACTTAGGGATATTTTTGCAGTTGAGAGAGGCTTGGTATAGAGTGCACTCAACCTTATGAGGTCCTTGCAGGCCAATTGAGGAGCCATTTGATGGAAAAGCAGTGGTTCTGGTCTCAAAAAAGACTGACCACAGGCCTCCCCTACTGCACTTTATCGTAATGTTCTGTGCGGACAAAGGCAGAGGATGAAGTGGCTGTATAGTATGCCTTGGCCCACTATGGCTCTCTTGTCATATTTGTTTTAGGAGAGTTTTGAAACACAACCCATCATATAAAATGTTCCAGAGTAGCATTTTATCCTCCATTCCTTTTTATCTCTCCCTGTCTGTCTCCCTCCCGCCATCTCTTTCATGGTTATTATGAAAGACTTTAACTTAAAGCTTAGTGTATATTGTTTAAAACAATGCAGATAAGCAAATAATGCATTTATAAAATAAATTGTGCAGTGGAAATATTTTATATTTCTATGTTCAGATTGAAACATGTTATGCCTTAATTGTGTCTTGGTTAGTATTCCATTTTGAAAATTATGTTAGAATTTATACTAAAATGTATCCTCCTCAGATTCCACATATTAAAAATGTTTATTTACCTCTGAAAGCTTAGATACTAACAGTTATTCTTCTGTCCTGAAAAGTTTGCCTTTATAGGCATAATGCAATTTGAAAGGTACCTTCTCAAATGTCAAGTTTTGTGGATGTTCTACAGGAGCTTGTTGAAGTACATGCAGGTTTTCATAGTCAGCTACAAAAGGCAGTTTCACCAGGCAGCACACCTCGGCTCAGTGAAGTGTTCCTCAATTGGAGGGAGAAGTTCCTAGTTTATGGAGAGTACTGTGCTAACCTCACAAATGCTCAAGGTCGTATTCAGGACATTTGCAGCTCTAATAGAATGATCAATCAGGAAGTGACGGTGAGTGCAATATTAATCTTCATAAATTTTAATATATTATAAGAAAATAAGCATCAAAGAGTTATAATGACACTTCTCCCCACTGTTTTTGAGAGAGTTACAGAGTTTAATGTCCTTTATACCAACTATAATTGCCTTACTTCTCTGGCGAGAAGCATGTAATAGCATTATTGTTTGTCTTTAAAATAAAGTAAATTGATGATGGTGAAAAGAATCCACATTTTTACTTTCTCTACTACGTATAGTAAGTAGGGGAAGTATTGCATTCCACCCAAAAATTCGATACCGAGATTTCACCGGAAATACATGTTTTGAGACCTCCTGAATCCAAAAAAAGCATTTTTGGAAACATGTCCGTGTGTGTGTCTGTGTGTCTGTGAACAGCATAACTCAAAAACGAACAGTCGGATAAACACCAAACTTGGTATTTAGATTCAGTATCTTCCAGAGATGCGACACGAAGGTTTTCAAGAAAATCCCCTCACCCCAGACTACCCTTTACATGGAACATTTTTCGAAAATTTTAATTTTCTCAAAAATGGCTCTAACGATTTTGATGAAAATATCATATGTTTAAGATAATGTCATGAGAAATGAAATGTATATCTCGAATTTTCTGGGAATGTCTCCAAAAGTATTCTTCATTGTGAACGACTTTTGTATAACTGGTAAACCGTAAGAGATAGACAGAATTTTACTACACAAAAAATGTAGATCGCATTAAAATACACAACTTATGTCATATACATTTCTTTTGTTGAGTGAACCATTTTCGAGATATTGCTTGTTATTTCCTTAAATTTTCCAATACTTATACTTTTTCTCAAATTCGTTATTCATTTTTTTTATGTCCTGGACATGCAATGAGAATGAAATGCGCCACATAGCAACCAGCGTTAAAATATTTGACTATCGCTTAAAACCTACCATATTCCCCTTGCATCTACAAGAAAATTACCAATAAGATGACATCTCGATATCTCGATTACCATGAAGCATATGGAGAATAGGCGTTTGTAAAAATAGATTGTACAAGAGTAGAGAAAGTCATGTGAGTGTAACACATCAGATTTTTTTACTGCCATTGTATTTTCAGGGAAGTTAAACAGGAGAAAACAATTTTGAAATTTCTATTCTTGAGATTGCGTGAGGAGGTATTCATATTTATGGCTTGTATTATGATCTCCAGTTAATAGCCAAGGTTTGTTAACTGCTGGTTAAATGGAGTGCACCATATTACGAATGCTAGGTAACTGTAAGTTAAAATAAAGAGAGTTGAGGGTTGTTACACTACATCAGCAGTTGAGGACATGCTGACGATGGGAACAAACCGTCTCCCGAAACGTGTTCAAGTAAGAATATTATAGTGATGTAGTGTAACAACCCTCAACTCTCTTTATTTTAAATTATGACACATCACTGTTACTAGCTTCTAAATCTTCAAAATTAGTCAACTGTAAGTTAGTTAACCCAGAATTTGTCAATAATTTGAAATGGTTGTCATCATTTTCAAGTGCAATTTTAGCCACCTAGATGGAAACTTATAGCATTAGGTCTTCAAAATAAACTTTTGGTTGTAATATCCAAAAAGTAGTGGAATCATACACAGTGAAGCAATTAATAAAATACACCTGATGAAAGTTGAGTCAACTTAAACACTCTTACTAGCTTCACTCACTTATTTGTTTTGCAGGACATGTATCGTGAGCATGAGCTCACATCATCAGCTGCCTGTTGACTGTCGGATGAACTCTCAAGTTGTATTGTTGAAAGCCTGGGGTGTCCGCTGGTTGCCTATTGATGAAACTAAATAGAGGGTTGTCTGCTTCTGGCAAATCAAAGTTCATGATGCGGTTTTCAAACTTCTTTATGTAAATCTTCTCCTATACTTAAAGCTCTTTGGATTTTTGGGCTGGTTTCAGTAACTGGATATTGGTGTCTATTTCATGATTATGAGTCCAGAAGTGAAAAGCAACTGCTGATTTGTCAGTCTGTTTAAACTTTATGCAACACCGGTGTTCTTTGAAGCAGGTGTTCCTTTTCGTTTTTTAAATGTAAACCTTTTTGCAATTTTCATTTGGATCTGGTAGATTCCTGACCTTTTGTCGTGGTGTATGGGATCAGATTTTCTTGCTTTAATGAGATTCTTGATGCTAAATTTGTTGTAAGGTGCCAGGGTAATGTGATTCTTGAATATTTTCTGAAATTTGTGAGAGAGACCTGGGTGGTATGTGAATTTCCTGAAGTATATCTTTTCTGCTGCGTTAAAAAGTGTGGTGACCTGCTTGAGGCATTTTTGTCTTTTGAATTTACGTATTTTTCTATCTATCATTTCCTGGCTGAATCCGTTCTCTACTGCAGATTTGATGATGTGTTGATATTCTTTATAGTATTCAGTTCTGTTGAGGGGGATGTTGATTAATCTATGAGTCATTCTGTTGAACACTGCTTCTTTGTGTGCTTTGGGGTTGTAACTATGTGCTTTGATGTAATTATCTGTGTGTGGGTTTTCTATGTATTCCAAATTCTATCCTGTCTGAAATCTTCTTAATTTGAGGTCCAGGAAAACTAAGGAGTTGTTGGTAGCTATCTCTATTGTGAATTGAGTGGACGGGTCCTGTAAGTTTAAAAGTTTGAGAGTGTCCTCATGTGTTTGTGTTTTACTATTTCAAATATGTTGTCAATGTATCTGTACCACACTTTGAACATATAGGGGAATGCTTTGGTGATGTGTATTTCAAGTTGGCTCATAAATAAATATGCCAGGAAAGGAGATAGTGGGCTTCCCATAGCCAAACCTTTTTCCTTTTGGTAGAAATTCCCTTCAAAAACGAAAAAGGAATGGTTTAGGCAGATCCTGGTGAGGTGCAGATATTCTTCACACTGTTCAGTAGGGATGTTGGTGGAGAGTAACCATTTTCTCACAAATGTGACCAGCTTGTCTATGGGAATGCTTGAAAATAGGTTTTTGACGTCAAATGAGACGAATGTGTTCTGGGGTTCCAATTTGAGCGACTGCAGTTTTTCCACCAGCTCAAGGGAAATTTTGATGCTGTGGCTTTTGAATTGTGGCAGTGCTTGAAATTGGTGAAGCAACTAGCTGGCAAGGCGATAAGAGGGGGTGTTTATATAACTAATTATTGGCCTCATGTTGGTGCTGGGCTTGTGGATTTTGGGGAGGCCGTATATTCTGGCTAACATGGGGTTGTCTACCTTGATACTATGGCATTTGCCTTTTGGGATGATATGGCTGTTATTTATGGCTTCCTCTACAGCTTTTATCCATTTTTTCAAGGGATCATTGTTCAAGAGCAGGTATTCTCCCCCATTCAGCAATTCCCACATTCTTTCTGAACAATCAGATCCATCCAAAATCACGATTTTGCTCCCCTTATCTGCCTACAAATATACCACATCCTTATTGTTTAGAGTTTTGGTTATGTTCTGCGGCGGTATTAGTTACCATGTTTGTTTACCTCAGTGTTGGTAGAAGCCATTCTTGTGACGTCATACGTTGGTTGGTTCATTTGTTCTGTTTGTAGTTCCCTCTGGCGTAGCAATTTGTATCAGTTTTAAATGTCTACCGGCTAGCTATCATCTGATCTTGGTAGGCATGTATTTCTTACAGGTTGTGAAGCGGAAAGGAATCTTTTATCCAAAAATTACTAGTGAAGAAATGTGTTTTATAATGTTTTATTGTCGAACACGTGCACTAACACATTTACATATTGATGTAAATACTCGCCACACTGAAACTGTTTGTAATAACTTCACTTTTAAATCACGTACTTCGACTTTGTGTGTATTTAACTGTATAATATTTTAGATTCTCGTAATTCTGCTGCGTGTAACTTATGACGAAATGAAGGACTGATTGGCGACGTGTAGTGTACTGAGAATTCCGTTGAACTGGGGGTCGACGTGTAGTGTACTAAGAATCTTGTTGAACTGCGGGATCGACGTGGAGTGTACGGAGGATTTTGTATAACTACGGGGCGACCGACTTCGAGCCTGGCTATTTATGCGCTTACCTCAAGATACGCCTAAAGATTATAAATGAAATGCTATTGGCTAATAAAACGCGCCAACATTAGCGTCTATTTTAACATCCAATGAAAACCACTAATACATATTTCTTTTATAGAACATTCTGGAAGCTTTTTTTTACCGAAAAGGCGCGAAACATTACGTAACTTCCTGGTTCCCGGTAACGATAAACAACTCATCCCCTTGCTGCATTCTTGTGTTATTGTTAACAGTTTCAGTAAAGCCATATATTATTATTTACCAATAATAATTACAATTATTAAACCTCTGAAATCAAGGTTACATAAAAATACATATTCATATTAAAATAATTATTTACATTTGAGTAATTTGTGATACAAATTACCGTATCATATGCCCCACTAGAAACATAATTATAAATATTTATAACCTGTTTGGAAATTTTATAATTTTGTTTTTAGTCTCCTAAATCTTGTAACACACGCTATTCACTTTCACTTTACACTTCACACGCATTTAACACACGACATGTTTTATCTCGCCACTACTTACTGGCTCTGGTTTAATTAATTTAGATATTAATCTGATATCACAAATTTTTTTTTTATAGCAAATACTATACCCTAAACTATTTAACTAGTGTTACAAAAAATGGTTTACTTTCTTAAGTTGTTGACAAAAATTTATACATTTAAGATTTTTTTGTAATTGTTTAACATTTTTACCAAAATATTCACCCTCTATACAAATATTTACATCTCTTATATCTAGGTAATGTTTTACCTTTTCTGTTTGCTACATAAGTATTTGTTTTGAATTATTTTTACCATTTTTGTTATTTTGAATTTTATTTTAACAATACTCTTGTAATAGTATTTATGTACTTTACTTTAATATCATATTAAGTTTCAATCTTTACATTTTTAATTTTTAATTCTTGGAATTGTGTTTATGTACTTTTAATTTAATATCATTTTAAGTTTCAATCTTTGCATTCTTAATTTGTTTAAATCTTGGAATTGTATTTACGTACTTTTAATTTAATATCATCTTAAGTTTCAATCTTTGCATTCTTAATTTTCAAATGTTGTTATAGTTACTAAAAATTTATTTATTTATTTATTTATTTTTTTTTTTTTTTAAACATTTCTCTCTCTCTTTTTTTTTTTTTTTTTTTATAACTTATTTCTCTTTTCAAATGACATATATATTTAGTTAACCCTCTTGCGTTCCAATACATTGTTCTGCAAGTCGTCTTCAACTATCCAGCATTTACTTTACATCTCACTGCTATTTACCCTCCTGGATCAAATTGTGTGTGGCTAAACATTACTCGTAGCCGTAACCTAACCTTCAAATTTTTGTTAATGAATAACCTCTTGTATTCATTTGAAATTTCATCATATGACATTTGAAAACAATCTACAGTTTCTTGAACAATACATCTTTTAACAACTTTCATTTTCAATTCATCTACTATCATTTTAATCTGAGAATACTCTGACAAATCTGTACTAAACTGTACTGGACTGGAGTTTTCATTTTGAATATCTTGGTACGATTTATTTCTTTGCATTACCGACTCTTTTTGTATTTCTGATATCTCCGCTCTGAAATTTACTTGCGCCTTATTCACATCTACATTCATAACCTCATTTATCTCTCTTAGCTCACTTGTAATACTACTCATTCTACTATCTGACTCTGTACATTTTACATTAACCTCACTTTTAGTATTAACCTCACTTTCTTTGTTACCTATTTCCCTGCTCATGTCTAACATTTTCTTTGCAATTTCTCCTATCTCACTTACTATTACTTCCTCATTTTTATCTCTCATTTCTGGCATTCTGCTATCTAGCTTCGTAACTTTCTTTTCACTTTCTTCCCTGCTTTGATCTACTTTTTGCTCTAATTTCTCATTCCTCCTACCAATACTTTCAATTGATTTCCTGTTTTGTTCTAAGCTCTTACCAATATCTTCCCTCAATTTCTCATTATTCTGAGTTAGTTTTTGTTCTAAACTCCTATCAATATCTTCCCTGTTTTGATCTATTTTCTTTTCTAATTTCTCATTATTCTTACAAATTTCTTCCCTTATACTCTGAGTTAATTTTTGTTCTAACTTCTCATAACTCTTTTGCATATCTTCCCTAAATTGAACTATATTCTCATTCATCTTTTTTATCATATCCATAATCATTCTAGTATCAGAATTAATATTTCCTGCTATTCTATTCTTACTTTTTGCACTAACATTTCCTCCATCAGATACTACATTGTTTAAGCTATTTTCTGTATCCTGTATTGAATTACAGCTAACTATTACACTATCCCCTTCCATCATTGTTTCTTGTTTTATACTTTTTTTTTTTTTTTTTTTTTTTAGAATTAAAATCACACTTTTCTAACCTTTCTGATGCTATCTGCTGATGTTGCTTAGATGTCCAGCTGTCTGCCCCATTCTCCTAGATTTGATGTCGCTTCTGCGTTGTTTTGTGATGAATCTACGTCGTTTAGATGTTTTTGCGTTGAATTCCCTGTTGCCTCGTAATCTTGGAATTACGATCGAAGTCTGTCGTCCCTGTTGTTTCTTGAATCTGGGTCTTGTAGATGATTTCACCGCTGCATTCCTCCTTTGGTCCTCTCAATTCTTCTTGGTTATTTCTGATCCTTTCCTGGTTACTCGAGTTCCTTTCCTGGTCGCTTCGCCTTCCTTTCCTGGTCATCTTCGCCTTCCTTTCCTGGTCATCTTCGCCTTCCTTTCCTGGTCATCTTCGCCCCACGTTGGTAGCGCCAATTTGCGAGTATAACAAATTGTATGTTGCAAATAAATGTTTGTTTACATAACTTTAACTGCCCCACGTATGGGAGCCAATTTGCAATAGCAATTTTACGTGTTTATAGCACCACGTTGTGGAAGCCAATTTACGAGAGCAAATAGTTATCATGTTTGTTTACCTCAGTGTTGGTAGAAGCCATTCTTGTGACGTCATACGTTGGTTGGTTCATTTGTTCTGTTTGTAGTTCCCTCTGGCGTAGCAATTTGTATCAGTTTTAAATGTCTACCGGCTAGCTATCATCTGATCTTGGTAGGCATGTATTTCTTACAGGTTGTGAAGCGGAAAGGAATCTTTTATCCAAAAATTACTAGTGAAGAAATGTGTTTTATAATGTTTTATTGTCGAACACGTGCACTAACACATTTACATATTGATGTAAATACTCGCCACACTGAAACTGTTTGTAATAACTTCACTTTTAAATCACGTACTTCGACTTTGTGTGTATTTAACTGTATAATATTTTAGATTCTCGTAATTCTGCTGCGTGTAACTTATGACGAAATGAAGGACTGATTGGCGACATGTAGTGTACTGAGAATTCCGTTGAACTGGGGGTCGACGTGTAGTGTACTAAGAATCTTGTTGAACTGCGGGATCGACGTGGAGTGTACGGAGAATTTTGTATAACTACGGGGCGACCGACTTCGAGCCTGGCTATTTATGCGCTTACCTCAAGATACGCCTAAAGATTATAAATGAAATGCTATTGGCTAATAAAACGCGCCAACATTAGCGTCTATTTTAACATCCAATGAAAACCACTAATACATATTTCTTTTAGAGAACATTCTGGAAGCTTTATTTTACCGAAAAGGCGCGAAACATTACGTAACTTCCTGGTTCCCGGTAACGATAAACAACTCATCCCCTTGCTGCATTCTTGTGTTATTGTTAACAGTTTCAGTAAAGCCATATATTATTATTTACCAATAATAATTACAATTATTAAACCTCTGAAATCAAGGTTACATAAAAATACATATTCATATTAAAATAATTATTTACATTTGAGTAATTTGTGATACAAATTACCGTATCAGTTCCTATGGTGTGTGCCTGGGCCCTTTTTGCGTGGCATTTTGCTCAATATTTCCACACATGAAAATACCGGCGTTGAATGAAGTTTAAACAGACTGACAAATCAGCATTTGCTGAAACCAGCCCAAAAACCCAAAGAGCTTGAAGTATGGCAGAAGATTTACATAAAGAAGTTTGAAAACTGCATCATGAACTTTGATTTGCCTGAAGCAGACAACCCTCTATTTAGTTTCATCCATAGGCCACCAGAGCACACCCAGGCTTTCAACAATACAACTCGAGAGTTCATCTGACAGCAGTAGGCAGCTGATGATGTGAGCTCATGTTCACTATACATGTTCTGCATAATAAATAAGTGAGTGAAGCTAGTAAGAGTGTTTAGGTTGACACCACTTTCATCAAGTGTATTTTCGGTTGTAATTTTCTTGAGTCTGCAATAAATTTACTTGTGCAAAATAAAAGTGTTTTATTAAATTAATGTGATTGGCTTTCTTGATTAATATACAGGGTGGACCATTTAAGTTGAGACACTGCAATATTTCCAAAACTAAGTGTTGTAGAAAGAAATGTCTTGGATAAAAGTTACTTGATATTATGGGCAAAAGTAAATGCCATTAGTCTTGTTTTGTTTAGAGGATGTTACGATGGTCATTTTAGGGTCAGTTTAATATTTTTAAATGGGAACCTACATTTTGTGTGTTGTTTCCTCATTCCTCATAAAAAGCTAAACAACTTTTGTAATATATGTAATATTTATTTACATCCTTATTAGAAGTGGTTGAAGGGGGATACAAATACACTTATGATTGAAATGATATGCAAGGACGCTAGAAGCATTGGACAGTTTTTGTGTAAAGTAAAAAATAAATGGCTTTGGACAGTGGAAAGAGAAAAGTAAGAGGTAGCACATCATACTTTGAATGTAAAACTATAGTGAATGTGTGATGGTTAAGTAATCAATAAATGAAAAGTGAAAAACAAGGGGAAATCGGACATGAAAAAAAAAAAAGAGCAAGATAATTTATTGACAAGAAATTGTAAAATGTAAATAAACTGTAGTGATTGTCTACTGAATGAGTGACCAGGGTCAAAGTGCAGTAGACAATCAAATTGTAAAACTCTTAGCACAATAAATAAATAAAGCATTTACATCCTTATTACAATATACAGATAAAACTTACTCTAAAGCTTAAAATCTAGTGCTTCAGTTCTCTAGCTCTCCCATATTTAGCCCCTAGGCTGTATATATGGGATAAAGCTACTATACCATCTCACCACTTTCTAAACTGGGCCCATTCTTCTGTACCTTTCTTAAGCTCCTTATCCACTTATCCCTTATATTGCCTAAAAATGTCCCCATCATTTTAGTTGTTTCTGCTTTTGTATTTCCCAACATTCTTAATGCTACTATTTCTTTATTTAGCTTGTCCCATTTTTTATTCCATATAACCTCTCTCCACCTTTTAACCTTATCACATTCTATTAGCCAATGAAAAGTATTACCCAATTCGTCACACATAATACATCTCCCCAACCAATTATATGCATTCCTTTTTAAAAATATTACTCCTGTGCGCATCCATGCAAGACCTATTCTACCAAATTGATTGCATATATCTACATACTTCTCCCTTCCCCAGTTTCTTTTAACTGTTTTATACAAGTTCAAATAACTTTTACCCTCAAAACTATCTCATATCTTTTGTTTCTCGATGTCTTCCACCCTCAATCTCACTTCTTTCTAAAACCCACTGTTATTATCTTTGTCTAATAGGAAAATATTCCTCATGCCAATTTCTTTTAGCATATTTTCCATCTCCCCAAACCAACTCTCTCTTCCTAGAACAGCTTTTTGGAACTGTATACATTCTTTTAATATATTACTATCTTCTAGGTTTAAGCATCTATACCAATACTTCAAAATTCTTTCCACTATTTACCTTTTCTCCCTACCCTTACACTCAACACTTCCTCACATTTATTTCACTGCTCTTAACTTTTGTATAAAGCACCTTGCAATTGTTCTTAACAACGTAAATAACAGTGAAAATTCTGAATGGCTGAGTATGAAGAGTGCAATGAATGGTTGGACCCATTCAACACAGTGCAGCATAACAACAGTAGGTGAGGAGGCAGTGAGAGATTGTGTCCGTTGTTTTGTTTTCTTTCTACAGTAGGACGGTTTCCTTATATCTGTCATTTGTGTACTTGCAGCCATCTTCGAGTCCAGGTGTATTCACTGGTAGTGTGTACCTACAATTAGTGATCAAGCAGCAACTGTCAGTTCCATTCAAGTCGTTTAACATTTGAAGCATACTCAGTTGACTGTAAGTTGAAATGGACCAACTTTCTCAACCAGAAAAAGTGGAAATGGTTATCATTTACAGGGAATCTAGGAGAGATGTGGAACAGGCTATTCTTCCGTATGTAGAGAGGTTTCCTGATAGAACTCCATCAAGAGCTTCATTTTATTGTCTGATAAAACAATTCTCCAAAGAAGGCAGTGTCCAGCCAAAAAAAAAAAAGTGCGGAAGAACAGAATGGATGAAGATAGGGAAGTTGCGGTGCTAGCTGCAGTGAATTACAACCCCATGTCACTTCTCGCAAATTAGCAACCAATGCAGGAAAAGCAGTGTCCTCAGAATATTGAAACTGCATAAATTCCATTCCTACCATGTGTCCTTATATCAACAACTACATGGTGACGATTTTCTGAATAGACTAACGTTCTGTTCGTGGGCACAAGACAGACTGTGGATTATTAACTTTTTATCAGTTCTTATTGTTTAGTGACGAGTGTACTTTCACAAATCATCGTGAAGTAAATCGACACAATATGCACTATTGGGTTGTGGAAAATCCACATTGGTTACGAGAAGTAGAACATCAGAGATCCTGGTCTGTTAATGTGTGGTGTGGGATTTTGGGTGACAGGGTAATTGGACCTTACTTCATTGATGGCACCGTAACAGTGCAAAGTACAGAGACTTTTTAACGGAGGAGTTGCTGTTATTGTTAAAACATGTGCCATTACAAACCAGGTCACAAATGTAGTACCAGACAACAGATTCACTGCGCACGTACTGCTAGGTATGTTTTAAATAGCAATTACTATGATCGTTGGATAGGACGCGCACCCATTAATTGGTCAGCTTAATCTCCTGACCTTGCATCACCAGTCTTTTTCTTATGGGGTTACCTTAGGGGAAAAGTACATTGTGAAACACCAATGACTCCGGACAACATGAAGGTGCGCATATGAAATGTTTGTTCTAGTATTGATAGAGACATGCTTTTACGGACACATCAATCATTCATTCACAGAGTTGGAAAATGCGTTGAGGTAGAAGGGCATCATTTTGAACATTTATTACCACCAAACCGTCGTGTGACATCCGTATATCGGGTTCAGCGGAAAGAAAGAGATGAATTAGTGCCTACTCGTAGTCTATTCCTTATCTTTGATTGGGTAGATCTCCCTCAAAAGATTAAGGCGTGGTATGAAGTCATTGAAATTAGGCCATATATAATGAACCTCTGAGATTCTATAAGTGTCAGCGCTTTGGATACTAGCAAATTTTGTAATGTGAATGCGTTAACCATAGCAGAGACATCTCTCACGATGGGGCATGCACATTAGCTCTAATGTGTGTTAACTGCAGCGGTGAACACCCATCAATTTTCCAAGAATGCCCCCATTTTGCAGAGGAAAGCAATCTGGGTTAGAGAGAAGGTGTTTTCGGAAGCCCGAAAAGCTCTGTGTATCCGCCAACCCCCTGTCCCGAAGTCCGATACCTATAGCTCAGTTGCAGCTAAACCATTACAGAGTCGGGAAATTGCAGCTGAGACCAGTGATTAATGGTGCCATCATTACCGAAAGATTCTTGTAGGTAGAACGCAGCCAAGGCCCTCATAATCAACACCGACAGCATCAACATTCGCCAAGTTGTTACTGGAAAGATCACCCCAGTCAAATCACCAGCAAACCGTCGACCTCAAATAATAGGACTGACAAGTCCGTAGTATAATGCACCACCGATAAAATTCAGGACCAGCTATGACAGAACCAACTTCCTGAAGGAAAGTGATTAGCCTACACCCTGAACATCTAAGAAGAAACAAAAATCCACGATCAACTCGGAGATCCTTCTCTGAGAAATCTTCCGGGAAGAACTCAGATCGACAATCAACATATTTGCTGATCTCTATATCCAATGGGTTCGAAGTTCTCGAACATAAATTTTTGTATTGGAAAGGAGTCCTCCTGCATGGAGGAGATGGAGCAGGAGGATTCTGCTCGCATGGCCAGAACGATTGTGAAAAAGAGGCAGGAACAATCCTCTGTTAAAGGTGCTAGCCCGACACCAACGAAAAAGAGTAAATTGATTCGACCACCGCTATGCTGAATGTAGTGGACTCTTACGATTGAGAAATTATCTCTTTATGAACATTATGGCTATCCTACAATGGAACATTTGTGGAATTGGAACACATGGACCAGAACTTGAACTTTTACTCAACAAGAATAATCCTTTGGTCGTATGTTTATAAGATACTAAGCTGCACCCGCAAGATAGCTTTCAAATCAGGTGGTATACCCCAGTACGGTGTGATCTTACACCCAAAGAGGCTATTCCTGTGCACGGGGTCACTATGATGCTCATCAGAGATGATATGTTCGTGGAATCTGTATTCATACAGTCTGACATCCAGTCAGTGGCTGTAAAGATTAAACTGCCATCCATCCTATGTACCATTTGTAACATTTATCTGCCTCCATCTGATGACCTCTCTCTCAGTGATTTAGAAGATCTATTTTCCAGTTAACAACACTTTTTCTGTTCGTGGGAAATGTCAACCACCAACCTCTTTGGGGCTCACCTCGGGCTTGTTGTTTTGTCGTCTTCCGTGGTGTAGTGGTTAGCATGCTAGATTCTAGTTCTCGAGGTCGCGGGTTCAAACCCGGCGGAGGGCGATTGATTTTTTCGGGCGTAAAAATCCTTAGCATGGTTTCTTTCGGAAAGTAAGTAAAGCCGGTGGTCCTGTGTCGTAGATTTACAGCACATAAAAAAACCTCAAGCCTGATAGAGAGGTCCCTGAGCAAAATTACTGGTCTTTCACGTCCAGTATAGAATGGGACGCTAAGGACCACAGCAGTTAAAGAGCGTCCACAAATAAAATTCAAATCAATTTTCTTGGGCTTGTTCAAGAGGTAAATTAATTGCTGATATTTTGGATAATTATAACTTAGCACTTCTGAACACCGGAGAGCCTACATTTCTTTCAGACTCCTTTAATACATCTAATATAGCAGTTTTTCACTACACTTAGCAGTTTCCTTACAATGGAATGTCATCTCTGATTTACACTCTAGTGACCACTTTCCATATGTTCCACTTGGTTACCTAGATGCCACTTAGATCATGTTAACTAACTTTTACTCCCAGTTGGCTGTGTTTAATTACAGTGAGACAACTCTGAATGTTTTAGTCGAGCATCTCACAGAGACAATTATTTCTGCTGCTGAGCAGTCTATTACTCGATTGACTGTCCACCCCCATCGATTTCTGGTCCCTTGGTGGACGGATGAATGCTGAAATGCCATTCGTGCTCGAAGGTGTGCCCTTAGGGTTTTCCAGCATCGCCCTACCTGGATAACCTGACCGAATACAAGAAAACATGTCTAGACATGTTATTAAGGATAGGAAAAAGACACCATGGAGAGTTTCTAGCTTCATTTAATCGAAATACACCTTCCTCTGTTGTGTGGCATAAGTTGAAGCGCGTGGCTGGAAAATCGACCCACATGCCAATCACCAGTTTTAAAACAGCTGCAGGAGCTGTTGATACATTTGATACGGCTAACACAATCGGTCGTGCTTTCGCTCAAGTATCTAGCTCAGATAACAATTTGCCCGAGTTCCTTCCTATTAAGACTCCGTGGAATCTCAAAGTTTCTGGTTTCGTTCTGGAAACATTGAAGATTACAATCGCCTTTTCACCATGGCGGACCTAGAACTTTTCATCTTCGCGACTCAGCACCAGGAGTAGGTATCCATGTACGAATGTTGCAACAGCTCCCTCCTGAACGTAAGGCTTTCGTGCTCGAGGTCTATAATTGTGTTTAGGTTGACACCACTTTTCCAGAAAAGTGGCAGGAGGCCAAAATCATACCTATTTTGAAAGCTGGAAAGGACAGTCATCTTCCATCCAGCTACCATCCTATTTCCCTCGACAGTTGTGTTTGCAAGGTGATGGAATGCATGAGCATTGGACAGTTGGTTTCGTGGATGGAAACTCAGCCTACTGATCAACACCCAGTGCGGTTTTCGATGACACCGTTTAACAATGGATCACCTTGTGTCATCGACGCAGATCATGAATGGACTCGTGAAGAATTGTCAAACCATTGCGATATTTTTTTACTTTGCAAAGGCTTATACATGTTGGCGAGCAGGAATAATATTTCCCTACACACCTGGAACATACGTGGACGCTTACCACTGTTCATTCAGGAGTTTATGAACTGCACTTTCCGAGTAAGAGTCAACTCGATTTTTTCGAACTTTTTTGCTCAAGAGAACGGAGTGCCTCAGGGATCGCTACTAAGCATTACACTGTTTGCTATAGCAATTCTAGCTCGAAATGTGTTCCTCCATCGTCATGCTTACTCATAGACGACTTTGCCATCTATTGTACTTCTCAGCATATGCCGTTTTTGGAACGCCTTATGCAACAATGCTTAGTTAATCTCCAAGAATGGTGTTCTAAAAACGGCTTTCATTTCTCAACTGAGAAGTCAATCTGCATTAATTTCTGACACCATAGAAGATGAGCACTGCCTTCGCTCTGATTTGGTCCAGATTTACTACCAATCGCAAATTCGATGAGATTTCTGGGGTTGACGTTTGATAGGAAACTTAGCTGGTCATCACATAAAGCACAGTTGAAAGCGCGATGTGACTGTTCTCTGAATATCTTGGGTATTACATGGTAAATCTTGGAGAGCAGATGGGACAGTTTTGCTGCGACTATATCGTGCATTGATCTGATCCAAGTTACACTACTGTGGGTCTATCGTTTATTCCTCAGCACAATCATCTGTGCTGAGAAGATTAGACACAGTCCATACTTGGGGCATTCATGTGGTCATTGGTGCTTTTCCAACTAGTCCAGTTATAAGTTTTTATGCCGAATTGGCAGAACCTCTTCTGCAATAACGGCATGATGTCCTGTTAGGAAATTATTGCTGTGGGCCTAAGTGTATGCCTATATGTCCAACATTCACTTCATTTTTGAACACCACGTGGGACAAACTTAAAGGAACAGCTCCACTAATCCTCAAGGCCTGCAGGTGTTCGATTTCTGAGAGCTTCTTAGAAAGCATGGGTTGAAATGCCAAGCATGTTTCCTAAGCAGCAGAGGTTGTCTCCCCCTCCTTGGTTACGTGGTACATCTCGCGTAGACCTTGGGATGACAGCATACCGGAGGTCTATGATGCCTATGTTTAGTATCCATACTTGCTTTTTATAATTTTTGTCACATTACAATAACAGAGTTTTTATCTACACCGACGGATCTAAGTGCTCTAACGATGTTGGATGTTCATGGAACTGAACTCCACACATTCAGTTTTCATGATAGAATTTCCATGTATAGTACTTAGCTGTAAGCCATATACCGAGCCATTTTGTAGTTGCACCGTCGAAAATTGGGAGACTGTCTCATTTTTGAGTGATTCTCTTAGAGCACTTCAGAGCCTTCATAGCTGTACAACTACCATCCCATTGTTCAGCAAATCCAGGATGCCCTCCATGTTTTATACACTTCTGGCGTTAATGTGGAGTGTGCTTGGATACCTGGTCATGTTAGCTTGCCAGGGAATGAACTTGTAGATTTGGCAGCTAAGCGGCAACCACAAAACCCAGTGTTACAATATCTCGGATAACGTCGGAAAGCTAGGCTGTTGTGCAGAGAGCGGTATTATCATGTTGGCGCAAGGAATGGTTAGCTCTCCATGGAAATAAGCATAGAGTAGTGAAGGACATTCCAATAAACTGGGTAACTTCCTTCGTGTATTTTGTCATGAAGAAGTGATTTTGTCTCCGTTGCATATTGGCCACTGCAAATTTGTGCAGGTTTACCTTTTTAAGGGGTCCCTGCTCCTCTTTGTTCACTGTGTAGCGAAAATCTGTCAGTCCGCCATGTGTTGCTAGAGTGTGTTCTTCTAACACATCTTCGGGAGTCTCTGTAACTGCCGGCCAGTCTTGCAGAGGCTTTAGCAAATAATAATGAAATGGCTGATAGGGCTTAAGTTTGTGTCAAAGGTAAGTTTTCAATTTGATATTGATTTCAGGTGTTTCATACTTCTCAGTTTAATTTTATATATTCATATTTATTTCTGACTTTTGCTATGATTTTTATATATGATCATTTTTTTTTTACTGATCTTTCTCTCTGGCCTTTGCCATGATCGGCGCTTTACAAGGGCGCTAATGACCTAATAGTTGAATGCCCTTAAACACAAATCATCATATCATCATTTCATCAAGAAAATCTGTGCTAAAAGCTGTCTTTCTTATTGAGTGTGTGCTTTAAGGTAATCAGTTACTCCATTTCTGGTAAACTTTGCTTCATCCACTGCAAGAATTTTAAGGGAAAGCTCCCCTCCTTGTTGAAGAAACCATTTGGAAAATGCTACCCTTAGCGCAAAATTTGCTTCAGAGAGATACTGAGTGCACTGAGTATGATAAGGGTGTAGCAATTCTTTTAATGTTCTCAAAACAGTCCAATAGGATACACTCCCACTGGACTGTTTTGAGAACATTAAAAGAAGAATTGCTACACCCTTATCATATGATAATGTGAGCTACACCGCGGCTGCTGCTTCCAGGATCCTCTTCCACCAAGTGAAGGTTTTCTTCTTCTTCTTCTTCTTCTTCTTCTTCTTCTTCTTCTTCTTCTTCTTCTTCTTCTTCTTCTTCTTCTTGTGCAACACTTCTTTGACTAACTCCTTCAACATGAGGAGATACGCTTCCTTTATCTAGAACTTTTTAACAGATGAAAACAAATTCCTATGATGTGGTACTTGTCTATTTGGAAATCTTTCTCAATAAATTCTTGCCACATTACAATGTGTTTCACTGTAAATGAGTAGCATTTCAGGATATTGAGTATTACTAAAGTGAGTCATTTTGCAACTGATAATCTGCCATTTCGAAAACAAGCCACAAGTGCAATAAACAACAGCTGAAGTGCATTTATTTATAAAGAAACAGGTGAAGTGCGTTTCTTTGCATCTTATAATGTTGTCATGCTGTATAGTCTCGTAATGATGTAGCTTCAACTGAGACAAATTTCGAAAGCTTACAATAATATTAAGAGTGCAAATTGTTTTAATTTAAAATGTATTTAAACATAAAGAAAATATTTATTTTTCATTTTCCTTTAAGAAATATTTGTAAAAGTATTTAAGTTTCATAAAGTCTTCATTTAAAATAGAATTAATATTCCTCAAAAACTGCTTTAAAAATGATGCAGTAATTTGTATCACAAATTACTTAAATGTAAATAATGATTGTAATATGAATATGCATTTTTATGTGACATTGATTTGAGATGTTTCTTGACTGTAATTATTGTTGAGAAGTAAGTTTTTAATGCCTTACTGAAACTGTCAATAATAGCGTGCAATAATGCAGCGAGGGGGGGTGAGCTGTTTATCATTATTGGAAACGAGGAAGTTACGTAATGTTGGCGCATTTTTTCCTTGAGAATATTCTGGAACGTTTCCCTAGAGCATATGTATTCATAATTTTCATTGGATATTAAAATAGACGCTAATGTTGGCGCGTTTTATTAGCCAATTGCAGTTCAGTTATAATCTTTAGGCATATCGGGGAGTGGGAGTATAAATAGAGGCTAGGTTAGAGGTAAAGTCCGTCAGTCGTTCAGTTCATCAAAAATCTGTGTACACTACACGTCGTCTTCAGTCAGTCAGTTCGTCGAAAGTATTAGTATGGCATACATCGGATATAGATTCACAAGTTACGCGCAGCAGAATTATGAAAGATCTAAAGTATGGTAAAGTTAATTATACAAAAGATTGAAGTACGTGGATTAAAAGAATTATCAGTAAGAAGTTGTTATAACAGTTTCAGTTTGGCGAGTGTTAAGATCAATGTATAAATGTGATAGTTAACGTGTTCGACAATAAATGTGTAAAACAAATTTCTTCATCAGTGTTATATTTGGATAAAAGATTCCTTTCCGTTTACACACCTTGATCAAGAGACATGTTCGACCGAGAAATAATAGCTAGCCGGAGGACAGTAAACAAAAATTAAATCAAATAACAGTCACATTCTTTCGAACACTAATACTGCTGCAAATTGCTAACACCAGATGGAGCTACAAACCGAACAAATGAATGACGTCACAAGATGGCTTCACATGAAGTAAACACACATACACAAACATCACAAGTAATACAACATTAATAAATACCGTTACAAAAACAGCAAAACTGCACTAAGATTCTTTGTTTTATTCATTACAAAGAGTCATCCTGTTCAAGGATGACCATAGGTCACCTTCCACCCTGTATGATGTAAATTTTATGACATGGTTATGTGTTGCAAAACAATCTGTACTCTGTATTTTAGAACAAATAGAGCAAGAATTGGAACTCCCGTCCAACATATAAGCAGTTAATTCACAAGGAATATAAGTTGGTGAAAGGTTTGTGCACCACAGGATTGATAATATTTTTGCATCACCACACCTAACGTCTATTTCTCTCTGTATCATGTACTCTCACTCCTTGTACACCATAAAGAAGATGTAAGAGAAAGTTACATTTTTAATGCTAACTTATGTTTATATAAAATTAAAGTAATTAAATAGTGGATGATTGTAGCAATGCTTTGTTGAAATGAATGTAAATTATTGCTTAATCTATAATCCTGCCTGTGCCAAAATTTTGTGTAAGTCACTAATGAATGAAAAATAAATATAACATAGTGTTTAAGATACTTGTAAAGTGAATTAATGATCTGATTGCAAAACTTATAGATCTGTTTGGTTAAGGTGAAATTAATATTGCTTTTCTAATTCATGTTATAATCAATAATAAGACCAAGAAATAATATAATTGTTTCATTGTGTGGCATCCTTTAACTATTACTATGGTCATATTCAAGGTTTTGACTTGAGTCTCAACTGATGGTGTTAAAACTCATTGGATAGTAGGTTTCTAACATCATTCATTTTGATCATGACACAAATATTTACAGCCACATGCATACATCCAGATCCTGCAGAGGACAGGGATTGATCCCTGTTAAAGAAAATTCTCTGCCCCAGCTGGAAATCGAACCCAAGATCTCTGGGTTGAGAAGCCACTCTACAACAAAGACAGTAACATTTTATATTGCTGCTAGATTCAAATACTTCATTGCCTTCATATTGAACCCTTAGGTTTGGTGTGCTCTCATTACTTTCTCTATTATGTATAGGTATAGTCAGTAGGGGAAGTATTGTAAAGCACCCAAAAATTCGATGTCAAGATTTCACAGTAAATACATATGTGCTTTGAGACCCCCTGAATCCCTCCCCAAAAAAAAGCAGTTTTAGAAAAAGGTCTGTGTGCGTGCGTGAGAGAGAGAGAGAAAGGAGAACAGCATAACTCAAAAATGAGAAGTCTGATAAATACCAAACCTGGTATTTAAGTTCAGTACCTTCCAAAGATGCAACATGAAGATTTTAAGAAAATCCCCCCCACCCCAAACTTTCCTTTACATTGAATATTTTTCAAAGATTTTTTTATTTTCTAAAAAATAGCTCAAATGATTTTGATTAAAATATCATATATGAGAGATATTGATATGAAAAATAAAATGTATATTCTGAATTTTCTGGGAATAGCCTGTAAAGTCCTCTTTATTCGAAAGGAACTTTGTATAACTGGTAAATGGTAAGCGATAGACGAAAATGTACAGCTCTTTAAAACACACAATTTATTCCAAATAACTTTTTTTGTGGCATCAGCCATTTGCGAGATATACATTTTTAATGTTCAGTTTGTTCATATTTAGTCATTCTTTTTAAATCCCATAAATTTTTTATTACTTCTTGCGATTGCATGGAAACAGATGAAATTTTAAGGCCAGCATATAACGTCCAGTTCTTAAACATTTGACTGTCATTGTTCTCTCCGTATCTTAAAAAATGTGTAATGTAACTATTTCTACAAAGGTTTATCTTGACTAAAATGAAATAGATAGGAAAATAAACTTTCATAAAAATAATTTATATACCCACTAATAGGGTATAATAGGGTAAGTAGCAGTAGAAGGTAGGGAAAGTCTTGTGAATGTAACACATCAGAATTTTTTGTTTGTTTGTTTTTTTGCTACCAGGTTTCAAAGAATTTTATATGCCAAACCAGTTCAACGCACTGAAAACAATTGTTTGTGACAGCTTACTATTTCTCTTGGGAGTGTTCTCTTATGGTTAATGCGATAAAAAAGAAAATACATTGAGCCCAAGGAAAAGGTAACTTACCATAAGGAGTAGTATTGGGGCTGGTTCCTGAACTTCTATATCCTCAGTAGCCCCTACAGTTCAATCCAAGTTATAGCAGGGTGGAGAATAAGAGCTTTATTGTTTTGAATAAAAATAATAATAAACAAATTAAAATAAACCACACAGGCGTCTGTTCATGAATTTCACAATAATTGTAATAAAACTGATTTCCTTTACAAACTTGGGTTGCCTACTGAAGTAACACCATCTTTTAGAAGAAAGTTTCACGAAACAAGAGAGTACACTCTTGTTTTATTTATATGAAATAGAGTCTGCTCAGGTTTATTCATATGAATTAGGTAAAATTCTCCAACATGCTCTACTTTGTTTATACCACATACCACCCTTAAGTTTACCTTCAAGTAATTACTGTTTTTTTTTCTTTTTATCCTCAGAGGTGTCAACAAGAAGCTAATAATGGAAAGTTTAAACTTCGTGATATACTGTCAGTGCCAATGCAGAGGATATTGAAATATCACTTACTTCTAGATAAATTGATAAGTGAAACTCAGCCTGTAAGTAATCATTTTCTATTTTATTTGCATTGTTAATGTGATTGCTGGCATTGGTCCTAAGTATTTTAAATGTGGTTAATTGAAGGTTAATTGTGAAAGAGCTTTCATTTAATAGAAAAACCTTGATAAATCTTATGGCTCAATCTATCTGAACTTAAAAACAGTTTACAGCTACATTACATAAAGTAATTTTATTTATGTTAGAACCATGAGGACTATCGGGGATTGGAAAGAGCCAAAGAGGCAATGGTAGATGTTGCTGAGTATATAAATGAAGTGAAACGAGACAGTGACATGCTGCAGATTATGAGATCAATACAGGTATGTAAATTGTCAGTCATTATTCTCTGCATACTAGATATTGCCAGCCTAAATACAAAATTAAATTTATAACAACTATAGGAATGCACGGTGCATCACATTTAAAAACGAAAAAAGAAAAAGGTTTAAAAACTTGAAGTGTAACAGAAAAATTAAAGTGTTGATACAGATATATAAAGTGATCTCCATGCATGTTCACTTTATTAATCAAACATTAGAGTTCCCTGTGAAGGAGAGAGTGAATAATTGTACATTTTAGTTTGTGCGCTTTACTTTGATGGAGGTTGCACTGAATATTAGGGTGAATTTGAGAATGATGTTCGTGATGTTGGAGCAAATGGCCGAATGACTGGCAGAAGAAACTTTCCCAAGTGCAGCTTCATTAGCCATAAATAATTGAACCCAGATATCCAAAGTAAGAAGCAAGCAGTGTAACTCCAGAGCCACCAGTGCAAATATCAGTGTTGCCCATCCTGGTCACTGAATTACACAGCTTTTCACTCATTTAAAATTTGTACATGGTTTAGCGAAAGGTTGTATTTTACCATATATTTCATATATAACTGCATTAAATAAAAAAATAGAACCTTTCAACTTCAATGAATTCAGTGTGATTGTTTTGAATGGAGTGCTTTAAAATAAAATAAAAAATTTATTTTATGTAACATTCCTTTTTAGAACAACATCTCAGGCTGGCGTTTACCTGAAAACACTGAACTCAAAGATTATGGGCGGCTACTCAAAGATGGTGAGCTTAGAATTAAAGCACATGATAATCAGAAGATCAAAGTGAGGTAAATATGGTATTACTGAATCTAAATGCTGTTCTTCACCTTATAGTTTTTAAAGCGATGAATACAATGAACTGTATACATAATAGACAATATAAAAAATTATTCTACATATTTTTGGTTTTCAGCTCTGCATTTAGATCTCCATTTCAATTAATTTCAATTTTGTTAGCCTAATAATCTAAATTCATTTTCTCATATTTCTTACTTGGTAAGTTCATATGGTTACAGAACAATTCCTTATTAAAGAAAATGAGCATTGATAGTAAAACACAAAACAAATTTATTTCTCCAAGGATAGATAGGCAAAAGAAAAAGAATTAGTGTTTTCATACATTAATAATTTAAATGCATACTTTCAGATATGTCTTCATCTTCGATCAAGTCATGCTGATGTGCAAAGCAAAAGGGGTAAGTAAACGAAACAATCAAATAAGAGGGTTATTCCAGAAATAATTCACAGATTTACTAAATTATTTTTTTAGATTCTTCTAAATCAGCTTCACTGAAAATAATTTCCTTGAAGTTTGATTGCTTCCCAATGTTGCAGTATTCAGATACCATTTAACTTTGAAGTCTAACTCTTTGGACCACAATGTGTTTATTTCATTTGATCTGTAGAGCACTGACTCCAAAGTGGATATTTAATTTTAGTGAAAAGGCCTATGACCAGGTATTTATGCGTAGGTTGTGAGTATTTTGTAGTTGTAATTGGTCAACACATACCCTGCCAGCTTACTGTTGTGGTCTGTTATGAAGAAGCAGTGACCTTTTTCTAAAGGTACTATAAGTTCAGTCCTCACGATTATGATCTTAAAAATTACCCTTTGTGGTTTTCATCTAAATAAGTTTATACCAAAAAGGAAAATTCATTAAAAACATACATCCAAAATTATTCTATTTGTTTAATACCGAGAAAGCCAATGAGCTAAGAACCGGCTGTGCAGGATTTTTCCTGTTCGTGTTATTGGTGCTCGTTGCCATCTGCAGCTATTGTAGAATGGCGCAAATGCAACCGTACAACATTTTTAAAACTACTTTTAAAGGCTTTACTTACCAACTTTGAGAAAGGAGTAGCTGAAACTGGCCACCATTGTCCATACATTTATGGCATGTCTTTAGGAAACTATCCTTCACTCATCGTAGTTCACATTGAGAAATGTTGGCAATTTCCTGGTGGATATTTTGTTTTAGTTCTTCCAGGGTGTGCAAGTTTGTCTTTTACACTTTGAGCCGGTTTCACTAACTGATGTTACAAATATGCTATCATCTTGTTTGTTAACAAGGTGTTCAAAGTTTAACAGGAGGTTAAACTTTTGCGTTCCATCAAGCTTTTACAGCAAATTTTTAACTGACACTTTGTCAACATCAAAGACAACTGTGAACGTTAGCATGGAGAAGGCGGTGGCCGAACTACACTGCTTCTGAATGTGCTCCAATGCACTTTTGTCTACATTATCGTTGCACTCTCTGTGTCAGTAGCAGACAACTATTTACGTTCATAGCAATTGCCATGTGGTGTTCCCGATTGAGGTTAGAATTGCGATGTCAACTGAAATAAATATTTCACTGTTTGAAACTCTGTAAATAATACCTGGTTAATAAGTATAGACGTACTATCGAGTGTGAAAAAGCTGATGATCTTACATTAAAGGATCAGATTGCAACCTGGGACAAAATTTGCGAGTAATTTAATTGGAATGAATACGTTTCTGTGAAGTCCAGTAAGCAACTGCAGCAATTTTATGCTAACATAAAGTGCAGCCTCAGAAACGTTAGGTGTGAAGAGCATTTTAGATGGTTTAAAATTGGTGGTGGACACTGCTTGAAATTAAAGTGGACGAAAATGTGTTATCGCTGATTAATCAAGCAGTCCCCCCCCCAAAAAAATAGTTGATTATTGGAGCAATTGCTTTAGAAACCTTCCGGATAAACCCACAAATGGTAGCTTTGGAAAAACCAACATTACCACTTACCAAGTAAGTGAAAAATGTTAGTAACATAAAATCTAAGTACCTAATTAACACTTGTAGCATAGGAGAAAGAGGCGTGCTTCTAATAGTATTCTAACCTCTCGTATTTCCCATAAAACCATGCTCATGACCCCTTAGACAGTCTATATTGCTTTAAAAATTCCTCATTTTGCAGGGTTTTAAATTTATTATGATGTACAACTACTCTTCTATTAGGAATGGCATTCAAAAATGCCAATTGCAGCAAACTTGTATCATCAGTTTGGTTTTTGCAGCAGCTATTTTCCAATTTAAACACCTTAACACAGGGGTACAGTGATGTTAACTGAACACCAACTTTAGCACATTATTAAAATTAACATTGTTTAATGAAACAGCATTTGTGTTAGCTTCAGTGTTAAATCGGTTTAACATTGTATTAAAATTTAGCATCTGTTGGTGAAGCTGGCCCTTTATGTTTTAATTTACCCCAGAGATAGAAATTGCAGGGGTTAGATCAGGGGCTGCAAATCTCTAATAAAATTCTGTCCTCAAACAACTTTCAGTTGTTCTCATCAAAATATTGGCTGTATGAGCTATGGCAGAGTCTTGTTGAAAAAAGGCAAAATTACAGTCCCTGTCTGTTAATACTTTTTAAAAAAAAAAAAAAAAAAAAGTGGCAAAATTGTATTCATGTTGACTAAAACAAAATTGGCTCTATAACTATTTCTCCGCTCATGGTGCACCATACACCAATTTTTTTTGTCATGGAGGAGTACTTTGCAAACAATATTAGGCTTGTCAGAGCTCAAATAATGATTATTTTTTGTACGTACATATCCATGAAGGTTGAACCCATCCTCCTCCAAGAAAAATATTAAATATGGGTCTATTTCGCCATTGTATACACTATTGAGACACCACTCATAAATGGAGCACCTAATTACAGGATCACCTGGTTGATGAGCATGTGCCACAGTATTTTACATGGTTTTAACTTCAACAATTTAATAGCTCTTTGCACAGAGCCATAAGAAATACCTGCCTGTTGTGAAAGGCGACTAAGCGATTTTTGGGGAGAAGTCTCCAAACAATGACCAATGGTGTCTAATGTTACTTTTGGGTTTCTTAGGCTGAAAACACTTCCGTGGCCTGAAATTTATTATAAAGTGTATGGATTGTTGTACGGCCTGGAACTTTTACATCTGGTAAATCTTTCTGCAAGTCGTATTTTCACTTGAGCTGACTGAATTAAAACATAAATACATGCTGCACAGTAGAAAACATATACTGAGCCATAATATACTTTGTGACTAAATATAGGACAAAATAAGAAATAAGTCATAATAACTGAACTACGCCATATCACTGTCAACTCAATACTGCAGAGCCAGAGCAGAGCAAAGCCGCGTCAATAGTGGGACCTTAATTGCAGCAGCGTGGAATTATGTGGCCACACATCCAGTGAAATACACAGCACAGCTGATTCTTAGTTCATTGCCTCTCTCAGTATATATTGTGACAGTTCAGTTGTCACTCTCACTTCACTTTTTCTCTTCTTTGTGCATAGCAGTGTAATGAGTCACGCATGAAGCAGCCACCTCTTCTTTCCAATCACTCACTTGAGTTTTGAACACTGGACTGCCCTCTTCCGGTCACTCACTGTCGAGCACAGGACTCCTCTTCTCTTGCTCTTGTCACCCAGAGAACTTGTTGAATAAGTACTTCATCTCAACAACCACCCCTTCATGGGAGCAAACACACTCCTCTCTCTCACCAATCATGTGCCAGCTAGCACTGACGGACATGTCTGCTTTGTCACAGTATGTATTAGAATTAGTATAAACCTAATTATAATAATCTGTCATGGTCACCATTGATCCCACCATTTTAACTTGTGAAATTAGGTCCAAAATAACATTCCATTTTGTGCATATTTTCCATTTCAATCCCTGAATGTTCAGATTTAATTGTACTATCAAGTATGTTGTACTTACTGAAATTATATTATATAGAATGGAAACTGATGCGGTATTTACTTATAATGTTGATGCTTGTGATGTTTATGTATGTGTCTTTACTTCACGCGTTGCCATCTTGTGACGTCATTCTTTGTTAGGTTCGTAGCTCCATCTTGTGTTAGCAATTTGCATCAGTGTTAGCTTTTTTTGTTTGATTTCATTTCAAATGTCCTCCGGCTAGCTATTATCTTATCTTGGGTCGAACATGTGTCTCTATACAGGTTGTGAAGCGGAAAGGAATCTTTTATCCAAAAATTACACTGATGAAGAAATTTGTTTTATAATTTTTATTGTCGAACACGTTCACTATCACTTTTACATATTGATCTGGATACTCGCCAAACTGAAACTGTTATAATACTTCTTACTGATCACTTTTAATTCACGTACTTCAACTTTGTGTATAATTAACTTTATAATACTTTAGATTTTCGTAACTTGTGAATCTATAGCCGACGTATCTCATACAAATATTTTGACGAACTGACGAACTTAAGACGACGTGTATTGCACAAAGAATTTTGATGAACTGCCACCGATCTACCTCTGACATGGCTTATTTATACTCCTTCGTCCAGATACGCCTAAAGATTATAAATGAATTACTATTGGCTAATAAAACGCGCCAACATTAGCGTCTATTTTAATATCCAATGAAAACCACGAATACATATTGCTTTTAGGGAGAAAATATTCCAGAAGTTTCTACCGAAAATGCGTCAACATTACGTAACTTCCTTGTTTCCAATAATGATAAACAGCTCACCCCCCCTCGCTGCATTATTGCTCTATTATTGACAGTTTCAGTAAAGCCGTATAAACTTATTTCCCAATAATAATTACAATTAATAAACATCTGAAATTAATGTCACATAAAAATGCATATTCATATTACAACCATTATTTACATTTAAGTAATTTGTGATACAAATTACTGCATCAAAACAAAATATTTCTTATTCAGAAATATGGATTGGGACAGCTATCCTCACTATGCAGACACAACTTATCTATATGATTATGTCGACTAGAACATGTCAGCAGTGGTAGGTCAGTGGGCATTAAGACACTCATCCAATTCCATTTTCATCTCCATTACACTCAGTGCTTATAATATAAATTGTGAGTGAATTGGTGAGACTTTAGCTTCACTTACTAAGTTTTCACTCAGAACAATTTTCGAAGAATTAGTCTCCATATCAGCTGTATGTCCACTGGCATCTGGAAGGGGATCCCATTATTCATTTTTGGTTATACTGCCATCTAGCCGACTAGTTGGGACTATGTCTGCTGGCAAAATTTCAAAGTTCATTACTCTGTGCATTTTTGGTGATGTGGACTAATTTTGTACACTGTAAGTTCTGCTGGTATTTTGGCAAGTTTTAAAAGCTTATTTCCCATTTACTGTTGTGTACTGTTGACCAAACATGGTGGTTACTGTAGATTTGTCTATTTGCTTAATTTTTAAAATTTCTTAGATGATCGTTTAATCCGGTTTATATGTTCTCTTGTTTTTCCTATGTACATTTCATAGCAATCTTCACAATCATCTAGTAAATACCCGATTTTCTGTTCGGTGTGTTGTCGTTTAGTAAATGGTGAAGTAAGTTCCCAAGGTTGTGTTCATTCTGTGAAGCCAATTTTATGCCATATTCTAGAAACAGTTTATTGAATGCGTCATGAATTTTTGGGTGGAACATGAATCTACTGCATCTTTTCAGCAAGAGATCTCTGCTGTTGAGAGTAATGATGTCCAACATATTTTGTCTTTAAAGGCTGGTTCACAACAACTGAGAATGGTAACCAGAACAAGAACAGCAGAATTGAAATGCATGTATTTTAATGGAAGTGTTCACAAGCTTTCCTAGGCCTTGGGAATGGGAAAGAAGACTTGGCAAGTTTTAGCTTTCTCTGAATTTAATTCACAATAAAATTAAATTGCTTTGGTGGACTTTGTGACAGTGATGTGTCTATAATTAGTAATTATTGAGTCGATTGTAACACTACATCACTTGTTTTTATAACGAATACATGTTTCAGGAGCTAATTGCTCCCATCCTCAGTTCCCTGTTGACTGCCCGCATCCTTCGTCTTGGTTGTAAGCTTGATCTCTGGTGGCAGTTGGAAGAACTTCTTCAAAAGTAAGTTTCCTGGCGGGGTTTCAAAATTATAAGTGCGGTTTTTATTCTTCCAAATATAAATGTTTTCCCAAGTTGTAAGTTCTGCTTTTCCTGAGATGCTTTTTAGTAATTTTGGGTTATTGTCTATGGTGTGTTTGTCTCTCCAAAAGTGCCAAGCTACTGCTGATTTATCTTCCTGTTTTTGCTTAATGTAGCTGAAGTGTTCTTTTGTTCTTGTTTTTATATTTCTCTTGGTTTTTTGCAGTCATTGCAGCTGATCTGGTATATTCCTGGTTTCTTCTCCTGTGGGATGTCATCTTTTAGTTTGGAGTTTAGTAGGTTTTTTATGGTGTAATTGTTTTTTGGGGCCAAAGAGATGTTGTGTTGCTTGAAGATTCTCTGGAATTTGTAGAAAGCTGTTGGGTGGTATGTGAATTTTTTGAAGATCATCTTTTCTTTTTCAGTAGGGATGAGTGTGGTAACTTGTTTTATTTTCTTTTTACTCACGGCTCTGTTTATTTTCTTGTATATTGTTTCTGGCCTGAATCCATTTTCTGTAGCTATGTCCAATATGTTGTTTAGCTCGAGTGTGTATTCCTCTTTGTTCATAGGGACATTGATCAGTCGGTGTGTCAGACTGTTGAGTGCTGCATGCTGGTGGGGAACGGGATTTAAACTGTTTTGTTTTATGTAGCTATTTGTGTGTGTGTGTGGGTTTCCTGCCGAATGTTAGGTGGCTTTCTTTCTTGATAATTTTAAGGTCCCCAAGAAGTTGAAGGCATTATCTCAGATGACAACATTGAAGAGGATAGATGAAAATGTACAAAAATACAGTTACATATCAGCCATGGGTGTTCAAGAAATTTGAGAAAATATTTAGAGTATTATATTAAACTGACTCCATAAAATAAATTTAATTTTAAAAGAATCTGCTTAATAAGCTGCCTAGCAGTACATTATCACACAAGATGAAGTCAGGAATATATACAATAGAATGTAATGACTGTAAAAAATTCTATATTGGAAAATCCAAAAGAAATTTGGATACTAGACTAAAGGGACATCAAAGAACAATTAGACAGAAACAATTAGATAGGTCTGCAATTACTTCTCAGTTTTGGAAAGAAAATCATAATATAGGTGACAGTATTAAAATCATCAAACAGACCAGATCAGCATTAAGTCTAACCATATGGGAAAAGCTACACATTTTTAAAAATCTTCAAGACATCAGTTTCGAAATCCCACTAGTGAGCGACTTCATAAAAGGTTGCTATTCTATTACCAGATGGCAGCATGGACCCAATGAAGGAAAGAGCCCAGGCCTTGGTGTTTAGTCACCAAATGGCTGAGGATGCAGTCAACAGATCTTGAAAATGTTTCCAGTTAAAAGCATTCATCAAAAAAGTGAAGTGTGAATATGCAGGTGACCACTGTCTATTAATAAGTAGTTTTATGTCTTGCAGTTTGTAAAGTTCAATACACAATAAATATTTTCATAATATTTTGGTAAAATCTGCATATTTCTTCATATTTTGTATGATTTGCGATTTTTTGCTGTTAAAATAATTTCCATTGCAATGAACACGGCTTTGTAGAAAATGTTTCTGGAATAATCTGCACCATGCTTTCCAGCAAGACAAGGACATTTGAGAAAATTTAGCATTCCCTCTATGTGATGTTACTTGTGAAGTTGCAAACTTGTTACTTGCAAACAGCCTCTACTCTTGATTTTTTTTTTTTTTTTTAATTTTTGCAAAGTGGTGCTTTTAGTGCATATTGTAATTAATATTAAGCAAGGACAAAAGAAAGCAGTAACTTTTTTTTTCTTCTTTATTTTTTCCTAATTTAGGGCTTCACAATGATCAAAATCTATAAACTCCATGTAATTGTTGTATTTTACTTGATATTTTATTATTAAATATAGACAAAAATCTACAAAGCCTATTTTTTTAAAACTAATGAAGTGAATCTGCTCCATGTCCTTAAAGTACAAGATTTTTGGCTTTAAAATGTACAAGGGCAGTCCCAGAAGTAGCCGACCTGACGTATATATGGTGGTTGTTTCAAACAAATGACTATGGTAGAAAGTACCACCCTTATAAAGCTTAAGTCTGAAGATGCTGCTTTGTTTAGTAATTGTTTGGCAGCCATTAATAGTGAACTCTCTCTGTGAATTTGTAAATATGGATAAAACTGGCTATCGTTATGGGATACAATACTTTCATTTGAAAGGTCTTAGTCCAACTAATATTAAAACTGAGCTAGATTCTACTCTGGGGGAATCTGCTCCTTCGTTTATAACACTAAAATATTGGACTGCAGAGTTTAAGCAAGGCCATACGAGCTGCCAAGACACATCGCAGCGGTGGACCAAATGAGGTGACCACGCCAGAAATTGTGAAGAAAATCCACAAAATGGTATTGGATGACCGTCGAGTGAAAGTGTGCAAACTAGCAGACATTGTAGACATTTCAAAAAGTACTGTACATCACATACTAACTGAAAATTTAGACATGAGAAAGCTGTGCGCAAGATGGGTGCCGTGTTTACTCACAATGGAACAAAAACAGCATCGTAAGGATGTTTCAGTCGAGTGTTTGGCAATGTTTCACTGTGTCGATTCATAACCATGGATGAACATGGGTCCATCACTTCACACCTGAGATGAAAGAACAGCCAAAACAGTGGATTGAAAAGGGAGAATTGGCTCCAAAGAAGGCGAAAATTCCATATGCAGGCAAGGTCATGGCGTCAGTTTTTTGGGATGCACGTGGGATAATTTTAATTGATTATCTCAAAATGAAAAAGCAATCAATGGTGAGTATTGTTCAAACTTACTGCAGCATTTGAATGGTGAAATCAAGCAAAAATGGCTGCATTTAGAGAAATAGAAAGTTCTGCTTCATCAAGACAATGCACCGTTCACACATCTATTATCGCCATGGGCAAAATCAATGAGTTAAAGTTCGAATTGCTTCCTCTTACACCCTATTCTCCAGACTTAGCCCCCTCTGATTATTTTCTGTTTCCAAAGTTAAAGAAATGGCTTGGTGGTAAAAGATTTGCCAACAATGAAGAGGTGGAGTTTGCAGTTGATGGCTATTTTGCAGAACTCGATGGTTCTCACTATAAACAGGGTATCAAAGCTATTGAACATCGCTGGGAAAAGTGTATCGAGCTGAAAGGAGACTATATAGAGAAATAAAAATGTTTTATCCCAAAATTTTTGTGTTTTCTTTGTTAGGTTGGGTACTTTTGGGACAACCCTTGTATATTTCATAATATTTTGGAAAGTTTTTCTTCACATTTTCATATTTTAGTAAAAGAAATTCATATTTTGGTAAATTTTTCTCATACTTTTGTCTGTTTCTGATTATCACTTATGAAGGATCAAGCAGACCTCAACAAAAATACGGTTTGCTTCTTGAAGCAGTTGCTTTAAAACCTTCCGAATAAAACCAGCAACTGTAACTTTGAAAATTCCAGGATTATTGCCTACCATTAAATGAAAAGTGCCACATAAAATCTCAGAGTAATTAACACTTATAGCATAGGAGAAAGAGGCAAGCTTTTGTTGGTAGTATTCTAACTTCTTGTATTTCCTTTGCAACTGTGCTCATGACTGCTTTGGACAGTCTGTATTGCTTTAAAAATTCCTTCTTTTATGGTTTTCAAATTTTTTATGGCATATGGCTCTTTGGTTAGGACTGGCATTCAGAAATACTACATACAGCGAATTCTGCATCAACAATTTGGTTTGGACAGCCATTTTCTAGCTTCTAACATTTGTTAAACTCCTTAACACAAAGGTATGGCAAAGTTAACGTAACATAAAAGTTTAACATAATGTTACAGTTAATATTATTCAATGTAACAGAATTTACATTAACTTTGTCACATCACTTTAACATTGTGTTAAAATTTAACACTAGTAGTGAAAAAACCAGCTCTCACTGTTTATAATCACCTCTAATAACTTGAATGAATGAATTTATAGTACAATTTGGTTTACAATTTTTATAGTATATATATATCATATCCATACATCTTATGTACAATTTGTCTGGTGCTTGTCTTCCTATTGAGCCACTCAGATTGCTTAGTTCCCAGACCTTATAGCTCACTAAGCGGCCCTTATTTCTTTGCCTCTCTTTTTTCTAGACTATTTTTCCTTTACCTTCCTTAAAAATTCTCCCATGCCTTTGATTTTCTTTTCTTCTTTCCCTGTCAAGATCTTTATAGTTACTATTTTTCTATTCATATTTTCCCACGCTCTTTCCCTCCAGCTCCTTATTTCCCTACATTCTGTCATATAATATTCTGTACTTTCTCTTCCTCCACACAGCTCATATTCCTCTTTAACTGCCTCTCATTCATTCATTCATTCATTCATTCATTCATTCATTCATTCATTCATTCATTCATTCATTATCTCTTTACCCTCCTCTTATGTAGGACTTACACCCCCCAGCACTTACAAGCGGGTGCCTGGGGTCAGAGGCCCGTCGAGGAGCAGACACTCATGGAACAGACAGAGCATCCAGGATGGGTGATCAGCCCAATGCCTGATATGGGATGAAGGAAGTAGATGAAATGAAATGTTGGTGAAATGGATGAAAGGAAAGGTGATGATGGAGCAGTCGGTGGAATGAATGGCGGGGGAAACCGGAGGACCCGGAGAAAACCCGCCCAGACGCCGCTTCATCCACCACAAATCCCACATGCAGGTCCCTGGGATTGAACCTGGGCCGCCTCGGTGGGAGGCGAGCGGTCTAACCACTCGGCCACGGCGCCGCCCCACTGCCTCTCAGCCCTCTTAAATACATTGATCCCGTTCTCGTCCATGCTAAACCTTCCCTTTCTTGTCTGTTAAAGCAATCAACTTACCCCTCTCTTCCCCAGCCTTCCTTTATCAATTTATAAAAGCTTAATGATTTTTTTATCTTCAAGGCTTCCCCATATCTCTTGTCATTTTATATCTTCCACTTAAGTTCTGTATACGCGGTGAAAAAAACAGCATCACAGAGATGATTCAACAAAAAATAGGATTAAGACAGGGATGTAAGCTGAGTCCAATATAATTTAACATATTCATAGATGATATATTAGAAGGAGTAAAAATAAGAAATCAGCATTGTCCAGTAATAGGAATAAGGAGATTCCAGGTTTATTATACGCAGATGATCTTATGGTAGGTGCCATATTGATAATAGGATTACAAAAAGCAGTAAATGAAATTCAAGAATTTTGTGAAAAATAGGGAATTAAGGTAAATAATAATAAATTCAAAGTGATAATGTTTAAAAAAGGAAATAAACTGAGGAAGGAAGAAAAATGGTTTATAGGTGATCAAAAACTGGAGGTAGTCAAAGAATATTACTATTTACGAGTAAGGTTGGTTAATAGCGGGGAATGGGGAGCACTAGGTAGGAAAATGTTAGCTAAAGGGAAGGCAGCTATGACAGGAATAAGAACATGCAAATATAAATTAGAGATGTTGACAAAATGGCTGGAGAGAATGTATGAGGCATTGGTAGAATAAAAAAATGCTTTTATAAATTGATGAAGGAGTGGGGAAGAGAGACATACATTGATTGCTGCAATAGACAAAAAGGGAAGGTTTAGCATGGATGAAAATGGGATCAATGTATTTAAGAGGGATGAGAGGCAGCGGAAGAGGGATATGCAAGTTTTGTGGAGGAAGAGAAAGTACAGAACACTATATGGCAGAATGTAAGGAAATAGGGAGATGAAGGGAAAAGATGTGGGAGAAGAAATGGGAAAATATGGATAGAAAAATAGTAGCTATAAAGATATTGACAGAGAAAGAAGAAAAGAAAATCAAGGCCATGGGAGAATTTTTAAGGAGGGTAAAGGAAAAATGGTCTAGAAAAGTAAGAGAGGCAAGGGCCAGTGAGCGATAAGGCCTGGGGGGCCAAGCAATCTGAGTGGCTCATTAAGAAAACAAGCACCAGACAAATTGTACATAAGATGAAGGGGTACAAGTGATATATTAATATACATAGTATATATTGTAATCCAAATTTAGAAAACAAGTTGTGCAATAAATTCAATTCAATTCATATCTTCCACTTTGTTTCTTACTAATTTCCAAAAACCGTTTTATTTGTTTTCTCTAGCCCCATGTATACTGCATTCCAATTAATTCCATTATTTTTTTCCATTTCTTTCTACCAGCTGTATTGTTATTAGAACCTTTTGCTGAGTCATGCATATCTTGGAGATTTCACCTTCCTCCATTGCCATACATCTAAACCAAAATTGTTAAATTCTTTCTATTATTATACCTTTCCTCCTAGTTCTTCCTAGTTCTACTAATGCAACCTCGCCTGGTGCTGCTTGTGGTAGTCCAATTAGTTCCTTACAAAACATTCTATACATTTGGTCAACTTTCTTACTTAATTCGATGTATTTGAGAGGGTTAAGAGGGAAAAAAAATGGAATTTGTGAATTATGCGACGATAGCGAAAGCACAGAGCATTATATGTCAGAATGCAAAGAATTAGCAGAATGGAGACAAGAAGTATGGGAAGAAAAATGGGAAAAAATGGATAGGAAAATAGTAGCAATTAAAATGCTAACGAGAAAAGAAGAAAAGCAAATTAAGAATATGGGGGAGTTCTTAAAGAAAGTAAAAGAGAAATGGAGTAGAAAAGTAAGAGAGATAAGAAAGGTAGAAAGGCAAATGGAGGAAGGAGAAGATGGGCAAATATGGATAAAAGGTAGTAAGGAATGTTTAGAGGAGCCAGAAGGCCAGGGTGCCAGGCAAAAAGAGCAGCATAGCTGGTAAGGAAATTTGGACATATACTTAATTCGTCCCCCCTCCCATATTTCCATTGCATGGAGCATTTTTTGTATTCTACCAATGCCTCATACATTCTCTCCAGCCATTTTGTCGACATCTCTAATTTATATTTGCATATTCTTATTCCTGTCATAGCCACCTTCCCACTCATAAATATGTAGTTAAATTCTTTGACTACCTCCAGGTCTTGACCACCTAGAAACTATTTTTCTTCCTTCCCCAGTTTATTTCATTTATATTTACCTTAATTCCCCATTTTTCACAAAATTCTTGAATTTCATTTATTGCTTCCTGTAACCCTATTATAATATAGCACCTGCCATAAGGTCATCTGCATGTATTAAACCTGAAATCTCCTTATCCCTTATTACTGGACAATGCTGATTTCTTATTTTTATTCATTCTAATATATCATCTATGAATAGGTTAAATAATTTTGGACTCAGCTTACAGCTGTATTAATCCTATTTTTTGTTGAATCATCTCTGTGATGATGCTTTTTTCACTGCATATACCAAACTTTATATCTTTATATATTTTCTTAATTTCTCTTATAAACTTGTCACTTATTATTTAATTGTATTGTTATATTATTAACAACAGTGTACTCAATGCATAATTCAGGCTGCATTAAGCGAAAGAATTTTATGTACATCTTTATTGTGGCAGCCGAAACTGGTACCTATTTTCTACGATACACCAATAATTTAAAAGTTTTTAAGAAGTTACAGTTCATAAATATCTCTTCTTCAGCATTCATATTATTAGCATTTGCTGAGAAGCATTCAGTTTTTACCTTTAATTTTACATCTATTCATGTTCATAAAGAAGCTAGATGAATATTTATTTTGTTACAGACTGATCAGTACTGCTTCTCAGAATCACTGAGTCTTTCAGAATACAGAGTAGATGAAAGTCGCAGAGGAGTGTTGAAGGATGCAAGGTGGAGCTATCTATGGTACCTGGTAAAGAAAAGTGAACGTACTGCATACACTATGTATGCACGCACAGTGGAACTTAAGCACAAATGGATAAAAGCAATTCAAGAAGCTTTGTAAGTGAAATGTTTGTACTGCATCTTTATGTTAATGTTTTGGAGACATTCAAATAAAAGAGCATTGCTCTGTTTACTATATAGTAGAAAGTAGCAGGTACTGAAATTTTTTGATTTTTATTTTAGGGATAACATTGAGCCATATAACTGTAAAAGTACAGACCACAAATTCATAATGCACACCTTTGATAAGCCCACAACATGTAATCATTGCAGCAAATTTTTGAAGGGACTAATATTCCAGGTAAGCATTCAGAGCATTCTGGATATAGTCTAATTCTTTTTCTTCATTTATTAGAATGGAACAGTGACCATTTATTACCTACAACTAGCGTGACAAAAGATACTTTAAACATCCAGGCATAGAATGTAGTATCTTTTGTTGACTAGCATCATCCAAAATGCATGAAGTTTATAATGTGATGTGAATAATTTACTAGAAAGTTGTATTAGATTAAAAAATCTGTTGTGTTAGTGTGAAAGTACAGTTAACATTTGTAGTAAGGTTAACTAGAAGCCTGGAATTAAAAGTATTTGCAACATTGTTGATCTTACTTAAGGTATAGTGTCTTGACATGATTGGGATTGCTTTGGAGATTTGCCACAATATATGAATCAGAGAGACGGGTTCATTGCTTCTTCTAGAGGTCTCATGATGGTAACTCGGCAGCAGATTTTCAGCACAGAAAGCCAGAGAGTTCTGGTCATGGCACTGAATTTTTCAAATCTGATTCTACCCTCCAGCCTTTGCTCACCTACAATGACTAGAAAGAGCATCATTAATAGATGTAAAGTAATCTTCTATTTAACATAATTATAATGTGTCTTAATGAATGAGTTTATTTCTTCATCAAATACACACTTACAGGTACTTATGTGTAATACTTACATTTAGAATTCTAGCACAACAAAAACTTGACTCTCCCATACCTTAATCTTCAGTTGTATGTATGTAATAGAGCCACTAAAATGAATTTCTGCATTCCAAATTGTGTCTGGTCTCTTGCTCATTTCTTAAGCTCCTTATCCATATATCCCTTACTCTTGAAAAAAAAATGCCCCCTATCTTAGTAATTTTCTCTTCTCTTTATGTGCTAGCATTTTAATTATTGCTACTTACTATATCATCCTGTAGATCAGTTGTGATGAACTCTCACTCTTTGTCCACGAGCACTCTTTGTTGCACATATGTAGTAAGTACATAAGAGTGGAACAGGAGCAGTTCAGCAAGGTCAAAAATGGATCAGATAGCTCTTACATAATGGTTCATGCATGTATGATATGGCACTAAGCCATTCTGTAGTGTTTTTTTTAACTGGTTATGTCTGTAGATGCAGTGTATTTGTCTACCGCATACAAGCTGTTAGAAAAAGTAAAACTCTACTAATAATGCAATTATGTGATGCCATGGTGGCTTTTAAACTGAAATTAGAATTACAGATGAATGGACATGCAGGTAATTTACCCAGGTTGAAATCAGTGACCAATTCGAGTGTGTTTTGGATTTTGAGGATGTGTAAGTGTAGTTCAAGCACTGCTTCAATAATTAGAAAAAAATTCCAGGGTATTTCAGTGCTAAGCATGGAGTTTCACATTTTTTGCAACTCCAATCAGTTTGGCAATAGATAACATCCCTTCAAATTGATAATCTCTTAAGATTATCAATTTGAAATGTTATAGAGAATTACCTGACAAATACAGAAATAGGAATAGCCTTCCTGAATTTTATGTGAAATTATTCAGCTATTGAATTCTTTGGACTTCATAGATATACTGCTAGAATCCTATCCATTTTTGGTTCAACATATTTCTGTGAACAGTTCTTTTCGGCTATGAAAAGTAGCAGGAGTTTGAAAGAAATCAAATTTCTGATGTGAATTTGAAAATCTGCTCTTAGAATTATCATCGCTCAGCTAATCCATGCAGATATTAATTTTATTTTAAACAGTAAAAGGTGCCAAAGCTCCAAGAGCACCAGTACTAGCATCATCAATCCATAAATGTGATTGCAATTGATTAATGATACCCTTAGATATGTAAATTTACACTAGTACTATGTAAAAAAAAATTTCTGATGTGATACATTCACATGACTTTTGCTACCATCTATCGTTTATTAGTGGATATGTAAATTATTCTTACTCAAGCTTATTTTTCTATCTACTATATTTAATCCAAATAAACCTTTGCAGAAATAGCTACATTACACATTTCATTATAGATACAAAGGGAACAGCAATAGTCAGATGTTTAAGAACTAGATGCTATACACTGGCCTTAAAATTCCATACTGTTTCCATTCAACTGAATGTTGAAAGGACTTTAAGAGAATGACCAAGAAATGAACAATTCTAACCTTCAATAACGGATATCTCAGAAACGGCTTATGCCACAAAAAAAGTTATTTTGTATTTTAAAGAGATCTGCATTTTTGTCTATTGCTTAACATTTACCACTTATACAAGATTACACAAAACTTCTTCTGAATGAAGAGGACTTCATAGGCTATTTCCCGAAAATTCAAGATACATATTTTATTTTTTATGTAAATATCCTTCATATATGGTATTGTAAACTAAATCGTTAGCCATTTTTTAGAAAATAAAAAATTTTGAAACATGTTACATGTAAAGGGTAGTTTGAGGTGAGGGGATTTTGTTAAAATCTTCATGATGCATCTTTGGAAGATATTGCCTTTTTGGATTACGCTGTTCACAGACACACATGGACATGTTTTCAAAAATGCTTTATTTGGATTCAGGGAACCTCAAAACATGTATTTCTGGTGAAATCTTGGTATTGTATTTTTGGATAGAATGCAGTATTTTCCCTATTTACTATATGTAGTAGAAAAAGTAAAATAAATGTATTTATACCAATGATAGCGCTATTGTCACAATTTATAAACATGTTATACATGTTTTTTGTTAATCCATGTAGGTATGTATAAATATATTGCATTATGTTGATGTATCATTAATATCATTGTAAACATACTTTAAGCCCAACTTAATTTCCTTCACTTATCTGGTATTAGCTATACAAAATGCATAAAAAGATAAGCCGAAAATTAAACTTCAAGTCTGTTGTCTGCTGTAGTGATGAGCTGTCTCTGAGAGGATTCCTGCATACAATCTGTTTGCAAAGCATCAGCTTTTCATTTGCTTACCAGTCAGTGCACACATCACTTTGTAAGCGCAGTTGAGTTGGTCACTGCTGCTGTAGATTATCCTAATTTTCATTCCATATATTATCACTCCCTTTTTTAACCATTTCACATTCTAGCAGACAGTGGAACATACTATCCAATTTCTCACATATAATACAACTTCTTTTTGCAGTTATTTCTCACTCCTTTTAGAAGTAATGTTTCTGTTTCCATCCATACACAATCTACTCTTCCAAACTAATCTCAAAAGTCTACATATTTCTTGAAGAGCTTTTGTCCTCAAAATTAGTCCAGATCTCTCGCTTTCCTTCCACCCTCTGTCTCACTTCTTTCCTTTGTTTATACCTAATAGCAATTTTTGCATCTAATCTTCCCATTACATCTCTTTTATTATGTTACTGTCATCCAATTTAAGCATCTGTACATGTGTTTCAATATTCTCTTTGCTAATATACATTTTATCCCTTCCCATCCTAGTGTTGAGGTTAATTTAAAATGTGTCCATAGTGTTTATTGCTTGGTTAATTTAGCACTATTAATGTTGCTGTGTTGCAGTCATTATGTACTAGCATCTTTTCAATAAATGTGTTAATGGGTATCAATCTTCATTTAATTATTCTATTTTCTACAGGTTATGGACCCAGACACACACAAGCTCAGACTATAAGCTCAGGAATAAGCACCTACATGTAAAGAATTTTCAGTGTGTGTGTTTTTTTCCACCAAAATGTCATTGTACCGGCTTCTCAAATTGAGAAGCTTAAGGGGTGAGAAAATTTCAACACATGGAAGTTCACCATTAAAACATACTTGGAGCATAAAGAATTGTGGGAATGTATGACAGAAATAGATGAAGATAAGAAAAAGGATGTAAAGGTCTGCTCAAAAATAGTTTTGATGGTTGATCCCATAAATCATGTGCATGTTCAGACTGCTATTTCAGCGAAGCAAGCATGAGATAATCTGTGTAATGCTTTTGAAGATTCTGGTTTAACAAGATGTGGAAGTCTTTTAAGAGCTCTGATTACCACGAAAATCAGAAGAAAACACATCAGTTGAAGATTGTGTGAACAAAATCATAACCACAGCGCATAAGTTATCAGTTATTGACATGGTGGTTAATGAGTGGATTGGAATATTGCTCTTGACATGGGCTCATGGGCATTGAAAATTCCGGAATTCCAATTACAACTGATTTGATTAAAACCAAACTGCTTCAAAGCATAGCAGATCCAAGCAATAATGATGAGCATAAAAGATCATTAGTTTTGTTTATTGGTAAAGGAAGAGGAGTTTACACTCATGGGTGCCAACCTTTGAATAAAAATAAAGGAAAAGGCATACAGTGTTAAAACTGCAATTTGTGTAAACATTATGCACGGGATTGTAAACATCTTAGGGAAAAGGATAATAAAAATTGTGCTAATTATATGACTTTATCAGCAAATGAATTATGCAGTAAAAAGAAAGAATGAATAATTTATTCCACTGCTTCAGCTCACATGTGTGCAGTGATTTAAACATGCTTTATGATGTATCCACTATTAAGGATTACAACTGCAGTCAAGAGATAATTGCAGATAAGATTGGTGAGTGAGAAAGCTAATTGCCACAGGCAGACTTGAAGATAATGTTTACAAATTACATGTTATTAGTAACTTAGTTGCACTAGCATGTTACGCAATGTACAGTGCATATTTATGGCACAAGCATATGGATCACTTAAATATAGATAGTATGGGAAAACTTGAGAAAGGAGTGGCTGATGGAATACAATTTATATCAGAATTCTTCAGATTTGCATATGAAATTTGTTTTCAAGGTAAAAGCTACCACTTACCATTTCATGATAGTGAAACTCACACATCCAGTTTTTTGGAGTCTGTTCATTCTGATTTATGTGGTCCCATTGAACAGGAATCCCTTAATGGTTCCAGTATATACTTGCTTTTTTGGATGACTTCAGTCATATGACATTTGTATATTTTCTGAGGACCAAAGATCAAGTTTATCACTATGTCAAGTGATATTCAAGCAATTTGTCCAAAACCAAACCAGCTGTAAGATGAAGATTCTCAAACAGATGGTTGAGGAGAGTATTGTGGAAATAATTTGTTGATATTATACAGTCATCAGGAATTCAGCATCAGAAGTCAGCACCATACACAAGTGAACAGAATGGAAAGGCTGAATGTCTCAGTCATTTGGTTATGGAGAAGACACATTGCATGCTAATTGAATCAGGGTACCTAAAAGCTTTTGGGCAGAAGCAGCTTCAACAGCTGTTTATCATCTTAATTGTTTGCCGAGCAGATATACAAATAACAAAATACCTTATGAAATCTGGACTGGGAAGAAATCCAATCTTAAGCATCTATGTATTTTTGGATGCAAAACCCATGCATTCTTACCTAAACAAAAACTTTGAACCTTGTTCGAAAAACTAATGAATGTATTATGGTGGGATACTCCCTTGGTAGCAAAGCATATCGATTGTATGAAACAAGTACAAAATATGTGATCATTTATAGAAATGTTTGTTTCTTAGAATCAGAAAAAGGTTGTGTTTACCTTGAGAATGTTTGTGAAGAAATAGATAAAGTTCATATTCTAAGGCACCTGCAACACAAAGTGTGATGGTAAAAGAGGATTATGAGTCAGCTATGACAGGTGTTGATTCAGATACATTAGAAAATATTACTGAAACAGCAAGGATAGGAGAAAGGGAGAGGAAAGCACTAAAATCATTCGAAGATTATTATTTATATGCTACAGATATTAGGCGTGGGGAAGTGGCGACCCCATCACCCAGTGGGAAACCACTGCAAACAGCCACCCGAATATTGGCGGAAAAACCAAAACCTTATGGGACTGGGAGGAAATGCCCAACCCTACCTCAAGAACTGAGGCTCCCTTAGTACCCTGGGGTTAAACAGGGACCTTAAGCGTTGGGCTAATCCTCCACCTTAATTACTATTGGTTTCAAAAGGATAAAGTAGCCTCGGAAAGGAACAGAATAGACGAAGACTTCGCGAGAAACATGATTTACGAATTGGAACATGGAATATAAAAACACTAGTTGGAAAGGAGGTAGAGATGATAGAGGAAATGAAGAAATATAAGATTGGAATATTAGGGGTTAGTGAGACAAGGAAGAAGGGACAGGGCACTCAAACATTACATGGTAACTATGAAAAGAGATATATAGGTGCCCCATGGAAAACAAGAGTAAAGGAAGGAGTAGCAATAATTGTAACAGAAGAATTAGACAAGAAGGTGACATCATGGTAAGCGTTTAGCTCGAGACTGATGACAATAGATATGGAATTGGAAATTCCTTTAACTGTTATCCAGGCTTATGCACCCACTGAGGATGCTGAAATAGAAGAAAAGGAAAAGTTTTTTGAAAATCTACAAAACTTAATAAACAAGGCAGAAAGAAAGAAAAGGAAAGTAATTATAATGGGGGACCTAAATGGAAGAGTAGGAAATGATAGGAAGAAAAGCAGAAAGATCTTAGGCCCTTATGGAGGAGAAAGTACAGTAAATGGAAACAGAAATAGAATAATAGATTTGTGTATTGGCAACAGATTTATTGCAGCTAACATTTTACAAACATGAATGTATACATCAAATTACGTTCAAATCTACTCAATATAGGAGTATAATAGACTATTTCCTATTCCCGAAAGAAATAAAAAATTTCTGTAGGGATGTAAAAATAATAAGAAGGGCGGAACTAGCTACAGATCACTTTATCCTGGTGGCAGATATGACCTTTGCAGGTGAGAGATGCAGGAGGCGAATAAGCTACCAGAGTATAAGGTGGGAAGAGCTGCAAGAAAAAATTGAAAGAGAAGAATTTTGTATGAAGTGGGAACAAAAATGTAGCGAAAGAAGTTTTCCAGAGGAGGAAGAAAACGAAGTAGAGGCTAAATGGAAATCCCTTAAGGAAGATATTCTGATAGTGAGGAAGTATGTGGTATGAAAAAAGTGAGAGGAGGGATTAAGGCAATTAAATGGTGGAATGAAGATGTACAAAAAGCCGCGAAGGAGAAGAAAAAAGCTTGGAAACAGTATTTAACCACCAAAAATATAGAACATAAAGCAGAATATGCTAAAAAGAAAAAGGAGTGCAAAATAGTGGTGTAAAGAGCAAAAAGACAAACGTGGAAAGAATTTGGTGAGAGCATGGAAGATAACTATATACATGACAATAAGAAATTCTGGAAGACCATGAGATACCTAAGAGGGAAACATGGCAGAAAAGTGTATAGTATAAAAAAACGGAAAATAGATTGAAAACAGAAACACAGGAGGTATTAGAGGTACGGAGCAGGTACTATGAAGAGAAATTTAGGAATGAGCATGTTATGATGGAAATGGAGATCAATTGGGAAGAAGAAGAAGGGACAGATATAGATATGGATAGGGATTTAGAGATTGATTACTGGGATGTACAGATAGCAGTGGGGCAAATGAAAAGTGGTAAGGCAGCTGGAGCAGATGGAATAGTCCCTGAGATGATTAAAGTGGGAAGTAAAACCATGATTAACCAGATGGAGTTGTTTAAAATAGTATGGAGAGAAGAATATATCCCAAATGAATGGAAACGAAACATAGTAATCCCCATATATAAAAAGGGAGAATCATGTAAATGTGAGAACTGTAGAATAATTTGCTTAACAAGTACGATCATGAAGTTATATACAAGGATTCTGGAAAGGAAATTGAGAAGGTATGTGGAAAAGGATTTAGAAGACGAACAAGCAGGTTTTAGACCCAGTAGACAGCTCAGGACCAGGTATTTGCGCTAAGAGTCATCACAGATAAATGGATAAGTAAAAACAAAATAGCATACCTTGCATTTCTGGATCTACAAGCAGCCTTTCACTCTGTACCAAAAGTAGAGATATGGAAGGCATTATATAAGAAGAAGGTACCCTTAAAATTAATAAGGGTAATCAAATCTACATTTAAGAATGTAGAGGGCATAGTAAGGCTGAAGGGCAGAGCATCAAAACCTTTTAAGGTAGAAGAAGGTGTTAAACAGGGAGATAGTTTAAGCCCATTATTGTTTACAGTATTTTTGGATGAAGTAATGAAAACTTGTACAATGAGAACAAGCAAGTCAATGGTGGGAATGTGGAATTTAAGACCTATATACTGCCAGACTTTGGCTTATGCAGATGGTATTGTGCTTATGACAGATTCAGAAAATAAATTACAACAAGCAATAGAATGGATAGAAACACAACAGGAAAGGGGGATGACGATAAATCTTAATAACAGTAAAGTAATGATGGTAGCTAGGACAGAAGACCAGATAAACAAGATCAAGATAGAAAAAGAGGGAAGGCAGGCAGAATTAGAGCAAGTGGAAAGCTATGAGTATTTGTGAACAGTGATAAACCAAACGTGTAAAATAAAAGAAGAAATAAGAAAGCATGTAGAGAAAGCTACTAAATTGTATTATACACTAAGTAAATGTGTTTTTGGGAAAGAAGTAGATAAAAGGACAAAAACTAAAGTATATAAAACAGTTATAGAACCAATACTTATCTATGGAAGTGAAAGCTGGATAAAAACAAAAAGTGAATTAAGCATGGTGAATGCAACGCAAATGAAATGCTTAAGAAGAATAGTCAGAAAGACACGACAAGATAGAATAAGGAATGAAAGGATAAGAGATGAACTCAAAGTGCCATCAGTAAATACGAGGATAGAAGAAAGACAGTTTACATGGTATGGACATGTGAAAAGAATGGACACAGAATGGATAGTATGCCAATTTTTAAAAAAGAATGGACATAGAATGGATAGTATGCCAATTTTTAGAAGCAAGACCATTAGGAAGGAATCCGAAAGGAAGACCAAGGATAACCTGGGAAGAAGGAATTAAAAGAGCAGTGACTAAAAGAGGAAAGACTTGGGATCAGTTTAATAGACTAGTAGAGGATAGGATGGAGTTTAAAAAATGGATCCAAGGAAAACCTCTGACACCTTGATAGTGGTAGAACAGGGAATTTGAAGAACAAGAAGAAGAAGATGATGAAGATACTGAACTTTCAGATCCAATTACTGTTGAATAAGCTCTCAACAGATCAGATAAGGATGAATGGATTGAAACAATGCAAGCTGAATATGAGGCACTGATAGAAAATCACACTTGGGAATTAATTGATTTGCCAGTTAATAAAAGGGTGATTGATTCCAAATGGGTGTTTAAAAATATATGGGATGCTGAAGGCAGAATTGTGTATCACAAGGCTAGTCTGGTAATTAAAGGCTGTGCACAGAAGGATTATCAAGAAACTTATTCTCCAGTAGTAAGATGTAGTATACTTTGATATCTTCTTACATTTGCAGCAGAACTAGATTTGGAAATAGATCAATTAGATACTGTTACAGCATTTCTGCAAAGAGATTTGACAGATGAAATCTACATGCTTCAGCCAGAGAATTTCAGATTACCTAACGAGAAGGTCTGTAAACTGAAGAAGTCACTTTATGGGTTGAAGCGGGCAAGACAAATATGGAATCTTAAACTTGATGAATGTTTGAAAAATTTCAGTATGAAACAATTTGATTTGGATTCACGTGTTTGTTACCTTATTAAGGATTCATACATTCTGTTACGTACAATTTATGTTGATCTGATTTTATTCAGCAGCAATTTACCAAGTAAAATCTGTTCTGAAAAAGAAACTGATGGAATGTTTCAAGATGAAAGACATTGGTGAGGTAAAAGACTTTCTGGGTATAAGGATTTCTTGTGACAGAAAGAAGAGGAAGATCTTATTTGATCAAACTGCTCAAATTGAAAATATTCTTGCCAGATTCAGAATGCAAGAATCCAACGTAGTAAAAACTGATATTACCTGGAGAAAATTTTTCAAAAAAGATGTGCCATACTTCACTTAAAGAGAAAGTGAAGATGGAGCAAGTTCCTTACCAAGAAGCAATTAGTTGTTTGATATTTGTTGCACAAGTTTTATGACCAGATGTTTGTTATGCAATGAATACCTTAAGCTGCTTCAATGCAAACCCTGAACCAGCACACTGGAGTGCAGTGAAGAGAATAATTTATAAGTATCTCAAGGGAACTAAAGATATGAAGCTGAAACTAAATGGAAACTGTGATTCCAGTGCACTAGAAATCATTGATTATTGTGATGCTGTTTGGGCTGGTGATCAAGATGAACGGCGATCAGACATTGGTTAAGTTTTTCTGAAGAATGGTTATGCAATATCCTTATGTTAGAAGCATCAGTTCAACAAAAGCTGAGTTGATGGAAATGTCAGCAGCAACTCAAGAGGCATTGTGGCTTTATGGTTAATGCAGGGAACTCAGGCCAGTGAAGAAACCAACAATGCTGTATGTGATAACCGAGGTGCTCTACAGCATGCATTAAATGGTGGATATTATCCCAGGAGGAGGAAACACATTGATGTTCATCATAAATTTCTCAAGGAGAGGATGGTGAATAAGGAGATCTCTATGGAATATGTTGCTGATTCTTTAACTAAGTCTGTGAGCCATCACAAGTTAATGTATTGTACTAATGGACAAGGACTCATTTTAAATAGAATTAGTGTTGAAATTATTTAAAATGTGTCCATAGTGTTTTAATGTTGCCGTTGTTACAATCGTTATGTGCTAGTGTATTTTCAATAAATGTGTTAATGGGTATCTTAATGTAATTATTTTATTTTGTACACCTAGTTGTGTCAGTCCTACTCTCATTGGTGAACTCTTAGATAATCCCAAAACTTTTCTGCTGAACGTTCTATGTGCCATATCAGTCTTTAAAACTACCCCTTGGGCTTTTCCCAAATTTTTAATCCATACAACATTCATGATTGAGCTACTGCTTTAGAGAATCTTTCCAGCCATTTCATCATCAACATGGGTCTTTTATATAAACTTATTCTGACAATTTTCTTGGTTATTTCTCCTTTCATTTGTACACATTTAGTCTGCATCTCCCACCTGTCATTACTGGAGAATCTTGCTCCTAGATAATTCAATTTTATCACCAATTATTTGCCTTAGATCTTCATCGTTTTGGTCCCTTTTCAAACCTATTATATTGGTTGTTGTTGTTGTTATTATTATTATTGTTGTTGTTGTTGTTGTTGTTGTTGTTGTTTGGCTTTTCTAACACATTTTATTAATAGCATGTTGTCCTACTACAGGGCTGCTCCTGTAATACGATCATTAGCAAAGAACAGTCCTGGTATGTCAATAACTTTACTGTCAATAACTACACAGTGCTTATTACTTTTCTAAAATAATTAGCTGCATTATCTCTTCTTCCAATTCTGAAGCATGTTGTAATTTTCCATCGTGCTAATTTTATGTCTACCCTTTTCAAATATTTGTTCCACTATTTGTTCTAGGCATTTCTCTCTGTTTTCCTCTACCCCAAGCAGATCAACTATTTCCTTTGAGTAATGATCCTCTCAGTTACACTATTAATTCGCTTTGCTAAAAGTTACTTGTGATTTTTTAAAACCATGATGTTTAAGGAAACTTATTGACCAATTATGTTAGGTTATGATTGTATTTTCAATTCTACAATAACTCTGATTATATTTTTCATGGAATATTAGCATTTAACATAGCATATAACAAATACAAAAGAGAAACCAATTGACTTCTTTACTTCATGGACTGTACATTATAGAAGCTAGGTGAAAATAAAAGCTCATCTGTTTGTTTCTGGTTACAAAGTATTATCAGAGTGAATACTTAATCACTATATTGTTACTCCTTGGTTTCAGACTAAGATTCACTTGAATTATGTTAAAAAGTGTTTCCTGATAATAGTATAAATAAAGGAAGTAATAATAAACTTCTATGTATACAGTGCTCCTCTAAAACCTCATTAATGGTCCTCCCTCCCCAGGCTCTAGGAGTCCTTCTTTATTAGCCACAGTTGGCACTGTTGTACAGAAACAATGCGCGAATTTGACTTATTTAGAAGCAAACATAAGAACCTTGCCTTTGTAGTATAATGGGTTGATAAGAACAGAAGAGCTTTGATTTTTAAATAAACCATAAAATTACTTGTGAAGAATCAAGCCTAATAAATTTCAACTTACATACAGTATACTACACCTGTCCTATTAGGAATGTTATAAGTTAACTCCTATATTCAGCAAGTTGGAACAAGTCTTCATAGCTGCCAACCATATGTTCCACTTAATGGAACCATTCAATCCATATTATGTGGAGGACAGTGCAGGTTGGTGGAACATTTCCTCACTTTCCCCATAACAATAAAGCATAAAATGATCTCATCTTGTGATGGCAGCTACTTCATTAGTTTCATCACCTCGACAAGTACCCAGTTGAGTGCAAGAAAATAACTGTAGGTTAATTATTTAGGAGATATACAAAATGCACTGTGCATGTTGATATGCACATTGAATGGATACTTTTTTTGTTTTCACACTGGTGTGGAACATTTCTAGCATACGAAGGCAAATACCCTATAAAGTGGGTGGCCCTTAGCAGCGTATGACCGTAGGATTTAAAAAGATTTATAAAATGATATAATGCAAAGTCATTGCAGACTAGTAGATCTTGAAATAAAACTCATATTAGAGTTTTATATCTCATGTATTGCTTTTAATCACTCCAGCAATGATTTAAGGTTGCAGATTAGGGTATTGCAGTTTCACATTGTTTTCTCTCACTTTCAGTGTTAATAAAATGCATCAGGTGTGAAATTGTAATTCACAAACGCTGCATTCCATATTCTGGATCATGTGGCTTGCCAGATTAGGGTATTGCAGTTTCACTATGTTTTCTCCCATTTTCAGGGATATAAATGCATCAGGTGTGCAATTGCAACTCACAAAAGCTGTATTCCATATTCTGGACGATGTGGCTTGCCAGTACCTCCACCTCGACCTGCTCTTTCACATCCTAGGCATGTACCTGAACCATGGAGTGATCCTATTCTAGGCGAATATCTTTGGTAAGTTCTTACCTGCATATTAACCCTTTTAATGCCAGCCAAAGAGCAAAATACTATGTGATGACCGGCAATTTAGGAGCAAGACTTTTAAAACCTGTATTAGTTATAAAACAAGAACCAGGAACATAGGTGATTTTTTTTTAATTTGTGGTACACACTCTCTTCTGTTGCATAATAGGCATTATATGGATGAAAAATGTATTCAGCATTTATAAAACTGAAAAACAAAACATTTTGAAAAAAAAAAATTAAAAACCATAAAAGAATCAATGATAAAACATGCGAAACCTTACAACACAGAAAATTCAAACCCATAAATTGAAAATATGCATAATTTTTCACTTAAACCAGTAATGTATTTGGTCTAGTGTACACATGGGGAAAACTCCCTCAATGTGTTCTTTCCCCCAATCGTAGTTTTACCGTCCACCACAGTGCAGCAGTTATAGCCACATTTTCTGTCTTATCTATTTCTGAGAATCGGTCGTTCACTCAAAGCATCCCTCCTTGTGTCGCTGGCAGAATGATGTCACATAACAAAGTAAAAACATACGTCTTTAAAACTGTAGGGGAACATAAGTATTTTTGTGCTCCTCGTAAAGATAAAGCTTTATGTTTGCTATGCCAAAAGGAAATGTACTGCTCCATGTTTAGTGTATGCCGACATTTTCAAAGTGTCTGTGAACAGGATTATGCCAAGATGAATTTGGCAGGTAAATAATAATAATAATAATAATAATAATAATAATAATTAATCCAGTTTATCAATTTGTACATTTGATTTTGGACACGTCATTTCTTAAAAGTACAAGTAAAGAAGTAATACATTTCTCCAATAAGTATACCAGGTGCTACATAAATAATTTACAATTCATTAAAGCTATATATACATTTACTTAACAGATATTCTTTTAATTTATTTTTAAATTTTAATTTTGAAGTATCGGTCAAAGTTTTAGTCTAATTAGGTAGCCTATTATACAATTTTATCCCTCTGATACCAATATCCTCTCCACTGACACACTTGCTAATATTATGCATGTGATAGTCATCATTTATTCTTGTACTATAATTGTGAATTTGATTGTTTTGTATCAATACAAGCCTGTTAATTGTGAATATTATAGTTCTATACACATAAAGAGAATAGACTGTGAACATGTTTTGATTTTTGAATGTCTCTCTGCATGATTCTCTTAGTTTTAGGTTATAAATCAGTCTGACGCACTTCTTCTGTAGAATTAATAACCTGTCCACGTGACATTTTGCGGTTGAACCCCATATTTCAATCCATAAATAAAGTGTGGATATATACATCCAAAATAGATCGTCTGCAGAAGCCTAGTGTCTTTGTAACTTTGAAAATATCTAAGTAAGTATATAGATTTACTAACAGTATTACATATATGATCTACATGTTTAGCCCATGCTAACTGCTTGTGTACTATTGACATATTTAAATTATTTATATATCGCATGTTTTATATGAATTTATTACTAAATGGTCATACATACATGCATTTTGTTTTATTAGTCATCTTGTGCATGCCCCATTATAGAGTAATATATGTACACACACACCCACGTGCGCGTGCGTTAGGTGTATTAAATCATAGTCACTGACTGTAAACAGACACTTTCTTTGTTTAATCTTGGTATCATTAGTAAAATAGTAATCCTGATACTACAGTAGTGACAATTGAAGTAGTGATTTAAACGTTTCAGAACTAATTTACTTCCTTATTCTTTCTAAATAGGCCCAAACAGACATAAGCAATTATTGGAAGAATTTTATTAAAGCAGGCATTAAAAGCTAGAGACGAGCCAGCTTCAATTTGTTTAACATTATACATACTCTGAGTCAGTATTCTGCTCTCAAGGATGTAGCAGAAAAATTTAAATGCTTCTCGGAAGGAGAATTTGATAATGAATGTTTAGCCATGGTCTCGAACAGCTTTGTCCACAAAAGTTAGAATAGTTTGCGCTGTTTTTTTTATTTCAGTAGATAGTGCATCGAGTTCTTATATCTGCAGGGTTTGAGTGGTACAGATAGACAAAAATTAAATTATTGCAGCATTTTTAATTTTTTTTATTTTATTGAATTTCAATAAATGTATAAATTTTCCACAAATAAAACACGCCGTCTTCTTACGTAGTATTCCTTTTTATACTACTCAAACATATGTCTGGGAAAATATACTCCTTTCTTATATGAGGATGTCCAAAATATATGTGTGTTAGTCATTAGTCAGAAAAACAAGTTATATATTGTTAAAAATTTTCTCCTTGTACATAACAACTGTTCCTATAGAGATGTTTCAATAGATCTTTTCATTTGTCTTTCATTTTCTCCATCATATTTAACAAATGCATTGAGTTCTTCACACTGACGCAACTATTGAGGTAGGTTATGCAATTTTGAATTCTTAAGGTTATAGTATATCTTTGGTTATGTTTCCTGAATATTTCTCCTGTTTTTTTTTATATATATATATATATATATATATATATATTTTATTTATTATTTTTTTTTCCTCAGACACGTGCGATTTAACATGCAAATATTTTCATTGGTAAGTAATGATTACAAGTTTCATATAAACTAAATAACTTCCTTAATTACATATTCACTGAAATAAAACAAATTTCCTATCAGTATATTAAAACCATATCGCAATTTAATAATTGAAAAATATATAGTAAATATCTTTTTGAGGTTTTATATAAACTGTTACATTTGTCCTTTATTGTTTATGTTTTAAATATGCTTTAATAGTGCTTCAGTTACATCATTTTGTTATTGAAAATAAATTTAAATATAAACAATAATTCCTCGCATTTTGTTAAGTTTTTATATATAATTCCATATTTTTGCCCTTTTGTGTAGGTATTTTTTTGTGTATTGTGAAATTAAATTGAATTTTATTTATGGACACACTAACCGTTATGGTCTTTAGCATCTCATTCCATATTGGGTGTGGAAGACCGGAAATTTTGCTCAAAGGCTTCTTTATCAGATTGAGGTTCTTTTATGTGCCGTAAATCTACCACATGGGACCACCGGCTTTACTTCCATTCTGAAGAATCATGCTAAGGATTTTTATGCCCGAAAAAAGCCATTGTCCTCTGTTAGGTTTGAACCCGCGACCTCGGGAACTAGAGGCTAGCATGGTAACCACTACACCACAGAGAACGACTAGTGTATTGTATTTTAACCATTGCTGTAATGTACATTTTCCTTGTAAGAAGGGAAATAGTGAAGTTAATTTGATAATGAAGTTACATATGCTATGCGGTTATATTGCATTTATCGTCTCCTGCTCTATGTCTTTAGGTACGGACTCTTATTTATGATTTCCACCACATGAAGTCTGAAATATTCCTTTTATTATATATAGGTTATCCATTTTTCAATGTTATTTAACATACGTCTATTTCATATGCATTTCTATTAATCCCAACTAATATGTTTATTATTTCTATTCCATGCATTCTATTTACTAATTCTATTCTTTTACACGTTATTAATTACTTTTTATTTTACTTCTAGCATCACTTCTCTACTATGTTATTTTTCTCTCTTGCTTATTTTTATAATTATTTTTCTCTTTATATTTCTATTGTTTCATCGAAGCATATTTTTTTTGTTTTTATACTACTCTTTGCATATCTCATTAAAACAAAGAATTCTCACTTCTATTTATTTCATCGAAGACAAATTCTATATCCTATTCTATTTATGACATCTTTATACATCAAAAACATATTCATATCTGATTGCAAACATTTTTAGCATTTTTGTTACCTTGGTACAATAACGATTAAAGCTTTTTGAATGTCTCTTTTAAATAAATTTAGTTAGCCAAATTTTTAACCTTCTTTTTCTCAGCAGCTAATGGGTTAAGGATACATAAACTTGTTCTTCTTTATTTGGTTTGGTTGATTATTACTCAACTTTATTTGTTTGTTTTTCAGACTGTGGCGTACTTGTTTTTTTTTTCTCGTACCTACACATTCAGAGTATCCACTGTGTGTTTTTGGAAAACTTAAGTACATTGTTTTAATTCTCCAAAAAAAATTCCTTTTTTTTCTTTCTTATTGAGCTGCATATAATGTTAAACAGTTATATATGATCCTATAGCTCAGTTCTCCTGTACCATACAACCATTTAGTATAATCTAGAGTTGCAAAATAAGTGAACACGTTCAAACCACTTCAATATTGACGCAACTTGAAAAAACGTCTTTATAAAGTACATCAAGAATCACGTTTTCCATCAAATACAATTCAACAGTCCTCCACTTCACAGTTATAATGCACTCCACATTGTATATAATTTATAATTACTGCACATGAAACCATCAAAGATATCGTATTTGAGGAACTAAATCCACCACCGACCAGTTAAAGTTGCCAAGAAAATGTTTTTTCGTACACCTTTCCACACATATCTTCTCACTTCGCAGCCATATTTAAACTGTCCATATACTTCATTGTACCACGTGATCTGTCGCTCAGCAGCACAATCTTCTCTCTCGGCAGCCGGTAAAGAAAGTAGTAAAAGAGAAATGGAGTAGAAAAGTAAGAGAGATAAGAAAGGTAGAAAGGCAAATGGAGGAAGGAGAAGATGGGCAAATATGGATAAAAGGTAGTAAGGAATGTTTAGAGGAGCCAGAAGGCCAGGATGCCAGGCAAAAAGAGTAGCATAGCTGGTAAGGAAATTAGGACAAAAATGTTAAATAGTTGTCTGTTTTCTTTATATTTGTTTGTAATAAAGTGATTTACATTAGTAACATTGAATAAAATTTTATGTATAGGTTAGGAAGGAGTTGTGTTTTCATTGCTATGTTACTGTAGTTACCTATTAAATTGTTCAAACATTTGATTTTTTTTTGGGGGGGGGGCATTTTGTTACATCTTTATTTATCTGCTTCCTTATACGTTTTTATGCATTCCTTGGTATTGTGTTGTTGTATCTTTCTTTTATGTTTTGTTGTCTTTCATTGTTGTGACCTGAGAATATTGGGTTGCATGTCTCTCTCCCTTTGTTTGAGTTATGTGGATTCTTCTGAGTTTCATTGTGATGTGTATTTGCCATTGTGCATGGGCATTCATCTTTATGTGATATGTTACTTAGCTGTGTATCATTTATATCATTTGCATTTGAGGTATTATCCAAATCTACATTTTCATTTTGCATCTGCAGTGCAATCATAACCTTATTTACATTTTTTAGATTTTTGTTCTCTTTCTGTAAATATTCACACATTACTTTCAACTTATTATTTCTATATGACTTTGCTTCATATCCTCTGTTGTACTTTGTTGTGATTGCACTGCATCAGCCACCATTTTGATTTCAGAGGATAACTATATTGTACATTATCAGTAGTTACTACTTCCATTCTCATTATTTCAATTTCCTTGCTTAATGCATTCTTAACTTCTTCCACCTGTTTTAATTCAAAATTACTCTGGCTTGCCTTAATTTTTCTACTTCCTCAGTAAGTTCTATTCTTACATTATCAATTTTGCTTTCTAGGTTTGCCCTACACTCTGTCATTTCACTTTTGCATTTCCCTATTTAACACCGTTTTGCTTTCTCCCATTTCAATCTCTAAACTACCCACTCTATTTCCAAAGATTTCTATGTTATTTTCTGCCTTAATTCTACCATTTCTCTCTTGAATTCCTTTCTGCCTTCTTCCATTTTCTTCATCATTTCTTCTAGCATTTTTCTTATTTGATTTTCCCCCATTACATCACGCATTTGTGCTCATTCCCGTACTACTCCACTTCCTTTTTCTATATCTGCCTCTTTCTGTGATATTTATTCATTTACACTTTTTTTACTCATTGTTAATGATCCTAGTTTCTTTCCACTTCTTAATTTCATAAATATGTAATTGAGAGGCTTTGTTCCTGTTTTTTGCCGTCTTCCTTACTTGCGTTCCTCTTGGTGTCGTGTTGCCTAAAGCTCTTATAGTCCCTGAAGTTGTGAAGTACTTGACATACCTGGAATTCCTGTAATCGTTATGCTGTGAAATGGAAAATCTTTGGGGTTGATGCTGTCGTCCTCTTCAGGTTTTTGCAAAAAAATTAATTTGTTTATCCTCTTCGAGCCTCATGTTGGGCGCCATGTGCAGCGTTTTTTTTTATTTTGGTAGATAGTGTATCAAGTTCATATGTCTGCAGGGTTTGTGAGGTATGGATAGACAAAAATTAAATTATTGCACCACTTTTAATTTCTTTTTTTATTTTATTGAATTTCAATAAATATATAAATTTTCAACAAATAAAACACGCCGTCTTCTTACGTAGTAATTCTTTTTAAACTACTCATAATATATGTCTGGTTTTTTTTTGTTTTTTTTTTTCCCTCAGACTCATGCGATTTAACATTCACATATTTTCATTGGTAAGTAACGATCACAATTTTCATATAAATTAAGTAACTTCCTTAATTACATATGCACTTAAATAAAAAAATGTCCTATCAACATATTGAAACAATATCTCAATTTAATAATTAAAAAATATATAGTAAACATCTCTTTGAGGACTTATATAAACTGTTGCAAGTTTAAATCAATAGGCCTCTCTCAGCGAACTGTTACAGACAGGATTACTGAAATGGCTAATGATATTGAATATCAACTAAAAATGAAATTAAAAAGATGAATTGGTATTCTTTGGCCATTGATCAAAGCATCAACATTAAAGACACTGCTCAATTAGCCATTTTTATACGTGGTGTGATTTCTGAACTCAATATATTTGAAGGGTTTCTTCCTTTGGTAAACACCACAAGGTTGGAAGATATTTTCAAAGCTGTTCTACAAGTTGTGACAAAGTACAAATTACCTTTGGGAAAATTGGTTTGTGTTGCTACTGATGGCAAACCTGCAATGAGAGGGAACGAGATTGGCTTCGTAGGTATACTAAGACGATTTCTAAAATATATTAATGAATTAGTTGCAATGCATTGTGTAACACACCAAGAACTGTGCGCTAAAGCTGTCTTTCTAGATAAGGTGATGCAGATAGTAGTAAAATCAATTAGTGCTATTAAACGAACATCACTCAGCCATCGCCGACTTCAGGCATATTTAGATAAAATTGAAGCTGAATACACAGATATTCCATACTATTGTCAAGTGTGATGGTTAAGTAGAGGTGCAATGTTGCTGAGGCGTTTCTTTGCCTTAAAGAGCGAAATAGACACTTTTCTGAAATCCAAAGATATAGGAATATTAGAACTAACTTATGAAGAGTGGATAAATGACTTCACTTTTCTCACAGATTTATTCATTCATTTAGATAAATTAAATACCACATTATAGGGACCTAAACATACAATCGTAGAGCTAATGGATTCTATAAGATCCTTCTATCAAAACTGAGTTTATTTTCACAACAAATAGATATGAAAAATTTCCAGAATTTCTCTAAGTTAAAAAGCACTACATCTCCTTTGGAAGTAGGTGAAAAATATAAAGACATTCTAAACATTCCATACAGAAGTTTCAAGGACAGGTTTTCTGATATGAAATCTATGGATTTGGAATAGTGGTTTAATATTTTTTCTGTTCAGCCAATTGAGGCACCTGCTTCATTACAATTAGAACTAACAGATGTACAAAACTGCACAGCTGTGAGATTGTCAAGGAAGGTCAGGACAGAGTTCTTTAAAGCTCTCACCAAAAATCAGTTTCGTAACTTCCACAATTTTGCTGGTCAGTTATTAGCACTACTCGGATCTGCATATATAAGTGAAGAGATGTTTTCAAAAAATAACCATTGTGAAATCAAGGAAAAGATCACAAATAAACATGCATCTTAATCTGTGCTGCAATTGAGTTCCACAAACTTGACTCCTAACATAGACAAAATAATGTCAAACAAAACTCATACTTGCATATATAACATTCTGCAATACTGGTTATTCTAGTGTCTTCATGTTTCTTTTGTAAATGCATAGCTGCTCGTTTTCAATTTATTTGATGTAAGAAAATTATTTGCATTGTATTTATTTTGTTCACGATTTATTCCATGTGTTTAACTCCTAAAAGAAAATGATGCTCATTTTAAAGAATAAACTGTGAATATGTGTTTTATTGTGTATATATATATATATATATATATATATATATATATATATTTTTTCTTCTTTCTTTTCTTTTTTCCCCTCCCATCAATCATTTAACTTTAGAGTATAATCACAAAACCAATACATCATGTATCGAGTCAATTCCACCATTGCTCGCCTTGAGGCTCAACATGTAAAGACATGTATGCATTTACGTAAACAAATAGAACCAGAAAAGAGAGGTGGCCTGCATTTGGTGATGGGAGTTAGGGAGAGAGTAAAAGCTCGATTGCATTCCTGTTGGCACCCCTCTTCCCCATGCCTAGTCTAGTGTCTTAAATTTAAAATACAACAAATTAATTTAACCTGCAAATTGGCAAAAAACACAAAAACACACACACACATTGGACAAGTAATAATGAAAATAATATAAAACTTAAGGGCACACATGTAAATGAAGGTAATTTACAATTAAACTGTTGTGTTGTTACACTTTTAGTATACAGTCCATTTTTACAGTCAACATTTATTATTCTCACGGAAAACGTTTTTTCTTCTTCTTCTCTCTTTTTGGGAACAGAATTAAAATATTGTTTCTTTCTTCATGGTAAAGTTTCCATTCCAAACTGCAGCACCCAGAACATGATGAACAGGAGGGCTAGTAGGACTTGCACATCTTGCTTGTATTCACTCTTGGGATAGTTGATCAATTTATTGAGCAATTGAACATCAGGCAGATTATAGGTTTTGAAAGAGGGAGGATGTCCTTGTGCAGTATACAGGGTGGACCATTTGAGACTGTACGTATATCCAAAACTAAGCATTGCAGAAAGAAATGTCTTTAATAAAAGTTGCTTGTTATTATGGTGGAAAGTAAATGTCATTAGTCATGTTTTGTTTGGAGGACGTTATGATGTTCATTTTAGGGTCAATTTAATTTTTTTAAATGGGAACCTACAATTAGGGTCAAATGCACGGGCACTGCTAAACAGCTGACAGATCCTCTAATACAGTGTGGCAATGCAGCTCTCCCACTTTTTACTTCCAGTGAGCTGTCAAGAGTCTCATGTTGTTTAAATGGCATTGCATATGCGGATGCTATATTGATAGCAAATACTCTGAGGAGACTTCAACAGGCACACAGGCAGTAATGGAATGGAATGAGGAACTAAAAAGGAAAGGAATGGAAAGGAATACAGAAATGTGGGTGTCAAAGCAAGAGACACACGATAAAGAATTAAAAGTAGAATGTGAAGGGCAAGTATTGAAGAAGATGAAAAGTTTTTAGTATTTGGGCTCAATAATAAGTAATGATGGCAGAATAGAACAGGAGTTACTGAATAGGATTAAAAAGTACCTCAGCCTATTAAGAAATGAACAATACAATAAAAGGAAAAAAAGGAAGTAAATAATAAAACAAAACTGAAAATATATAAAGCAATAATGGAGCCAATAGTACTATATGGAACAGAAAGTTTGGCATTACAAGATAAACAATTTGAGTAAGTTTACAGCAGTGGAAATGAAATGTTTGAGAAAAATAGTGAGAAAAACCAGGAGAGAGAGAATGCAAAAAGAAAGGGTTAGGATAGAGATAACGCAGAAGAAGCAATGGTTGATATAACAGAGGAGAGGCAATTAAAATGGTTTGGACATGTAAGACGGATGGGCAAAAAAATAAAAATGAAACCGGTCTTTGAAATGTATGTGGAAGGAAGGTTAGGTAGAGGGAAACCATGAACGACATGGGAGGAGAGGATTGAGAGAGTTGGGCAGAAATATGGAAGGACAATGCAGAACTGAAAAGGCTAAGTGAGGATAGATTAGAATGGAGGAAATGGATTGAACGAGGCTACACTAATGCTTGAAAAGGCACCAGGGAATAGAAGAACAATAATAAGAAATTACCCTGTATATCCTAGATTACTATTAAGTGTCATTATGTACTTATTTCTATGCTTTCATTATTTGCATTCTTTGGAAGTTTTGTAAATGGTTAACGTTTGTGTCAATGTGATGTGACCAATTTAAAACTGGAATAGTAACATAAAATAACTTAAATTTAATGCAAGCTTGTACAACAGAACCACAATTTTTAAAGTTGTGCAGCAGCAAGCTTATCTTCTTTTCTTTTGGTGTATAAGGAATGTTCTACAAGCGACTAGTTTCGTCCCTGCACAGCTACCATGTGGAGAGGAGTGGATAAAGTCAAAGGTGCCACTTTTTTCTTGACCTGAAGATCAGTGTAGTTGATTTGCTCTGTTGAGAATTTTGAAAGTATGTGATGAGGAAGGAATCTGTTCCTATAGATTGTGCTGGTTAAAAGTGTGCCAACAGAATACAGCTTTTCTGCTAGGATAATTTATGTAAAAAATTGTCACAGTAGATATGATAACGTTGTTTAGATAATTACCAAGTTTCAGAAGCTTAGTGATGACAACATATTGTAAACTATGTTTTTTTTACATCTGTCTTGTCAATATCCATTCTTGCATCACAGTACACTAAAAACCAAACAGTGAATTAATACTGAGTCACACAGCATTCATAAATTCAATCTCCATCCATGGTGATGTTTATTAGGCAGTAGGTGTGAATGGAATTTTGTTCTCTCAAGACTTTCATCCCACAAAGTTCCTGATGAGGTGTATAAGGATGTCTTAATACACTGTTGGTATGGTCAACTATACTTGAAATTTACTTGAAACGCTTGAAATAAGGAATATCTGGAGGAGAAAGTTTAGAGTTATCAGTAAGATGAGAATTTGAGAAATAACTGAAATCTTTTGTGAGGAAATATTTCAGAAAACCAAAGTACATACATGTTTGATTCCGTGATCAGCAACTGTATATCGTGGGTTTTTCACTTTCTCTACTACTTATGTATAGTAAGTACTGCATTCCACCCAAAAGTTTGATACCAAGATTTCACCAGAAATAGACTACCTGAGGCCACCTGAATTAAAAAACAAGAAAAGAAAGAAAGAAAAAGTCCACTCGTGTGTTTGTGTATGCATGTGTGTGCACACAAGACAGCGAGAACAGCCTAACTGGAAAATAAAAAGTCAGTTAGATACCAAATATGGTATTTAAGTTCATCTTCCAAAACTGCAACACAAAGGTTTTCAGGTTTTCAAGAAAATCCCTCCACCCTAGACTACCATTTACATAGAAAATGTTTTTGTTATTTATGATTTTCTCAAAACTGGCTTGAACAATTTGATTAAAATACCACTTATGTTTAAGATATTTGTATGACAAAGTGTGTATCTTGAATTTTCTGGGAATAGTCTGTGAACTCCTCTTCATTCTGAATGACTTATGTATAATTGGTAAACCATAAGAGATGGATGAAATCATTTTACACAAAAAAATGTACATCTTGTCAAAGCCCAGAATTTATGTTAAATAAATTTTGGGCTTCGTGCATTAACCATTTCCAAGATATTCTTTGTTATTGATTTGAATTTTCAAATATTTATTCTTTTTTAAGTGACAAACCACTATTCATTTTTTATGATTCCCATTTTCAGTGCAACAGTTATAAAGGCTCTCATTTCTGCCATTGTAGTTGCTATCCACTGTTTCATTTAGAATGCATTGATTAACTGGCTAAAGCTTGCATAAATTAGTTAACAAGGACACTTAATAGTTGAGTCAACTTAAACACTCTTAATGCAGACAACTCGTATTATAGGTAATTCTGTGCTCTATGGCAAGGGTGGCAAAAATGCCTTTCTCCCTCGAGTCATCAAATATGCAACATGCACTACAACACTCGGCAGCATATGGAAAACAAGTGAATAGACAGCTAGAAAAGGCGAAGATCATGAACATGCATCTTAAAAGGTTAATATAATGCAATAATAAACACCATAAAATGCAGACTAAAATACATAAATACTCAAAGGATCAGAATAATTGACCTGTTTTATTTCCAGAAGTGTAGTATCCAAATCCAAACATTTCCACTCACCCAGTATCATAATCAGGAATGTATATCACTCCTGTCCCAGAAGCCACTCCCGCTCACAGTAAACAATCCTTAGATCTTATCAAAAACAAAAGCACACCGCCTGGCAGAGGAAGGACACCCAGCATACAATTATCAAGAACATTGCTCGTGAACAAAACCCAATGAGCATTGAAATCACCTGAGGGCCAGCTGCACAAAAGTAGTCTCTCTCTGGTACTGAGAATAACTAGTCATAGTTCAGTCAGATTAGGTAAACAAATGAATAAGTACAAAGAAGCATGCATGAAATGGATGTAAAATAAAAGACTGCAGTTTCTGTAGTTAATGCCTAAATGTAAGTGTTGAGTTGCACAAACCGCATGTATTGGCGATCTTGGACACATAGGACAATTTTCTAGCACTGCGCACATTGCCGTGGATTTTCTAATGAGATTTTAAGTTTATGCTGTGTATCTGATCAGGATGTTTCAGTCCTCCCACTGTAGCAAAAGGAATGAAATGCATGCACAGTCCACTTCTCCGAGTAGCATTTTATTGTCAATATGCATCAGAAATGTTTTCCATTGGAGGATCCATTTTGGATTTACTGATTCTCCATGCATCTGATGTAATTAAATACATACATTTACATTTGTTTTAATGTAAAGAAACTTTTCTGATGCTCCATCAGATCGGAGCAGATGTGTAACTTATGATTACTGATTAGCTGACTTAATGGTGCATATTATAAATTTTTATTTTAATTTCCATACAATATAAATTGATTTTGAGCATCACACTCAAATGAATATTTGAAGGCATGCTTCCTGAAGGAACTGTTAAACTTGTGCTGTGGTAAAAAGTGCAATGAAAAAAAAAAGTTTTCCCCTTTTTGTTTTCTCTATCACATGCCCAGTAAATAGAAGTATCATAGTTACTTGCTTAAATTGTGCTCTTTTTACTTTCTCTACCACATACATAGTAGGCAGAGAAGGTATTGCATTCCACCCAAAAATTCAATACCGAGATTTCACCGGAAATACATGTTTTGAGGCCCCCTGAATCTAAAAAAGAATTTTTTTACAAAGAGGTCTGCACACGTTTGTGCATGAGAGAGAACAGCATAACTCAAAAATAAAAATTTAGAACATTTTTCAAAAATTTTGATTTTTTGAAAAAATTGTCTATATGATTTTGATTAAAATATCGTATATTAAGGATATTTACATGACAAACAAAATGTATACCTTGAATTTTCTGGAAATAACCTATCAAGTCCTCTTCTTGTGTAATCTTGTATAAGTGGCAAACGTTAAGCAATAGACAAAAACACACCATACAAAAAATGTAGATTTCTTTAAAATCCACAATTTACTTAAAATAAACTTTTCTGTGGCATAAGCCATTTCTGAGATGTGTGTTATTAAAGGTTCGATTTGTTCATTTCTTGGTTATTCTCTTTCAACATTCAGTTGTTTCTCGCTATTGCATGGAAACAGTATGGAATTTTAAGGGCAGCATATAGCGTCCAGCTCTTAAACATTTGACTATCGCTGTTCTCCTTGTATCTATAAGGAAATGTGTAATGTAGCTAGTTTTGCAAAGGTTTATTCGGATTAAAACGAGTAGATAGAAAAATAAGTTTTAGTAAGAATAGTTTGTATACACACTAATAAAGATAGAGGGTAGAGAAAGTCATGCGAATATATCACATCAGATTTTGGACAACATTTTGGATTTTAAAGTAGGGGCTCATAAATTAATGTGAGGAATGAAAATTGTGATTACAAGTTAAATTTAATTCTGTTTACCGTAGGCGTCCTCATGCTGTTGGCATGTTTGAGCTCAGACATGTAATTCCAGGTTCACCTGAGTCTGCAAGTTGATTGGCAAAATAGACATTATCTCCCAATCCATTGAGGACATTTGAGATTCCTGTCTTCTTAGAACTCCTTTCCACAATGACTAATAAAATAAATCTTCATGTGAAAAGCTCAGGCTTCATGATCCCCCTTAGCATATATTGATGCTCGCTACAGCCATTCATTCAGCATACATTTGGTAGATATTATCTTTAAATGCCTTGTTTATGGAGACCTCTAATGACATTTAGCATTGATGACCAACATTAGCCCCCCAGAAATAACAGTCATATCAGTTTTAGACTCCCGAAGCCAAGTTTGCACACTGTACATTAAATGGCTGTGAGAACTAAAAGAGCTTCCTCCTTCAATAATACTCCTGGTTGATATTGCCAAACTTTCTCCACCCAATCGAGCATAAAATCTGATGCCATCCATCCCTTTTCTTGCATCACCACATGTATGCTGGGAGGAAATTTCATTCCTCCTGGGATAGTAGTCTTCTAAAGATTACATATTGCAGTAATTTGCATCCTTTGGCTGTGACTGCCAACATTAATGTGTGTGGCTGTTTTTTGGCCCAATATGTTATTACAGGCAGATTACAAGCCCCTTTCTTCTCTGTGGTTTTATTACTAGGCATACCAAAATAAACTTCCTTTGGTTGGTATTCCCGATTTAAGAGAGAAGATATCTTTCCTTAGTCTTATGATATACCAATGGAATGCAATAGTTTTGTCAGTGTGATCATTGGACAATTTCTGATAGTTATCTTTGTAGTACCAATCCCTTCCTCCTCATGAAATGACAAACCTTACCCCTAGTGGCTTTGAACTTCTGTGCAAAATTTTCATATTGCTGGTGATTTCCTTAGCCCTGTTTTCCAGCATGTTATGCCTCACTGCATGGCTGCTATTTCTCAACTATTCCACATATACGTTATAAATTGATTTTCTAATACATGAATAGCATTTCTTTACCTGAATAATGAAGTTTTCTTGAACCTTTATTATGGTTTCCTTGGTTTTCAAAAGTTGGTTTGCTACTTCCATGCAGTCAAAGAGCTCTGTATTGTTAACTACTAAAAATGGATGCATTTGGTTTGCATGGGCTATTATGTCAATAAGATCCCAGGGAACCAATTTCTTTTTTTTTTTTACCTCATTTATATTGTTTAATCAGTGCAAAGTCCCAATCACAAGACACAAATGTGTGTCCATGTACTGGAACTTGTGGATAATTTCCATGAAGTACCTCTTTATCACAATTGAGTGCCTGAAACAGAGAAGGTGCTATGCTACAAAAACAAAGTTTTAAGAAAAATGAAGTTTTATTAGACTAAGTACAAAATACATAAAAATGTGTTATTTTTATAAACTAATGCCTTCTTTCCTTTTAAAAGTAATCAGGGTATTTGGAAAAATTGTTAAAAACCAAATTTATATGCACAACATTTTACAAGAGTAAGCTTTTATTCAAGTTTAGAATATTGGGTTATACAAAGACTTAGCCTATATCAAAATTTATTGCATCACTAACATTTTTAGGGAAATTTGAATAAAAAATAAACCATACAAAAGTGTAAGTATCAGTTTTACAAAAGTAAACTGCCACTTTTTTCATTTTGATCCTCTTCTTGTCCCTTTGCTGGTTTCAAGCTAATGTACAGTTCATGGTGCACAGGTGGTATAAAAGGCAGGAGTGACAGTAAGTCATGGTGCTTCAAGGAATTGATTTCTCTTACAGCAGGATAAAGTATTGGCACATTGGTCAAAGCCTCTTTTAACACTGTTGCAGTCAGAGATTCGTCCTTTTGATGTTTTGTACAATGGCCAGGTTGTTTTTTGAACATATGGACTTTAGTCCATGATTCAATTTCTGAGTAAGAGAATTTCAGAAAAATATATCCTGGGCTATCCTTAAACACTTTTACTGACATAGCCTCTCTGATGCCAACTTTTTTTATTGGCAATCATACTGACTTTTGCCACTGTATCTTACAGTTCTGTTTAAAAAAATCTGAACTGTCCATATCAACTATTGTAAATGGATTTTTCATCCTACATTCTCTAACAACTTCTTTCCAGTCATCTAGAGTAAAAAAGTAGTCTTGTTTTCAAGCTTTTTTTTCTCGGTTACACCAAAATCACTGTTGCTTGGCATGAAAGTGTGTCCGGGTATGAGAAAAGAATGCATGATTTCATCAAATTTTCCAATATGGACTAAAATATAATATAATATAAAAACTACCATACTCTTATTTTAGCCACTGCAAGAGTCTGAAAAGAACTACAACTTCTTTTTATCTTGCACCATATTGGTGTCTAGCACTTGTACACACAAGACCCAATTTCACAGGAACCACAAGAGGCTATGATTTCTGGCCACATACACATGAATCCTTTGTTATTACTATGAGGGATGTCAAAGAAGTACCTGACCTAACAAAGAAAACAAAACAATTTTGGGAAAAAACATCTTTATTTCTCTACATAGTCTCCTTTCAGCTCAATACACTTTTCCCAGTGATGTTCAATAGCTTCGATACCCTGCTTGTAGTTAGAAACGTCAAATTCTGCAAAATAGCCATCAACTGCAAACTCCACCTCTTCATTGTTGGCAAATCTTTTACCACAAGCCATTTCTTGAACTTTGGAAATATAAAATAATCAGAGGGGGTTAAATCTGGCGAATAGGGTGCATAAGGAAGCAATTCAAACTTTAACTCAATGATTTTGGCTATGGCAATAATGGATGTGTGAACTGGTGCATTGTCTTGAAGAAACAAAACTTTCTTTTTCGCTAAATGCAGCCATTTTTCCTTTATTTCATCATTCAAACGCTGCAATAATTTTGCATAATACTCCCCATTGATTGCTTTTCCTTTTTGAAGATAATGAAAAGTATCCCACATGCATCCCAAAAAACTGACGCCATGACCTTGCCTGCAGATGGAACTGTCTTTGCCTTCTTTAGAGCTGATTCTTCCCTTTCAATCCTCTGTTTTGACTGTTCCTTCGTCTCAGATGTGAAGTGATGGGCCCATGTTTCATTCATGGTTATGGATCAATGCAAAAACTTGGCTTTATTGCAGCAAAACATCGCCAAACACTCGACTGAAACATCCTCATGATGCTGTTTTTGTTTCATTGATTGAGTAAATACGGCACCCATCTTGTGCACAGCTTTCTCATGTCTAAATGCGATGTACAACACTTTTTGAAATGCCTACGATGTCTGCTAACTTGCGCACTTTGTCAATGGTCATCCAAGACCATTTTGTGGATTTTCTTTACAATTTCTGGTGTAGTCACCTCATTTGGTCGACCACTGCTATATTCATCTTGACAACTCGTACGACCTCACTTAAACTCTGACACCCAATATTTTACTGTTGTAAACGAAGGAGCAGACTCCCCCAGAGTAGAATCTAACTCAGCTTTAATATTAGATGGACCAAGACATTTCAAATGAAAGTATTGTATCACATAACAATGACCAGTTGTATCCATGTTTAAAATTTGCTGAGAGCGTTCACTATTGATGGCTGCCAAACAATTACTAAACAATGTAGCATTGTCAAACTTCAAACTTAAGCTTTATAAGGTTGGTACTTTCTACCAGAGTCATTTGTTTGAAACAACAACCGCTATCTGTACGTCAGCTCTGATACTTCTGGGACTGCCCTCATACATACATGAAAACCAAGGTTATAAACCCACAACTGCCTCAAATTAAATACTTTTTCAGTGGGTATTTAGGCAGTGGCATTGCTTGTTGTAGATCATACGTTATGATGCAGTATTCAAAAGAAGAATTTTATGATTCACTTTTAGCTTCTGAAAGTAGCCTATAGCCTTGTTCTGCCTTCAGTTGGTGTAAGCAAATGGCATAAGGAATGTGGTCTTCCTTGAGAGAGGATTAGTGTTGTATTTGTGTATTTGTAGCACCACGTTGTGGCAGCCAATATGATGGGAGAATGTTATGTTGATTTCTGCGTTGCCATCTTGTGTGACGTCACTCGTTGGTTTGGTCTGGTCCGTAGATCCCTCTGGCGTTAGCAATTTGCATGAATTTTAAATGTCCACCGGCTAGCTATTTAGGGTCGAACATGTTTCTCTTGAAGGGTGTGAAGCGGAAAGGAATCGTTTATCCAAAAATTACTAGTGAAGAAATGTGTTTTATAATGTTTTATTGTCTAACACGTGCACTAACACTTTCACAGATTTATCTAGATAATCGCCATATTGAAACTGTTTATAATAACTTCTTATCACTTTTGACTCACGTACTTCAACTTTGTATATTTAACTTTAGAACATTTTATAAGATTTCTCGTACTTATGCTGCATGTAACTTATGACGAAATGAAAGACTGATTGGCGACATCTTGTTGAACTGCGGAATCGACGTGGAGTATACGGAGAATTTTGTATAACTGCGGGGCGACCAACTTCGAGCATGGCTATTTATAGGCTTGCCTTAAGATACACCTAAAGATTATAAATGAACTGCTATTGGCTAATAAAACGCGCCAACATTAGCGTCTGTTTTATTATCCAATGAAAACCACTAATACATATTACTTTTATAGAACATTCTGGAAGCTTTTTTTACCGAAAAGGCGCGAAACATTACGTAACTTCCTGGTTCCCGGTAACGATAAACAACTCAAACCCTTCATTGCATTCTTGCGTTATGGTTGACAGTTTCAGTAGAGCCGTATATTATTATTTACCAATACTATTTACAATTAATAAACCTCTGAAATCAATGTTACATAAAAATACATATTTATATTAAAATAATTATTTACATTTGAGTAATTTGTGATACAAATTACCGTATCATATGCCCCACTAGAAACATAATTATAAACATTTATAACCTGTTTGGAAATTTTATAATTTTGTTTTTAGTCTCCTAAATCTTGTAACACACGCTATTCACTTTCACTTAACACTTCACACGCGTTTAACACACGACATATGTTTTATCTCGCCACTACTTACTGGTTCTGGTTTAATTAATTTAGATATTCATCTGACATCACAAAATTTTTTTTTTATAGCAAATACTATACCCTAAACTATTTAACTAGTGTTAAAAAAAAATGGTTTACTTTCTCATATTGTTACCAAAAATTTATCAATTCAAGAATTTTCTTGTAATTACTATACATATTTACCAAAATATTTACCCTCTACACAAATATTTACATCTCTTAAATCTAGACAATGTTTCACCTTTTCTGTTTGCTACATAAGTATTTGTTTTAAATTATTTTTACCATTTTTGTTATTTTGAATTTTATTTTAACAATACTCTTTGAATTGTATTTCCGTACTTTTAATTTAATATCATATTAAGTTTCAATCTTTGCATTCTTAATTTTTAAATCTTGGAATTGTATTTACGTACTTTTAATTTAATATCATCTTAAGTTTCAATCTTTGCATTCTTAATTTTCAAATGTTGTTACAGCTACTAAAAATTTATTTATTTATTTATTTATTTTTTTTTTTTTAAACATTTCTTTTTTTTTTTTTTTTTTTTTTTTTTTTATAATAATTTATTTCTCTTTTCAAATGACACATAAATAGTTAACCCTCTTACGTTCCAATACATTTCTCTGCAAGTCGTCTTTAACTATCCAGCATTTACTTTACATCACATTGCTATTTACCCTCCTGGATCAAATTGTGTGTGGCTAAACATTACTCGTAGCCGTAACCTAACCTTCAAATTGTTGTTAATGAATAACCTCTTGTATTCATATGAAATTTCGTCCCCTGAGAACATTTGAAAACAATCTACAGTTTCTTGAACAACACATCTGTTAACAACTTTCATTTTTAATTCATCTGCTATCTCTTTAATCTGAGAATACTCTGACAAATCTGTACTAAACTGTACTGGACTGGAGTTTTCATTTTGAACATCTTGGTACAATTTATTTCCTTGCATTTCTGATTCTCTCTGTATTTCTAATATTTCCCCACTGAAATTAACTTGCGCCTGATTTACATCTACATTCATAACCTCATTTATCTCTCTTGGCTCACTTGAAATACTACTCATTTGACTTCCTAACTCTGTGCCTTCTACATTCACCTCACTTTTAGTATTAACCTCACTTTCTTTGTTACCTATTTCCTTGCTCATGTCTAGCATTTTCTTTGAAATTTCTCCTATCTCACTTACTATTACTTCCTCATTTTTATCTCTCATTTCTGGCATACAACTATCTAACTTCATAACTTTCTTTTCAATTTCTTCACTGCTTTGATCTACTGTTTGCTCTACTTTCTCATTCCTCCTACCAAGCCTTTCCATAAATTCCCTATGACTCTTTTGCATATCTTCCCTGTTTTGATCTATTTTCTTTTCTAATTTCTCATTATTCTTACAAATTTCTTCCCTTATACTCTGAGTTAATTTTTGTTCTAATTTTTGCATATCTTCCCTCATTTCCCTACTATACTCATTATTCTTATCTAGTTTTTCACCAAATTTTCTAAACATTTCCATAATCATAATAGTATCAGGATTAACATTTCCTGCTATTCTATTCTTACTTACTGCACTAACATTTCCTCCCTCTAATATTACATTGTTTGAGCTTTTTCTTGTAACCTGTATTGACTTACAGCTAACTGTTACACTATCTCCCTCCATCATTGTTTCTTCTGTATTACTTGCAGCCATTGTTTTTCGTTTTCTAAAAAAAATTACTATATTCTGACCTTTTGTGACGCTGTCTGCTGATGTAGCCTTGATGTCCAGCGTTCTGCCCCTTTCTCCTAGATTTGTATGTCGCTTCTGCGTTGTTTTATGATGAATCTACGTCGTTTCGATGTTTTTTTGTATCCACTTATCCGCGCCGTTTGTCGCTCCGCTTGTTTCTGGAATCTGCGTCTTGTAGATCATTTTACTGCTGCTTTCGTTCCACGTCCTGATTATGCTGATCCTTTCCTGGTCATCTCGCCTTCCTTTCCTAGTCACTTCGCGTTCCTTTCCTAGTCACTTCGCGTTCCTTTCCTAGTCACTTCGCCTTCCTTTCCTAGTCACTTCGCCCCACGTTGGTGGCACCAATTTGTAGCGGTATTAATTTACGTAATATGTTTTTACGTAATTTTGTTGTTGAGCCCCACGTTGTGGATAATGTTTCTCACGTAATGTTGTTTACATCACGCGTGTAGCCATCTTGTGTGACGTCACTCGTTGGTTTGGTCTGGTCCGTAGATCCCTCTGGCGTTAGCAATTTGCATGAATTTTAAATGTCCACCGGCTAGCTATTTAGGGTCGAACATGTTTCTCTTGAAGGGTGTGAAGCGGAAAGGAATCGTTTATCCAAAAATTACTAGTGAAGAAATGTGTTTTATAATGTTTTATTGTCTAACACGTGCACTAACACTTTCACAGATTTATCTAGATAATCGCCATATTGAAACTGTTTATAATAACTTCTTATCACTTTTGACTCACGTACTTCAACTTTGTATATTTAACTTTAGAACATTTTATAAGATTTCTCGTACTTATGCTGCATGTAACTTATGACGAAATGAAAGACTGATTGGCGACATCTTGTTGAACTGTGGAATCGACGTGAAGTATACGGAGAATTTTGTATAACTGCGGGGCGACCAACTTCGAGCATGGCTATTTATAGGCTTGCCTTAAGATACACCTAAAGATTATAAATGAACTGCTATTGGCTAATAAAACGCGCCAACATTAGCGTCTGTTTTATTATCCAATGAAAACCACTAATACATATTACTTTTATAGAACATTCTGGAAGCTTTTTTTACCGAAAAGGCGCGAAACATTACGTAACTTCCTGGTTCCCGGTAACGATAAACAACTCAAACCCTTCATTGCATTCTTGCGTTATTGTTGACAGTTTCAGTAGAGCCGTATATTATTATTTACCAATACTATTTACAATTAATAAACCTCTGAAATCAATGTTACATAAAAATACATATTTATATTAAAATAATTATTTACATTTGAGTAATTTGTGATACAAATTACCGTATCATCCTCAAATTTCCATTCATTGCATACTGAACAAGAGTCCGACATTGGTTGTTTAAACCCAATATTAAACTTGTAAACTTGTGGTTGAAAATATCCAGATATTTTTCATATTTTACAGGCAGGCCTATATTATCACCAGATCTGTTTTTAAGTTCTTTTATGTAAAGTCTGCACATTTCACTTACAGATGATACACTTCTAATGAAACTTTTGTTAGGATTGTGATTCCTATTATAGTTACTGGTATACCGAGGAAACATTTTAATATGATTGATTACAAAATCAGTTTGAGAGTCAGTAAGCCTTTTAGTGTTATCTGAATGTGCTAATAACAAAGACTCACTCAATTGGACGGACTGATTTTGATCATCTGCATTCTCTTCATCACTTAAACCTACAGGACTCATGGTTACTGTGGGCCTATCTACAGTCCTTACAACTGCTTTACATTTCTTAGAAATAAAACAGTGTGACTAAAAAGGATTTCAAACATGCCCTTATATCCTTACCATGTGATACACTTCTACTCTCATCCTTATCATTAGTTTGTTTGTTCTTATAGGCCCGTTTACAGCCACTTTTCATAATGAGTCCCCACAAAAAAGCATTTTGCAAGTTATATTCATCTAATTTATAAAATTGTAGGAAAAGGTTGTCTTTCTCTATATCTGTCAAGTGTATAAAACTTGCACCAACCCTGTTTATCTTTTTCATTTTTCATGATGCAGTTACAACCATCCTGCTGAGTTTTTGCTAGCACATGTTTCTTAGTTTTGTCACTTACATAACTTTCATCACTGTTCTTCAGTCTTTTAGCAACATTTCTTCACCAATTATCACAGTTTTGTACACATTTTTAGGTCTAATTACAACATCAGATTCATTTGCATCAACACTCGCCATTTTTAGGTTTGAAACTAATTATAATTACAAGCACTCGAGCATAATGAAGCAGCTGTGACATCTCCTGCACCACTGCCTGTGTGGCATTGTGGCATAGACACCTCTCTTTCTCACAGAACAGCTGACACTCGAACTACTCTTATTATCAACAATGTTTTAAACAGACAAGGGGATATGCCACAGGTCCAAATAGTTTTCATATCACTGACAAGTAGCAGCACTAACCAGAGCCATGAAAAAATCAATATTGAATATTGTGTGGCATAACCCCTTCTCTGTCTCAAGGACTCAATTGTCAACATCATAACCAGCATTCCTCTGTTCTTGTTCTGCCTGCAGCAGTTATGGACCACAAAACTAATTTTTATTTTGGACGGAGCCCCAAACAGATTGTTATAAAAAATGTATATACACAAGATGCAATTTCAGCTGCTCCCAGCCACCTGCAGCTTCCTCCCAGATGAACATCATGCCTCTCTCTTTGTCTTCAAAATGGATTGCCAGATTGAATAAATGCTAACTCGCAACTGTAGTACATTTCTGAATGCATCAAATATGGCAGATACATTTGCTGCTACAAATCAAATTATACTACCTGCATTTCTGATGTGCGGATCTTGGACGGTGCCTTGCTTGGCGGTGATGATATTCCTATTTAGTTTTCTCATGAGCTTTTAGTCGTTCTGTCAGACTGGATTCTATGGCTATCTTGGCTCTTGTCACAAGTAGAACAGGTATCAACCTAGAGTTCCCAAAAGATAACGTAAAATCTTTAAGAAAGATGTTATAAAACCATTGCATTGGATGCTTATTATTGTCAACTGTGTATTTCTCAATGAAAGTCTTATACAATTTTTACATTTAAATTTGGTGACATATTTTCTGTTTTGGTTGTCTCTGCCATAATCACTTTCACATGCCGATATATTTGCAATGTAATTGTGAATTGTTTCCAAACTGTATCCTTCTTTGGCTTCGCTCCTCCATGTTTATCCAGCACATTCAGTTTCCCCAGTCAAAATTCTTTCTGCTTGTAGCTGAATACATCTCTGTGATATAACAAACATTTCACAAAAAGTTTTCTTGCATACCTGTACTTCAGAGAGGTTGTTCAAATTCAGCAAGTATTTAAACATATGTTGCCTTCTGCTGTCACTAGGATGTTTGTATGTGCTGTGTCTTTATCTCCTCACAATGCAGGCTGAAGAAGTGATTGCATTGTACAATTTTAATTTCCAGAATTCACGAAACATTTTTGGACGTTACTGCAGTTAGGCACTTGCAGGAGAATTTATACTTGCAAGACACCTGTAACACAAGATGTAAACAGAGAAATGTTATTACTATAAACTCCTTTTGAAAACATTGAAGCTATATTAAAAAACCTATGTACTCTTATTTCAAGAATCATTATCATTTTCTAGTGTCATATTTAAACATAATATGGTGGCAGCCTTGTGGGATTCTTTTTGTGTTAGGTACTCTTAGGAATACCCGGACCCATATTGCTAATTAAGCTAGTCAAAAGTAGGGTATCTTTAGCTGTATATTTAGGTGTGAACGACCGATTAAACCAGTAACTTTTACTATTGTGTACGTACACATGGTATCTACCACTAGTGCGCAAGCTTTAAGAAGCACAGATGAATTTGCTCTTACCTGAATTAAGGCATTTTTAGGAAATATACTGAGATAAATCCAGATATGCTAGAACAGCATAAACATTAATTCAGTGGTCTTATTACTGACTCAAGAGTAGAGTTGGCTTTCAGAGGGAAATTAAAGTGTTTTGCATGTCCGTCCTTCAGAGTACATACTCATCACAACGCATATGGAGCCGTAATGTTTAATTTTGAAAAGACATCTTGATCTGGTATGTGAGTACGAAATATTGGAAATAGAAAGAACAGATTATTTATATGATTATGCATCTGGAGAGGTAGTACTCGAACAAAAAGTAGGTTCATCAGAAGGTAAAAGAGTATCTGCCTATCAGAACATCCTCTAGGTATAATAAGCCTACTAGTGTACCCCATCAAGTACAGGAGGGATTGAAGGGCTTAAATGAGAACAGAAGAAAATTATTTTCCAGAGGTAGTATGTATTGACTAGAGAAACAATATACAATATTTACATGGTCCTTCTGCCCTTGTTATGCAGGGGCATACAGCCTTTCCAAGCAGAGTATCCTAAGAGGGGCCCCACAATATTTTTAGGGGAGTAAGTCACGCAAGAGAGAGATTGAGAGGAGCTGTGTACTCTGTGGAGGTCACTTCTTCCTCTGAGTTGTGTAGCTATTCCTTTTTGGTGTTGCTCACACCACTGATTGTTTCCCCATCTGTGTCATTAGTCGAAGCATACCTGCTGCATGGTATTAATACAGGACTGTAGTTCAGGAGCATCGAATAAAGTGAGCACCAAGTCCGATCTTCGTAATTGAGGGATGGGTTGCTGTGACACAAAGCATACGTATTAGCACGACATGGCAACCTCGGAACAAAGAATTAAAAGAACTGGAGAACAAATTGGCATGTCTCATGACAGCCAAAGTTAGGATGTCAGCATTGCAGCTGTCATCAAAGAATATACTTGGGACCCAAAAGGTCGACCTGTTAAAGATTTCATGGAAATCATGGGGAACTGGACGAAATCAGATCAATTGTACATATCCAGGGCAAAATTAGCGGGTAGCGTTCTTCAATTCCATCGCAGGAATGTCTAAAAGTGCAGATGTCACTTGGCACAAGTTAAAAAAGCTTTGATAAGTCGATTTACAGAGAAACTCCCTCCTCAGTACCATTATACTGCATTGCAAGATGAAACTCGGAAACATGACGAGACAGTGGTTTGCAGACCGCTGTTGTCAGTTATGCCAGTCAGGACGGTAGAAAAGCCAAATATACAGAAAACAAATGAGGAAGCCGATAGGCGACTATTAGCTGCTTTTAGAATGGATTAAGAGGTACTGTAGGGCAACAAGTTAGCTACCAGATGCCTGAAACACAGCAACGATCCATATTGCTACTACCGCAGAGAACGCAGAAAAGCAACGCGGAAGTGCCAGTACCACAGAAAGTGAGACGAAAGTGTTTATTATGCGCTCAAGAAAAGCGTGTTATCGATGTAACAAAAAGGACATGTTGCAACCGAATGTCGTAGCACGGCGCACCCTCCTCTAGGTCAAGCTAGGCGTGCGACATTCATACTCACCGATGGTTCTATTTAGGAAGTCATGTCACATTCACACCGAATATTAATCATCCTCCTACAGGCACGGAAGCAAGATGAGTAACATTTAATCGGGACAGACAGCAGCTTAATGTTTCAAATGTAATATGCCTAGACACCTCACTGCTCAGTGCAAATGGCAAAGTCCATTGGGAAACGCACAAGGCTTGCTGAGAGGCAGGACCCCAGCATTTCAGGGGCCACAAAGATTCCCGCATTTGTCTTAACTCCAGTGCATAACAAAATTGTTGCTAACCATAAATGTAGAAAGAGAAGAATTTGACATATTAATTGGCACAGGTGCAACATTTTCAGGTGTAGGAGTAACAGGAGGAGAATAAAATATTGAAGGAGAACAAGTTGTAGAACTTGCGATGTGATCCTCCTACATTTATCTCACACAACTTTTGATTCACGCCCATTTATTTTCATGTAGAAATAATAGGTTTGGACTTATTGATGAAATTGGAAGCCATTATTGATGCAAAAATGCGGAAGGTTAGGTACGAAGTATGGATGGGTTGATTTAAAAACGCCCTTGGTTAAACCTATTTCGGGAGTGATCATCCCAATAATGGGACATATCCGAATGATACGGGCAGAGGAGAGTGAAGGAGAGTTTGAAGAAGGTTGGCGTGTAATTTTGGCAGAAAATATAGTTGTTCCATGGAGGTCAGAAAACCAGGTGCTTGCTCGCATCCCACGAATAAAAGGAATGCCATTCCCTGAGTAAGATATGTGTGGAGCCTGTAGAATTAGAAATAGATAAAATGTACGTGGCTAAGGCGGTGTCTAGTTTATAGTGTATAGATGAGAAAAATGAGCAAGATAAAGAAAATTTGTTATGGGTGAGACGAAGTAGTGAAAGATTACCAAAAGAACATAAATATTATATTATGAAAATTTTGAATTTGAATCTAGATCCAATTTCACTATCGAGGGGAATACAATTAGGAAAAGAGTTGAATTTGAAAAAGTAATGAATAAAAATAGTACACCATATGGAGTGTGTTCGCGGCAGGAAATACCTATTCCTAAAGTGTGTAAAACTTTGATAGAGGATTCTGATTATGTGGTAGACACCTACTAACCCTAGAAAAAGAGATGCCCACAACTGAAGGCCAAAGCTTCGGTAGTGAAAAGGGCGCAGTTGATCCGAGTCTTTTTTTTTTTTGAGTGGAGAAGAGAATGATTTAGTCACTAACCTTAGCCCTGATGGGAGTCGGGACTGAGAGTTTGGGACTCGCCGAGCGTCGACATACCCACTAAAAACTCCTCCGCCGGAAGGAAAAAGGATAGTAGGAGGAAAAGTGGAATTGGACGTGGTGTTTGTGCGGTCCCGGTTAGTAACAGAGCTGTTGTCTGCCGCCCTGTGGGCGGGAGCGGGTAAAGGTACTAACTAGGGTGCAGCTATGAAACCTGACTGCAACACTAGTGGAAGTAGGGAGGATTTCAAAGGAGATGGAAGTTAGGATTGTGGATGATGGTGATACTGCTGCTGTTGCTGGTTAAACTCCTTGCATTGCTGCAAGAAACGTGCGACTTTCTTCGGGTCTCTCTTCAGTCTGGGACCTAGAGCTGAGTTCCGGATGGTTTCGTCGATGGCGTTGAGTCTGGTTGTTGTGGTGTCTAACTGCCCAGTCAGGGAAACCTGTTGAGCAGCTGACGTGGTTTGAAGATCTCTGAGTTCCTCCAGGGCTGTCGACTTCGCCGACATGTTCAGGAACTCCGCGTGAAGATCGTGAACGGCGTCGCATAGGCCCTGGATTTCCTCGGTGACAGCGATCGGCGCTGGTGATGGTGCTGGTGTCGGCGGCTGTGGAGCTGTCGCTGGCTGTAGAGCTGTCGCTGGCTGCGGTGTTGGTGCTGATGGCTTTAGTGGTGCCTTCCTACGAGGATGCAGGGGACAGAGCGCTTGACCGGTGTAGTGCGTCGACCCTGCACAGTACTTCCCATGAAGTACAGGCTGGATCTGCGCAGGTTGGGAAGCTTCTAGGATCAGCGTCGAGGATGCGGGTGTAGGTGGCGGCGACTGCGGGGGCCATTGCGGCGAAGCGGCGGTCAAGGCGTAAGTTGCCCCGGGCTTCAGCGGCTGTGACGGTTTCTCCTCGGCGGATGCCGGAGGAGAAGAGGAGGTTCCTACCTTAGCAGGCTCGGTGACTCTACGTTGCTTCTTCCTCGCCATCTCGGAGCTGAGTCTGTGAGAGTCAATAGAAGGTGCACGGTGATATGTCGTGTTGGACGGGCAACTATCCCATCTCTGGAGCAGGGATAGAAGGGGGATGACATGTCAGTAAACAGCTGATGGATCAAAAACGACAGCAGCTCATTTCCCCAGGTGTCGGAAAATGCTGGCCATCCCCTGTTTCTGTTAGGAGAGCTACAGAACAGAGATCTGAATATGTAGGTTTACAAGAAAAAATTCCTGGCCATATCTGGAGTGGAAGGGAATTTAAAGCTGTGCTATGAGCAAGTACGAGCAGGGAAGGGTAGCAGAAGTAAGCCCCACATGCGCCAGACTCGAACAGGCCATTGGTTTAGTATTAGGTAACAGTAGCAATAGGAGGATTAATGCAGGAATAAAAAGCAAGTGTTATTTTATGTGAGCAGAGGGAAGAAGTAGAAAAGTATGTGCATAGGATAAATGTGACCAAACCTGTGTTAAAAAAGAAAAGGAATAGTGAATTTGTAGATACAAATCTTGAGGCATCAGAATTTTTTGCATTGATAGATAAAACAATTCATCTGAATGACCACAAAAGAGAAATATTGTTATCAGTATTGTATGATTATCTTCCATTATTTATGGATAAACCTATAGGTAAACTACCATGCACGACTGTAGTTGAACATGAAATAGACACTGGGGATGCTAAACCTATTAGGCTAGGTCTATATAGGGTACCATTTTCTCTTAAGGGAGAGTTAAGGAGACAAATTCAGGAAATGCTTGAACAAAAAGATAATAGAACATACAAAATCAGATTGGGCTAGTCCGTGTTTGTTTGTTCCAAAAAAGGCATTGAATGGAATTATAAAATATAAGTAGATTATGGACGACTAAATGCCATTACAAAAGTACCAACTTGGCCTATACCGGATATTAAAGAAAATTTATCCACACTTTCAGACAACGCATTCTTTTGAATTATTGACATTAGTTCTGCTTATCATGCAATAAAGGTAAAAGAAACTGATCGACCCAAAACTGCTTTTGTATGCCCCGAGGGTACATCAGTACATCCATATACCGTACGAACTGTAGCAGCCCCATGACCTGGTCAGAAGCAATAGAGCTTATTATGGGAAATTTAAAGGGGATCACCTGTCTTGTTTATATGGATGACATTCTAGTGTTTGGCAAAACAATTGAAGAACATGCAATCTACGACAAGTTTTTGACAAGATATTCAAAGCAAATTTAAAACCCGGCTTAGAAAAATGTTACTTTGCACAGCCGGAAGTCTTGTATGTCAGTCCTTTAGTTAGTGCTCTTGGCAAAAAGCCTAGTAAAGTGGAAGTAATTAAGAAATTGACTCCATCCACCACAGTTAAACAAATAAGATCATTTCTAGACACGTGAGTTATTGCAGGGTATTTATTCCTGATTTTTCAGATATTAAACCTTTAATACATTTTGCCAAAAAGAATTAGAGATTCGAATGGAGCGCTGAAGCAGGGAAAGGTATCGAAACGTTGAAAAATGCCTTGACTTCATCATCATTGTTAGCACATCCTTATTTTTCAAAACCTTTCATTTTGGCATGCGAGGCCTCAAATTTTGGTATCTCAGGTATATTAAGTCAGATACAGGGTGGACTAGACAAACCAATAGCATATGCTAGTCAATTATTGACTGCTCTGGAAATAAATTATACAACCATTGAAAAGGAGCTATTAAGCATTATTATGGGGATGAAGAAATCAGAATTTACTTGTTTGTACACAAGTTTACGATCTACACAGATCACAAAGCATTGACATGGTTATTAACAACAAAAGGACCTTTAAATGCCAGAATGATTAGATGGATGCTTACCCTCAGTGAATATGAATTTACTGTAAATCACAGACCAGGAAAATTAAATACTGTAGCGATGCATTATCTTGGTTGGGGGTGCAGGAATCATGCCTTGATACAAGGGTGTGGGTGCTAGCTGGACATACTCCAGCAAGGGCATTAACGCATCCCAAGAGAAGTCGCAAGATGGGTAGTAGCTGGTACGCCGCTTCCATCATGACCAATGCTGAAAAAACAACAATGTTCTGATAATTATTGTTCGCAATAATGAAGGCAGGATTAAATGACTTGATTTTTAAAGATTCAAATGATATCCTGTATGTGCAAAATCAGGAAAAACAAAAACTTTTAATTGCTAAACAATTAGTTACCACTATAATACAAATGCATTATGACACTACTTAGAGTGCTCATCAAATCATAAAAAGAACTCACTCTATAATAGAAAATAGGTATTTTTGGTCTACACTAAAAGAGGATGTAAAAATGTACTCGTATGTTCAAAAGTGTCGGGAGTGCTTTGAGGAAAATCACGAGGAAACCTGTGGCTCCTTTAGGGTTATCAGAAATCGCTACTGGACCTTTTCAAACAATTTCTATTGATATTACTGTTGCATTAAATACGACTTCTGCACGAAATAAATATATCTTAACTGCTATTGATCAGTTTACCAAATATCCTAAAGCAGTGCCATTGAAAGATCAATTAGCAAGCACAGTAGCACACGCTTTAGTTGTAGAAATATTCAGCAGACATGGTTCACTGGAAAAAATTCTTTCAGACCAAGGAACGAATTTCCAATCAGCCTTATTTTCAGATATTTGTAAATTATTTCACGTGAAGCATATAAATAGCAGCCAAATGCATCCACAATCAAACTATAATCCAGAGGTTTCATGGGTATCTTAATGACTCACTTGCAATTATGGTAGCTCGGTATAAAAATGACTGGGATACAATGATACCATTTACTTTAATGGCTTATAGTTCAATTCACACAGTAACAATGTACAGTCCTTTTTATCTATTATATGTGAGAGAAATGTGATCCAACCATATTAGACCTTGAACCGAGGACTACAGAGACTGAAGTCACGTCAGTGGAGGAACATTCTGAATTATTAAAACGATTGTTAGAAGCATATAAAGATGTGTACAGTTCTTTAGTAAATGGAAAAAAAAAAAAAAAAACCACAATTATGATAAAGCGGTAGAAAGAGAATTTGAAATAGGCGACTTTTGTATCTAGACAAACTTATCCTTCAAAAGGTGCTAACTGAAAACTTGCGCCGAAGTATAGCGGTCCTTGGTAGATCGTCCCCACTGAACTGCAAACTACAAATAAGTCCGAAGCAGACCACAGTGATTCATATCAACCAACTCGAACAGTGTTATGCGGAAGCAGACCTGATAACTCCACTTCCAGCCCACGGCCGATAACTGGACCCCCCCAATCTGATTGAAAAAGCAGACTGAAAATAACCAGGTAGAAAATATGCTTGATGAGAATAATATTGCCACAAATGGACTGAGTTTTCTGTTCGAAACGCCGGAGTCACCATAAAAGGATGATGGGGACCCTACATGGAAAGAACCCACGGGGGTAGCCAAAGCCCAAACATCTGAGGAAATATCTTATAACTTGAGGTCATGAGTTTGAAAACAAGCTGAAACCAATTCTACTAGTGAGTAGTCTAATAAATAGATAAAATGCATAATGACATGTAAGAGTAGACTCAAACTTTATTTTGTTTCCAGGTCTCGCATGGGCTAAAAGGAAACCTAATTTGCCTCCCTTTATGATGCAAAATGAACCACAATTGTTTTCGCATATCAAGAAACGCTGCTAGTAATGGGCAGTGAATGGACTATAGGCATTGATGTCTTTATTTCTTACTATAGAAAGGCGGTTAAACATATAGAGGGGACTTTTGAAAAACTACAGCAAACCAAGGCCAGTGATATGCCTATGCTAGTTGACTGGACAGAGATAGACAAGTTAAGAAAAAAATTTAGGTTGTTGTAGACTGAGGTAGATAGTTTGGAAGAATACCTTCCTGCTACACCAGTAAACCCTAGGGAAAAGCAAGGGCTAGTAGGTGCTGAAGGTTCAGTAGTTAAAATTTTATTCAGAACTCTTGATAGAGAAGAAATGAATCACATTCACAATGAAATTGCCAAATTAGAGATGGTTGAATCAAATTATTACATGTTAGCAAGGAGCAGCTGATGAAAGGGTCACTTATAATACAAACACTGTGACAAATTTAACAAGTGCTCTCATTGAGAATATTGAAAAAAATTGGTAGAGAAAATTCCCAAAATCAAGAGAATGTTCTAGAACTTAAGAAATGGGTGCTAAATGAATTTCGTGTTTCAACAGCAATAAGGAAAATTTCCTTATATTAAATTTACAGCAGAAAATAATGCAATTAAGAGACGGGTTAAATGTTCTCGCTACACGCAGGCTTAGTGCTACTATTGTCCCACCAAGAAATCTTTCCGAAATTTTGAAAGCCATAGTAAGTCAGTTGCCAATGGGAATGCCACTTCTTTTGGGAACTGATATGGTCAACATGTGTACTTATTATGAAATGTGCTCTGTATATGCATATTCAATACCCAGTACTGTATGCATTCTTACCTAAATTCCATTCAAAGGGGTTGACTGAACGCTTGATTTATACAGGGTAATACCTTTACCAGTACACATAGCGGAGTTAGGCCCATGTTGCTATAGACACCACAGTTACACATCTGGCAGTATCCAAAGACACACAATGATATACTCTGCTTACTGAATCCATCCTTTCAAAATGTAAACCAGGCCTAATCTCCATATGTCCTCACACTTTATTCCTTGTCATCAACCCATATATCCTCATCTTCTTTGGGTAAGAGAATCAAATATATAAATTACTAAAAGAGTAATGGTACCACGTCAGAACCAAAAGAAAGAACTACTGGGTGTATTCTGTCTCTAAACCATTAAAATTAGCCAAAACCTTTTCTGCAAGGAAGCCTGGTTCCACAGCCCTGTTGGTCCTCTATGGAACTGGTCTTCTGGTAGATGACCTGGATTGCTGCTACCACTCCAATCAGATGACTCTTCTACCTGCCATCACTGGGGAGACTTATTGGGGTTTCAAGGGCAATGCCATCATCATGCCCGACATCTCGAGTTTGGTGACGCAAGAGGAGGCTAACAATATCACCAGTGCTCCGAAGCGGCCTGTAAACCTACATCTTCTACAGGTAGGCTGTGCAGAGGAGTGGAACAATGACAAACCACAACAACTTTCTCTTCGACTCATCAAGGATGTACAAGAAGCTCGTGCCACTTACGAGTAACAAAGAACAACTGCCTCCGTATGGGCAGGAACTGGGACTTGCATCGCCATCTTGGAAATGGTGATCATTGGTGCTGCGATAGTTAAGTATTGCAGAAAATGACATCATGTTCATCTACCCCAAGGTCAGTTGAATTTACAATTCCCTGAGATTCACCAAGTGCCCAACAAACCAGCAGAGGAGTCTCATGAATTATTTGTGAGAAAAAGCAACATGCCGACTACAACCATAGAAAAGGAAGGGAAAGGAACCGCAGTTTGTTATGCCTAAATAAGTGTAATTCAGAGAAGCAATAAAAGAACTAAATTTTGTAACACACAATTAGAAAAGCAAGAACCTAGTAATTCACAAATATGTTAATACTCCACATAATATGTTACGTAATATTGCGTTTACTATGACTCATTTACTTGTATTTTATGTATTTTTCTTACCCTGTGCTTGTTATAGCAGATTCTAGGGTAGGATGAGATAGCTCCATTTGCTGAGGTTACCTATAACAGTAAGCTTCGTCTAATTCAATACTCTTGAAAACAAAAGACAAATTTTTAATCAGCCTTGTTCATAAAAAATATGCTCGCCCTCAAAGATGTAATTCGCATAGAGGGATCACCCCAATGCTTATTCTAAGGTGAGGAGCATATAGTGTTGCAACCCCCTGTAAAGTATTTAAGGCAACTTATGTATGCTACAAGAGTATCACATGTTGTTAGTGTCAAGCCATAGTCTATATAATCTTGTGACACTTCTTTATTATTTGCAAGAACCACTGAGGTCCTACTGCCAAACATAGGTACTCATTATTTGCCTTAAAAGAAAGCAAAACCTTTACAGTTTTGCTAAACTCCATTTGTTTCATAATTAATCTCCTCGTTAAGAAACTGCGAGGTTACGTTTTGTGTATGACAGAATGTGACATCGCATGACTAGGATTAAAAGGAAAATCCAAAAGGGAAGAGACAGTGCCCCTGAGGATTCATGTAAATAGTCCAATGACGGAAGATAAAGTGGACTTTTGTCTTGTTGGTGCTGGAGAACTCCACAGTGCTCTGCCATCCAAAAGCTGTGGTCCTGATAATGGTCTTCATGCTGAGTGAGTAGAAAGAGCAACTTTCTGTACTTTGGTTACTGTCAGACTGTCAACATTCAACATAATACATGATCACGACTAATTCAATTCAGTGAGCTATCTCATAGGGCAAGTGTCTTCTCATCCTGCGAATTGGTAACTAGGCAACTCTGCATTTTACAGACAATGCAAAATGCAGGTGCTGACACCACATTCACCAGTCCACTGATTAGGGCTACGGTGGTGCTCGTTAGCGTGCTCTAGTAGCACAATGGTTAATGTGCTGGAAATTCATGGTGAGCTCGGAAGTTCAAATCACGCCTGCAAATAAATGAGTTTTTTTATTCGTTTCTGTTCAGTTTCGAAAACGTTCTAGCAAATCATCATTTCTTTATAAATGCACTAGAAAGTGGATTTGTCTATAAATACAAAGTTCCAGCCATTCATGCTCACTGTAGAACAATGTTTTCGAATAGAGTGTATCTGGACATACTGTTAGTATACGGGGAAGCGCAGCAGAATGCAACGGAGGCACGTCGTCTATACCAACAGAGGTTTTCACAGAGATCACTTCCTACAGATCACATGTCTGCGAGTTGCGAACTGCCTTCTGGAATCAGGAACAGTGCACAAAACACCACATCTATGAAGATATCACCGTGTCTGTGGCCAAGCAACGATGGATTGTGTGACTGACTATGCCATTCAGCATCCGCATTGTAGTACAAGGCACATTCACAGACAGTTCAATATTAGCCAATCTTCCGCGTGGAGAATACTATATCATGCAAAGTTTTACGCTTATCATCTTAAACTACACCAGGAGCTACTGCAGCCTTAACCATGAATGGAGAGTGGCTTTTGCTAGGTGGATCATACGACAAACTGAGCAAGATTCACATTTTTTTGGCAGCTGTGTTACTTACAGACTAAGCAGGGTTCCACAATACAGGCATGTATATCGCCACAACATGCATTACTGGAGCACTGTAAACCTACATTGGATGTGAGAGGCAGCCTTACAAGTCCGATGGTTTTCAACGTTAGGGCTGGTATATTTGGTGATCATCTAATAGGCCTGTATTTTTATGATGGCCAACTCCTGGGAATTGCTATATCCACTTCCTACAACATCAGCACTGGATGAAGTGCCGTTGTAGAACTGACTATGTGGTACCAACATGATGGGCTGCCAGCTCATTCGACCCGTTGTGTAACAGCTTATCTCAATGCCACTTACCCTGAGCGATAGATCGGATGGCATGGACCAGCACACCCACCAGATCTAACCTCATCAGATTGCTTCTTATGGGGTTATCTTAAAGATACCGTGTACCAGGAGCGGCTTATGACCCCTCAACAGCTAAGGGAACGCATCATCTTAGCTTGCTGTGACATTACACCAGCCATGTTGCTCCAGGTTAGGCTGGTGATGAAGGTTAGACTGAGATCTTGCATCCGCTGGCATGGTGGCCAGTTCGAACACTTATTACAACCACATGGAGGAAACGGGTAAAGTGTAAAAGTCTATCTTCGTGATGGTTCGGCATGATGTCAAGTCACTGTTAAATGCACTACTTTGGGAACCAGAGAGGTTCACAACGATTATAATATGGGCTTGCAAACTTTATCTAGTTTTTATGTACGTACTGCATTTTGTAAACCCTCAGAACAATTTATTGGCTTTCTTTTGTATGAAAGAATAGCTGTAAATGGTAAAATATTTTTTAATGATGCCTTATGTTTGTAAGTTATAATTACAATGTTATACGCATTTATTTATGATGTTCATTAAAGCATATTCTAGCAAACTAATTAAGTGAAACGACACTTCCATGCCAAACTATCAGTTCTTGTTAAATTTATTAAACATAAAAAGTACCTTCAAGTGGCAGTATTTGAACCTGGAGCCGTTACCACTGAAGGCCAATGCACACACTATTGCACTACGAGTACAAGTCACTGCACACACAGCGGTTCAAAGCAGTCATTTCGGCTGAAATTGACATGACACGATGCAGTGGACTGTGTTTGCAGTATAGCCTGTACAATGCCAGCGTGTGTGTGTGTGTTATTTTTAATATATAGATAGAGATAGTAGAGTTAGGAAATTAAGTATAATTCAATTCATCTTGTTTTGCTTTTTTTTTTCCTCCAACTGTCAATATTTTATTAAACTTAAATTATTAATGTTAGTTATGTGTCTTGAGTCATTTATTGCTAAACCCCAACTTCCTCTAAAGAGCACCTATCACTATATGTGGTTCAAATCTGCCTATGACATTGAATTTTTCGGTTGTCTGATTCTACCTTTCCATTATTAAATATAAATGTTTACCATTTTTTCTTAATGTTCATGATAATATTTTCAGTATAATTGATTCAAAATTCACTAAGTCATAAACATTTTTCATTATAAATGGAGTATTAAACAAAAAATGATTTTGGTGATGATAGGATTTAGGAAAGTGGCATTTGCACTATAGTTAAGTATGAAGAGCTTTAAAAAGCGCTGGTAATTTAAGAGATATCAGTTTTTCCTTTCTCCTGAAAACCTTTTTATTATGCACTTAGAGCTTTTTGACTCAATGCTTCTCTATAATGTGTTGCTTCCAGCAAACTAGTGAGAAAATTATGCAGGATTAGTTATAGTGCTCTGATTGCAGGAAAAATAGCAAGCATTAAGTTAAATGAATGCATAAGATAATTTAAATATCTGTTACATTCACATGACTTTTCTACCCATTATCCTTTATTTTTATATATTTAACTACTTCAAACTATTACTAAGGAAGCTTATTTTTCTATCTGCTTCATATTAATTGAAATAAACATTTGCAGAAATGTCGTATTACACAATTCATTGTAGGTACAAGGGAGATACAGAAACCATAATCAATAATCAGATGTCACTATAAGCTGTCCATGAATTCCACTCTTTCCATGTAATTCTAAGAAACTACTGAACAGCACTCTGAAAAAATTAAACCAAAAAATAACAGATATCTTAAATATGGTTGACACCACAGAAAAAGTTATGGAAATAAATTGTATGCTTTAAACAGAACTAAATTTTTTGTGTAGTAAGTTTTTGTCTATATCTTATGATTCACCCCTCATGTGAAATTATATAAAATTTTTTCCGAATGTAGAGGACTTCATAGGCAAATCTAAGAAAATTTAAGATATACATTTTATTTGTTATGCAAATATCTTACATATATAGTATTTTAATCAAAACCATAAGAGCCATTTTTGAGAAAATCAAAAACTTTGAAACTCCTTCCATGTAAAGGATAGTTTTGCATGTGGGGACTTTCTTGAAAATATTTGTGTCACATCTTTGGAAGATACTAGACTTAAATGCCAAGTTTGGTATTTATCTGTCATTTCATTTTTGAGTTATGCTGTTCACACATGCATGTTGACCTTTTTCTAAAAACACTTTTCTATTATTATTATTATTATTATTATTATTATTATTATTATTATTATTATTATTATTATTATTATTATTATTATTATTATTTATGGGCCTCAAAACAACTATTTCTGGTGAAATCTTGACATCAAATTTTTGGTTGGAATTCAATACTTCCTCATACCTACTATAAGTAGGTGGCAGAAAAAGTAAAAATCAAAACTTGATGTTCTTCATAAAGAAATATCCAAGCACAGGGTTTTCATATTAAACTAAAAAGCAATATAGTGAAAAACTAGACACAAGGATGTGTGTGTATGCATGTGCATGTGTACATACATTTTAAAATATTTTTTTATTTATTTATTAAGAGTACACATTAATTGATGTAATGTATTTCTGTAATACTGTACTGTAGATAATGGTGATAAAATGTAAGTTATTTAAATGTTAAGGCAGAAGCAATCCTTCAAAGAATGTACTACCTTTATGCTTAAACTTAACTTCAGTAAAAATTGAAACTTAATAAATGATAATGTTCAACAGATTCATACTGGTTCATGAGTAAGAGTTGTTAAATTTGTCAAAGCTTTCATTGAACCAGTAATCAAAATGGATTAGTCCTGTGGCTTGGCAGTCAATGCATCTGGTTGCTTTATTCCAGGTACGATTTACATACCTGTTATGGGAATTTGTTCTCAATTCAGACAATTTCTTTAAGGAACAAGACCTAGTTAGCTTAGTTGCTTTGGGTTCAAGGTCTTCCTGGTACAGGGGTGAGGGCAGCCTATTCTTCCATTCAGTTTTTTTCACTGAAGCCTCACCTACTTCACCACAGATTGTGTGAAAATTAATGTTATTTATTTTTCAGGAACTTTGAGCTATCTTTACTTCGAGTAAAATTGTCAATGTACAACTTTTTAGCACATGCACATTTAAATCTTTATAAACAAAACTTTTCACTTCTGCACACTTTGATTGCCTTTCCTGTTTGTTCCATGATGCACGCCCTCCCCCAGTCTTTAAGAACATTTTATTCATTTTTTAGAATGTTATTCACCTGCTGCATTCTGCTGCATTTGAAAATTCCTGCAAATTTCGTTTACAAAATTCTCTTTTTATTTTTACGAGTCATGCTTTTCCTTTCCTCTAGCATTAACATTACCTTTGACTTGGTGCACATAATGCTTAAATTATTTTCTCAGACTTCACAAAACCAAACAAAAAAGCAAACTTAAGTCCTTTTAAAAGTTTAGTGCTATCTTTTCTACTAAACACAATTTGTTTCCCCAGCAATAGAAATGCTCAATTGATGCTGTCATTCAAATCATGCCTCTTCATTATATTGTCAGTGTTAATTGTTTACAACTCTGTTTACTAGAAGTTTTGGAGTACAAGGAAATTACTTATTACCCTCTCCAGAGAAGAGAAAGTTTTGCAGCAGAGATTTTGGGAGGAAAACTGTAAAATTTTTCATTCCAGCATGAAAATAGGTGTGTACATTAAATTGTAATTGGTTATGGTTCATGGACTGAAGTTAAAGGTGAATCTATGAAATGAGCCTTACCACTGAAGGGGCAAACAGATGACTGCTTAAACTAGGAGAAATTTACATTAGTTTAATAAAAAATAAATTTATTCCAGAGAAAAGCTGCCATTTACTGAGAACCACCGAGAACAGGTGGACATTTTGGCAGGCTGTATGCACTTATTATTTTTAGAATTATGAAAAGGTATTGCTATTTCATATTTAGTGATGCAAAAGTGTTTAAAGTATATAGTTTAGTAACCAGAAATGTTATATTTTTTACAGGTTTGTTGGTGAGATGGGAAGAGAAAAAGCAACAAATTTATTAGAAAAACATGCAAATGGAACATACTTGTTAAGGATAAGACCTCAGGGTCCTACACATCCTAATGAAACTGTTTATGCTCTCAGTTTAAAGTAAGAGCTTTCACATGTCTTTTATTCTTTGCTTTTTCATTAATGATTTAATTGGCTACCTTAATAATACTTCTGCTCCACTCTGTTATACAGGACTGATGATCGAGTTAAGCACATGAAAGTTTACGAAAAGGATCTAGAAGGAGTAACACATTACTATTTGTCTGAATCTCGTTTCTTTAAGAGCATTATGGAACTAATTAACTGTTATGAACATACAAGTTTAGTGGAAAATTTTGATGGGTAAGATTTTTTTCTCATTATAAGAAGTAAAGCAGCAAGCTTAACATAATGGCATACTTACAAATCAATTTTTATTGCAGTTCAGGAACAAAAATTATAAAAGCTGCTATCAATTATTTGCTATATACTTAAAAAGCAGACTCTAATAGTACCATATAAAAGCATCACTATGTATAGATATTTATTTTGCAGTGAGGATGCATTTTTAAAGCACTTGCAAGCATTCCTTTTCTTCCTTCCTCCCTCCCTTCCAAAAATATAGGTACTACCTCATGTTATTAAGTATGTGATTTGGTTGAAAATTAGTAGAATTTTAATACACTAATCAAAGAAACTTGGTCTTCATTTTGTCTTGCCATTATTTAATGACACTGACCAGGTTAGTAATTTGTAGAAATTGCATTTAGAATTTCTCTTAACATTATAAGCATATTGTAAAATATAAATTAATAGTAACAATACATTTTAATTCATAATTTGTAAATTGCTTGTAATACTAATAACATCATATAGCAAGTAATAGGAAGTTAAAGTTGCACTACAAGTGGTTTCCATTAGTTTTGGGCTTTTATGTGCTGGGGGGGGGGGTATTGCTTTCATATAAAGCAAAATTGTTTTCATGGTATTTTCTGTTTCCTGCAGGCTAGATGTCAAATTGAAATGGCCATTTCGTCAGATAATTGCAATAGCTGAGTATAACTTTGACCCAATGGAAGCTAATCAGATTCCTCTAAGAAAAGGCTGCCAAGTAATCGTGTTAAGTAAAGAAGGTGATGATAAAGGATGGTGGAAAGGCAAAGTACAAGATAGAGTAAGTGAAATCAATATAACTACTGAATTTTGGAGTGATTATGAATGATAGCACCTCAGAATTTATTATAGTTATATAGTGTTTGTGGATGAACATTTTTGTTTAAGTTTTTAACATCCCTTATAATATCTTAGGTTTACACAGATGATAAATAAAAGTTATGATTATTAAATGCCCACATGAACCTGAAGTCAAAAGAACTGAAGCGTACTCAACATTTTCATGGCAAGATAAGCGATAAAGATCTTATCCAGCCAGCTTGACTCAGCAGCATTTCAAACTGGTACCTTCCAGATTGCTAGGCAGATATGCTATTATACTACACAGGTGTGCTGTGATGATGGGGAAGTAATGATTATGATCTGAGTAGTGATAATATTAACAAGAACAAGCCAGTGTTGGCAGTAAATAATGACCCCACTGCTTTTTTATTGTCGTTTTTGTTCTAAAAAGACAGTGAACAGTCCAGTTAATGGATAGAATGGATGATCGATGATGGCCCATATGAGATAATGAAATTGGGGAAGTTACCAGATATGGGAAAATGGCAGCAGCAATGGCATTCCTTTTTTTGTTCTCCCCTCTTTGTTTTTTTTTTTTTCAGGTTCCCTATTTTTATTACTAGGTCACTGCAATCAATGGAAGGAATGGATAATGGACATATGAACTTACAGTCCTGATGCCAAAATATTATCTTAATATTCATCTTCTCAGTGTTAGGAAAAATTTCAAAAAGATTCATTGATCACAATGAGGATGTTGGTATTATAGTTATGTGATTATGCACGGCATACCTATAATTTATTTTTAATGTAAAACTGATAGCCCTTAAGGAGGAGTGTTTACATTGTGTTGATCTGTTGTGGTTTGTATTAGATTTCCCATTATTTCTTGGTTCATGATTTATTAATTTTCAACTAGGTTTAAAATAAATATGTGCCTCTAGCCAAACCCTAGCCCTATTAGTGCCCGATCTCCTGAAACTTTGAAACTTTAAATGAGAACATGGGTTGTTTAAGGTATCATTGGATAGCACTTTTAAAATGAAACAACTTATCAAAGCTGTTTTTTCTATCACCTAATGATTACTCACAAATGAAAGATAAAAGTAAACTAATGACATCTTCTGAGAAATGCTGTACGTACCAATGGTAATGATTGTGAACACTCACTATAAATGTTCAAAATGTCCATCACCTGTGCTACACAACGCTGTGATCTACTCCTAACATCATTGATGGCATGGAGAAGTTCATCACTGCTAAGAGATGCACAGGCTGCTCGAATTCTTTCTTTCATATCTTGTCTAGTTGTAGGATGCACCTGGTAGACAATGTCTTTAATTCTCCCCCATAAAAAGAAGTTGTTTGGTGTTAAGTCAGGAGATTGGGCTGGCCAACATACTCGTTCCCCTCATCCAATCCACCATCCAGGAAACAACTGGTCGAGAACTTGGCGAGCCCTAAGTGAAAAGTGAGCTGGACAGCCCTCCTGTTGAAGCCACATTGGTAACCGTACAGCCAAGGAACATCATCGAGTAAATGGTGCAAAATGTTGACAAGGAAGTCTATTGTTCATTTGTGAGTAAACATTAGAAGATAGAAAAAAAACTTTTGGTAAAAGTGGTTTCATTTTAAAAGTACTATCCAATGATACCTTAAACAACCCACGTTCTCATTTAAACTTTCAAAGTTGACCATGAGTACCCCACTTCTGGTCTGTTCTGGAAAATGGAAATATCACCAATCAATTCTGTACATATGTTTGCATCATTGACAAGGTCAGTATGATATTTTCTATTTAATCTTCAATGTTGTTGCAGTGGTGGTAAGTGCAAAGCTACCTGGTTTAGGAGGCTGTTAGGATGTCTAGTAAAGGATCTGTTAAGTCAAGTGTAGCAGGAGAGAAGTGTGACATCTACAGTTGGTATGGCAAAATCTAAATAAAGGGTAGCATTGCAAATGTACCATGGGGCATCCGCTATTATTGTAGGACCTGGTTTTGTAATGTTTGAATTTGCTGTACTTGTGTATTTGATGCTGAGCTCCATATTGAGCATTCATACATCCAACTAGGCTTATTAATAAAAATATATGATTCTCTTGAGGTGTAATTGTAGCAGAGACTATTCTTTAATAAGATATTTTAACTGTTAAATTATGCTCCTGGGTCTTTTAATTAAGGAAGAGAGATGGGTGTTCCAGGTGACCTTGGTATCCAGTGTTAAACCTATCTGACCATCTTGGCTTGCGGTATTTCTTCATTTCCAAATTTGATATATGCTTTGGTTTTTCATTTATATGTGAATCTTACTGCTTTTGATTTTTTGTTCTTATGGATCCTCTATTTTAAACACCATTTGTGTACTATATCTGCAAACTGTTGTAGGCAGCCTGCTGCAGAGTTGTTTGTGCCTTGCAAAGGATTGCAATATTGTCTGCAAATTGTGCTATTGTAATGCTTTCATGTGACAGTAAGTCAAAGACATAAATTACATATAGAAAGGGGGCTAATACACTTCCTTGCGGTACTACAGCACATATATTTCAGAATTGAGTTTGGTAATTAAGATATTTAACAGAAAAGGATCTGTTTATAAGATATAATTTGAGTGTTAGGAACAATGTATAGCTCAAAAAAGGGTTTTGATTTTAATAAAAGGTCTTTATGCCAGATTTTATCAAAAGCCATTTTGTGTGTCCAGAAATAGTCCAAAGCAGATAGCGTTTTCTTCAAAAATATAGAGTATTGTATCTATGATTCAAAGTTGTTGAGGACAGGAGTGAGAAGCTCTAAAGCCAAACTGGGAGTGTGTGTAGGAACTTGAGAAGTTGTGGAAGAAGTAGCCTTTCGAAGATTTTTGAAAACAGTGGCAGAAGGCTGATGGGAGAATAAGATTGAGGATCTTGTTACAATTTGTCAGGTGTGGGGATCATTACTATTATGACATGTTTCCATCATCGTAGAAAATAAGCAAGATGAAGAATGGCATTATACAGTTGTGTTAGAAGCATTAGTGCTTCTCTTGAGAATGCTTTAAGTAAAAGTTGGTCTCATGTCATGACCAGGGGATCTTTTTTTCAGTGTTCTAAGTATGGCATTGTAAACCTGTGCTGGTGTGAAAAACAAAGTAAAAGGAGAAGGTTGAAGAGGCATTGAAATGCTTTCAGTTACTATTTTTATGAATTCCAAATCTTCGCTGAGGTTTGGCTTGAATTGTTCCCACAGCATTTCACAGAATAGTGTTGCTTTATCTTGTGGTGATGTGTACCATATGTTGTTAAAATACAATGTTCATATTGGAATTGGTTGTTTACTTAAATATTAGTCTTCTTCCAAAGTGAACCATCAGCAGCATTTAAGGAGAGAAGATTATTATATGTTGCAGCATTTATTTCTTCTTGAAATGCATTATGTAGATGGCAGATAGCTCGACTGTAGGCTGTTTTGTGAGAAGGTTATTTAGTTTTTTCCCATAATCTGCTGCAGTCCCTCTTTTCTTGAAGAGTTTTAATATGATGACAGTGCCATTTGGAAAGCTTTTGACCCCTTGAAGATGCGTTGGTTTATAGATACATTAGCTGCAAACTGAACATTTCTGCTTAATGTTGTGACAGCTCTTGTCAGTATCACCAAGTGATTTAAGAGGAATTTTTAAATTGGCAATATCCTCGAGTGTAGTTATGTAGCAAGTCCAAACAAAAGGTTGCCTTATAAGACTAGTTATAAAGTAGCTGTTGATCTCAGTTGTCATGTTTAGCATTGTTAATGTTACAGAATAATAATGTGAGTTAACTTTGCAATGTACAGATGGTATGGCGAAGATGCTGTTTGCATGTTTAGTAACAAATCTAAGACGTCTAATGTATTTCCTGAATTGGGGTAATAGGTTCACTCTACTAGAAAGATAAAGTTCAGTGAAAGCTGATGGGCTACTTCATACGGAATGCATCTTCTTGGATTTGTTACGTTTGATCCCCATCTAGAGTGCTTCCTGTTAAAATCTCCCCGAGGAGGAAGTAGTGAGTTCCCATTATGTGATAAATATCCCAAAAGTTTGTAATTGTCAGTCTGTTTTCTGGAGCTGAGTAAATGAACCAAATTGATATTTTGTTTTTCCTAGATGTATCGCTTTTCTAGCTGTTTTAAATTCTATCTCTTTGACTGAGGGTATCTCCTATTAAGTCAAAGTTGTTTTCATAAATATTGCTGAGCTTCCCTTTCTCGTATTGTTAGGATGTTCTGCTCTGCACAGGTGGTATCCAGATAGCTTAAAGTGTATTTGAATAAATAAAAGTAATTTGTAATAACTATTATTAATACTGCATGCATTCCATGTGCAGAGTTTGATGGATTTTTGTGTGTTCATTTTGTGCTGTTTATTAGTGCAGGCAGGATTTGATTTAATGTGATAATAAATGAGAATATGTCTGATACTAGCAATTTGAATTTGTCTACCAGCTTGCTAATTAAGTTGCAATAGTCATTTCAAAAGTCCTGCATATGGTGCATGTGCAACCGTTACGGTAGCGTGATCAAGTTGAAATTTATGTCAGTTGTGAGTCAAACTTTAGGCTTGACAGTTGTTTATGTGTTTGCTGGTTCGTGTGGCTGTGTCATGAATAATTCAGTTTTAAAACGGAAGCTGAAACCAAGTCAGATCATATTACACATAGTGACCAGCATTCCTACATCAAAATCTAATCCCTATGTGGAAAGAGCCCAATTGAAATTTACAACGCTTTGAGAGAGGTGTGTTGGAATAGTGTAGTGGATCGTAGCACAGTATCACGGTGGTCTGCTCGTTTCCATGAAGGTCGAGTAAGCATTGAGGACAACCCAAGAAGTGGAAGGCCATCAACTGCAACAGACTACACCTCTCAGATTATTGTTAATGACATTTTGAAAGAGAATCGACGAAAGACATGTGAGGAAATTGCATATGAGGCCAGAATGTCTGTCACTTCAGTTTACAGAATCATTACTGAAAAGTTAAAGAGGAGAAAAGTTGCTGCCAGATGGGTTCCACATGAATCTGAGTGAAGAGCAGAAAGCAGGTCACAAAAGAATCACAGAAGAATTGCTTCATTATCGAACAGAAGGAGAAGTTTCTCAAAAGGATTGTTGCACTTGATGAAACCTGGATACGAGATTTTGAGCCAGAACTGAAGTCTCAGTTGTCACAATGGAAAAGTTTTGACTCTCCACGCTCGAAAAAATTATGCTGCCAACAATCAAAGGTAAAATTGATGATGATCTTTGCATATGACATGAATGGAGTCAGCTACAAATAGCGTGCCCCAGGGGATGTCTGTAACGGACGCGTACTACAAGCTGTTTCTGCATAATGTTTTGTGCCTGAATATTCTCAAAGAAGGCCTGACATGCTTGAAGCTAGTGTCCTCATTTTGCACAATTATGCAAGACTGCATATTGCCCTACCAATGAGAGAAACGCTAGACAAATGTGGATGGGAAATACTTAACCACGCACCATGCAGTCCTGATATGAGCCCACTTGACTTTGATTTGTTTCCCAAATTGAAGGAACCACTCTGTGGAAAACGTTTTGATACAATTGATAAAACTTTCCATGAGGTGACCTGCGTAATCAGACAGCTCAACAATGAAGGTGCCCTATCTGGAATACAGAATTTGCCAAAATGTTGGGAAGCTGTCATAAGCAAGAATGGAGATTATATTTAAGGCTGTAAAGGTATTTTGTAAAACAAATTATTTTCTTTACTTCTGTCTTACAGTATGCAGAACTTCTGAAATGACCCTCATATTATCATCAGAAGATTGAATAGTTTGTTTTACAGCATTAACATAAGAATAACTGGTAGAGACTTATGCATTAGGTTTTGAAGTGTTTTCAGAAGTTACTGTAGTTGGAGCGAATGTTCTTGTTTGTTGTGTTGAATTCTGTGGAAATGTATATACACGACCACTTCTATAATTTGCAGTATGCTGTTTTTTAACAGTTTGTGCAGACTTGGGGTGCATTGGAAGGTTTATTACATTTCGTCATAGGGTATGCATCGGTGCATTTCATGCATTGTGGAGCCCTGTGGCAGTAGTTTTTATGATGTCCATAGATATTCTTGGCAGTTTATGCACTGAATTGTGGAATGACTACTGTGCCATATAGGTGCTTGACTTCATAAATCTTCTCATTACTGGAATTGCGTTTCAAGTCTAGGAAAAGCAAAGGTGGTGGTGGTTTTGTTACTGGGTGATGAACGGGTAACATCTGCACAGGTTGAAAGCCAAGTTCAGAAATTACATCCATAATCATCAATGCGTCACTTGTGGGATTCGATCCTGTATTAACAACCCTTAATTTTCTTTCAGTTTTTAATAGTATGTATAAAATTCAGCCTTGCTGCTTTTATAAATATTTTACTGTCAGTCTGTAGTCTTCACTTGTCTCCAATATGAGTTTAAGTTTATTCTCGCTAAGTCATATGTTCGAACTTTATGTTTTGACTATATAATGCTGTTTATAACCATATTCATATGTATAAATTAGTGATATAAATAGTTGGAAAGGTATCTTTGATTTGCTTGTTATTTGTATTGGTACTTATATCAACTGATTCATGTTCCATTTCCTGTGGAACAGAAAATCGGTTTGAGAAGCAAGGGGCGAATCATATTCCAGTTTCTGCTTTTTAGTAATGGCAGACGTTTCCACGAACTCATGGATATTCTTAAAAATACAGACTAAAATGAAGGACGCTAATAGGACCAATGATGTAACTAATTGTGTACAATAACAGTCTGAAATAATAAAATAACTATAAAACAAATAATAAACAGAAGTGATAACTTTGGCTAGAGCTTGTCACGCCTCCTAGATCATCAGTGTTATTGTGCAACTGCAATAACACAAGTATAGTTCCCCACCACACTTCTCCCTTCTCCTCCCTCCAAAGTGTTTTGTTTATATGATTTTTGAAAACTTATAATAAAACTGCTTCTCTGGGATTTTGTCAAAATTAAAATGTGCTATAGGTTTAGTACTACATATGCTTGTGCATGGTACTTATACCTGTTATGCATAAAGAACTATACTGTTTCCTGTTATAACCATAAAATTGCAGCAAGCAATCCAATATTATAATGTGCCAAATAGAAGCTGGTTATGTATACAAATAAGACATATTTCTCTTGAATGACACAACTGCCAGCCCACTGCTCACATGGCACTGCTGTAAAAATTCATTTGTGTAGTAGCAGTGAACTGGATTAGCATTCTCTCCTAGATAATGCTCATAAGTAAAGATGAGAGGTTTGTGCGCGGCACGAAATACACATTGACTCGACAGCAAGCATAGATGGGCAAACAGGTAAACAACTAAGGACAGTGCTCCCAAAAGAAATGCTTTTGGGAACGTACACGCTATCCATTTGCCTATCTGCCATTCTAGCGTAACAACACAAAAGGAGCACAGCCCTTCATAATCACATGTGTTGCAGTAGTGAACAAGTGTGTAGTGACCAGTGTTGCCTACAATTACCGAAACTAAGCAAACAAAGGAACTGAAATTAAAGACTTTGTTACAGGAATGTAGCAGTAATACATGTTACACATCCAACAAACACAATTGTATGTACAGGAAGTGAGTATGAAATTAAAATATGTAGGAAGTATTACATAGAAAGACATTGTAACAGCAAAAAATATAAAGTCAGTATTACACACGCTTTAAAAGTGGTGCAATGTAAAATCAGAATTTGCTAAGGATTTATGTGAGATGATGATCAAAGCAAACATTCCATTGAGTAAATAGACAATCCCCATTTTCGAGGATTTTTGGAAAATTATACCAATCAGCGCGTTCCAAATCAGACAACTCTCTATAAAGACTATTTATCTGGTTGGTACGAAAATACATTGGGTTATATTAGAAGAACTGTCAACAGTAACAAAATATGGATAACAGTAGATGAAACTACTGATGTCACAAGTAGATTTATGGAGAACATAATTATAGGTGTACTGTCCAGGAAAAACCTTTTTATTCACTACCGAGGTCTTGGATAAAGTGAATCATAATTCTATAGAAGTCTTGTTTGATAAAGCTATGTGTGTTTTATAGCCTCTTGAAGTTAAATACGAAGATGTACTACTGTTCGTTACCGATGTTGCCCCCTATATGGTGAAGCAAATGGAATAAAAGAATGGTATAAGAAAATTATTCACATAACATGCCTTGCTCATGGACTTCACGGATTGGTTGAGGAGATCCATGCTATGTTTAGCGATGTTGATACCTTCATATCTGCAATGAAGAAAATATTTCTTAAGGTGCCTGGATACAACAATTTTAGAAATTGCACCGGCATTGTCCTTCCACCAAAACCATTACTTACAAGATGGGGTACCTGGTTAGAGGCTGTCTCATATTATGTGGTAAATCACAGTTCAGTTATAAAAGTTATTGATGCTTTAAGCACTGAAAATGCATCTGCCATTAATATTGCCAAATTTCTCATTTCCTCTAAACTGTTCATACATAAAAATTACGGAATGATACCGGAGAGCATAAAACAGAAGCCTCTGGTTTAAAAATATCCAAGGGCATAGCAATAATAGAAAAGGTGTCAGAAACAATCAAGAAAGGACCTCTAGGACTTCGCACATGAAGCATAAATAATGAATGCCAAACATTCTACAGAAAAATAAGAGCTATTTAATAATTTCTAACCTACTGAAGAACACAAAATCATCAGATGATAGCATAGTGTACTTGAAATATGCACCGTTAACATCCTGTGATGTTGAAAGAAGCTTTTCGCAGTTCAAAAACTGTTTGAGTGATTGACGTCAACCTTTCACATTCAATAATTTAAAAATGTATAAAGTAGTGCAGTGCAGCAATTCGGCTTGTGATGGCTCCAAAGCTATGGATGAATCATAAGGCAAGCTTCTTCTTCTAGCTCTACCAATATTTCAACATATCCTTTATATTTGTATATTATCATGTGTTAGAGCTAGATTGTAACGGAGTGTTGCATTTCTCCTTTTCAGGCTGTATGCTTTGTATGGTTTATGTATATTGGAGGTTAACACAGACACTGGGCATACAACTGTAGAATGTCTATGTGTACACAACCTGACGACAAACCACACAAACCTCTCATCTTTACTCGTGAGTGAAACAGTATGAATACATTACGCTTAATTTTTGTTGTAAAAGCTGTTTGAAATGATGTCCCTCTGCATCTATACAAGCCTAACACCTGTTCCAACACATTACTGAATATTCACAAATATCTGCAACCAAAATATTGGAAAATACACATTGAATACTGTCTTCTATTTCGCTGAGTATGAATATGAAGATTTGTTGCAAAAACTTTATCTTTAAGCATTCACTGCAGACATAAAGCATATGAATTTAGATCTGGAGACAGCATTCCAGTCAGTTCTGTCATCAAAACATATAGGGCAGTGTGCACCATGTTGGAGTAAATTACTTTGGAAGTAACATTTACTAAAGAAGTATGTACTATGGAAGTAAAGTTGCTAAAGTGGCAATTTAGTAATGGGGAGCTCAATTACAATTTACTCTTTTAGTTGCGATTATAGAAGTAAAAGCTCATTACTCCTGGAGTATTGTTTTGTTTGCATAATTTACTTGAAGTAATCATGGTTGAACTTAGGTGCAATATGAAAAGGGGGAAAACTTTAGCAAAAGAGATAACTGTTTGTTTGGCAGAGATAAAGAAAATCAATTTAAATATGAGTGCAAAAAACATTACATAAAGATGCTAGAAGAGAAATGCCTGGAAAGCCATGATGGACTGGTTTAATGCTTCGAGTGACGGGAAACATATTGAAGAGCAGGTTAAAACTCTGGAAACAATGTTTCTAATCTTAATATTTGCATCGCAGATCACTTGCGTATTGACGGTGAAGTGGTATACTTCTGTTATATTTATTTGTTGAGCCCCACGTTTTGGAAGCCAATTTGCGATGGTAAATTTATAATGTTATTTGTGTATGTGTGTTTACTCCACGTGGTGAAGCCATTTTGTGACGTGATTCTTTGTTAGGTTTGTTAGCTCCATCTGGTGTTAGCAATTTGCAGTAGTATTAGTGTTTGTTTGAAAGAATGCTACTGTTATTTTATTTAATTTTGCTTTACTGTCCTCCGGCTAGCTATGATCTTTTTGGTCGAGCACATCTCTTTATACAGGTTGTGTAAACGGAAAGGAGTCTTTTATCCAAAGATAACACTGATGAAGGAATTTGTTTTACACTTTTATTGTCGAACACATTCACTATCACATTTACACATTGATCTTGACACTTGCCAAACTGAAACTGTTATAACTTCATTACTGATCATTCTTAATTCGAGTACTTCAACTTTCTGTGTAATTAACTTTACAACACTTGAGATTTTTCATAACTCTCCTGGACTGAAGGCGACGTGTAACGTACAAATATTTTCGATGAACTGACGGACTGAAGGCGACGTGTAGCATACAAATATTTTCGGTGAACTGACGGGCTGTATCTCTAACCTAGCCCTTTTTATACTCCTACACCCCGATATGCCTAAAGATTATAACTGAGCTGCAATTGGCTAATAAAACGCGCCAACATTAGCGTCTATTTTCATATCCAATGAAAATTATGAATACATATGCTCTAGGGAAAATATTCCAGAAAATTCTAAAGAAAAACGCGCCAATATTACGTAACTTCCTCGTCTCTAATAATGATAAACAGCTCACCCCCTCGCTGCATTATTGCACGCTATTATTGTCAGTTTCAGTAAGGCAGTATAAACTTACTTCTCAACAATAATTACAATCAATAAACATCTCAAATCAATGTCACATAAAAATGCATATTCATACTATAATCATTCTTTACATTTAAATAATTTATGATACAAATTACTGCATCAACGGAGAAATACCCTTTCCAGTTTCAGAAGAGTTCATCGTATTCACTGGATGGGTACAAAACGGGAATATGTGTGCAGTCAGTTGCACCCACAATGCATTAGCATAGCCAGAAAATTAAGGAGGGAATTATGTGTAGGGGTCCATTTTTTAAACAATTTGTATCAACTCAAATGATAAATATGAATTAATTCCGAGTTGAAATGTTTAACTAAAGCAATTTTATAAACTTGGATTAAGGCACAGCAATTGGAATTAAAATTAGGATAGGATGTTTTGCTTATTCTAAGCAGCAAATGTGTTGTGAAATGAGCATTAATGACCACTGCGAAGTATTTTATATTACCTCTGCAGGCCATTTTATTTCACTACAAAATAGCGTTTTTAGTTATGTTCCAAATTGGGAGATATTGCACTAGCTTGGAAACCACTCAAATTTAGCACCAGAATGAAAACATGCCTCTGATATCTTAATATGGTTGTACCAACACCATATAAAGTACAATTTCTATTGCTGTCACCTCTGGTCATATTGTCTAACACATGCGGTGTAAATATAGCACTACCAGTGATACTATTAGGAAGTATCTCTTTCCTGCCAACCTAGAAAGGTGCTATTTTTTGCTATTACTGTTTACATTTTTTTTTAGCAAGGGGGTGTTCCAATCCTCAAAGCCTCCCACCTGGCTATGCCTCTGCCACGTTGTGTGGGAAATCTGCAAAAGTGAAGAAGAATTGTCTTTTATTTTCTGAACACTCCTGTATGTATGTACCTTGCTCAGAACTTCAAAAGCACTCCAACAACACAATGAAAGATACGACCAGCAGGTGCACAGTGAACGATTATAAGATACCTGTAATGCTGGGATTATGATGAACTTTACTTAACATGACATGAAGTTAACAAATGGTCTAATTAGGATGCGCTTAACATAATGGGAATGGCTCTTGATTAGTAGTTCTTTTATTACTTCATGCTACTGCTTCATACCGATTGGTTCTAATTACCGTGTGACATCAAAGTTGACGTAACAGGAAGGAAAAGTTTGACATTGCCAAACTCTTACATTACGTTAATTAACTCGTGTTAAGTTAACCCAAATAGCTCCATTTAATACAATGTGATAGACTGTGACATTATGTTAAGTGCATCGTAATCCCACATGTTAAGCATCAGTAGATATTTGATGAAATTTTCCCATGGACCGTTGCGACTTTTTCCCAAAAGTCAATAAAGGGCACACTAAATATTAACTTATGCAAAGATTAGTTCTGTAGAGGACTTGTAGGCAATTATCAGGGATCGCCATGATCCCACACAAGAAATTTTATCCTGGGACCAGCGGTCCACAGTAAGTTTTAGCAAATGTATGGATTCATTGTAGATGATTTGAGTTTTTACTTTCTCTATGTATAGTAAGTAGAAGTATTGTATTCCACCCAAAAATTTGATATCAAGATTTCACTGGAAATACATGTTTTGAGGCCTCCTGAATCCAAAAAAAGCATCTTTAGAAAAACGTCTGTGGGTGGATGAGTGAGTGAGTTAGTTCTAAAATGAAAAGTCGGATCAACACCAAGCTTGGTATTTAAGTTCAGTACCTTCCAAAGATGCGACACAAAGATTTTCAAGAAAATCCCCCCCCCCCACCCCAGACATGGAAAATGTTTCGAAATTTTTTATTTTCTAAAAACTGGCTGTAACGATTTTGATTAAAATGCCATATATTAAAGATATTTACATGGCAAATAAAATGTATATCTTGAATTTTCTGGGAATAGCCTGAGAAGTTCACTTCATTTGGAAGAAATTTTGTGTAATCTTGTATAACTGGTAAACATTAAGCGACAGACGAAAACGTACTACACAAAAAATGTAGATCTCTTTAAAACACACAATTTATTTAAAATAAGTTTTTTTGCGGTATTAGTGATTTCTGAGATATCTGCTACTAAATGTTTGATTGTTCACTTCTTGGCCATTCTCTTAAATTCCTTTCAACATTCAGTTGCTTTTTGTGATTGCATGGAAACAGTATGGAATTTTAAGGCCAGCATATGGCGTCCAGTCTTAAACATTTTACTATCCATGTTTTCTTTGTATTTATAACAAAATGTGTAATGTAGCTATTTCTGCAAAGGTTTATTTGGATTAAAATGTAGTGGGTAGAAAAATGAGCTTGAGTAAGAATAATTTGCATACCCACTAATAAAAGATAGAGGGTAGAGAAAGTCATGTGAATGTATTACATAAGAATTTTTTTTTCACCCAGAGCGCCTCTGTTGCCTTGAATGATATAATGTCAATATTGTTAGGTTGGTGGCCCTTATCTGTAATGTAGCAAGCGTACTTTCGCGATGTTTACCATTATTGAATAGGATTTTTGTCCTCACACTTACATCACATATTTCAAAGAAAAGAAAAAATTCATAGAAGTGGTGTCGTTCTCAAATGAAACTGAGTGATCCTTCTCAGCAGCAGTAGCAGCAGATGTCAATTTCTGGGGAAAAGAAATCTCTAAATACGTATACCTCAAGAAACATGATGGACCAGCTCATAAGGTATTGTAAAGGATGCCACAAAAAGAAACTCACAGGACATTTATCAAAAAATAAAGTAAAGAAAGTAACTACCTATTGTGAAGAAAGTGACGGAAAACCTCATTTTTGCTTGTCATGCTTTGTTAATTTTCATAATTAAAAGTTAAAAGCAAAAAATTTCTGACACTCCATATTTTGTATACTTTGAACGTTAAAATTAAATGCATTCTTAGACAGCAATTCTAATTAAGCTTTTGCTTGCTGGCATTATTGTGTTCTATTGCCTGACTATATAAACACAGTTAATAAAAAATTTTTGTTCATGCTGAAAACATTTTTTATATTGAAATTTAAAGCTCTATAATATACCAACTCCAAACCCAGTGATAGTAATGTTTAGATAAGGACCACAGAGATCCATCAATGTTTCAGTGGACTGCTGGCTTGTAGAAATCTTAAATTGGTCCAGAAACATAGCAGTCATATGGACCGCCACGGCCTGACAAGAATTGCATACAGCAGGCCCCAGGGACCGCTCTGACGCTTAACATATTAACTATCCAAAATGATTCAGTATGAAACATTCATATGATGCATAGCAGTTGCGGTTTGGGTGATACAAGTGAACTCCTGTCTAGATTTTCTTGTAAATGCTCTCCAGGCAGGTTCAAAATGAATGTAAAAGATTGTTTCCTAATACTGAAACATTCCTTGAACACTCTCTCTCTCCCTCCCTCCCTCCCTCCCTCCCTCATACCACAATCACATTTCCATTTTTTTCTTCATTGAGATCATCAATGTAATCTAAGTAATCCATGAACACTTCAAAATATCTTCTACTATATATATCCAACTACGATACAGTATTCTAGTTCAATCAAAAGGTTAGTTACTCCTTCCTAGTTGCAAGAGTAAATTCTAACCTATATCTGTGCTCTATTTAATCCCATAATAACTTACTGCATGATGGTGCTCACTGACATTTACTTCCTGCAGTAGTTTACTCTGGGAGAATTTGTAAGGAGTAAAATACTTCGGAAGTGGTTTATTCTTGAATGGACTTTGCCGAGTGTTGATTTGAATAGTAGTTTACTACGGAAATAGAGCTTACTCTAGGTTGGTGCAGGCCGTCCATAATGTGAGGCAGGAATTTTCCCGGTCTTCTTTACATGACAACCCTGATCTTGTTTAATTACCTTATCTAATTTTAACCTCAGAAATGTTGGCAGTTTTCTTTCTTTCTTGTTTTTTTTCCTTCTGCAGCCTGTAAATTGTGGATTTGTTAGGATCTCTGTTATCAGGGAATTTTTATGTGAGAGCAACTCTGTTGAGCAAACGTTATGATAAACACGTGCTTTTCTGTAGTATTACCCCATGATAGCTAAACGCTATAAACAGATAGTTTCACATAATGTTATTCCCAATGCCTTGCAACGTTAAACTGCACTTAAATAATATTTCATGAGTCAGGTTTAAATACACAAACTGTACTTAAACTACATGTTTACCTTGTGTATGTATAGAAACATGTTTTTGGAGTAGTTACTCCATTATCAGCTAGGTTCCAACTGCCACATTATCTTTCCTATTGCTGGGTTACCTTTGGTGATGGTTGGAAGAAATTACTTATTAGGTCCATCTCCTTAGGGATTTCGAAGTTCATTTTCGGATAGCTATTTTTCACAATGAAAATCTTCTCCCAAACAGTTAATTCATGTGGTTGATTTACATCTTGGGCAAAGTGATACTACTTTGAATGTTGTGGCCACTGTTCCATAAATGTGATGCTATTGCAGATTTATCCACTTATTTGTATTTTATATTTTTAAGGTGTTCTTTTAGCGTGGTTTTTAGACTCCGTTTCGTTTTTCCAATGTAAACTTTACTGCAGTTTATGCAATCCACTTATAAATGTCTGACCTATTTCCCAGAGGAAGTTTTTCTTGGTTTGATTTCAGCATGTTCTTAATGAAGAATCCATGTTATGGTGCTAGTACGATTTTGAATTCATTGAAAAAGCTTTTGGAATTTGAAGGGGTTTAATTGTTGTAGTGGTTGCACCACTATAGGCATCAATTTGAGGCTGTTTTAGACCACGCACGTAATGGATGCCAATTTTTGGGAGATATGTTTCTAGGTGTGTTCGCCCCACGTACAGTACAAACTTTCCAGTGGCTTTCATCCCACGTTTATGTATCAACTTTTTATTTTAATGTTTATTTAAATAATATATATGTATGTATGTATGCCTTGGCTTCGTCAGTAGTAATTTTTTTTTTAGAGCACGTATCTCTTAGCAGGCTAAAGAATGAAGGCTTACACAAATTATAATTGTACTCCACTCCCTTTATTAATCCTTCACACGATTAAATAACACTTCACTGATGTATCCTACTATAGTGCTGTGAGATTATTGTTAATTGCACTTTTAACAGGTAAACTTTATATTATTCTCACTGCAAATGAATTTTTATATCTCACACTGAACCCATACTGAACTGCTTGGTTATGCTTCCTTGTAGGTCTACTGCCTGAATTTGTACATTTACTCTATTTCTAGTCTCTGATTGGCTAATCCTACTCCAATAGAATACCTTTATTTAACTTTTAACTTTTCTGGTTTAAATATTACATTATTATTGTTCCAAGAACTATTAGTAGCCTTATTAAACTTTCTAATTTATTGTTGTCTCAAGGTTACCTTATTGTTAGCAACTTTCGGCTTTTACTTTGTAATTTTGTTTGCTACGGAAAGCAGCTTGCTTCTATTCTCACAGCTCCTACGTAATACATTCACATAACATTATTATACATGCACATAATAACATAAACATAATACAATGACTGTAATATACATTTTATATATTATTATACACATTATTATATTTTGTTATTATATTTTATATTATATTACACTGATATCATTTAAGCTATAAAAATACTGCCTCAAATTTCCTCTCAGCCTGTGGATGATATGTGATTATTTTGAAGGTCTTGTCTTCCTTAATCGTATCAAAAGTGCTGGTTTGCTTGGATTCCATTTATCTACGGATTTAGCTATTTTCTTGTCTACCAAGTCACACTTAAATCCATTGTCTATTGCAATTTCCGTGATTTTTTATACTCTTTTATTATACTCAGGTTTACTTTGGAGGACATTTACATGTCTACATTAAATGCCCTGTCCACTTCCAAAACACCTATATTATTTGTTATTAAGAAAGATACCGCTGAGAGAACTACACAAAAAAACACGTTTTTATATGGTGTCTGGAATGCTGTTTATTACCTGCTGATACAAGAGCATGTTGTGAGTGATGACGCCAACATAGCCCAGGCAGACAGTCACATGCATTGTTTCTACTGCTAAATGAATGCTTGCATTATGTTAGCTCACTCATGTGTTTGTTGGTGTTTATTTAGGCATTATGGCTGGTATTAAATCTTATCAGTTCGAACCACAGAAAGGCCCAGATTTCGAAGTATATTAGATTAATCCATGGGAAGCTTTGGGAAAGAAAAATAGGTGTGTCATACCTTCTTGTGTACTAAACAAAATAAGAGAATGATTTCCAGAACCAGATGGCAATTATATACATTTTGAGGTGCTACTAACCAAGTCACTAATTACCTCAATTAAGGCAAAAAGTAACTATAGTAAATGTTTATGTTTTGCCCCATGAATTCAAGACAAAGAAATTTATTGTGAATTTTACCTGTTTTGTTGATTCACATCTCCTGAAGTCTGCTGAATTTGCTATGCCTCGGATCTTGTAGTGTGTCTGTAGCAATACACGTGGGGACATCACAGCTGTAGGGATCCTCTGTTACGATTGCAAAGTTTTCTTCCACACTACTTGTTATCTCTTGCAATATGTTTCTCTGCCATTCATCACTTTTGTTTTCATACACAGACGCGATAGCCCAGTTTTTACCTGCTTTCAAATACAGGGTGAGCCAAAAGACTCCGAACTGCCTGCGTAGTGCTTTTCCTGTCCGCGACCTCGGTGCTCGTCATCTGCTGCTATCATAGAAAGGCGCGGATGAAACCATACAACATTTTTAAAACTACTTTTACCAACTTTATGAAAGGAAATGCTGAAGCTGACCACCGTCGTCCATACATTTTTGGCACCTCTTTAGGAAACTATCCATCATGGAATTTTCCAAAAGATCACTGATGTCGTCTAATGTTTCTTTGGTAAGAACCAAACACCATCTTTTAGATTTCTTAGCTTGAACACTTCCTGTGGCCTGAAATTTACTGTAATAAAGTTCATGGATTGTTGTACGGCCTGGAACTTTTACACTTGGAAATCTTTCTGCAAATCGTGCTTTCACTTGGTAAACTAACCGAGTTAACGCATACAAATCATAAATAAATACACCTCTTGCAGTAGAAAACATATATTGAGCCATAATATACTTTGTGACTAAGTACAGGACAAAATAATAACTAACTCATAATAACTGAACTACATCACATCACCGTCAACTTAAAACTGCACTTCACACTGCACAGCAAAACCACAACAGCGTGACTTTGTTTATAGCAGCAGTGCATTATCATGTTTTTATCATATTTCCACATGCCCAGTGAAAAAACACCATGCAGCCGGTAATATTGTTCATAAAATACCCCTCTGGGGTAACTTAAAACATAAAGTGTACAAGACAAACCCACACACCCTGGAAGAATTAAAACAAAATATCGGCCAGGAGATTTCTCAATGTTAACTATGATGAGTAATGGATAGTTTCCTAAAGAGGTGCCAAAAATGTATTGACAACGATGGTGGCCAGTTTCAGCATCTGCTTTCATAAAGTTGGTAAGTAAAGCCTTTTAAAATAGTTTTAAAAATGTTGTATGGCTTCATCCACGCCTTTCTATGATAACGGCAGATGGCAACGAGTGCCAAAGATGCGGACAGGAAAAACACCATGCAGGCAGTTCGGAGTCTTTTGGCTCACTCTGTATCTTAGTTTATCACCAGTCACATTTCTTCCAGTATTTTCATTGTAGTTTAAAATAGCCAGTATTGTACGCAAAAGCATTCCTTTGAAACTGAAGTGACTTTTCTTGGGTATATTTTTAATGCAACATTATAAAAAGATTTTAAACTTCAGTGTGGTAATAATGTTTGGCATGCTTTAAATCCTGTATAATTGAGGTTTCATTAATACTGATGACAGAACTCTGTAATCATGGGAGTTCTTTCTTATCATCATGCTCTCACTTATTCATAAATTTATTTCCAGACCAGGAGTGAATATTGCGGATGTGATTCAAAATAGATTTGAATTTTTCAATAAGAACTTCTTCCTCTCCCCCACAAGTTTGACTTGACCACCATATATATTTAATAATACTTTGTTTCCATTCATGTAAAAGTTGCAATTTACTTTCAGTAATTTGTTTTTTAGCTTCTTTTGTAAAGATTTGGCCATATGCCAAACTCATGCTCTGCTCTATGTTAGGAAATCTATTACACATCAACTTTCTTATTCCCGGTGCCTGTCAGAAGGAAACAGCTGTATGTTTATTCCTTTAAATAAGAGACAAGTGATTAAGGTTTCACATGCTGGTTTTTCTAGTTCCTCAGTAATAGTACCTTTTTGCAACATAACAAAATTCAAGATTTTTCTGTTATGTTCATTGCTGTGTATGTTACATACTTTGCACAGAACCCAGGGCTATCATATTGGTCATCATCATCTATTCAGATTTCGTTCATAGTAATTTCAAACTGCCCATCCTTCTTTAGCCCCCACACCTTCCGAATTCCAGGACCAATGTATGTTTCTACTAACCTATAAAATGTTTGTTGTCCCAGAGTCACTAATTGTATTGTTTTAGAAAAGCATTTGAAAAGTGTAAACTCATTCCATTCATATACAGATACATAGCTAATCTCAAGTACAGTGAAGTTTGTCTATTCAAATTTTCCTGTGAGCACCACACATTTTTGTGACCTCACATTTTAAATACCAAGTTTGATAGTAACCATTTAAGTAAAAAAGTATCATACATGTATGCATACAAATGAAAATTTAGAAAATGTGATGCTTGGCTTTTAAGTACCCATGTTAAATTATTTATAAAATAAAAAACCAAGGAATCCCAAAAATGTGTTATATGCATAGGCATGACAGCTGTGATTTGCATACTTTCAGGTTGGTTTCTTCCCAAAGGGATATGTTCGAGAGATAGCAGATTCATATAGTATCCACATGGGCTGAAAGAGAAAGGTTCATTGATACTATTGCCATAACGCGTACAACTCTGCCTGCATTGTGATAAAGTATAAACAGGTAGTGTAGTACATATATTGTGTTCATATGGCTCAATCTACCATAGATAAGATCTGTAGCAAATGCAATAGAAGTTTTAACAGCAGTATAAATTTTCACCAATGTGGTCATTACTTATAACTGATGAATTCCTTGTATTTTTTTTATGATCATCATAGCATTTGCACAGATATGATGTGTAGCTTTATCTGTGCAGTGTCATTGGATGAGTAAAACAGTTTGTAAAAGTGAAGTTAGATTGCAACTGTAGTTGAACATAGAAGGGAATCTTAATATAGATATCACAAATTTAAAAATTTAAGGGTATTGTATTTTACATAGTGTCAGATTTTGGGATAAACAAAACAAATTTAGTAATTTATAAAGACCATGCCATTGGGGAATTCCAGATATTGTAAGATGTGTATAGATACCTAAATTATGTGTTTTTATTTTTGAACACAGTGTATACCGCAATTTTCTTAAACCTATTCAGGGAGAAATCATATGGGATTTTTTTAACAGCAACTTTGTGTTGCAAGGGCCACTGTGTGCTCATTTTGATTATCTGTAATTGTGTAAGTGATAACATAATTGTACAGCATCTCATTCTCATTCTTGGAAATTTTATGCATCTGTGAATTAGCTTCCAGGCCAAGTAACTCATGGTTGAATGTTTTTGACCAAGGTTGTTATATCTAAGGTTGCCCACCAGTATTGGCTATTAAAAGAGTCATATAAACAGACACCAAGTACTTCATTGTCTTCAGCTTGCTTTTCATATTATAAGACAGATTCTTACCATCAGGAGAAAAAGGTGCGACTTAATATACTGGAATCATGGTATGCTCACATTAAGATATGTATGTGTACTTTGTTAATAAACATAGCTAACAAAAATTTTAATTAGCAAGATTTTCTTGTTCATAAATAATATAGCATTTTATAAATTTGTGCCATGTTTACCATAAAAAAAAGTTCACTTTTGTGAATCAAGTTATACATTAACTTTCTGTGTTTCTGTTAACATTTTGAGATTGCTTATGTGCATTCGCTCACCATGCAGGATATGATTTACTTTTATTCTCACCAACATGGCTGGCTGAGGTCATTAAGACATGGATTCGTGAATAGGAAGTCTGCAATTCAAATTTTGTCAGGATTGTCCTCCCTGACTGAGGCTTTCTTCAGGTTTTCCTCCGTTCTCATAACTGGCAAATGCTGGGGAGGTATCCTAAACTTATGCCTGGACTGTTTCCTTCCAAAATTTTCTTTTCCAATTATCAGTAATTTCATGTGTAAGAGTGATTCAAATATAAACAGTAGTTTTTTTTATACATTTATTGATTAATCATATACACAAGTGACACCTTCAGTTTTTCTCTACATAGTGTCCTTCATGCTCTACACACTTTTGCCAATGATTTGGAAACTTGAACATTCAATGTTTGGGAGCGTGTTGTCAACCAGTTGTGCACATGCTCCTCGATGTCTTCATGTTTTCAAATAGTTTCCTTCCAAGCTATTCTTTCATGGGTACAAACAAAAAATAGTCAGTGGGGGGACAAATCTGTACTTTAGGGAGGGTGGTCGAGGGTTTCCCAATGTCCTTCAATGGATCCGTTGTCATATTTGCAGTGTGAGGCTTAGTGTTGTCATGCAGAAGGAGACTCTCTGATGGGCATACGATGTCTTTTGTTTCTGTAGGCGACTTTTGCTGACTTTAACAACTGGCAATAGTAAGCCGCATTCACCGTACATCGATTTTGAAGAAAATCAATGAGTAAAATTCCTCTGTAGTCAAAAAGCACAGTCTCGAGAATTTTTCCAGCTGAGAGATAGGTTTTGGCCTTCACTGGGCAGGCTTCATCCTTTCTTCACCACTTGTGATGTGCCTCAAAAAATCCTCCCCTTCTTGCCGGAATTGTTTCAGAAGACACTTGCAGTTCTGTAACCGATCCTGTTTTTGCTGTTCAGTTAACGACTTAGGAACCCATCAAGCACTAATTTTTCTAAAGCCAAGAAGTTCATTGATAATGGTATGAGCACTCCCAATGCTGATACCGACTTCTGATGCAATATCTTCAACAGTGCACCGGCGATCTCCTTCGGTAAGCTCTTGAACAACATGGAGCTGTCATCTGTGAAACTTGACTTTGGGCATCGAGCATGACCTTCATTTTCTACAATATCTCAGCTGCCCTTAGATTCTCTAGCCCAAGTAAACACTTGGCTCTGGGACAGTATAGCGTCCTCAAGCTGTTCCTTCAAACAAATTAAAATCTGAGAGGATTTAACCCCTTCATTGGTTAAAACTTTAAATTAATGTGTTGCACAACAGACGAAGGAACCTCTTGTTCACTCATGGCTGTGACGCCAGAACAGAGCAAAGCAGCTAACCAAGCTGGTTCCCCCTCCCTAACACACTGACTTTCACCCCCACTCCACCATCCCCTCGGAATTGCTTGCTCAGTACACTGGTTCAATTACCATTTATACGTTTATATTTGAATCACCCTCGTATCATTAGTATCCACCACTTGTGGTGCCATATGTAGTAAGAACAGAGGTTAAGGGAGGTGATGGGTGAAATTTCTATTTTGCACAATCTTAATGCTACATACTTAATTTTTGTACACATATTTGAGGTGTTATGTGGAACTATTTGGCAGAATTTCATTTTGTATGTCAATTAATTTTTGAATTTTCAAAAAATTTCCAAACTTAAATAAAATTCACTGCACACTTTTTCGAAAAAAGGTTTGAAATTTGTTTTAAAAACCGGGAACTCATTTAGAAAAACTTGATGCATGTTTTTGTAATATCTTAACTGTAAGGGAAATTAAAAAAAAAATTTTCAGCCCTTTAACACCTAATTTGTGTATGTAATTTTTTTTTGAATGAATAAAAGTGTAGCAAAAATTAAAGTGAGGAAAAATAAGTTTAAAAGTTTGCATTCAGTTAATCAAAAATAATGACTTACAGACCTTCCTAGAAGTGTCCAGCTTAGATGTGTAAGTTGTACTTTTTTCATTAAAAGTACTGCAAATCAGTTCTAATTTATGGCATAAGACAAGCCTTTCAGTGCCAAGTCCTATATACAAACACTTTTAATTGCAGTCATTACACAGCAGGTCATTCACCAATGATAACAGTAAACTGGTGTCCACCACTCTTCATTATTTACAACAGGTATATGCTCACAATTATTCTCGAGTTGTTTCTGATCTAAATTTTTCTTTTGTACACCACATTCTTGCTCATCTAACCTTTCATCACTGGTATTATTTACATTATTTACACTTGTTTCTGGCTCTTGTGTATGAAACAACATATAATTGGATGTTATATGACATCTATCGGCAGAGCTGCTGTTACTATGTTATACTGATCATGGTGGCTCAGTGATGAATTGGAAACTAACCTTCACAGAAAAAATCCCACAAAAATTGGAAAGGAAAGTGGATTTTATACTTCATGCAGCGATTTCATTACCTGCCATGCCCCCTCAAGGACATTTCACTGCATCACTTTAAATATGATGTAATTAGAGCAACTTCCAGGCACTGTAGTGCTTTAAAACTTTGCATATATGCACTTCAAACCACCTAGTATTTTCTGGTACAAAAAAATTTTTTTTTGTCACATTTTCACCCGTTTCCCCCCTTAAGCACTGTTGTTGTTGTTGTTGTTGTTGTTGTTGTTATTATTATTATTATTATTATTATTATTATTATTATTATTATTATTATTATTATTATTATTTGTTAGCAAACCTGTGCTTTTCTCATGAGAACTTGGCGTGGAAATACAAGCAATATCAGCATGGTTGATAAGGATGCATTAGGTGGTATAGTAAAAAAGGGTAAACTGTTAGCTGAACTTTGTATGAATTATTCTGTTTCTAACTACAAGGAGAGGAATGGCATAAAGGACACACACAGGGAAGTGATTTCTTATCCAATACAAATTGCAAATTTTAAAGTTCTACTTAACTTGCACACTCTGGGACATGAGTAAAAGACTTCTCAGTTTTGGAAATCATGTTTTATTTTGGATCAAACATAAAAAAGTGAACATAATGTTTAAAGTTTCCATTAAATTCAGCTTTCTTTAACTACAGAGTGAGCCAAAAGACTCCGAACTGCCTGCATGGTGTTTTTCCTGTCCATATCCTCGGTGCTCATTGCCATCTGCTGCTATCATAGAAAGGCACGGATGAAACCATACAACATTTTTAAAACTACTTTTAAAGGCTTTACTTACCAACTTTATGAAAGGAAATGCTGATACTGGCCACCGTCATTGTCCATACATTTTTGGCACTTCTTTAGGAAACTATCCATCATGGAATTTTTGGGTGGAGTTTTCCAAAGGAAGACCGTTGTCGTCTAATGTTACTTTGGTAAGAACTAAATGTCATCTTTCAGATTTCTTAGCCTGAAAATTACTGTAAAGTTCATGGATTGTTGTACGGCCTGGAACTTTTACACCTGGAAATCTTTCTGCAAATTGTACTTTCACTTGGCACGCTGACCGAGTTAACACATACAAATCATAAATAAATACATGCTGTGCAGTAGAAAACATATACTGAGCCATAATATACTTTGTGACTAAGTACAGGACAAAATAATAAATAACTCGTAATAACGGAACTACATCACATCACTGTCAACTCAAATCTGCACTGCACAGCAAAACCACAACAGCATGACTTTGTTTATAGCAGCAGTGCGTTATCGTGTTTTTATCATATTTCCACATGCCCAGTGAAAAAACACCATGCAGCCGGTAATATTGTTCATAAAATACCCCTCTGGGGTAACTTAAAACATAAAGGTACAAGACAAACCCACACACCCTGGAAGAATTAAAACAAAATGTCTGCCAGGAAATTTCTCAACGTGAACTATGGTAAGTGATGGATAGTTTCCTAAAGAAGTGCCAAAAATGTATGGACAATGGTGGCCAGTTTCAGCATCTCCTATCGTAAAGTTGGTAAGTAAAGCCTTTAAAAATAGTTTTAAAAATGTATGGTTTCATTTGCGACTTTCTATGATAGCAGCAGATGACAATAAGCGCCGAGGATGCAGACAGGAAAAACACCACGCAGCCGGTTCAGAGTCTTTTGGCTCACTCTGTACAATGGACACTTTAGTTGCTCAGCAACAGTTTATTACCTGAACATGTTTCATAAGTGATGTTGCCTACACCATCAGCAGATTTCAAATGTCAGACTTGTTTCTGATATCTTCTCTGTATTCACTGGATCCCTCTGTCAGTCAGTTGATGGAGTTGTATAGCAGGTTGTCTTCAATAGGAATACTCCTGTTTGTAGTTTCCAAGCACATGGTTAAAAGAAGCATACTTCTTATAGGTTACCTCATTGTCTGTCTTGACAACCTGCTATATACTATACAAGTTCACCAAAGACCAACATAGGGATCAGTGAATCCACATAAGATATCAGCAACAAATCTGACAGTCAAAATCTGCTGATGTAGGCAACATTGCCTACAAAACATATTTCAGTAACAAATTGTTAGTGAAGCAATTGCAGTGTCCATTTGACTCACATTATAATTTAGTATTATCTTTGCGCTTCATTGTGTACCATTTCTAGTTTTTGGTTCAGCTTTCTTTGTTTAAGAACTGAAAAACTTGTGCAAAGTAATAAGACTGCAAATGTACTATGCAGCAGCAGTTAACACATTCAAATGATTAAGTTAAATGCAAAAATTTAATAAATTGGAATAAGAAAAGTTTGAGTCGGAGCAGTATATTTGATGTGTCATGAACCAAACATAGCTGAAACAAATGAAAACCCCATTTATGGGCATTCTTACATATACTGATCTTGGTTTGAACAGCTTGCCTATTCACTTGTATTTGCTCATTCATTTTTGTATCTAAAAAGAAACAATGAGGGATGCTACAGTAACAGTGCACTAACATTTAATCTTATATGTGTGGGAGTTACAAACTTCTTTAAAAGCTATAACTAAAAATACAGTATAAAAACAGAATGATTTGCTGACATTTAAAATAAACTTTCCATTTCAGTTTATTAGTTTGTAGGGATTCTGCCACGTCATGAGGTGTTAGCTTTTATGCAGTTCGCTGCACACTACTGACTTCTTTGGTGTTTCAGTTTTACTGTGTGAACTGACCAATTAAATATGTAACCATTGTATAGCATATATGCTTTCCACAGCAGATCAGCAATTCCTGTACTGCATCTAACTTCAAAATTTGCTGAGGGGTACTGACAACTTCCCTTACAACTTGCAACAGGACCAGAGTTCTGTTTATGAATAAGCTGCAACTCCCAACCAGTAAATGATAGAGATTAGAGTCGTTCTGTTTCGTTTGCTTGTTGTTTTGCTTCTTATGAAATATTTTCCTCTCATTGTACTGTCTTATGCTTCCAAAACACGCACTGAATTGACTTTCTTGTTGATGATAAGACCTGGAAAGTGTGCAATGTGTGAATTTACAAAACAATAGAGTACTGCAAAAAACTGAATAAAATGTGTTTGTAGGGAATATTAGGTAATAAGGGTTTTCCTTGTGCAAATTGCTTGTAACAATTCATAACTGTTTACTCCTCCTCCCCTCCAAAAAATTCAGATTTATGTCCACACTCAAGAAGCAGAACAATAACAAAAGAAACTTAACTATGGACCAGAATGTGTTTCATGGTGTTTGCTGTCCTGCTTAGTGATTTTCTATACACAGGATTTGGGAAGGCTGTCAATAAATGTTATATGCTATAGTAAAAATGGATAACAAGAGAAGAGTGTTAGCATCGGACTTCCCTCGGTTCATTTTTGTCTACCAATCTGTATTTGGTAGTTCTACACCTTGTAGGACTTGCACAATATAATTATCGCATTTTTTGTGGACTCCTGTGGTTTGTTCAGATCAAAGATAACACTGTCTCACCTCCACAGCACTTCATTTGCCCCTGAGCACTTGCAGTAATTTTATTCTGTTTATGTCAACTCACTTGCTGCATATCAAAGCATTCAACTACCATAACTCCAAATAGTACTGGGTTTGATAGTTTTCTCCTTTCAGAGCATGTCTAAATTGATTCTCCTTCTGGAAGACAGTTGTCATGTAGCTTCAGATCCCTTTGAAGTTTCACTGTAGCTTTAGATCCCCTTTCCAACTCCACCATGATCTGTTGGGGCCACAATAATATTTTCAGTCTGATCCTCCTTGTCAGCATATATTGATGATAATTGTCATTCATTATGCTGACAATAAATTTAAACAAGAAAGCCTGTTTCTTATAGCAGTTAAGATCATATTTTAGAGAGCTAACTTAAAATTAAACAATTGTAGCTTTTACTATAGTATTTTCCACTATTACTCAAGAAGCTTTGTCCTAGTTTTTCAAGAATTTGAGGACAATCTATACAAGAACTTTTTTGGGTTCCCATATAAATAAGAGGCTCCAGACAGGTCCTATCTTACCATTGTTAAAAATTTATACTTGTAATCCCCCCTCCCAAAGATTGCTGCATAATGATGAAAATGAGTTGGGATTACAGTGTTGAAAATGTGTTGTATAATGAATTTTTTATTACTTTAACTCAAGAATTATTTAAAATGTTATTTTCCCTAATTGTATATATATAAAACTTGTGAGCTTTTTCCGTGACAAATAGATGCTGAGACAAAGAACAAATGTTAGGAAGAAATACAATATATGGAAAACAAGCTTCAAAGTAGTTAATGGATTTTGGCAGCATATGATGAATTCTCAGCATCTTACTCATTTTCATCTTTCACTTTTCTTTTCCTGTCCTCTTATAGGTTTTTCTGAAGCTCTTAGTCTTTTCTTGTCTATATTAACTTGCAATTTTGTTGAAAATAATAGTCATTGCTCACAGTTACTGGGCACACCTTTCCTAAACAATTAAAGATGTAATTTGTCAGGAACACGTGGTTGTTTATTATATTTTACTGGAAAAGAGACATTTTGTAAAGTATGAATAATAACCCAAACTTTTAATCACTTTAAGGTTTTCATTTATTCAGTCTCAAACTATCCATATAGGCTGTATTCCTTACTCTGCTATGGTAATTATCAACGTTCTGCATATAATAGCTTCTTATTGGCTGTTAAAACAGCTTCCATGCAATGGTTGCATTTTGAAATGGGTCAGCATGCAGTTTGTATACTTATTGCTCCTATAGCTAATGCTAAATAGTTTCTGAAATTTAAAAATATTTTATAAATAATATTTAAATGAAAGAGTAATTTTAAGCAGCCTGCATGCTCAATGAATTAGCATAATTGAAGTGCCCATGAAAATGAAGGAATATTTATAATATTCAAACAAAGAAATTATTGCCAGTTTTATCTTGAAAGTTATATGAAAGAAAGTATTTATTTTTAGTAAGTGAAATTTCTCTTCCATCGCAGATATTGTTTTGCCATTGTATCACAGCTGTTGGAAAGAAATACCTACAATAATTGCATAGTGGCAGTATTTTAAATAGTGTATATTATGGATATGGCATATCATCGTGTAAGACTGCTAGAATAGTGACTTGAAAAATTGGCCATTACATGTTAAAGAGGTAATTAGTCGTGCTGCCTTCTTTGGGCAAATTATGCATGTCTTCTTCGTTGACTGAAATATGCAATTTGTGAAAGATTTTGGCCAGTATGCTTTATGGCAATTTTAACTTCTGAAATTAGAGGTTAAACACTTATCCTTTTTCTTGGTTTGTAAAAGTGTGCATTTTGCATTACTCAAGATTATGTACAATAATTAGCATGTAACTTGAATTTCATATATATATATTATATATATTTGTATATATTTGTTTATCCATATAAGCAAACAAAAGCATTTAATGTTAGAATTGTTGTTATTATAATGTTTACTATCAGCATAATTTGGGCACAAGGGTGCTCGATTTCTTTGCTAAAGATGTACAAGTACTCATCAGAGTTGTTTTGTTTGCATTAAGAATAACTAAATTTAGTCATAGAGCTTAAACAGCAAGAGAGACCATTGAACTTCATCGTTTATTTGTTTGAGAAATAAGATCAAAATAAGTTTCAGCATTTCTGTTCTGCAGTTGTATTTATTCATACCATAAAAGTTCTTAAGTAGGCCAAATAGTAAATATTTTATTGGCAAAGTCCTTTGTTGTAGCCCTTAAAGCAATGTATCAATGAAAATGTTAAAATCCACAATTTGCAATCCTTGTTTCAAATTTTGACCATATCATCAATTTAATATATTATCTTGTATATGAAATGGGTGTTAATTAAAAGGTAATTTATTACTATTATTATTATTATTATTATTATTATTATTATTATTATTATTATTATTATTTCATTTAGTTTTGTTTAGAATTAAGTGTGAATGTTTGTTATGATGCAACAAAATATATATACCATATCATTGCTGTTATATCTCTATGTGAATTGACAATTCTTTTTCTAATTCATATAGGTTAGCAATGATAACACTTAGAGGCCTATATAGAAAGTTTTTGTTGCATTGCAGTCTGTTAGCATATAAATGGCATTGTCATTAATTAATTTATTTCAGAGTTATAATCACTAGAAGGAGCAAATATTCAGAAATCAACATTTTTCTCTTGGATTATGTGTGTTATAAATTCCAAACACCAAATTTCAGTGTGCTCCTTCCTGAAATATTTTCATTTATAAAATGTAATTCCTTTAATGTACTTCTCAAGGGACTATAGCTAAATTAAAATTAAATGAACTTTAATAAGTGGAACAGCATAATATGAAGCAGGGTAAATAATTTTAAGACCATATCATAGAAGTAAATTTGTTGTTCAGCAGTTGCAATGAAAACAGTAGTGCGAGCTCATTTTGTCATACTTGTGGATAATTTATAATTTTTCATTTCTAGAAAAAGATTTTTGCCTTGTACCAAGCACTTAAAAAAATATGAAAGCATACAAACAGCAGAAAATTGACAGGTAAACTTTAGAGTATTTTATTTGTTTGATATAAAGAAGTTAAGTGCAAATTCCCATCATTAATGGGTGTGGAGCTTAACCCTTTGCTGCGCATAGAGTATTAGCTAGTTGTTCTCCAAGCAAAGTTGTGTCCATTTAAATTCTGAGCTGCTACTACAGATGTTAAACTAAAAGTGACCTATATACACGCATAATTATATCTTTTAGTAGCTAAATTAAATTGATTAATTAATAACTCATTTAAAATTGGTTTGAAGTAAATAAGTTTAAATATTATTTCAATAATTTATAACGGCAAACATCAACCCCTTTGTAGACAAACAACACTTATATACATGCGCCCCTTTGCAATGCATCTTTATAGCTCCGCAATATTAATGGCAATGGAATTCATTACTTTAGGATATTAAAAACCGGAATAAAATCTGCTATACTTAAGTAAAATAAATACAATGATATCTGCAAAATTATAATGGTACTCGCCCTTAAAATGTTTACATGCCTACCATTATTGCAGCGAAGATATTGGAGCATGTCCATAAAATGTTAGCTAGAATATTCTCTTGCACCATAAAAATGTATATATACACTTAAGATTATTAATGGTTTCGTATGTACAACCTTGTATTAGTTTTGAATTTCCACCCCCTTTGCCTGATGATAATTGAGGAAGCACCCAATTCTACACAATGCAATGTCACACTGTTTGCACTTGTATTGTGACTGTATCCCACGGCCTGATTGTGTTTTCCTTTTCACACTGGTCACACGATTTCACCTGGCCTTGAATTTTTACGAGGGTGTGAAGAGAACTTGGTGCAGAAGTAGCAGAAGGTAGGCTACGCTGAAATCCCACTCACTTACGTGATGTGGAGGCTGCGATTAACTGTTGCACTAAATTTTGCCTGTATTAAAGAAGCCTATTGCCATGAGCTGTAGAAGTAGGTCTGTTCGAAATGTCGTATATAATAAAACTATTACCGATAGCAACATTCACTACGAAATGGAACAGCTATTTCCACCATTTTTTTGAGGATCGGTCGACACCGTAATACTCCCTCCTTTGGTCTGCCAGATCAATCCCTGCCATATCACGAGTATAGTTTATTACTGCATTAGGACAAGATATCTTTATTTGTGCTTTTCCCTTGCCACTCTTCCTTTCTACTTCCCCATCAGTTCTGGGATCTGAGTTTGTAGATAATAAAAGAATGTCCCTGTTATCATGCCAAACAACCGCAGTTACACCTTCATGTTGCAGTTTGCAAGATTTGCCCCTTTTCAATTTCAGTTGTTTTGGCTTTGAAAATTGTTTTGGCCAGTCTTTCCTTCCAGCACGAGCTGTACCACACACATACATTTTCTTGTTCAAAAGTAATTTCATTAGCTGCGTGGAAGTAAAAAAATTATCAAAATATACACGATGCCAAAACCCCATATGTTTTTCACACATGTCTAAAACAACCTGTTCCCCAAATAGAAGATCGCTGTTTCTCACCTCTTTTTGCCTCAGATAGATTTTTACATTCCAATAAATACCCACTTTTACTATCTGCAATACCCCATGCCTTTATCCCCCATTTTGTTGGTTTAGCAGGCATATATTGTTTTAGAAAGAAGCATCCTTTGAAGCCTATCATCGCTTCGTCAACAGAAAATTCACGATTTGGTTTGTAGACACTTGCAAACTTTTTGATTATGTTTAAAGCAGGTCGTACTTTATACAGATAATCGTAAGAATCTGCCCCTAATCATGGCCTTGCAGATTCGTCATTCAGGTAAAGGTACTGCGATATGTTTTGAAATCGGAGCAATGTCATTGCTTGTCTTACAATTGGACAAACGCAAAAACCCCCCAGAAAGTAACCTCTGGTTTCAGGTAAATCCACCATCCCCATATATATCAAAATACCTAAATAGCCTGTATCTCCCTTGAATTTGTAACTTCCCATTTTGGATCTGCCTTTTTAGCTTGAATCTGAGCTGCATTATCTGTTGGTTTCCTCCGCGATTTTTCTGCAAAAATTGGAATCTATAAAAAGTTCAAGATAATCTATTTCTGGACTTCCTGTAGGAATAGAATGATTTGCACCTGTAGGGGATGAAAATGTTTCTAACTTATTGAAAGTCAAATTGGAGGTCCACTGTGCTGGTACTGCTTTAGTTTTAATTTGTTTTTCACTAGCTTTAGCCCCCTGTTCTGCTACCTGTATCTCAGCACTCTCACTGTCACTTTGTCCCTTATCACTGTCTTCCACTAATTCACCAAACCAAGATTCGTCGGAGCTACTTTCGCGATCTAATTCCTCGTAAACTGCTGCAAGTATTTCCTCATTTGTTACCAATACCTTTTCACTACAATGTTTGTAGTAACTTTATTGCTTACGTAATATGTTTTTACGTAAATTATTAGAACTTGAAGATCTTATGTTGTGCTGCTTTTGTTTTGTTTGGTTACATAATTTTTAACTGCCCCACGTATGGGAGCCAATTTGAGGTAACATTGTTATTTATATTTGACATTATTGTAGCCCCACGTTGTGGTAGCCAATTTGTAACGGTATTACTTACAAATGTTTGTTTACATCACGTGTGTTGAAGCCATCTTGTGACGTCATTCATTTGTTCGGTTTGTAGCTCCATCTAGTGTTAGCAATTTGTGGTACCTAGTATCAGTGTTTGAAAGAATTTTAAGTTTTGTTTATTGTCCTCTGGCTAGCTATTATCTTATCTTGGGTCGAACATGTGTCTTGATCAGGGTTGTGTAAACGGAAAGGAATCTTTTATCCAAAAAGAACACTGATGAAGAAATTTGTTTTATAATTTTTATTGTCGAACACGTTCACTATCACTTTTACATATTGATCTAGATACTCGCCAAACTGAAACTGTTATAATAACTTCTTACTGATCACTTTTAATCAACGTACTTCAACCTTTTGTATAATTAACTTTACCATATTTTAGATCTTTCATAATTCTGCTGCGCGTAACTTGTGAATCTATCTCCGATGTATGACGAACTAATACTTTCGACGAACTGACTGAAGACGACGTGTAGTGTACACAGATTTTTGATGAACTGAACTAAATACGATGTGTAATGTATGAATGCTTTCAGCGAACTGAAGGACTGACTGACTTTACCTCCAACTTACCCTATTTATACGCCTTCATCCAGATACGCCTAAAGATTATAACTGAGCTGCAATTGGCTAATAAAACGCGCCAACATTAGCGTTACTTTAATATCCAATTAAAATTATGAATACATATGCTTTAGGGAGGAAACATTCCAGAAGTTTCTACCGAAAACGCGCCAACATTACGTAACTTCCTCGTTTCCAATAATGATAAACAGCTCACCCCCCTCTCTGCATTATTGCACGCTATTATTGACAGTTTCAGTAAGGCCGTATAAACTTATTTCCCAATAATAATTACAATTAATAAACATCTGAAATCAATGTCACATAAAAATACATATTCATATTACAATCATTATTTGCATTTAAGTAATTTGTGATACAAATTACCGCATCATGTTTTCTAGACCGTGATGTACTTGGAACAGCCTCCATGGTACTGATATGGCTATAAATGTGACAGGAAACTGCTTACTTACACAAATGCACCCGGCTGTAAACAGTGCTATTTATGGTTTGCTATTACATTCTGGCTTGCGAAATCGCTGGAACAATGCAGCAGGAGTATGTTTACATCGATACAGCTCCTAAAAGCTGAGGTCAGCTTAAGCAGAACCTATATGAAATGATAAACACATTTACTACATTCTACTATGCTATGCACAGCAGGGCATTTATCATTTCACTATGCTTTACTACGCTATGCGTCGCAAAGGGTTAAGGCTGAAATAAGAAGCAGATTTCCAAATTGTTAGAAATTTGAATGTAAACATTTGTCTTCTAATATATATTGTCTTTCAGCATATTTTTAAAATTTGTGTGGATCATTTATTCATTTCCAGTCTGATAAAAAACAAGATTTGAAAGCATAAAAGAGTAAAATAATGCAGAATTATATGTGAAATGTTCAGGGACCAGGTATAGTGTATTCAGCATGGCATAGTTTTATTAGCAAAAATATACAATGCAGTTTTACTCTTTTTAGTACGTAATACCTGAAGCACTTCTGATATACTGCAAACACTCGAAAATGTAAGAAAAAAGATTTTTAGAAAAATTAGATTTAAGATTGAGATGGAATTGAGATACATTAATGGCTGCATGGGGATGTTAATATTATCCCATGTTGAAAAAACCAAAATCTGTCACACAAAAATGAAACATATAACCAAAGAAACTAAATCTTGTGTTGTTTTTTTTTTTCATGAATTTCAGTTTCAGTGATCCATTGCTTTAGGATGTTTCTAGATATTAACATGCCTTGATTCATGCGCACAAAGGCATTTCTCATGCACGAGCCTGTGATTTGCTGGTACCATTGTAAACATATAATGTAAATAAAACTTAATAACCTGATGTGGAAAAATTTTTACTCCATTCTTAATGCTTTGAGGTCAGTGGTCTCTCTCTTGTATGCTCTCTGAATTCAGTAAGGAGAATATGTGAAATTATTTATTATTTTAAGATTATTACAGCTGGAGATTTTGATATGGTTACTCAATAACATTTCCTCCATTCACAAATAGCTGCTCTCTTTTGTTTCCAATCTAAAGTTTATTAGAACCAAGAATTATATAGAATATTTACATAAGTTAATATTTTCTTAGACATCTCAACACTAATACATCCACAAACATGAATGTTTATTGGAGTAGGATATGCTGTTGTAATGGGCCATTTAATTTTTGTTTTTACTAGGTTCATATCATCTCAAGATTTAAATGTGAAAATACAATGTGTTAGTCACATAACTTTCTCTACCCATACCTATATAATTTACTTTCATATCTACTCTGTAAATTATTATTTAGATAAAATGCTATGTTACATTCACATGACTTTCTCTACCCACTGTTCTACAAACTTCTTACAAAAGCTTGCTCCTCTACCTGGTTCACATCAATCCAGATAAACATTTCAAGAGATGGCTTTATTACATATTTTTTTGAGGGTACAAGGGGAATGCAGTAGGCTAATCTTTTAAAAAATCTGACACTGCATGATGACTTTGAGATTCCATTCTCTTTGCATGACCAGAAGAAGAAGAAGGAAAAAGAAATGAATAGCAACTTTCCACATGAAAAAAGTAAAGTAGCCTAACAATTCAAACTAATAGTAAAGAATATCTCTGAAATGGTTAATGCCATAGAGAATTTTGACATAAACTGTGTGTTTTAACAAGATCTACATTTTTTGTATTTTAAGCATTTTATTGTGTTTATTAAAAAACAATCCCTGCCCAGAGATCCGAAGGACTATTACTCTGGAGTGTTTTGTTTTGGGAAAGATTTCTTTCATGAGCAGTTTTCAACTGTTTCTTAGGAACACTTGGAAGATCATTATATTGATCATCAACTTTTCCTCCTTCGGCCGGTGGAGGATAACTTTGTGCTGTTGCAGGTCAGCACACATGAATAAAATGAATAGAAAATAAGAATAGGAAATGATTTCTTAGGCCTAGAATACTCTAATACTGTAAGGGTCAAAGAAAACAAGGGGCCAGTCAAGGGAGACTGATAGGGAAGTGAAAAGAGGGAATCTGGCAAGGAAGAAGAAGAATACCAGATTTGGTCATTGAACTCATCAGGGTCACCAGTTCCATGTAATGAGTAGCCTCTCCCTTTAGTTCAACATGCATAAGCATGCAAACTAACAGCTGTACCACGGGAAGGTGAGGGATGGGACCTTAGGTAATTGTCCATATTGGTTCCTTTAAGCCTCTATTGTAGAGGAATTAAAGACTCTCCCTCTGTTAGATAACAGTTACCTTTTTGTAGCCTTTTCATTTGAATAAACATCTTTACAAAATTGGAATAGTAACATCTCCAAATTGTTTTATTGTCCTCCAAGGAAGAAGAAATTGACATGGAACATCTCAAAAATCGTGACTCTCTTGTGGCTTTTAAAAATTAACCTCAAAATATTGGGAAGCAAGAAGGAGAATGATTTAATTATTAACTCCTGAGCATTAGACACACACACACGCACACGCACACCTTTTTTGTTTAATAAACTTTGCCCATCTTGTATGGTTTATGTTATAAAAGTTCATTCAGAATGAAGAGGACTTCACAGACTATTCCCAAAAAATTCAAGATATACATTTTATTTGTGATGCAAATATCTTAAACATTGGTATTTTAATCAAAATTGTTAAGTCATGTTTGAGAAAATAAAAAATGAAATAAAAAAAATTTCAATGTAAATGGATAGTTTGGGGTGGGTAGATTTTCTTGAAAATCTTCATGTTGCATCCATTAAAGATACTATACTTCAGTACCAAGTTTGGTATTTTTGGACTTTTTGTTTTTGAGTTACGCTATCCACAGACATATATACACATACACTATGTGATCAAAAGTATCCAGACACCTGGCTGAAAATGACGTACAAGTTTGTGGCACCCTCCATCAGTAATGCTGGAAGTCAATATGGTGTTGGCCCACCCTTAGCCTTGATGACAGCATTCACTCTCGCAGGCATACTTTCAGTCAGGTGCTGGAAGGTTTCTTGGGGAATGGCAGGCCATTCTTCATGGAGTGCGTAATTTAGGAGAGGTATCGATGTAGGTTGGTGAGGCCTGACACGAAGTCAGCATTCTAAAACATCCCAAAGGTGTTCTATAGGATTCAAGTCAGGACTCTATGCAGGCCAGTCCATTACAGGGATGTTATTGTCGTGTAACCACTCCACCACAGCCCGTGCAGTATGAACAGGTGTTCGATCATGTTGAAAGATGCAATCGCCATCCCCGAATTGCTCTTCAACAGTTGGAAGCAAGAAGGTGCTTAAAATATCAATGTAAGTCTTCAATGTGATCGTGCCACGCAAAACAACAAGGGGTGCAAGCCCCCTCCAGGAAAAGCACGACCACACCATAACACCACCACCATGCCATCTTCATTTGGCATGTGCTTCAAATTTATAAGAAGCCTTGCGTTTTATTATTTATATCGAAACTTCAAGTCATATGCCAAAAGAAATACAGAAGTAAAATAAAAGAATTAAGCATACTAAAAAGATTCAATGCACTCTTTCGCTTTTTTGGAAGTGTATGAATGGATAATCTAAACTTGAAGCACAGTGCATTTTAATTCCAAGCTAACTTACATGATGCATGAACTAATTTGCCACCTAGAAGGTTTCCTTATTTTAATTGGCCTTCAGCATCAGTTTGAGCTCTTTTTAGGAATTTTAACAGCATCATTTGCTTGATAGAAGCTATAGTATCTGCTGTCAAGCAGCTAGTATAATTTTTAATATAAGTTGTAATATTTTTGGAATAAGGCTTCTGTCCAAAATATCTTCTGGTTTTTATAGTTGCCAGCGTTTTTTTACTTTCTCTACTACGTATAGTAAGTAGCGGAAGTATTGCATTCCACCCAAAAATTTGATACCGAGATTTCACCGGAAATACATGTTTTGAGACCTCCTGAATCCAAAAAAAGCATTTTTGGAAACATGTCCGTGTGTGTGTGTGTGTGTGTGTGTGTGTGTGTGTGCGCGCGTGCGTGCATGTGTGTGTGAACAGCATAACTCCAAAACGAACAGTTGGATAAACACCAAACTTGGTATTTAGGTTCAGTATCTTCCAGAGATGCGACACGAAGGTTTTTAAGAAAATCCCCCCACCCCAGACTACCCTTTACATGGAACATTTTTGAAAATTTTAATTTTCTCAAAAATGGTTCTAACGATTTTGATTAAAATATCATATGTTTACGATAATGTCATGAGAAATGAAATGTATATCTCGAATTTTCTGGGAATGTCTCCAAAAGTATTCTTCATTGTGAACGACTTTTGCATAACTGGTAAATCATAAGAGATAGACAAAATTTTACTACACAAAAAATGTAGATCGCGTTAAAATACACAACTTATGTCATAAACATTTCTTTTGTTGAGTGAACCGTTTTCGAGATATTGCTTGTCATTTCCTTAAATTTTCCAATACTTATACTTTTTCTCAAATTCGTTATTCATTTTTTTATGTCCTGGACATGCAAAGAGAATGGAATGCGCCACATAGCAACCAGCGTTAAAATATTTGACTATCACTTAAAAGCTACCATATACCCCTTGCATCTACAAGAAAATTACCAATAAGATTGACATCTCGATATCTCGATTAACATGAAGCATATGGAGAATAGGCCTTTGTAAAAATAGATTGTACAAGAGTAGAGAAAGTCATGTGAGTGTAACACATCAGATTTTCTTTCTTTCTTTCTGAGTAAGGGACCCCTTGATATTACATAAAGGTCTTATTTAAGTAATTTTATTAATATTTTTAGCAAGGGTCCTAAGTATGTACATCTCTCTTTACATATACATTCAATATTAATATTAGGTTGCAACTTCACTTTCATTCTACCTATATTTCAGCCATTCATATCACCAGATCATGCAGTCTGCCTATTACAAAGCCAGAAATGTTCATTTTCTCAATCCTAATTTCTGTTGTTTTATGCTCATTAAAATGTGTAGATAATCACCTTTCCATAGTGCAATCGTCAGTTCTGCAATCTTATAAAATTATGTTCACTCACACTATCATGTTTAAGATTAATTAAAAATACTTCTGTGAATCTACAACAACACTTACAATCAGTAGCATGCATGATCAATGATAGGCTGCAGAGGCTGAGTGAATGCCATTATGATGACATATTAATGATCACAGTAATGTATGAACCTTTAAAATAATAGATATGCATCTAATTTAAACTAATTTTAAACTTTCCTCTAGAACAGCTCTATTCTCCATCTTTCTTGGCGTAAACACATCAATGATATATGATAAGAATTCTGGATGTGTAGAAAACATTTTTAGACTCAATTTTCAATGGGTAATGCAGAGTCATTTGTTCATTACAGAATTTACTAGAATGTTCTAATTAATTTTAGAATACTTATACTCCTACTATTAGAGGATGTGGTAGCTGAAATAGTTAATATCAAAGAAAGTAGTTTAACAACTTCAGATAAAGTCTTGTTCAGATCATTATTTTATGAGACACTGGAACATTTACTTAGAAGGAAGCCATTTATCCTCACTTGTAAAAATAAACATAGTGCTGCTTTCATGGTAGAGTTTATTAAAAGGTCAAGCTTGGCTTCAGGAAATATTTTGACTGACTGTTGTCAAAATGTACCCCTATTCATGAGCTCAGAAAATTCTAAGTAGGTGAAATCTTTAAAGTGCAATATAAGGCTCACCATTAGACTGCCCAATACTTTATAGAATAGATAGTCTTTTCAATTTGATCACAGACATGTATACTAAACTTAAACTGGATTTGTCACTTGTCAAATATTGACTTAAATTGTCTTGATTTTTGTAGCCTTTTGTTTACGTTATATTCATATCTTAAGATCTTTCAGGCTTTTGAACAATTCTCAAAATCTTTGTGCAAAGGTTGATATCTGCCATTTCATTTTGCAGAACGTTAAGCAATACATTAGTGAACAAGATCTATTGTTATCAAACTAACAAAAAAATAGATAAACTTCACATTCAGCTTGGTGGATTAAATTAATATTCCAACCTTAATGTTCTACATTGTTTAGAGCAAGAGGTTATTGTTTATAATGCTAAATAGCAATAATTACATTGCTTGAGTGATGTTCCCATCTATGCTTGAAGCCACATTCTATAAACAGTTCATTTCTTTTGCTAGAGCAACTAAAATGGCTTTTAAACCCTGTAAGATTTTCAACAAAAATTATAACTTGTGTTATTACTGTATGCGAATGAAGGAACAGTAAATTCAGTCTATTTACACAACAGTGAATGAATATTACATGCGAAAAATATTTAATTATTTTGTATATTAAAATATGTAATAAAATAATACATTGTTTTATGTCAATGTTTAATATAGAAACGGAGAAATATGCACCTTAATAATAGCTACAAAATAATGACACTTCAGCTCAAGAATGGTTGAGTTTAAGTGCTCTTATTTACCAACCACTGTGAGAACTGGAGGATTAGATACTATTGGCAAGTGCCTAACAAGCCGTAACAGAGGTGTACTTGCACATAAGGCTGGTACAGTGAGCAGCCTTCATGTTCAAACATGCCCACATGAAATCATTAGGGAAGTGAAACAAAAACTGTTATATGTCATATAGCAGCCTTCATGTTCAAACATGCCCACATGAAATCATTAGGGAAGTGAAACAAAAACTGTAATATGTCATATAGCACAGCACTGTGACTAAAAGACTGAGACTACACATTTAAAAATAGATCAGTTATAAATAAACATAGAAGGTAATAAAATAAAGTAGTCTCTTAGGTAGACTCAACTCTACAGGCTAATAGGACACTTTTCCCCTGCTTGTAATCCACTAAACACAAGCCAATAAACCCGATTAATCACATTTGAATGTTCATTCAAATTTTTCAATTTTTTTCAAATAATCCCTCATATTTTATAGTATTCATATAAAAGGTGATTCTTCTATTCATGTTAGGTTACTCACGATAAAGGTTTGAAGGAAAGAGTTCAAATTAAGCAATATGGCCTAGGTTGCTTGCATGATACAGAAAACAAAACATAACTGTTTGCATAACATATGTCAATTTTAGGTACTAAGAAAATATGTATAAAAAAAATACGAATCGCATAAACTTTATAGATGCCACATGACACTTCAGCCTAGGAAAAATTAAAGATGTAACAATGATTGCTCTGAAAACTGCAGAAAAAGTATCAAATTATATATATATTAGTGAACTGTACATTTATGTGCCTTAAGTCTTGATCTTTATGGTTTAGCAGTTATACAAAATTGTACAAAATTAATTCAGAATGAAGAGGACTTCACGCGAAACTCAAGATATACATTTTGTTAGTAATGCAAATATCTTAAACATGGTATTTTAATCAAAATAATTTTGATTTCCATAATAAAGAGCAGCTTGCAATGGGGGATTTTCTTGAGAGTCTTCATTTGGCATGCTTAAACATGTTGGTCTCAAATGAAATTCAGTATTTATCAATTTCTATCTCTCTCTTTATCTCCCTCCATCCCCACACAAAGACCATTTTATAAAAATGCTTTTTGTGTTCAACTTCAGTGGACTTGAAAACTTATGTTTCCTGTGAAATCTTGATATCATATTTTTGGGTGGAATGCAAAACTTCCTCTGCCTACAAAAGTAGGCCATGGAAAGTAAAGATGTAAATGGAACAAGGTGCCATTGATTGCTATTGATATAGATATTACTGTAAAATGAAGTCAGTTTTATATCCAAGAAAAGGACAATGCAAAGCATACTCACATAGCCTTCAGGAGGCCAGAAACTGCCTGAGGAGACAATATAGGATGTAAAGAAGGGATTTTGGCATCACCAAAATCCTTGCAAAGACTTCCCAAGAAAGTAATCTCCCATTTTCCACATGTCGAATGGCTAAAAAAATAAAAAAAATAAAAAATAATAATAATAAAAATGACATGCTTACGATGTGTTATATGTCCTAGAATTGAAACTGACAAAGAAAAAGCTGTGCAGTTTTATTTATGTTTTCAAATTTTAATTGCATTCCTGGGATTTCAGACATCACTTGGTTTACAGATGAAGTATGGTATCAACATACACGTGCACACATATATATGCACATAAGAAAATTTTTGCGCAATACATGAGTCTTTGCATTTTTGAAAAATGAAAGTGAGGTGTGAAGTGTCTTATAGGCAAATTGTAGGCCATATTTCCTTTGTACATATTCACTGAATTTGTCTCAATCAGATGGTGAACGTTGTGATAGATATTTCCAACAAGACAGTACAACATGTCAGACTTCATATGTTAGCAGTAGAGAAATTGAAAGTTTTGTGAACTAAAATTATCTCCAAAACTCTTTGGCCACCTAACAAGATCTCCTGATCTAATATTACCCAACTTTGTTCTCTGGAGGTTATTCAAGGGAAACATACACATAAATCATGTCACACAATCAATGTCCTGAAATAAGCTATACATCAAGAGAATGAAGCCATTACTGAGGGCAGTTTACAAAAAGTATTTGGGAATTTGCAGAGACACATACAAGTATGCTTGGATGTGGAATTTTGAAAATTGGTTTTGGCCAGGTTTTGTTTTACATTTTTCAAAGTATATGCATACAAAATTTCATATCAGAATTTAAGTAACTTAGGATTTTATAGGCTAAAAACTTGAGACTTCTAAGCAAGAGAACCAGCCTGTATTTGAAGAGCCAAAAAGAAATTAAGCTTTTCAACTGCAGGTTGATAGCAGTACATTGTTACCATATCTACTAACTGAGTTTTCCAGCCAGTACCTCAAAACTTAATTATTGGAGATGACAAGAATGCACCACTTCAACAGATGTTCTTGATATATAACAGAAACAGTCTTTAACTCTTTCACATATTCTCTTTATTTAGTTTTCTTATATTTTAATTTAGCCAGGAGCATGAGATGTATTTTATATGTATGGTGAATACAAATGGGTATAAAAGAAGGAAGTACCTTATGCTTTTCACAGACATCTTGCTGTTTAAGCTACTGAAACAGTAATGTGCATTTACAAATACAATTCAGAATATTTCTTGTAACTGTTCATTAAAATGCATTTATGGTGCATCTCATTGTCACAAAGAATGTATACAGCAGAACCATATTTTAATAGATGTTAGACATGTTAAAAAGTCATTGCATGTTTATGACCCTCCTCCTTATATATGTGGTGCATTTGCTGGAGAAGTTGACCATAAAATTACAATTGCAATACCCACCATTTCACTATTAGTAATTAATCTGAGCACTGTCTTCTTTCATGGCAATTTGGTTTGGTTTCTTCTTCCCTCATAATGACATCTGCATACTCTTGTTATCTCCTGTACATTTGCTTTCCTCTGAATGATCTGTGTTGATCATTTTGGCCCAATTTTATACAGGTATTAACTTGTTTGGTTTAAGTTTGCCAATATGTATGACAGCTGTGCTCAATGTTGGCATGACTCCTATTGCCTTTCTGTGAATGCAGATTGAAATAAACAGAATGCGCACTGCACATTGTGCTGTGCATATGTGTCCCCACCCCACATTTACAGAAAACCAATAGGAGTCATTTTAACATTCAACATAGGTTTTAACAAATCTAAATAATAAGATAAGACATAGGTTTTAACAAATCTAAATAATAAGATAAGACATAGGTTTTAACAAATCTAAGTAATAAGATAAGTAATATTACAATGCCATCTCAAATTATGCAGAAAGCATTCAGCATACGGCAAAGTTAGCACAGCCAAGTTAGCACTATGCATTTGCTGGTTGCACAAAGTATATAGCAGTGAAAAAATAATTTTACCATAAACAAAGAGGAAAGTGGCCTAAAATGCTTATAATGGCTTTGCAAAAATAGTTCTGCATTTTTAAAATTTATTCTTTAGACTAGGTGACAAAATGCATTTCCTACCAAAGAGATCTTTCTTGACCAAGGAAGAATACAAAACAGCATATATATAGTGATGCTTATTAATGGTAGAAAAATCTAAATAAGAAACTCTATTGTCTGTGTCACTCATTACTGCTAGGAAGCATTACACCTAGCATTCTTGCTGTATATTCACCCACCCTGTCTTGCTACATGTAGTCATGGTAGAGCCACGCTCCTAACTACTAGGAGGTATAGTATTCCTGTTTTAGACCCAATGTGTCTCACACTTATTAAAAAAAAATGTACATTGTAAATGTGTACAATATCTTCTATAGCGCATCTCACACTTAAAAGACAGTACAGGTTAAATGGGGTGTACTGTTGTCATTGTGCTGTATATGCACTCACAACTTTGCCACCCAACTGCAATCGGTCTAATAATTTAGTGTCATCTTGTGAATGATATATCATCAAATAAAGAAATATCTGCACTGCTATTTAAGGTAATTATAATACATTTAATTTTCACCTGCATTTTATCTCTCATCTTTGTGTTTTTAGTACTTCGAAATGTGATTTTACTTTGGGTTGTTCACTATCTATGGTAATAATATCAGATGAGCACAATAGCTCTGCACTGAAACATGTGGAACTGAATAAAAGTTTAGCAGCATGAGTGTATCACTGTGTTTGCTCAGTTGTGTGCTCTTGTTCTTGCTGCATCAAATGGCATCAATCATTCTGATAAGGGTACTTTAATGCCCTTTCCGATGCAAAATACTTGTATTCTAAGATTATTATAAGCGATGCAAGAGGCATGGTTTTACCATATCCAAGAAAGTGATCTCTTGTGCACCCAACAAAAAAGGTAAGGCCACATCAACACTTATTCCAAAGGGCAAGAAAGGGAAAATCCATGACCGGTCACCCCGGAGATAATTTGGAAGGTGAAGGCCCATGCCTCTGGACCAAATCCTGCAACTCAGAGGGCCACACACTGTAATTAGGAATCTCTGCTACTAGTGTGAACACCATAATCAACCACGATTAGAATCTAGAAAAGTGTCATAAGAGCTGGGGATATAAACTCTTTCCTAAACACATTGCAGAATGTACCACTAACAGCAGAAAGCTCTATGAATGATACCTAGCTGGTGAAAAGTGGATGTTTGTTGTCTTTTTAGATGAGGCATATGTTTATCTAAGTGACTGTAAGAAACCCTGGGCTATATATTACCAACCAAGGGGAGAAAAAGAATTTTAAATTTGTTATAAGGAAACTAACAAAAATTTCTCTAATAGTTTCATGGTAATAGCAAGGTACAGTTACAATGGAAAATTAACCATTCATCATGTTCATAAAAATGTGAAAATCAACTCTGCATATTATCAGACTAATGTCCTGATACCACTTTTCCATACAGAAATCCCTGTTCTCTATGGTGCAGATGTAAATAAAGTCTGGAATGCATCAGGATAAGGCATCAAGCCATATGTCTGCTTCAACCTACAAATTTTTGAAGAACATAGAGAGAAATGGGAATACATTCCACACCTTTCAGCGACATCCATATTAAGTCATCTGATGCATCACTGATGGAGTTTTGTACATTTGAGTTACTGAAAAGAACCCTTGGAAGCAGACGGCCACAAACTTTGGTTGGTCTCTGGAAAGCTACCAGGAGGAATGGACATCCCTGTATTTCATAGCAGTTTGCTCCAGTGGAAGCTGTGCTGCAAATTGATAGCTCAAGCTAAAGGCTACTAGATAGAACATCGCTGCTGATGGTGGCATGGTTTTTCATAAGCTAAGGGGGTGTTAAGTTTGTTACCATAGTTTGCGAATAACCCTCTGTACAGGCATAAAAAGATGTATTATCAAACGGATATAGAGTTATAAAATGATAAAATATTTAATAAATTATTTGATTATGTTTAAGCTTTATCATTTTCCTCTGATAATGGCGCGATTCCTTCCATTTTATCTTCCAGCCTGGCTGGACCAGGTTCTGGTGAATCATTAGATGGTGGTGACTCTGAAGGAGCAGGTGTTGTTGATGACAGTGGCAGCGATGATGGTGAGATGATAATGACAAATTAATGAAATAAATTCTCTGTCGTCTTGGATCTCATCAACTCTCTGCATATCACTTTCAACCTTTTTTATTTTGTCCATGTAGTTCCCCAAATTTTGCACTGTAAAAGTTTGTCCATGCTCCGAGATCAATTGCCTCATTTCTGCCTGTCTAAATGATACGAAGGCGGATCAAAAAGTAACGCACAATAATTTTTTTACAAAAAAGTTTAATAGTTAAAACAACAAAAGAAAATCAAATGTACTTACACCTTTTACCTACTTTTCGACGTAGTCACCAAGTTTCTCAACACATTTCTCCCATCGTGATACCAGTTTCAATATGCCCTGTTTGTAGAAGTCTGTTTCCTTGGAGTATAGGCATCTGTGGATTGCTGATTTCATTTCTGCATCTGTCGCAAAGCCTTGGCCGGCCAGGAATTTCTTCATGAGACCAAACAGATGAAAGTCCAATGGTGCAAGGTCCAGACTGTATGGTGGATGCTGGAGCACCTCCCAACCAAATTTGGTGATTTTCTGACAAACAGCAGCAGCAACATGGGGCGAGCATTATCATGAAGAATTTTGACATCATCAGCATTTATGTTGTGGCATTTGTCATGAAGGGCACGATGCAACTTCACCAAAGTTTTCATATAGGCTGCAGCACTCACAGTGATCCCGTGTTCAACAAAGTCCAACAATACAACACCATGCATATCTCAGAACACCGTCACAAGCACTTTCCTAGCAGATTGAGTCACTTTGAATTTTTTCTTCACTTGGGAACCAGCATGTTTCCACTCCATACTTGCCTGCTTGGTTTTGGGTGTGTAGTGGTATGCCCACTACTCATCACCAGTGACAATTCCTTTCAGAAAAACATGCCCTTATTCGGTGATCCAAGCTTGTCATCATTTCCTGGCCCTTGTGGTGTCTATCAGGTTCTTAGGCTCCCAGCGAGTACTAACTTTACGAAATTTCAACGTGTCATGAACAATATCATACACTGCAACATGAACTGTTGCAATAAGTTTCACAGTTGCACTCGCCAGTCGTTCAAAATTGCCGCCTCAATGCCTATGATATTCTGCAGGGTTGCAGCTGTTACTGGCCTCCCAGAGCGTGGCGAATCACTAAGGTTCACATGGCCCTCTAGGAAGAATGTACACCACCTGGAGAGATTGCTACGGTCCATACAATCATCCCCATACATGCCATGCATTTCCCTGTGAATATCACTTGGTTTGTGCCCTTTGGCCCACAAATATCGAACCATACCTCTCTGCTCTTCACATGTGGATGACAGTAACATGCGCGCCATCTTTTTTGCGTAGTTCATGCTTCTCTCATTAGAGCTGCTCATGAAACAAAAAATACCCTCTGTAGTGAAAACTTAAAACTATATCTGTGTGAAATTGCAACATTCCAGCTGCAATACCAAGGCAGAAAAAAATTATTGTGCGTTACTTTTTGATCTGCCCTCGTACGTTGTTTATTGTATATGGTTTTTCATTTGTGACCATACCATTTCAATGGAATTTAGTTCACAATGGCAAGCCAAGAATTTGCCCTGCTGTCTTTACCATTTCACTTACAGTACATTTATAGTATCTCTCTTTATGTGGAGACACAATAAACAGAAGTTCGCGTAAGCATATAATGTTCAAATGGGATTCCTTTCTGAGTAAGCCAACCAGTAATGTAATTTTTCCTCCAAGATGTAACAGGCAAAAGCTTGCTTTTTCTGCTGTGATATTTTACATTGTCCATTACAATAATAACTCCCTCAGAGTATTGGTGAGCAATTGTTCAACAAATTGCTTCTCATATATTTCACCTGTAATTTTGTTATATGCATTGGCTGTGTTTTTTTGCACAAAAATGTTAGCATTCTGAGGAGCATTTGTTCATTTCCGGCATAGATCAAAGCAAATGTTCATCCACGACTCCGGGATGACCTGAGTCCTGTACTTAGTACCTAAATTGTTGCTTGATGAACACTTTTAACTTTGGCATCCCTCCATGCATTTGTCACTACATTTACCAATGGCTGATCTGTATAAACAACTGATTTCCCCAGGGCCCTAATCCATTTTATGTCTTTTGGACGTTTATGTCGCCATCTGATAACATCATCTCTCATTATTAATATGCACTTGTTAACCCTTCTTCCATATTCAAACCCCATATTGTGTGGGAACAAATTCAAAGTGGCCCATGAAACATTTGGTAGGGTATCATCACTGTTTACACTCAACAAAACTACATTCAGCGTGGGACGAATGTTTTCAAACAGCAAAGAATGAATGATGTGCCACACTCTGCTTTGCATTAAACCAGCAGTTTTTTTTTTCCTTCCTTCTTTCTTTCCTTTTTTTTTTTTTTTCTTTCTTTTTTTTCCCCCTCCCTACTAATACTCATTTTACTTGAAAAAATAATCTAACACATTCATTATTAATTAGTGTTCCTTACTCCTTGCTTCTATCAGCATTTTATCTCTTCTTAGCTTCTCCCTCCATAACTCTAAATAGTTACATAAAATGTTAAATAAATAACCTACATAGAACTTCAACAGTGATCCATACGCTGTCAACGTACACACTTCCTTACGATATAATGTTAATCTTTACTGCTGTTCACTATCTGCCTTCTGCCTCGTGTCTCTCATTCTATTAGCGGAACACATGAATGACTTTGTTTGTCATATACAATGAATGCAAGAAGTTACAGGATTTAAGTTTCTTCTAAAAGCTGTCTTCAGCCCTCCACACATTTTCTCTTGCTTGGTCCCCATTGTATACCCAATTAAAAAAAATTCTCACTGCCCAGCTTTTCCTAGATATAGATTTTTCCAAAAAAAATTTAATTTAAAAAATTATAGCACCCATCTTATTGAAGATATAGAATTCAAACTAGGTAGGTATCAGCACTCTTAGTTTCCTCTAGTTAGGAAAACTAAAATATTACTGTTTTCTAGGTTTTAGTTTATTAGGTACTGTGTGATAAGCATAGAAACAGCAAATATTGGACTTTTACTGAAGAACCCTTTTTTTCTTTCTTTTTTTTTTTAGAATTTTTTTTTTTTTAGAAATTTTTGACCCATAGAAATGTAAACTAACTCTAAAAATGACATGATCTATTAGAGAAAAATATTCTGCATAGGATGTGTTCAAAGCTGAACACTATAACAACTGAATATTTACACCATAACTCGTATTATTAGCAACTTGACGAGAGCATGAGAATAGAAAAGGATGAAACTAATGCCAACATGTGTGCATTAGACAGAAACAGAGATATCCCATTTACTTCCATACTGCCTTTTAAGATTGAGAGAACCTATAGAAACTACCAAAAGTTAAGTTGTCAAAACTGCTACTGGTGGAATTGGTTGGAAGTTGCATGGACTTAAATGTAGACAGGTATGCTTTTTAGCTACCAACTATTAAATAAAAGCAAAATTCAGGTTTCTTTTTAATTTACCAATAGATTCAGCAGTTTTAATAAATATTATTGAATTGGTATCTGCATGTTTGTGGTCATATTACTGCTAAATGGGCAAACAAAACCTCATCAAACTATGCATGTACAAAATATGCCAGCTTATAATTTGGGATCCTTGAAATTACTATTCCTGCAATATTTTCAAAAGAACTAAAAAGTGATATATATATATATATATATATATATATATATATATATATATATTATGCAGTTATGCTAAAAGAGCGTTTATTAATGTTATATTAACTAGGTAACTATAAAAATGACACACTTTCAAACACACACAAGTTTCCAAAGCAGTTGGAAAACTTTTGTGGAAAACCAAATACTGCAAAATCTGAGGCAAAGGAAATTGATATGGTTCTTCCCAAAGGCAACATCTCAAAAATTCCATCTACATGCAATAATTTTGTATTTGTATTATAAAATGTTGAAATAAAAGTAAAAATGTAATAAATGTCGCTTATTATACAAACATTTTGGTTGATCAAAATACAAAATTAGATTTGGAGCTTGTGCTATTATTAATATCTGTACTTCAGATAATGGTTTGATGTAATAATTTTTTTTTTAATTCTAATTCTTGACTCAGACAGACCACTTGAAATCCTGGATTTAGTTTACTGGCCAACTTTTCCAGCAATTTCACAATTGAGGCATTACTAACATTCATTTAAGGTTTTTTTCTACTCCTAAGCTGTGAAAATAGAATGTTTTCAGTGATATATACTTCAGCTATGAGTGATTAAATTTGGGACAATAGCTTATTTTGCATTATTTATACACATCAACTTGATTTTTGTAAATGTTTAGCAATCTAACCTTAATGAAACTAGCCTAAAATGGTGCTTTCAAATCATAATATAGTTTATAATTAAGTAGAAAAATGTATTTTTCCAGCATTACAAATGACATGTATCTGTCCTTCACAGGGTCTTTTAAAATCGGGTTCTGTTGCATTTTTGTGTTATTTGTAGTGTTACTGTAAATATTATTGGTGCTGTGAGTATGAAAATGTTCAAAACACATGTATGTATAGTTGTAATGGACAAATGAAACAAATTAAATATTTTTGTTTTGTTTTTTCTCCATTTCTTGTTTTGTTTTTCTTCAATTTTAATAGTGTAATATGTGTAAATAAAAGATCATATTAGAATATAACCCAAGTTTTTGTTTTCCTCACTGATATGTAGCATAACAAAATAGTTATTATTTGTACAAAACGAGAAGGAATCTGAAGCAGAGCTAGATAACGCTGGTGAAAGTCACTCAGTCAATAGCAGTAGGACAAGGTTGCTTAGTCCAAGTGCCGTGTGGTCTCGCTATAGGCTACGGTTTCTACTTTTCAATTGCACTGTTAAAATTTGTAGTACTCATCATTTATAGTATTATAGCTGAGCAGGGCTAAACATTTTGAATCAGACTGTCCAAAAACCGTGTCTTTGTGATGTTTGGTTGTTTAGTTATGTCAAAGCAGATATCTATGAAGGTTGCTGAAACACCTTGACCATTGTACACCACCATCAGCAGTATTGTGTTTACGTTCGGTCTGTTTGCAAGAGCTTAGAGCAATTGAGTTCCGATATTAGCGAAGTAAAGATGTGTCAAGCTCAGTTCTTAATTTGTTGCTTGTAATTTACCTTTTAGACTGTATTTACACACGAAAGTATTCTTTATATAAGCTTAAAGTTTCAAAGTTAGTGTTATAAGTGTAGTGGTTTTAGTTAAGTGTTTAACAATCATGTCTGTTGGACTCCGTGCCAAGTGATCAGGGTGAATGTGCACACTACACTAGCTGTTTCTTGCTTCACATGTGTGTGTGTCTTCTCTCTCTCTCCCTCTTCCTCTCCCCATCTCTCCCTCCCCCCCTCTCTCTCTTCTCTCTCTCTCTCAAACCATCTGCCAATGCAGTGCTGCTTCTGACACTCCACTGGCTTGTTTCAGATTCCTTCTCGTTTCGTACGAATTATATATTTGGGAGCCCATTGCCAGAGCACTAATTATTTTTAAGCTCAGAATATAAGTAAAAATATCCAGCAAATTCAACAGATGGAATAGATATAACATATAATTTAATATACCTAAATAATTTTATAATGCAAAGAACATTACAGCTTATTATGTGAAGCACTTTTAAGTTGGCTCTATTTTTGATTGCATAATAAAGGAGAATGCAACCATTACTATTTCACAAATATTGTAGACTAAGTCTTTCTTTCTTCACAGTAAGTTTTTAAAGTATTTTGGCATTGTTCTGCTTTAGAACTGCAAATTCAAGGGCAAGAGACACTTTGTTCCAGTGCATTCTACATTTAAAATGTGCAGAGAGTTGAATTTAGTAGGTAGGAGGCATTTTACTGCCTTGCACTGCGACTTAAGTCTGCTAAGAACAAAAATATTCAGAAAAGTGCTGTTAATATACCAGAGGAATGATATGTTACAAAGCCTTACAGTTACAATTCTGTATGACTTAATACTTCTCTTGTTGTGCTGAATTTTATAATCCAGCTCAGTTGGAGCAAGGAACAAATCTATCTTAGTAATTTTTATTTCCTTTCAGATATTTTCAGCTTTTATTAGGCCCGAATGAAACAATATGAACCAGGGCAGGCATGATTAAGGTAACCATACTCTCCTTAATTTATGAGACATCCACATTTCATAGTTTATATATACAGTGACCCAAACTATTGGGTCAAATTAATACAGGTTGTAGAAGAATCTAAATGAATGTTTTGAGGCAAGGAATAAATTTACCAGATTTTCAGAATTTCAGTAGGGGATATGTCACTCCTAAATATGTTCTCTCAGAGGCTAGGATGGCTGTTTAACTTAGAAATGATAACTATATTACATTTAACCGAGCAGAACGGTTCAGGCAGTTACATTTGTGGCCCACATTCAGGTGGTCGTGGGTTCGATTCCTATGACCAACCTTCCTGACCCATGGATTTTTTCAGGGGTTTCTCTGGATCACCAAGCAAATGCTGGAAAGGATTATTACCTCCAAGTTTCCTGTCCCTCCATTTCATCTCCATTCTCATTTCACTTCATCCTTCAACTGCTTGGTCTCTTCCAGGGTTGCAAGTGTCATTGGGAGGTCTCGGCATGTGCCTGTCAGGGGAAAAGAATGCTCTCTGAAAACCTTCATTCTCCGGACTGCGAGCGATCTCTGGGTCCCAAACCCCCACCCCCAGGGGATGTGTAAGCCTAAGGGGGAGCCGGCTGCACCAGTCAGTACCCGGGGAGTTCAAATCTATAAATGGTAGGGAACCTGCCCCTGTCTGTCGTGCCTTCTGATCCAGCTGCCCTCTGTCTCCTCTCACCTAGTCACTCCCTCACGGGGGCACCCCGTCAGGAGCATAGGCACAAAAGATCTGCGTAGGTCAAGGCGCTAAGTCCCTCTCCACTTCTAGTTCTATCCTATATTACATTTAAATTAATATTGTGCCTATATTTATTTTGCACAACATATTTATAATCGGTACTAAACAGTAACAGTCATGATAGTCCATTATACTTTCAGCTTTTATTAGAACATTGAAGCAGATTTTAAAAAATCCAATGCAATGGCCAAGCAGCCAAGAATAAACTGGTATTTCAAATGTTTTCCAGGTAGTTTAATGTAGCATAAGTAGAAAAACAAAGATGTGAAAAGTAAAAGTATGCTTTTTGAAAACTGCAGGAAAAAAAAACAAAAACATGTTACAAGAAGTATGGAGCCAATTGTTCTGTTCCTAACAGTGGAAGCCAGATATAGTTCAGCATTTAAAAGCAGCAAGAAATTTTAGGAAATTCCTTTTATAGGTATAAAGATATGAATGGAGTGGATATAGCGGCAGTTCAGATGTTAATACCACAAACTTTTAGAATGTTCTATAGTTTCCGCCTTGTAGCCTGTAAGTGAGTTTATAAAATATTGTGTTTATTTGCTCTTTTCACTCAGATTTATCATTTTAATATGACCTATATGGTGGATCAAAACAGTTCTACAAAATTATTATGTGTAGCATGAAAATATTCCATATTCATATTGGTAGAAAATGATTACTTCAGGCAGGATAAAAGCAATTTGATCAAAAATATAATGTAGTTTTTCATAGAATCAAAAATGGAATACTATTACAAGTTCATGACTCAAGTTCGTGGAACATGAATGCACTTCACTTTTCTGTTTGGTGACAAATTTTAAAATTGAAACCTTCAGCAAGGTGATAATGATATGTTTCTTTTTAAATGTTTAGTACTGCTTATTTAAAATGCTAATAAACACCTAACAGAAAGCACAAATTAAAGGGAAATGTATACTCATGTGAATTTGTTAATGAATTAAATGTAATTCAATTTCTTAACATTTATATTGTGTGCCAAATTTTCCTATTGTTTTACATGTTTGGATACTGATAAGTGCAAAATTAACTTAGTAACATGCTACAAAAGGTATTATATAACCTCTTTCTTCACTATATATATACACAGGGTGAATCACCTAAAACTTGCACCTCAAATATTTCGGAAATGGAAAGTGCTATTGATGTGCACTTTTCACAGCATTGATTGGTAGTCAGGAGCTCATACATTTAGCCTATAAACAGATTTTAATAATACTGAGAAGGTATATTTTTTGAGCAAAATGCAATTTTTTAAATGGAACAATGCCTACTTATATCAACAGAATAAAGGTAGAGTAAATTAGAATGTCAATGGTCTTTGTTGCAGAATTCTAGTGCAAGTGGTTTACAAGAAATCGTATTTTGAAAAGTTTCCACCCCGACAATTGTTTGTCCCATTCAACCTGCTTAGTTGCTAGGTACAGTGTTATGTTTGTTTGCATTGTGTTTTCTGTTCATTGATTGCGTTGCGACTTTCTGGTCAGTTAGTTTGTGACTGTTCAAGCAGTCGTGACTGGAAAATGGGCTTACTAATGCAGAAAAAGCCGACATGCTCATGCTGTACGGGGAGAGTAGGAAGAATGCAGTTCGTTCCTGTACGGTGTATGCGAAAACGTATCCCAATAGATGTCAACCATCTCGGCAATTATTTATCAACCTGTTCAACCAATTATGTGAAAGTGGTACTGTAACACCTAGAAAACGTAACAGAAACAAAGAAATGACTGAAGAAGATGCAGAAATTAATTGTTTGGCTGCCGTTGCAGTAGATCCGCAAATTAGTTCCCTGACATAAGTCAGGCAAGTGTACTGTGCATTCTCCATCTACATAGGTTCCATCCCTATCACATCTCTCTCCATCAAGAGCTGCATGGAAATGATTTTGAGAATCGTGTTAACTTTTGTTCATGGGCATTAAGACACGATACTCCAGATTCATCATGTATCTTGTTTAGTGATGAGGCAACATTTACTGATCATGGCCAGGTAAACCACAAAAACATGCACTATTGGTCTGTTGACAATCCCCGTTGGCTTTGTCAGGTGGAATGTTAGCGTCCATGGAGTTTAAACGTGTGGTGTGGGATAGTGAACCATCAGCTCATAGGCCCTTTGTTCATAGAAGGAAATGAACTCACACAAGTATCGCAGCCTCCTGACAGACAATCTGCCACAGATTCTAGAAGCCGTTTCTTTGCAGACTATGAGGAACCTGTGGTACCAAAATGATGGCTGTCCAGCCCATAGTGCACAAAGTACTACAGCTTGTCTTAACGAATTGTTTCCAAATCATTGGATGGACGAAGAGTACCTCTACCTTGGCCGGACCGTTCACCGGATCTGACCCCTTTAGACTTTTTTCTGTGGGGAAGGCTGAAAGACACTGTCTACAAGGATGTACCAACTACACCAGATGATATGAAACAACGTATTACTGCTGCCTGCTCTGAAATTTCCGCTAGACGTGTGCAGCAGTCATTCCATAGCAGACTGGAAGCGTGTATTGAAGCTGCCGGTGGTCATTTTGAACACAACCTTTGAAGGGCTATGTTCTCTTTACTTGTAAGAATCCACAGAAGTATTGTAATTCCCTTTCGTTTTTTCTTTAGTTTGTGCTACCACAGGTTGTACAAGTGTCGGTGCGTTAAAGTTTTAAAATAAGATTTCTCGTAAACCACTTGCACTAGAATCTTGCAACAAATGCCACCGACATTCTAATTTACCCTACCTTTATTCTGTTGATGTAACTAGGCATTGTTCCATTTAAAAAATTGTATGTTTGCTCAAAAAATACACTTTATCAGTGTTATTAAAATCTGTTTATAGAGTAAATGTACGAGCCCCTGACTACCCATCAATGCTGTGAAAACTCCACATCAATAGCGTTTTTCATTTCCGAAATATTTGGGGTGCAAGTTTTAGGTAATTCACCCCGTGCGTGTGTGTGTGCACGCTACTGTTTATGTTTGAAATACATTTATTTTGCGCAGAACAGATTGATTGAAATTGCTAATGAAATAGAATATCCATTAGAGTAATTCTTGACCTTGATGCTCCCTGTCTTAATAACATATGCATAGAAATTCCATTCCACTATGTATGAGAAACACATTTTAATGCTGTTTAAAAATAGGTAACTTAATGGCTTCAGTTCAACCATTTTTGTACTCTGAATTGGGTATATGTTGAGGTTAACAAGTACTTGATGAACAGGCACATGCTACTCCAAATCTGGAATGTGAGTAAGCTCAGTTATCAGCATCATTGTTTCCTCAGGTTCTTGAATTGATGGGACTATGACAAAATACTGCTTAGGTTTGTCACCTAGAAATCTGGAACATAGATGATTTAGATTCTTATTAAGGTATAAATAAAACCAGATCCTTTCAGTTTTGCTACTGAAACTAATTTCTGGCATGGTACTCCAGAACTACCTTAATTTCTTTTCTCTAATAGGTATTTTAAAAATGTTGATTGGCCTTTTAAATATTTAGGTATGCAGAAAAAAACGAAAAATATTTTATTCCGTTCTTAGCTTTCTCATAATTAAAATTTTCAGCATTTGCCATTCATTGAAACCCTATAAAATCAAAACCAGTGAAGCATTTGGCTTGAATTTTACTACAATGTTCTTGAATATATGCTGAAAAAAATGGTGTACTGTTTTATTTTTCCCCTTTTTTTCAGTCATCTGCTGAAGATAGGTATAGAATAAAAAAGTTTTAAAATGGTACATATATGTAATGCGATTATTACATTTTTTTTGTGTGTGAACTCACACATTTAATTAATAATAATTAAAAGGCTGTTAAAGATAGAAAGTTGAAGATTGGTAAGGTGGTTAATTGCATAAAGTGGAAATGCTAACACTTTCAGGAATTTTAGGTAAAAGCTGTGAAAGACAAGAGTATACCATTTCGTTGCCATAAAAGTTTCAGGGAAACAAAGAACAATGCTTTTCACTTGTTTCGTACTTCTCTGCAAACAGAAATTTATGAATTTTAGCAAACATTTGGTTTGCTCCAGGTAGAAATATTTGAAATGAGGTTAGAACTATGTTGGCCCAATCTCTTCAATTGTTCTATGTGACTTTTTGGTACAGTTTTGAAGTATTTTAATTTAAATTTATTTCAGAGCGCAAAAATGTCTCACATTTTCAGTCATTCATAAACTGAATGTAACTATTTTTCCAGCTCATTGAATGTTTTCCTTGGCATGGTCACATTTCATTTTTAGAAGAGTGAAAACCTTATACTTCACAGAACTGTTTTTATGCAATTCTTAATATATTTAATGGTACAAATGGTGAATGTATAAAATGGTAACTGTGTAAAAGAAAAAGAAAGAAAGAAAAGTAATAGAAATATAAATTTTATTGTTTTTGTTTTCAGTTTGCCTGGAATGACACTGTTAAAAATATGTATTTATTTTCAGTAATACAGAGGGTTGTCCTAAATAAAGTTGGATAATATTCTACTGCACCCTGTTATGTTCATGTAACAGCTATTGGCAGGGGAGTATTTATGTATGAGTGCACCTATGCAGATGCACAGGATAAAAAAGAAAGCTGATAGATTGTGCATATTCATGTTGAAAGCTTTAATACTTTTACTTTATTCATTATCATTGCTTACCAAACTTCAACCATGGCCCTTGCAACCAGATCTATTAAGTACATATTGAATCAGGCATCGTCTTTGTTAGCAGTGAGTGTACTTTTATCTTCGTCTTGCATACTAAGAGTCAGCTTTTTAGCTGACATTTGCATATCAACTCCTTATTGAGTAGGTATATATTTTGCAAGATTTTTCTTATATGTTTTATAGCACAGTTTTGTTTCCTTGCACTAAGAACAGAACAAAATATGCCAACAAAACACTGCCTTCCTAGACACGAAGAGATAATCAGTATTTGAAGTGGCAGTGTTAAAATAATTGCACTGTACTGTTGGGAGCTGAAGAAAGAGCGACTGATAGATAATATTCTCTAGGACACTTATAGGCATTCAGAGGATCTACATACCCCATTGTGAAACATAAAATAAATATTCAAACCTGGACTAAACAAAATGAAATTTCTATCCTTGGAACACAGGTGAAAAAAAATCTGATGTGATACATTCATATGACTTTCTCTTTCTCAAATGTTTAAGAACTGGTTGCTATACCTGGCTTTAAAATTCCATACTGTTTCCATGCAATCGAAAGAAGCAACTGAATGTTGAAAGGACTTCAAGAAATGAACAAGTTGAAACTTTAATAACGGATATCTTAGAAATGACATATGCCACAAAAACCTATATTAAGTAAGTTGTCTGTTTTAAACAGATCTACATTTGTTATTTGGTATGTTTTCATCTATCGCTTAGCGTTTACAAGTTATACAAGATGATACAAAATTCCTTCTGAATGAGGACTTCATAGGCTATTCCCTGAAAATTCAAGATGTACATTTTATTTGTCATGTGAATATATCTAATATATGGTATTTTAATCAAAATCATTAGAGCCATTTTATAGAAAATTCAAATTTTTCGAAAAATGTTTCCATGAAAGAGTAGTTGGGGTGGGGGCATTTTGTTGAAAATCTTTGTGTCGCATACTTGGAAGATACTAAACTCAAATACCAAGTTTGGTATTTATCAGAGTTTTCATTTTTGGGTTGTGCTGTTCCAGACAGACACACACAAACATACCGGACCTTTTTATAAAAATGCTGCTTCTTTTTTTTATTATTCAGGGAGCCTCAAAACATATTTCTGTTAAAATCTCGATATTAATTTTTTTTATGGAATACACTACTTCCCCTACTTACTATATGTAGTAGAGAAAGTAAAAAGTAATTTAGCAAACAAATTCCAATTACTGTAGTCAATTTTGGTCTTCCAAATCCTCTCTAAAGGGGCATAGTCTTATAGCTGCATTGGGCAGCATTTTCATGTAATATATCTATGACTACAGCATAGAAATTTTTATGTGCGCATCTATTAGAAGGGAAATGGTAGACTCTAGAGGCCTTTAATGGTGTTAGGACCAAAATGAGTTAATCAGTCATTAGATCGCTTACATGTATTTTTCAGAAACATGGTTTGGAGGCAGTATTGTCTCTGTAAGCTCCGCCCTTGCTCTTCATAATGTACATAGATGTGCTTCTATGTTTTAGAAGTTCTGGATTTGGACTTATGTTAATGCATTTCTGTGTACTTATCTTTTATGCTTCTTAAGAATTTTTAGCTTTAAACTTCAACTGTGCAAGAAGGCTCAAGCAGTAGCATGTAGGCTGACAATCAAAACCTCGTAACTCCACCAAAACTTTTTTCACCAATCATCATCAAACAATATTCTACACCATATGTGAAAGCCTCATAACTCTCATTTACACTCCTAGATGTCATTTGAAAAGTACAAAAACCTTGCAAGTTTTAAAGTAAAATATTCAGAGTTGAAACCTTGCTTCTCTGAAGATGAGAAATGCAAGGTTTTTAAATTGTGTACCATTGGAAGCTAACAGTATAATAAGTGGGAGTTACAAGGGTTTAAATAGAGCGAAAATTGTGGATAATATAATAATACCTACATAGAATTACTTTATATTATGATATATTGTTATATAATTATATTATAATATTATCCACCACAGTTTGGCACCCGATTTATTCATAGAGAGTTGCAGTAGTTTAATTATTAGCTTTAGTTTACTGTGTTCCGACTTCCACAGTAGTCAGATTTGAGTTGTGCTAGTATGTATGTTTCTGAGAATAATTATTAGCAGTTGCATTTGTGATCACGACACCATATCAGAATTCCTTAAGTGTCTTTTTAAATAACTACTGTGTACTATCGACATTGTCACAAATAGTAAATAGTACATTCCTTTTTAAACTTTGCATAAAAGTGAAATAATTGTGCAAAATGTCCCACCTCATCTCAAGGTGAAAAGTGTGTAATGCAAGATTTAAAGAAAAGGAAAGTTGGAGATTTGAGCTATTGTGTCCTAAATCTCAATGGCCAGAGCATTGTCAAATACAGTACTTAGATCTTCCAGCTGACTTAGGTTATTATTATAACTTTATAGCATTTCATTTTATAACACACTGCTCTCAGTGTAGTAGTAGCCTCAAAGCTGGTAATTAAATCCAAGGGTCATGGGCGTAATCACAGCCAATGGTAGTGTGTATTTAAAAGCAAATTATCCTCCACATTGCCTCGTTTGAAAAATAAGTAAACCCGAGGCTGCTATTTCTAATTTAGAACCTTACAACATGGTTAAGCAAAATTATCAACACTAATAATCTCAGCAGTTGAAGAGCTTGTTAAAGAAAATCTGTTGTAAAATTGAATGCCCAAGGAGCTTGTAAAGTTTGAGTTTAATACCTGTCATTCACAATTATTAATCAAATCCGGTCAGAGTAGAATCATTATTTTTGTTTATTAATTCCTTATAACACAATCACTCTTATTTCTTTAAAATATAGATGGAAGGAGTGTACACATTATGATACTGCAGGCATCTGCTTCTGCTACACTGCTAGCACTTGTGAAACAGTGTTCATCAAGAATGATGCACAGCAGAAGATACCTCTGTCGAATTCAACCATAATCCGTGTGGCAGTGAAGAGGAACACCAAAATTTGATTACAAAGAAGAGTACTCCAATGACAGCGGAAAAAATAAGAGAGTGTAAGTATTCCTTTAGCGCAGCTATAATCTCATGATCAATGAATGAAAATGTGCTTTTGAATTTTCTATTATATTTTAATTATATGTTTCAATTTATTTATTGTTTATTTTTAGGAGGAAAACCGTATATTCGAAGATCATATAGAGGTCATAATAAATGAGGACACTGACAGTGGGAGAATGCCAAAATGTAGGAAAGTGGATTTAAGTAAGCGGAAGAGAATGATGAATAAGCTGCGACGAATGAAAAGAATTGATTGCATGGGGTTGGCAAAGGACAAAAGTGAAACACTGCAAATAACAGAAACAAATGCACGATGATGTCACCATGCAAGTGTTCCCATTCAGCCAAAGCAAAAACTAGATTTTGTAAGATCGTTTCATAAGATGACAACCAAGATTTTTGAGTACTTATGAAACAATCTCTTGTGGGATGAAAGAAAGATTTAAGTAGTTGGTCTGGTAGACTGCATTCCAGTTAAACATTGCAGAGGGAATTCAGAGGAATCAATTATAAGCCTCACACTTTGTTATAGCTTCTCTATTGACGGTAAAAGAAGAGAGGTTTGCAAGACTATATTTCTAAACACATTTGCATTAGGGGAATGGTCAATTAGAAACTGGGTCCCAAAACACACAAGTCGTACAGCTCATAATAAAACAGCGGCTCATGGGAGAAATGGAAATGAAGTAAATTTTTCCAAGTTACCAAAACTAGAACCACATTATTGCCATTCAACTTCCTGAAAGGTTCTATCTGGAACCAAACTGGCAGAGTAAGACTGCTTTTTATAACAGTACGAGGTGTACTGTAAAGAAAATAGCTTCAACCAGATATCACATGTAGTAATTATTTTGATTGATTTTTCAACAATGCCCCACAGAAAAATGGGAAATTTGGAACTTACAATGATTATTCTGTTACCTGTGATTGTTATACAATTCCTAACAGTGACAGCTGATCAGAGGAGGCAAGGAAGACTGGGCTGACTCACTTTTCTGCAGCAGCAAACAACATAGGAAGTATAGGCTGTCTCGCCCGTGCAGTCCTGCTATTCCATATTGTGGGAGGACAGTGTGGAGTCTCTAGTTTTCTCTTAGTTGTCCCATGGCAATAAATATGGATGAAGCCCAACCTAGTGCAAGTACTGCTGACATCATTACATGCAGAGGTTTCCTTGTGAAACTAAATGACATGAAATTTTGAAGAAACAATGTCCATCAGTATTACACTGTGTTAGAAAGATAAGTTCATAACACGTGTATATTAAAACTTCATAGTATGAGCAGCACAAATGGTTATGTGCTAGCTCTACAAAAGGGAAATTATTTTGCTGGCCATGTTTTTCTCACGAGAAAACTTGTATGGTCCTCGGAGGGTTTCAACAACCTGTCTAGAGGTTCAGCTCATCATGCTGCTTTTTAAGATCATCTAAATAGCTTTCTTTCATTTAAGGAACTGTCAAAACAAGTGTTAAGTATTTCAGAGCTACTAATGAACATCACAAACTGATGGGAAAAGACTTAACATGAAGTGAAGGGAACAAAGAGATCATGAAATTTTTAATTGATGTCGCAAGTATTTTATGTAAACACAAGGCAGCTTTCAGGGGTCATGACAAGACAGAAGAATCCCTAATTCCTAAATATTTCAGAGCCATATTTAAATTGTGCAACAGAAATGAAGATTTGAGAACAAACTGATTGAATGTATAATGAGTAGAATCTGTGAATATATAAATTTATAAATAAAATAAATAAATAAATAAATTTTGGACAGAACCTTATTTTATGCCTGCATTGTAGACAAAGCAACAGATATTTCAAACAAGTCATAATGCTCTGTTGCTGTGAGACTAGTAGACTGCAAAGATGAGATTAAAGAACGTTTTCTTTGTTTTCATAATATTAGCCAAGCTAGAACTGCTGCTGCTGCTTTATTCACTGTGCTGAATGGAATGTTTCAAAAGTATAATGTGAAGAAGAAACTGGTGGCTCAAACCTATGATGGTACTACTGTTCTGACTGGAAAATTAAGCAGTCTGCTTGCCCCTCAAGCCCTTTTCACTCAGTGTTCTGCACATTGTTTAAATTTAGTTTTGCAGCAAAGCTAGTCTTGTATAAAACCATTAAGGGTTCTTTTTTCCACTCTTCTGCATGTTCTTGCTTTCTTCCACTGGTCTTGCAAATGCACTGCATTTCTAGACAGTATTGTTGGTAAAACATTCCTTGAAACAGTGAAACCAGATGGAACTGCAACGCAATAATATTTGCCTTTCATGAAAAAAAAATCAGGTTTAATTGAAGTTCTGAATAAAATAATTGACTGTCCAAACTTTACGGCAGTGTTTCCTAACCTTTATCACCTTGGGAACCATTAAAAACATTTAACTAAACCTCAGGGAACCCCAGAAGCTTGAAGCGTAATTTTTCATTTACGCTAAAGTACAAGCTTGTGTTGTGCAGTAGCTGATTTCATAACACAATTTATAAAAAAAAATTTATAACTGTTTATTTAATTATACTATACATAGAAAGACATTCACTTCAAGTCTAAAGAAACCTAAATCCAAATTATTACAGATGCTGTATTTATACATTTGGACGATACCATTCCCAATTTGCCCCCTCCCCCCCCCCCAATTGAAATATTCATTGATCCCTTGAAACACAACGGTTTTCTTCTAGGCCGTAATTTTGACAGGAAATTTCAAAGTTCTTCATTGGATAAAAGCTTATTTCATTGCTTGGTTTTATTGTTTGTCAAACAAGAAAGCAAGAACTCTTTTCTCAGCATTAGCCAAAACATATCTATAGACCATTCACTAAATTTCACTTTTTAATGTCTCAGATTTCAGTTCAGCTGCTCTTCCTCTTTCCAGTTAAATACATTTTCTGTACTGCTAGGGCAGTCTATGAAAGGGTTTCTGATCCAGCTATACAATCTCTAATGATAAAGAAGTCAAGTATTTGTAAAGATTTGCCAACAGGATTCCAGATGGTTGGAAATGAATGGTATAGCATCTTCATGCTTTAATGTAAGGAAACATGTCAACAGTACCTTTCAGAAGATGTCTTTACCAAATGCCAAGCTTACTTTTGAAAGCCAGGAGCTTATCAGTGGATGACAGAATCTTTCATTTTGCTGCCTTGCATGTTAATTTTTAGCATCTTTAAATGGTCATAAATGTTTCCAAGGTATGCAAGTTTCATTATCTAGCTTTTGTCTTCAAGGAAATTGCAGAAATCAGTTTTATTATGGTCCTTTAAAGAAAGTCAGAAGCTTCTCTCAAAGTTCAAATGCTGCTTGAGAGACATCTAGTAATGAGGTCAACTATACTAACTGACATGTCCAGAACATCTTTTGATTATTATTCATCTCCAAGTCTACCGTAAACAAGAACGTCATGATGCAAAAAACAGTGAATTATGATAATATTTGGATACTTTCCTTTTGCATGCGAAACAAATCCTTTAATTGATCCAATCAAGGATCTGCCACACATCAATGCATCAGCTAAGTTCGTGGATTGTCTGCAGTGGAAAGAAATTATTATTGATTTAAGACTTCATGAAAAATCTTATGGTATCCACAGAACCCTTACTATGAGATAGCTAAACCCTGGTTAGGAAACTTTGCTCTACTGCAATAACTACAAAACAAACCTATGGTTTTAAAAATAGTCTCCTAAACTTTTATTTTGTTTTTCAAAGCAGATTAAAGATTGAACTGCTTTTCAACATTCTTCAGAGAGGAAAAAAAAACTTATGACTATGGGATAGATTTTAAGGTGCCCTCCCCTGAAAAAAGCAGTTGCAATTTAGGATTTTATAGCCTTCATTTTAGGACTTTTAATAATAAAATTGATAATTTAACTACAAATGTTAATGAAAGTAATAAAAATACAATTTGTGCAGTATTAGTATTTATCGTTAAACCAAAGCACCACCATATATTTCTCTGTGTTCTCCATACTGAATTTCTTCCGGTTGTCCGTAAGCACATGGAGAAACTTCTTTCCATGTTGCAGGACATCATTGGTGCAAACTTCATGTTTACAACTGCTTCTGCTTCCCACGGCAGGTCCTTAGTGTTATTCTGTTCTCTATGAACAGCTACTAACGACTGAATAGTTTTGAAACCACAATTTTGTCCCAAAACAACTTGATTTGTATACTGCACTTACAGTCCCTTCAATCGGCTTGAAATTCAGCATTCAACAATGGGGAATGCCTCAATGAGTGGCATTTCAAAAGTTTCCGATTCTTGAAACAGGTCAGAAGATAGCGGAAATTTATGCAGAGGAAGGCCAAAGACGTTGATGCACCTACATGTTGAATTGCTTCTTTTGCCAATCTTAATTGATTGCAACTCGGATTCATCCAGTTTCTCAAGTACCTGTAAATAAAATGAAAATAATTTAAAAAATCTGATGTTACACTCACATGACTTTCTCTACTCTTGTACAAACTATTTTTACAAACGCTTATTCTCCATCTACTTCATGTTAATCGAGATAAACATTTGCAGACTCTTATCTTATTGCTAAGTTTCTTGTAGATGTAAGGGGAATATATATTTACAAGGGCAATATAGAAATACAGTAGCCTTTAAGCACATACATATCTCTTAATAGCTGGTTGCTAGGTGCAGCACCATTCTCTTTTCCACAGATTAATACTCTTTGCATATCCAAGACAAAAAAATGAATAACGAATTCCCATTTGAGAAAATAAGTATTGAAAAATTTAAGGGAATAACAAGCAATATCTCGAAAATGGTTCACTCAACAAAAAAAAAAGTATATGACATAAATTGTGTGTTGTTACATTTTTTGTCTAGTAAACTTTTGTCTATCTCTTATGGTTTACCAGTTATGCAAAAGTCATTCACAATGAAGAATACTTTTGGAGACATTCCCAGAAAATTCAAGATATACATTTTATTTGTCATGAAAATATCTTAAACATATGATATTTTAATCAAAATCGTTAGAACCATTTTTGAGAAAATTAAAATTTTCAAAAAATCTTCCATGTAAAGGGTAATCTGGGGTGGGGGGATTTTCTTGAAAACCTTCGTGTCGCATCTCTGGAAGATGCTGAACCTAAATACCAAGTTTGGTGTTTATCCGACTGTTCGTTTCTGAGTTATGCTGTTCACAGACAGACAGACACACACACACACACACACACACACGGACATGTTTCCAAAAATACTTTTTTTTTTGGATTCAGGGGGTCTCAAAACATGTATTTCCGGTGAAATCTCGGTATCGAATTTTTGGGTGGAATACAATACTTCCCCTACTTACTATACGTAGTAGAGAAAGTAAAAATAGAATAAGTATATGTAGTGCAAAGTTTCAAATAAGGCAATGATAGACATACATTTTTCACATCATTAAGTGTTCGGTATAGTAGATTGCTGCTTTGACTCATGTGCCCCATACATGGATGGGTTCTTCAATTGTAATTCTGAAAGTCTTTGTTGTGTAAAGTTAATGCAAAAGACTAAAAAAGGTATGTTTCACATAAACATGGTTTTAGGAATTTATAGGAGTTGATGGCTCATTTAGGTATTTTAGGTCCTGTAGGATTTGACTGTAGGAATCCTCTATACATTGAACACAAAGATCTCTGAATATTATTCGTCTAGGTTGTAGCAAACAACAAAAGGTGTTGAACTATAATCCCATCCATACTAATGATGTACAGTTTTGCAGCAATGCTGTCTTGTACCTACATAAGGTACATGAAAAACTTTAGAAGTGAAGATAAGTCGATTGAGTTGTTGAAATGCATGAAAAGCTCACTAATTTGCAACCTGAAACTTCCATGAATAGTACTGAACTGATGGATGAATATGTTGGCAATCCATTGATGTCAAAATACAATCAAATGTACTTTGAGATATTGAGCTGTATGCATAAAATGTAGTAATGCCTTTTGTTTTACCTTAGGAAAAGCTCAATGAAGTAGCTTATACTTCATTTCGTATGCATAAACAGTAACCTAATGCTAAGAAATTTATACTTCCATGCCATAGGTTTACCTTTCGATAATAATCCAATTTCCTATTAATCGAGTGCTTCCACTTCTATTCAGTCATTTTGTCATGGCCATTCTCATTTAAAACTTAACACAACAGGTTAAAGAAAGCGACAAACTGCAACAATTGAAAAATCTAGTATCAACGTAACCTATGTATGTAAAATACCTAATATGTCTAAGGAATATGAGAAACTAGGACAACAAGGAGATCAAATACAGTTCGTAACTTTGCTGAAGCAATATCCAGTACTACTGAATAGATCACAAAGTCCTGCAATGAGAAATAAGAAAGCTTCAGCAGTGCAGGAATTAAACTACGACGTTTCCAGTAAAATAATAATCTTAACCTTTTCACATTCTGTTTATTGAATCGATATAATTGCTTGAAGTCAGAATGTGTAAGCAGTTTTCTATTTTTAAACATCTTTCTAGCCCGAATGTGAAGAAATGCAGCCATTTTACTTTATTATGGACATTTGCTAAACAAATGAAGCCGAGGAAAGATATGCTGTAATTTTTCTTAGCATTGCTTACGAAGCAAACCTTTACCTATGTTTTATGCATGACAATCATAGTATGTTCTAAGGGTAGAAGTATAACCTGCTAGATCGATAATGTGCTAAGAGGAATAGCATATATTTAACTTTTTATGCATTTTGATCACTGTATTTCCTTCCAAAGCTGTAGGAAAAGAATTTACTACATTTTATGCATATGCCTCATTAGGTAATATTATAACACAACTGGAAACAAGATTTTTATGTTATAAAGAACTGCTCTTTCTTAAATTTGGCAATACTACTCAATTCGTCAATTATGCTCAGCATTTCCCTGTAGATGGTCTGGATTCATTATTAGAAACATGTTGCAACTTTCAACCATTCACAGTTGCTTCTGGAACTGGAGACTATTTTCTTCCCGGCATGAAGAAATATTTAACTCTGTAAGTTTGTCAAACTTAAGTAAAAGAATAACTGAGAATGAAATGGACTAAATTCTTTCAGAAGCTTTCAAACTATTTTGCGTAATTGTTATCATCCTTGTAATCAAGCTTCAGTTAAAAGGAATTTTACTTGCCTTAAACATGTAAAACAAGTTTGAAGAACAGTATGGCCCAGAATCTCTTATTAGTTCTTACTTGTGCTTCAATTGTAAAACCAGTACTGAGAATATTTGGGGGCCAAGACATTGGTACAACGATATCATGGAACAATTCTGGAAAAAGGATCCCTGAGTGAACTTTTTTTCAAGTAACAACCCCTCCAACATTCAATGAACAACCTCATTTGTAAATAAAAGTGATTGTCGTCATTAGGGTGGTAGTGGTAGTCAGTCTACATACATTAAATGGAAAGGAATAGGGATTTTCCAACAGTTTCCTAGCCTCCCAAGAATTTAGATTCATGATCTATCGCTGGTTCCCATTTGTTCCTTAGATCAGTGTTTCCCAGCTTTTATCATTCCAGGGAATACTAGAAATGTTTAACCAAACCTTAGGAAATCCCAACAGCCTTGCATACCTAGGCTAAAATACAAGCTTGTGTTGTGTAATAGGTGATCCATATCACAATTATATTTTTAAAAAATTAACTGTTATTTAATAATATCCATAGAAAGTGTTCACTTCAAGTTAAAATATACTAAACCCTAATTATTACAAATACTGTATTTAAACATGGTTTCATTGCCATTGTTATGTGAAATTTGTACCTGTTTTGGAACAAAATAATTTTATTCTAAGCCTCAATATTAACAGGCAAACTCAAAAGTCCTCCTTCGATAAATAAATGGTTGCCTGGTTTTAATGTTTGTCAAACAAGAAAATTCCTATCCACAAAAAGGGTGACAAAACAGACTTAAATAATTATAGGCCTATTTCCGTATTACCTACATTGTCAAAAATACTAGAATGAATAGTCTATAACAGAATTATTAATTTCTTAGATAAATATAGCATTCTAACTAACAATCAGTTTGGCTTTTGAAAAGGCATGTCAATTTGTAATGCTTTATATTCATTTACAAGCAAAATATACTCGGCTATTAACGACAACTAGCCCTTGGTTTATTCATTGATTACTCCAAAGCTTTTGACAATGTTAACCATCAAATACTTATTGATAAGCTTGAAAAATATGGTATACGTGGGATTGCCAAGAACTGGATTAACTCTTACCTAACAGACAGAAAGCAATATGTTGGATTGAGCTCCATCAAATCAAAATCACAGGCAATTAAATGTGGAGTCCCCCAGGGCTCAGTAATGGGGCCATTACTTTTTCTTCTATTTATCAATGATCTCCCTAAGGCACTCAATCAATGCCATCCAGTGCTGTTTGCCGATGATACAAATCTACTCTTCACTCAAAAAAGCTCAGCACAATTAAATGAAGTTGTAAGTACCTCAATAAACCAACTTGAATACTGGCTAAATCTCAATAAATTATCACTAAATTGCAAAAAAACATCATTTATTAATTTTGGTTTTTCCTCAAATAAGGTAATATCTAATATCTCAACTTTTAATAACTCTATTTCTGAAGTCAATAACACAATGTTTTTAGGAGTAACAACAGATTCTAAGTTGAATTGGAAGGACCATATACAGTACCTATCTGCTAAACTCTGTAAACTAGTATTTGCCTTTAGATGCTTAAGTAATATCATTACTATTAATGCTTTAAAAATTACCTATCATGGCTATGTGCAGTCAATTCTAAGCTATGCAGTCCCCTTTTGGGGCTCTGCTTCAAATAATCTTCAAAAAGTTTTCAAAGTTCAAAAGAAGATCATACGTGTTATCCTTAATGTAAGACAGTATACTCCACTTTTTACCATGTTAAATATACCTTTTCCATGTCTATATATGCTAGAAACAATGTGCTTTATACATATAATAATATCAAGGATTTCAAAACAAATCAAGACTATCATGACTATTTCACAAGGACAGCGAAACATATTCATCTTTCTACTCAAAGAACCTCTAACAGCCTAAAATCCATTGACCATCAAGGTATGAAATTATATAACAAGCTATGTAGAGGATTTGATGATCTTAATGCACATAGATTTAGAAAAAAAATTAAAAATATCTTAATGGAACACAAATATTATTTAATAAATGAAGTATTAGAAACCATATAAATAAGTGTTAAGTTTGTCCTTGACATCTGAAATTTAAATGTAACAATTTGCACATAAAAATATTTTTGACATTGTAAGATTTCTTTACTGATGAAACCATAAATTGTAACAATTTTATAAGGTGAATAAAGAATTGAATTGAAAAATGCCTGTTCTCACAAATTATATGTGAGAATTGTAGTAATACCTATAAAGCTTCCTGTGTGATTTCAGGGAACTCTTTTCTCACCATTAACCAAAACTTATCTAAAGATTGTTCACTGAATTTCACTCTTAATGTCCGATCACAGTTCACTTAACTGCTCTTCCCCTTCCAAGTTGAATACATTTTCTATGCTGCTAGGGCAATCTATGAAAGGCTGCCTTATCCAGCTATACAATCTCTGTTGATAAAGAATGGAAGTACAAAGATTTGCCAGCAGGAATTCCAGATGGTTGGAAATAAGTGGTATAACATCTTCATGTATGAATGTTTGGTTCAGAAACTGAGGTAAATGTTCAAACATATCAACAGTATTTTCAAAAGATGTTTTTTTTCCAAATGCCAAGCTTACTTTTGAAAGTCCGAAATTTGTCCATTGATGACAGAATATTTTCTTTGCACCCTTTCATGTTAGTGTTTAGCATAATTAAATGATCATAAAGGTCTGAAAGGTATGCAAGTTTCATTATCCAGGGTTTGTCTTCAAGAAAATTGTACAAAATTGTTTTATTATGCTCCTTAAAGAAAATCAGAAGCTCCTCTTGAAGTTCAGATACTCTGCCTAGCACTTTACCCTTTGAAAGCTAACTGACTTCCATGTGTAGAAGTAGAGTAACATGGTCTTGTCCCAGGATTTGTCATATTTTGTCAAGTATGCAATGTTGAAGTGAACATTGTTTAATACTGATGTAGATTGAATCACACTTTTTTACACTGACCTTCACTAATTAAAGTTACATAAAACAGGAAACGTTTTCGAGGGCATTCGTCCTCGTCAGCGACTGGGTGACTAAGGGTTGCTTTCTCCCGTGTCCTCTTCATCCTCATCCTGCGAATTCTGACCCTGTTGCCATCTGGTGTTGGGGGCACAAAGTTTTAACACATTGCTTACAGGCGGGATTTCAAAATTAATGATGATGTTTCTGTTTTTGACGATGTGTATTTTTTCCCAGATGTTCAATTCTATTGGTGTGGTGAGGGGTTTTAACAACTTTATACTTTGGCCAATGTTGTGGTTTTCTGTCCAAAAATGGTGTGATACAGTGGATTTCTCTATTTGTTTTAGTTTTGTGTTTCTTTGGTGTTCCTTAAGTCTGGTTTCCAAGTTTCTTTTAGTTTTTCCTATGTAGTATTTCTCACATTCCTCACAACTAATCTGGTAAATTCCGTATTTTGATGTGTTTGGGATGGTATTTTTGAGAGGTGTGTTTAGTAAGTTCTTCAAGCTGAATTTGTTCTGTGGAGCTAGTCTAATGTTAAATTTGTTGAAGATTCGTTCAAGTTTTCTAAAGGCCCAAGGGTGGTATGTGAATTTCTTGTATTTCCAATTTGTGTTTGAGAGAGGCATTAGAGTGGTGGAATGTGAAATTGCCTTGAGTTTTTTCTTCTTGTATATCATGTTGCTTATGAGATCTGAGTTGAATCCATTAGTTATTGCTATTTTTTCTATATGTTGTTGTTCTTTTAAAAATACTTCTTTGCTCAAGGGGATGCTATGCAACTGGTGGATTAAACTGCTAAAGGCGGCTAGTTGGTGCGAAGCTGGGTTGCAACTATTTTTCTTTATGTAGTTGTCCACATGTGTGGGTTTTCTATGTATACCAAATTTAAAGTTATTTTGATCTCTGGTTATAATAAGGTCCAGGAAGGGTAAGTTTAATGATCCTACACTACTCGGAAAATGGTTAAATCAGACTACAATAGACTCCACAAAAATAGATTACATCATAAACATTACAGAATTATGCACTAGACATAACTTCTTCACATTTAATCATAAATTCTACAAACAATCAAAAGGACTAGCAATGGGAAGCCCACTGTCCCCCATTCTGGCAGAACTATATATGAGCCATCTTGAAGTCCACATAGTGAAAGCTTTCTCCCCACATATATAAATTTTGGCGGAGATATGTTGATGACATTTTTTCCATCATACCACAGAAACTAACAGAAGACGCTTTGAAACTGTTGAACCTTCAGAACAGCAGCATTAAATTCACAATCGAAATTGAAGAGAACAACATCTTACCCTTCCTGGACCTCATTATAACCAGAGATCAAAATAGTTTTAAATTCGGTATACATAGAAAACCCACACATGTGGACAACTACATAAAGAAAAATGGTTGCAACCCAACTTCGCACCAACTAGCCGCCTTTAGCAGTTTAATCCACCAGTTGCATAGCGTCCCCTTGAGCAAAGAAGTATTTTTAAAAGAACAACAACATATAGAAAAAAATAGCAATAACTAATGGATTCAACTCAGATCTCATAAGCAACATGATATACAAGAAGAAAAAACTCAAGGCAATTTCACATTCCACCACTCTAATGCCTCTCTCAAACACAAATTGGAAATACAAGAAATTCACATACCACCCTTGGGCCTTTAGAAAATTCGAACGAATCTTCAACAAATTTAACATTAGACTAGCTCCACAGAACAAATTCAGCTTGAAGAACTTACTAAACACACCTCTCAAAAATACCATCCCAAACACATCAAAATACGGAATTTACCGGATTAGTTGTGAGGAATGTGAGAAATACTACATAGGAAAAACTAAAAGAAACTTGGAAACCAGACTTAAGGAACACCAAAGAAACACAAAACTAAAACAAATAGAGAAATCCGCTGTATCACACCATTTTTGGACAGAAAACCACAACATTGGCCAAAGTATAAAGTTGTTAAAACCCCTCACCACACCAATAGAATTGAACATCCTGGAAAAAATACACATTGTCAAAAACAACATCATAAATTTTGAAATCCCGCCTGTAAGCAATGTGTTAAAACTTTGTGCCCCCAACACCAGATGGCAACAGGGTCAGAATTCGCAGGATGAGGAAGAAGAGGACACGGGAGAAAGCAACCCTTAGTCACCCAGTCGCTGACGATGAGGACGAATGCCCTCGAAAACGTTTCCTGTTTTATGTAACTTTAATTAGTGAAGGTGAGTGTAAAAAAGTGTGACTCAATCTACATCATGATGAATACTTCACTGTTAATAATGCTTCTGTTTTTAATCTTTAATTGTTTAATACGTTAACTATGCTAACTGCCATGTCAAGAACATATTTCAATTCATTTCCAAACGTTTTCAAAACAAGAACTTCATGATGCAAAAAACAGTGATAATACTTGGACACCTTCCTTTCACAAGTGAAAGTAAAGAAATGTATGATTGATTTATGACTTTTCATGAAAGAGTTTACAATATGCATGGACCCCTATCAAGGTATGGCAGAACCCTGGTTGGGAAATCTAGATACTCAATGTTTTAACTGAAATTTAGTCCTGGTTCAAAAGTTTATTCCATTACAATCACTTATTTTGTTTCTTCATTTTTGTATGGGCCTTCAGTTTTAATATTCTGAACAAAGTTACTTGTATTTGTTGTCTAGATGTTTTGCTTATCATTAATTTTTTGAAAATTTATTACAGGCATTATCATTTTAAGAATAAAAATGAAGCTAGAAATGAAAGTATTAGATAATGAGTGTGAAATATAAAGAATTCTCCATTAATATTGATTAGTTATTTGAGGGACAAATAGATGTTAGTTATACTTATAACTTTTGTTAGAATATCTTTACCTTACTAAGTTAACTAAAATATCCTTGTGTGTTTATTATTAAAACGCCTCTTTTTCTCTCTCTCTCTCTCTCTCTCTCTCTCTCTCTCTCTCTCTCTCTCTCTCTCTCTCTCTCTCCCTGCATATGGGTTGTTATAATCACAAAAATATTCTAAGCTTGATACTACCACTGCTAGGAAAAAATGCAATTCTGGAGTCATTTTCCTTCTCATGACCAGAAAAAATCAACAGAAAGAGAATTGAAACTGTAAAAGCATTAATGGAATGGGTTATGATAAATGCTGTATTATACTAGGAGGGGGGAATAAGTTTTTACAATTGAGGAATAATACCTTTTTCTTTATTTCTGAGGTTTTGTTAAACATTGCTTTGCAATATTTTTTCTTGGTTATATGTTTTCAAATGTGAAATTTCTAATTAGTCCTGAGTTGCAGCACAGTTCAAATTAAATTGAGTTTTATTTATGAACTCTCTTTAACTGCTGTGGTCCTTGCGTCCCATTCTATATTGGGCATGAATGGCCAGAAATTTTGCTCAGAGGCCTCTTTAACAGTCTTAAGGTTCTTTTACGTGCTGTAAATCTAGGATACAGAACCATCGGCTTTACTTTCCTTCCAAAGGAAGCCATGCTAAGGATTTTTATGCCCAAAAAAAAATCCATTGTCCTCCACCAGGTTTGAACCCACAACCTCGGGAACTAGCGGCTAGCATGATAACCACTACACCACAGAGGACGACCGTGGCACAGTGAATTTGAGCATGATGCTCTTGTTTCAAGCCATTCTATGTGTCAAATCCTTTCCCTTTACTGGTTGGATGATCGCCCTTCATGTGTTGCCATGCGACTATTATTATTAGTGGTGATGGTGGCAGCAGCGGCAAACCTGGAAATAATTTGATAAATCAGGATTTTCTTGCAAAATTCACTTCCAATGTATCTGCACTTTGTAAGATCAAGAAAATTACTTAAACATATTGCCCAATTGTAGGCTGTGTGAAAATAGAAAGATAACATTCTGCAAAAATTTAGTTTTTTTACCTAGAACAAGTGGCAAAATGAAATGCATAGTTTCAGAAAGTAAGTTTGTATTGATTATTAACTGAATTGTTCTGGGTCGAAACAATGTTTCTGTAACTTATAAGGTGCACATTTCCTTACAAAATATCTCAGTCTTTCAGAAAGTATTTTAAATGATCAGGCTTTTCACCTTGAACACCAGTGTGTAAGGAAGGATACAATGTAGACTCAATCTGAAGCAGTACTTTCTTCTGAGTCTCTGGAATGCAACAACGAACAGTTGAAGTACAAGTCTAATTGGGTTACCCTCTGCATATGCAGCTGTTATTAATTGTATGTATAGTATAGCAAGTCTTTGTTTATTATTGCATCTAGTACTCTGTTTCTTTTTCTTCTTCCCCCACCTCATATTGCTAAGAAATGGAAGTGAAATCAGCTTGGATAAAGATATAAAGCACACAAATTCCATATATTCATGTCTATAAGAGTAAGTATGCTATCCTTTATAAGGATGTCTACTGATGCTGGAATTAGTGATTATATACTGGAAAAATTGAATGCAAATCTGATTTATTTCAGATTTTCAGGTGAGTTGTTCTCGGAAGATCTTGTTAATCAAATAAATATTTTTAATGTTATTGTTTGACGTGATATCTACTGTTTCATAATTTTTCATCTTGTGATAATCTTGTGGATAATCTATCACCCCAACATTTTTGTACAGGCTATACAACATTTCCAGAATTTTGAAGAGGGAGGGGAGGGCATGGTGAAGATTTAAGATTAGAAATACAAAATCTGCTGATGTTTCATTCCCACTTCTGTGAATATCAGTGAAAATAAGTCCATTATTATGACTAGCATTGGAGTTTTATGAAATTAGAGTTCTAAGAGGTAATGGGGGGAAATTGACATAAAAAGATCTTCTAGATCATTGTACAATAATTTCATAGAATACAAAGATTAAATTTATTAAATCATTATTAGAGATTTCAAAAGCCACCTGTTCAACATCAGGTATGACAGCCAGTAATAAACACAACTTCAAATTATGGCTGTGGAAACAAAACTAGTAAAGATGTTAAGCTAGCCACAACATGCATTTGAATACTACTGCATTATGGCTCAATGTAGTATTAGAATTTTGTCAAACTCTCACTGGAAATACTGGAAATATACTGGTATTTTAAACCTTCATAGCAGTAGACACCTTCTTACCATTCGTAGTTCATTTATCATTCATATAGAACTGATTAATTTTTATTTTCTGAATATGTAAAAAACAAACAAAAAAAGCTTTATTTATGGATGCTCTTTAACGACTATGGTTCTTAGCGCCCCATTCTATACTGGGCATGAAAGACTGCAAATTTTGCCCAGAGGCTTCTTTATCAGCTTGAGGTTCTTTTATGTGCCGTAAATCTATGAAACAGGACCACCAACTGTACTTTCCTTCCAAAGGAAGCCATGCTAAGGATTTTTACACCCCCAAAAAAAATCCATTGCCCTCCACCAGGTTTGAACCTGCGACTTTGGGAACTAGAGGCTAGCATGGTACCCCTAGACCATGGAAGATGACTGAATATGTTTAAGTTTACCTATGCAGCAGTAAGAGAAGGCAAATAGATTTTAATACATTTAATATATGGTTTAAATACACTATGAAGATCTCATTTTTATGTGAATTTTTTAGGTAAAATACGTTACTTTATGGACAGGAATGCTGTTAGCCAGTATTCGTCTATGTTTTTTTGATGATCATCCTTTGTTGATAAGTAGACTGAAAATATTTCTCTTTCTCAAAAGTCTATCCATAACAGTTCTGCCCAAAAGGTAGGTTTTTCACTGAAAACAGCCTTCTCCATTTTTCTCTCTATCCACTTTCCTCTTCACCTCTGCATATGAACTATTTACCATAATATTGCCTATCATGTGGTATATTCTTCTCATGAACCTTTTCCCTGTCTTTTTTTCTTAGAATGCAGCTCTTACCAAACATTTTTTTCTCTTCCGGTATCCTCTTAAAGCTTCATCAAGGACCCACAGGAAATGAAAGCTTCCCTTGCCATTGCTAACCACTGTTTGGCCTCTTTACAACAGCTTATGTTTGTATTTCTGGTACATCCAAGCCTCTAAAGCTACCTGCTTACTGTATACTACTCATTTTTAATTTGGGATTTTCTTCTGAAAACCATTGTTTCAGATTTAGACAAATGTATCTTTGTTTTTAAATGTTGAATTTTCTGGCAGAGACTGTAGATTCCTTTGTAAGTCCCTGTCATTCGTAAAACTCACTATTACTGTTTGTTTTGAAGGACTTTAATTTTAATCATGCAATCTTCTCAAATATAATAACTTAATTTGTTTTAATTTCTCTTCATCACTTCAGATATTTTATATACTCTATTTGAAAATCAAGTACTCATTCACACCTGAGCAAGCCAAAGAGGAAATTCTCAAAAGTTGATCACTCAGCAGTTAAAGATGACAAACCCAGTGTTTGTAAGTAAATTCAAGATTCAAAACCATGAATCACGAAGTGCATGGTCATGCATTATTTTAGAAACACATCTGGTACTTCAGGCAGTCAGGAAGCATAATTTCTATATACTTTTGATCCTCCCCTTAATTTTGAGTGGGAATGTTGACAGATCATCTGAAATACTGTAGTGGGGGAAAAACATATGCACAAGTTGCTTGCTATTCTATATTGACCAAATACAGCTCATTAAATCCCTCTACTTCAGTCTAACTATCCCCACTTTTCAGTTCTGTTCTTAATGGTGTTTAACTCTTTTTTTCCCATTATCCTAAAATACATTTGGCAGCCCACAGCTAATGCGGTACTCTAAAGTTTAATCTCCCCAAAGAGTAACATAAGACTGGCCCTGCGTTTCTTTCTTGTTTAACCCTTTCAGGCATAATGGTTTCAGTCGGATCCACCCTAGTATTTATTTTTTCCCTCACTACATGCACAACAGTTTGAAACAAAACCATTTGGAATGGCTCAGTAACATGCTGGCACCTGTGCCATATTTTGAAACTTCCAGTATCTGCATCTGAAGGTGCCATTTTCTCTTGTTGTGTTGGCTTGTTTAGAAGTGCTGTGCAAGCGTCTTTTTTGGATATTATTGTGATAACAGTTATTTGTTATAAGTTAAGTACTTTGTTTCTTCTGTGAAATATGTTTATACTTTCATATGCAATATGTTTGTAAGCATTATTTGAAATAATTTAAATGGAATATAGGTTTTCAACTAGTGGTTTCATTTGAAACCACTGTGACTGATGAGTAATCTATCATAACCTCACTTTCCTTTCAGAAAAATGTACAGATGAGGTCTGAAGGCGGATGAAATATTGAAGATGCTGATGGAGGAAGAGGTTACATCAGAATTTGAATGGGAAACCAGCGATGAAGAATGTGTTGGTGGAAGTATAGTCAATCCTGCAGTTTTAGTTGATGACAATCAGCTGATAATAATCAGAATCAACAACCACCTATATCATGTTGTGTTATTGTTCCAGACAGTGACTACAATGATCAAGAGAATATGATGGAAATTGATTCTGATGATTATTTTAGTTCAGATGATGATATTCCTTTATCCTCAGTTGCAAGCAAAAAGTGGGAAAAAACATGTCATAATGTAAATTTTCCTGGTTTTCGACAATATATGGGTGTCTTGGGAAAGTAAAAGATGAGGGGGAACATATATTTCCCATAGATATTTTTTTAGTGCTGTTTGGAGATGGTGGCGGCGCCGTGGCCGAGTGGTTAGACCGCTCGCCTCTCACCGAGGTGGCCCGGGTTCAATCCCAGGGACCCGCATGTGGGATTTGTGGTGGACGAAGCGGCGTCTGGGCGGGTTTTCTCCGGGTTCTCCGGTTTCCCCTGCCATTCATTCCACCAACTGCTCCATCATCACCTTTCCTTTCATCCATTTCACCAACCTTTCTTTTCATCTACCTCCTTCCTCCCATACCAGGCATCGGGCTGATCAGCCATCCTGGATATTCTGTCTGATCCATGAGTGTCTGCTCCTCGATGGGCCTCTGACCCCAGGCACATGCCTGTAAGTCCTGGGGGCTGTCAGTCCTACATAAGAGGAGGTTAAACAGATAATCAATAAATGAATGTTTGGAGATGACCTTTTGAATTCAATTACATTCCAGACCAATCTGTTTGCAACTCAGAAAGGTAAAGCTTTCAAACCAGTGACATCTGATGAAGTGAAACTTTTCCTAGCTATAAATATATTGATGGGAGTCAACCGTCCATGAAGTTACTGTGACTGTTGGTCCTCATGTGAGCAACTTAGAGATCATATTTCTTCGCTCATGCTACTCAGTTGTTTCAGTTGGATTCTCTCACACTTTCATCTGAATGATAACGCAGTAATGCCAAAAAAGGGTGAACTAGGCTTTGATAAAGTGTATAAACTAAGCCCCTCAGTGACTGTCTCAAGAACTCATTCCAAAAGAATTACACACCTATGCAAAATCAAGCTGTAGATGAGCATTTGGTAAAATTCAAGGGCAGAATTGGGTACAAGCAATACATGCCACAAAAACCCATAATGTGTGGCTACAAAATATGGATTAGGGTGGAAAAAACCGGTTGCATGTGTGATTTTCAAGTGTATACTAGAAGGACTGATGATAAAAGTGGAACACAATTTAGGTAAAAGAGTTGTATTAAATTTGTGTAGAGATTTGGAAGATAAAGGATACCACATCTATTTTGATAATTTCTTCACAAGTGTAGCTCTTGTTGAAAAACTAAAGCAAATGTCACCCCCTTCACGTGGAACAGTGCACAGCAACAGGAAGGGCACATGGACACTGGACACCAGACCTAAAAGGGGATGAAGATCTACAGAGGGAAGAATATGATTGACTAATTAGTTCTGATGAGATTGCATGTGTCAAATGGAAAAGTAAGAGATCTGTGATGCTGCTATGAACTATTCACTCTCCTGCAGAGTTCAATGTAAAGAGGAACGATGGTTCTGCTGTTACTGAGGTGCCATGTCCAAAAGTAGTGCACTCTTATACTGCAAATATGGGTTGTGTCAATAAACCTGACATGTTAAAATCATTCTATGCAATAGATAGAAAAGCACGAAGGTCATGTTTGCATTTGTTTTGGCATTTTTTGGATGTGACTATAGTACATGCATACATCCTTCACAAGTTGGGGAATATTTCCAGAAGCTTGCTTCTAAAAGAATCCAGGTTAGGTGTGGGCGAGTGGCTTGCTGGGAAGTAAAAGTGTTACCAAAAGTACTAGACCTTCAGTCACTCCAAAACAGAGACCTTTCAAAGTAAACATCCCCAAAGAAAAGAGGATATCTGAATCTAAGCATACGTCTGACTATGGTGCTTCCAAACGTTGTGGTTACTGTAGCACCGCAAAGACGCTTCACAGAACCAGATGGAGTTACCAGACATGTAATGCAGGACTGTGTTTGTCTTAAGATAGGAACTGTTTCGTTCGTTTCCATAATGAAGTGGTTATTTGTTAGCCCCACGTTTGGTAGCCAATTTGAAGTATGATTATTTGTAGTTGGTTGGAAGATGCTTCATGTTTATATGAACACGTATGGAAGCCAATTTGTCGGGTCACTTCGTGTTACCTATTGCTGAGCGCCTGTTATAGTTTTATTATTTTGTATTTTGGGTTCATTGTGCTCCGGCTAGCTATTATTATTTCTCAGTCGAGCATATCTCTTAATCAAGGTGTGTAAACGGAAAGGATTTGTTACTGAAAGATAACACTTATAAAAGAATTTGTTTTTACTCTTTTATTACCGTCACAATTAATTAATTTCACATATTGACTCTTGATACACGCCAGACTGAAACTGTTATGTTTTCTAATATTATAATCACTTATTTGCCGCACTTTATTAATTCGCGTATTTCACATTTATAACTAGCTTTACGACGCGAGAGATTCTGTAGAATTGCGTAACGTGTACTTTAAGTATGCTTCCGTTGAACTACGCGACGTGTAACCCGCGAACGATTCTGATGAACTACGCGACGTTTAACTTCTGAATGATTCTGTTGGACTCAGCGACGTGTAACGCGTGGATGCTTTTGTTGAACTGGGCAATACTTGCCTCTGGTTTTAGCTTTTTATACACCCTCACCCGATATGCCTAAAGATTATAACCGAGCTGCTATTGGTTAATAAAACGCGCCAACATTAGCATCTATTTTTATATCCAATCAAAATTACGAAAACATATGCTCTAGGGAAGAAATTCCGGCCATTTCTAAGAAAAGCGCGCCAATCTGACGTCATTTGCTTGTCTCTAATAATTGATAAACAACTCACCCCCTCGCTCATTGTTAACCGCTCTTATTGTCAGTTTCAGTGAGGCCGTGTAAACTTATTTCCTAACAGTGCATATAATTAACAAACATTTCAAATCAATGTCATACAATAATGCTTATTTACACTACAATCACTCTGGCATTTACATTATTGTGATACAAATTACTGCCACATATGCCCCACTAGAAACATAATTATAAATATTTACAACTTGTTTGGAAATTTTATAATTGGGTTTTTAGTCTCCTGAATCTTGGAACACACGGCATTTATCACTTGCACTTAACACTGCACACGCATTTAACATAGACATATATTTTGCCTTTATTTCGCCACTATTCACTGGCTCTGGTCTAATGTGTTTATATACATCTGACATTACAATTTTTTATAGCAAATACTGTACCCTGAACTGTTCAGTTACAAAGTGTTTATACTTTCTTAGATTATTGACATAAAAATTTATGCACTCAAGATTCTTAACCTGGTTCATCTTGTAATTATTGAACACATTTACCAAAATATTCATCCTCTACACAAATGTATTTACATCACTGAATTCTAGACACAATTTCACATTATCTGTGTGCTATATAGGTGTTTTGTTTTAATTATGTTTACCCCTTTAGACATTTATTTTTGTCCTGAATTTATTTCTCCTTTCTTATGACATATATACATAGTTAACCCTCTTACATTCCAATACTTTGCTCTGTAGTTCAGCTTTAACTATCCTGGATCTACTTTTCATCATCTTGGTCTTTCTTTCTTTTTTCTTTTTTTTCTTTTTTTTTTTTTTTTAGCGGTCATTGCTATTCCCTTTCCTGGATCAAATTGTCTATGGCTAAGCATTACTCGTAGCTGTATCGTAACCTTCCAAAATTTGTTCACGGATAACCTCTTAAAGGATTCATATGAAATTTTGCCCCTGATATCATTTGAAACCAATCTAAAGTTTTCTGAATAACACATCTTTTAACAACTATCATTTTCAATTCTTTCGGTATCTTCTTATTTTGAGAGTACTCTGACAAGTCTGTAATAAGTTGTACTGGATTGGAGTTTTGATTTTGAACAGCTTGGTACCTGTTAATTTCAGAAGTCAGTTTTTGATTATTTATAGATAAAACTTTAACTTCTTCGGACAATTTATTTCTTTGTGTTTCCGACTCCTTCTGAATTTCAGATATCTCACCTCTGAAATTAACTTGCACCTGCATTAAATCTGCATTTGTAGCCTCCATCATCTCTCTAAGCTCACTTGAAATGCTATTCATTTGGCTACCTAACTCTGTACATTTTACATCAACATGTTCAATTTTATTATTAACCTCATTTTTTTTTTTTTTTTGTTTAGATATTTCCCTGCTCATGTCTGACATTTTCTTTGAAACTTTCCCTATCTCATTTGCTATCATTTCCTGATTTTCATTTCTCATTCTTATCATACTACTATCTAGCTCCATAAATTTCTTTTCAATTTCTTCCCTGTTTTGATCTAATTTATGCTTTAATTTCTCATTACTCTTACCAATTTCTTCCCTTAATTGATCTGTAATACTCTTACCAATATCTTCCCTTAATTCCCTATTATTCTTTTCCATATCTTCTCTCAATTACCTATTATTCTTTTCCATATTCTGAGTTAGTTTTTGTTCTAATTTCTCATTATTCTGAGTTAGTTTTTGTTCTAAACTCCTATCAATATCTTCCCTTAATTGCCTATTATTTTCTATTTGGTCTGTAATATTCTTATTTAATGTTTCACCAAAATTTCTCAACATTTCCATCATCATACTAGCATCAAAATTAACATTTCCTGCTATTCTATTCTGACTTTCTTCACTAACATTTCCTCCCTCAAATCCTACATTGTTTGAGCTATTTTCTGTAACCTGTATTGAATTACAGCTAACTGTTACATTATCCCCTTTCATAATTGTTTCTTCAGTATTATTAGTAGACATTGTTTTCTTAATCCTACCACTTCTTAATAACATTTAAATTCTCACAATTTTTTTTAGGATACAAAAAAAAATTACAAATTTCTAACCTTTCTGATGCTATCTGATGATGTTGCTTTGATGTCCAGATTCCTGCCCCTCTCTCCTAGATATATATATGTCGCCTCTGCGTCGTACTACGATGTATCTGCGTCGTCTCGCTGTTTTGGTGTTGTAGTTGTATTCCCCTGTTGCCTTCTATTCTCGTAATTACGATGTTCACTCATCCGCGTCGTAGGTCGTTCTTGTAGTTGTTTCTGGAAATTGCGTCTTGTAGTTAATTTCACTGCTCCATTCAATCCACGTCCTAGTTCCTTCGTCCCTTCCTGGTTATTTCGCCCTTTCCTGGTTAATTCGCTCTTTCCTGGTTAATTCGCCCTTTCCTGGTTAATTCGCCCCACGTTCCGGGCGCCAATTTGAAGTGGTTATTTGTTAGCCCCACGTTTGGTAGCCAATTTGAAGTATGATTATTTGTAGTTGGTTGGAAGATGCTTCATGTTTATATGAACCACGTATGGAAGCCAATTTGTCGCGGTCACTTCGTGTTATCTATTGCTGAGCGCCTGTTATTGTTTTATTATTTTGTATTTTGGGTTCATTGTGCTCCGGCTAGCTATTATTATTTCTCAGTCGAGCATATCTCTTAATCAAGGTATGTAAACGGAAAGGATTTGTTACTGAAAGATATCACTTATAAAAGAATTTGTTTTTACACTTTTATTGCCGTTACAATTAATTAATTTCACATATTGACTCTTGATACACGCCAGACTGAAACTGTTATGTTTTCTAATATTATAATCACATATTTGCCGCACTTTATTAATTCGCGTATTTCACATTTATAACTAGCTTTACGACACGAGAGATTCTGTAGAATTGCGTAACGTGTACTTTAAGTATGCTTCCGTTGAACTACGCGACGTGTAACCCGCGAACGATTCTGATGAACTACGCGACGTTTAACTTCTGAATGATTCTGTTGGACTCAGCGACGTGTAACGCGTGGATGCTTTTGTTGAACTGGGCAATACTTGCCTCTGGTTTTAGCTTTTTATACACCCTCACCCGATATGCCTAAAGATTATAACCGAGCTGCTATTGGTTAATAAAACGCGCCAACATTAGCATCTATTTTTATATCCAATCAAAATTACGAAAACATATGCTCTAGGGAAGAAATTCCGGCCATTTCTAAGAAAAGCGCGCCAATCTGACGTCATTTGCTTGTCTCTAATAATTGATAAACAACTCACCCCCTCGCTCATTGTTAACCGCTCTTATTGTCAGTTTCAGTGAGGCCGTGTAAACTTATTTCCTAACAATGCATATAATTAACAAACATTTCAAATCAATGTCATACAATAATGCCTATTTACACTACTATCACTCTGGCATTTACATTATTGTGATACAAATTACTGCCACAATAAATAAATCATGTTAACTTGAATCTAACCCTGGCTCTGGAATAGTTATTACAGATGTTTTCAAAGTTTAATTTCATTTTGCAATGTCATTCTTTATAAAATGTGAAATGTGTAATAATGATTGTACTATCATAATGGTTTCATATCAAACCGCCCTATATTTTTAATACATTTATTAAAATAAATATGTTTTATATAAAAATCACTTTATTTTAGTATGCTTTTGATGTTTATGTAATAATATCCCAGAAAGCTGACAAAATTAGGTTTTATGTCTGAAAGGGTTAACATCCAAAACAAGAATTAATGTGGATGCATTATGGTTACGTTAGGTTAAAAACTGTCACTATGTCTGGACAAACCCTGCACCTGGTGCATATGTTATTGAACATTTGGTGAATTGCTGCAGACAAGTAATAGGGAACGCATGCTGAATGTTTTGTTAATCCATCAAGTTTATGGAGATTGTTTGCTTACACTTCATCTTTGAACATTCTTCACAGATAATTATATGGGTGTATATCTGGTGATTGAGCAGGCTGGTCAATAATATCTTTTATCAGATACAGTTTATAATGCTTCTGTTAATCAATTTCTGGTATGTGCATTTGTATTGCCATTAATTAAGTATCCATAGGGCTTCTTCAAATGTTCTCCAAAGGAAGGATGCAGTAATGTTAACTTGTGCAGTCAGCTCTCAAATGAAGTCGCGGCTCCCAACAGTGCAAGCTCCATATAATATAGCATATACATTATCGTTTCTGTCCATCCCATCTTATGCAATACTTCAACATGTGCTTTTGCACACCATTCTGTTTCAAAACTCTACATAATTCAATTGAAACTTTATTTTCTTCCCCTCCCCACCTTTGCCTTTTTTGGGAGTTTTACATGCTTTAACTTAGTAGGTCATATTGGATGGTGAATAAAATGGATGTTGTCCTCCATGGTGTAGTGGTTACCATGCTAGCTCCTAGTTCCCGGTTGCGGGTTCAAACCCGGCGGAGGACGATGGATTTTTTCGGGCGTAAAAATCCTTAGCATGGCTTCCTTCGAAAGGAAATAAAGCCGGTGGTCCCGTGTCATAGATTTACGGCACGTAAAATAATCTCAAGCCTGATAAAGAGGCCTCTGAGTAAAATTACTGGTCTTTCGCGCCCAATATAGAATGGGACGCTAAGGACCACAGCAGTTAAAGAGTGTCCATAAATAAAGCTCAATTTTAATAAAATGGATGAAACTATCAAATGAACCCAGGGTCTATAGAGCTTAAGTTACCCGAGATTCATCTTCTAAGGAAAATTTGTGGGATTTTCTTAATCCTCTTAAGAACTTATGCAAGTTACTCGCCCTAATTGAGATTTGAGCTTGAACCCCTTGAATATGGAGCCACCCCACACCAAGGAGACGGCCTGAAGCCTACCTATAATATATTTTTGTATTATAGGTAGGTATTTGTCACAACTTTAATATGGGGGGACCCGCCATCGTGTTTTCCCATGCATATTTGGAATAATGTGGATGGCCCTATTATTATTATTATTATTATTATTATTATTATTATTATTATTATTATTATTATTATTGTTATCATCATCTACATCATCGTCTTCTCCAGTGGGATTGTTTGCAAAGCAAGGAAAAGGTGGGAGAAAGTAAGGAGTGAAGAAAGCAAAGTTGAAACTCGAGCTATAATTTCAAAGTTGGGTTCACAATAGCCAAGAGAAGTAGTTAAATATGAAAGTCGCGGCATAAGCTTCAAACATGAACCAGATGTGAAAACTCAGGGTCGTCTATTCTCGACTAAGTCCGAGGCGGGTCCACATTACTGGTACAATAATGGGAAAATAACAAGAAATATCACGATAAAGCGGCGTATCAACTGTTTTGGTATTGCATAGATCCTTTCCGAGCCTTACAATAATGTCCGCAATCCCTGCCGCCTGTATGCAAATTATGAGACTTAGAAGATTTCATTACCATATCGGAAAAGGTTTATAGATAATTGCAATTGTTTTCACGAGGGGGAGCAGGTATTTAGGTATGAATAGTAGTACCATTGACAACTAAAGATATAATATTTCGAGAATATTTTCCATAACATACAAGTTAGGTACCTACTGACTTCTCCAGCAATGCATATCTTAAAACTAAAACAATGTTGTTTCCAAGAAAAATATGTTTGAAGTAGTTTTTTGGGGGGAGGGTTAGATGCAGGTGAACGTTAAATCAGCTTGCAACATATTCTTCAAAATAAACACTAATTATCGGTGAAAATTTCAGGGGTAAAAATGCAAGATTTCCCAAATCCTGCTGCTGAAATCAGAAGATGCTAGTAGCGTGGCCAGCTCAACAGCAAAGCCTCGGCAATGGATTCTAAAATATCTATGATTGCAACGTAACTAATTGCCAATCTGCTGGGATGTAATGAAATGCTGTGTGCGAATGAGTTAGACCTGTCCGGTTATTCTTAACACCTGACCACTTCCTTTTCCGCGTAATTCTGAGGCGTTCCAACTAAGACCTCGTTTCTAAAGCACTTCAAATAGTGTTCGCCCAATGTAGCAACATAACTGCTGTCCGTTCTCAACATGGAATTTGGACTACAAGTATCAGTCAGACTCACGTTTCTGTTCTCAACGCGACGCGACTTGGAGACAGTCCTTTTCGTCCATAAAACTTATGTTAACACGCATAATATAATGAGCAACCGGATATAAAATATGGATACATATTTAATTACGAAATATACGTAACTGAAATTATTGTCTGATAGCTTATATGAAGTATTTTCACGTGAGAAAAGAAAGTTGCTCGGCTCGACACAGAGTAGCCCTTGCTTAAATACAAAAGGCAGTGTACCCAAGAAGGATCTGGCCGTACCATAAAAAACCTCCCTCCAAGGCGAATATGCTTTCCTCCATATGGAGGATGGAAACGATACCTTTTGTTACAAAATAGGCGAGCAGCTTATTTTCGAAAACATTCGCACGCGTATTCTCATAAATTAGTTGCAGGGCATGAGAAGTTCTCTCCGTGAGAACGCGCATAAAACGATAGGTAAATAACCAATCAAGAGCAGTGTCACATGACTGCATATAAACCTAAAATTAAGCAGAAGTAGGCAGAAAACCGAATTTACAAGGAAGGACACTATGAATATACACTACGTGAACTCCGGATGTACATGTGCTTTCCGTATGCCGAACTTAAACGCGCGAGTATACTTAAGATCACGGGGTGATTCAGCATCTTTGTCTGATATTGAACAAGAACACCCATTTAGATACACGATGAGCACGTAGCACAAATAACACAAACGGTGGCAAGCGTGATGAAGTATAGGGGATAAAATATACGTTAAACTGTCGGCGAGTGCATTTACTGCAGTAGTTTGAAACTAATCCAGGAAGCACCCACCCTCTGACCACCTACTATCAAGAAAGCTTCCGACTGACAGCAGCGGTGAAACATCCCGCCATGAACCCCAAAACTTCAAATCACACCTTCCAATATCACCAACACAGCATCCCTAATTATGAGGTGTTGAATATATAAAGTAATTCAGCGAGTATGAGCAGCCTCATAAATTGGCGTCTGAACGAGGGGCTTCGACAAGCTCCTGGACATAAATTTTCCAGGACCTGGTAACGAGTTCCTGGATGCCACTGCATGAACGAGAAACGACGCAGAACATCAACGGCAGCGGCCACTACCACCGTGATCTTCACAAGACAACATAAACCCCCCTTTTAGCGAAAGTGCAAACCCTAACCCTGGATTAAACTTACCACAGAAATGAGTAAGTGCCTGATTCATTGTTTTAATGCATGATTAGGCAGACACTGCCATTCCGAGAAAATGTATTAATGAGCATAAAAATAAAGGGGAAATTAAAGTACGTGAATATAACTCGGGAATAATGGAAAATAATGTAAATGTAGAACAATCGGTGCAAGTAATCGAGATTAGCAGGCCGAGCAGTCCTCTCCAGTAGAAAGTTTAGAGCTGGTGGGCATGGCACAAATAATACAACAGGTACCTACTGGGACAGATGACCCAGCTAAGGCAACAAACATTCGACATGGTTGCTCAAATAACTACCGTTAGAGACAACATTTTCATCTCGGGGGAAGTAATGGCGGCTGAAACCCCACGTTTGGAGTCAAAAATTTCTCGGGGGGAAGCAATGGCTCCTCAAGTGACAGCACAATCTGAGAAAGAAGTGTCTCGGGGGAGGGGGAGAGCAATGGCTGCTCAAGTAACAGCGTAATTGGAGATAAAAATGTCTCAGGGGGAATTAATGGCCGCTCAAATAATTAAGGAATTAGACACAATTGTCCTCGCAGGAGGAGATATTAAGACAGAAGCTGAACAATCAGGAGCGAGCATTCGCCGAGAAACAATGCGAGTTGAGTCAGCAGCTTGAAACACAGTTAAACAGTGTCATGAACGAGGTTAAGCAGACTCAAAGTGCTATGCAAAGGGAAATAAGCACAATGAGACATGAACTTAGATCCACTCAGGCAGAGGTAGGCCAGACTAAGCAGGAATGTAATGAAGAAATAATTGGTAGTATAAGGCGCACAGTGTCTGAGACGAATAGTGTAGCTGATAAGAGATGAGACGAGAACTGCTTGTGTCACGATCGAGGAAAAACAGCTCTCATTTGAGGCAGGTATGAGTGACAAATTAGAAGTTATAAATAGAATGATGGGTGTAGCTCGAGATTCGCAATCATGCGAACTTATTAGATTAAGGGATGAAATTACACAAGTGGTTGCCGTTCAAGGTAACAATCTGCAACTCAAGGCTAGAGAGATTACAATTGCTGAGGTACGGGAAGCGATTGAGCATATTCATATAGGCACTGCACAGAGTCGTGCTCGTACACTTCCCTTAGTCTCAGCACTGGAGTAAGTGTTGAGGGAAGAGCGAGTGACCCGTAAACGCTCCGTCGTTCCTTCACGTAAACTATAGATTGCCTAGTGTACCCGAACCACAGCCGCAGTTGTCAATTCCCACACAAGTTTTGAATGAACTCCCTGTACCGAAGTTCGTTAGTGAACGTGGCAATGTGAAGCAATTTATAAATTACACAGAGTCGTGTTTTACTTTGAGGGGAATACCCAATGACTACAGAATGGTCCTAGTTCAAAGAAGTCTTGTAGGTTCTGCTTTGAGTTGGTTTAGGTTGACGTTAGGCAATTTGACCAGTATCAACATTTTAGAGCGGTCTTTCTCCAAAACTATTGGAGCGAAGCGCTCAGTATAGTGCCAGAAGCCAAATAAATAATGGGAGGTACCAGAGGGGAATTCGTGAATCAATGACCGACTATTTCTTGCGCCTAGGTTAGTTGAGCAAATTATTGGAACCACCTATGCCCGAACAGGAGTTTATTTCATTAATGGTGCGACATTACCCAGACGTGATTTGCATCACTTAGTGGTAGCCAGATCGCAACCGCTTAGCGAAGTAATAGAGTTGCTTGCAGCCCTGCAGGATCACGGACCACAAGTTGTGGAACAAAACGCGTGGGAGAGGGCAAATAACCATCCCTAGATGCAACAAAGAAACGATGGGATGAGGACACAAGGAACTCAAAACAGGCACGGAAACGTGAGTCAATCAGGTTGACCAAGATATGACTGCAACCCGGAAACGACGTACGGCCTAGAAACGAGCGGACCGTTCAGAATCCTAATCGGATGTACCGGGATTACTCCATACAATTTATTACCTTCGCCAGATGGGCAACATGGGGAAATAATCCACGCAGAAATAGTAAGAATCAATGGAATAGACCTGATAGCAGACCTAGAAGTCCCCCGCAGGGAAGTATGCATTATGATGATGGACCTGACAGACAAAATGGCGCTATGAGTCCCATACCACGTGCGCGTGAACAACACGCCCCCTTTCGCCTAACAACACTAATGTTAAACAAGGACGCGAAAAGTTCCGGATCCAGCGTGAGCCAGGTGCCACAACAGACACGGTTGGGAAACTAAACCCAGGAAGGGTAACGTTCTCGCATACCTTCCGGAAGATTCCGTTTAGATCTCTCATTTCGCCGGGGACGCACACGAAAATTGTAGCAGAATACGAATGGGCACAATCACTAGCAAAGCGAAGAAGACCCGAGCTCACGAGGAAGTCAGATTATCAGGTTTAGTGACGAAGCTTTGACATAGGAGATGATGGAAGCTCATAGGATTAAACTGCAGGGGAAAACTAATTTGGTTTTGGATACTGGTTCAACAGTAACAGTTTGCAGCCAAAACTTATTAAACCAGTTACAGCAAATGAATATGAAACCGCAAGTCCTCTCAGTGAGAAATGCCGTTTGCAGTGGTGCAATCGGAAAAAAAATAAATAAAAATATCTCAACAAACATTAATAACGGCAAATATCGATGACTGTAAATTAGAATGTTTGTGTTTTGTCGTAAAAGCCTCGTTACCGATCTCATTATAGGGAGCGACTTATTGGACGCCGTGTGTGCGGAAATGGATTATGAGAAATCACGGGTAACATTCAATATATCTGGGCTAGTAACAATCGTACCCTTCACTTCTGTGGCACCGACCAAGAACGTAAAATTGACGGAAGCAGAAATATTGGTGTAGGAGGAAGAGTTCTTTCTCGAAATGTTAAATATGTAGGATTACGCTGCGGTAATTAGACTAATGGTGCAATACACACAAAGCAAAGGCGAGTATAGTGATCTACATGGCGAATCTTCTGGTGAATACGTAAACATAAACACGGCCACAAGCCAAGGGATTTGTATAGGAAGAGAGACAGAGAATCCAAGCAGTGTGTCCCGACCTCCCTGAGGGATGCATGGGTATTGATAAAACGAGAATTTTCACAAAAGGAATGGGCCTCCGCAACTCATTCCTATATACGTTTGAGATAGTAGACGTGCCGATATTACGCCATAAATGCCGCATGGTACCGCTAGACTTGAAAGAGGCGGTAAAAGACAAAATTAACGAGAGGACAGAATAATACAGATATCTGAATCCCTTTACGTTCAACCCCTCCTCCGTGGTGTAGTGGTTACCATGCTAGCCTCTAGTTCCCGAGGTCGCGGGTTCAAACCCGACGGAGGGCGATGGATTTCTTCGGGCGTAAAAATCCTTGGCACGGCTTCCTTCGGAAGGTAAGTAAAGCTGGTACCCGTGTCGTAGATTTACGGCACGTAAAAGAACCTCAAGCCTGATAAAGAGGGGTCTGAGCAAAATTACTGGTCTTTCACGCCCAATATAGAATGGGACGCTAAGGACCACAACAGTCATAAATAAAACTCAATTTAATTTAATTTCCCTATGTATAGTGCGGAAGAGCGGAACCGTAAGATTGACAATTGACGCACGTAAACTCAATCAGTATATAACTCCAGATAATGTAGTACAGAGAATATAGAACAACTTCTCGCTGACAGACAGCGATGGTTTACACCACTAGTTCTGACAAACTGTACCTTCAAATAGAATTAGACCCACACCTAAGCAAATACGCTGGCTTCCTTCACGGGGGTCAAGTCTACGAATGTTGCAAATGTCCTTTTAGGGCAAGCGTATCATGTAGTGGATTTTATGCACAATGCATAGGTACTTAAACCGGGGGATACATTTCACAATATGTCGATTTATTGATCCACGATCTTAAGATAGATGAACACCTACATATATAGATCATCTCGACACAGTTTTGGGAAGATTGTGGCAATGCGGTATGACCCTAAACTAAATGTAAAATTTTTTGCAACCTCTATAAAAAATTTTAGGATGTATAATTTCCGGTGAAAATGTTTCACCAGATGAAGATCGCATTGAAGCAGTGTTAAAGGGAAACGAAACAAAAATGAATATTTCATTCACCACGTTACTTTATTTGTCGTCAGGAATAAATAAAAATGCACGCAGTTTCACCATCCCAAGGTGAATGGTTATGGGTTACGGCCTGTTATTGAGTAGACGCGTGACGTCATGTGAGCCGCACTGCGCCCGGACAAGACGTACGCAGCATAGGTGTTTTAAATGACTAACAAGTTTACGTGTTAAAGAAGTACTGGAAGTTCCTAACTTCTCTGAATAACAAACCCAGTGATTTGCAGAAGGACTTAAACTGCTGAAACGATATACCGGATAACAGTAAAGAACTTTCTATTAAAGCATTTCCTTCCGGTTTCTTTCCTGATAAACTGTGTGGGTTCCAAGTGACTGTATTGCCGCAATAACACATACCTTGAAAAATAAAAGCAGATATGTCCAATTAACTATGGAATATTCCGCTGTTCCTTCATTTCCATGTATGCTGAAAGTTGCTTCTTCTTCTTCCTCGTTATTGCTTATATCAGAAACTAAGTATCAGGTTCGTAGAAACTTTCATTCAACTTACCTTGTCTTCCTCATCATTGCATGTTTTGTAGACATTTTTCAGGTTCCAACAGTATATATTTCCTTATGATTTCAGAATCTAGTTCACATTGTACTTCTGAATTCTCTTTTACTACTTTTATCACAATCGCCTTCGTTGTCAGTCGCATTCCAAGTGGCACTATCGCATAGCTCAGAAACTATATTTTACGATGGTGAAGGATCCATTTTCTTACTAGAACTTCATATCTGGAAATTGTCTTCATTTTTCCTTATGTAGGAATAGTTCCAAATTGTAATAAAGGCCTTCTGAAATTTTCATCCACCATAAGCTGCTTCTTTAATAGCTGTGTTCTGTTCGTAATTTGTATCCTTAAAAAGGAACATAAATGAGCACCGGGTCCAGACAAAAAAAAATTCTTTTGCAAAATTCTACCTATATTTTACATATTTTGGGAGATTTGTCTCTGTTTGGAAACGCGCGAAAATGAGTTCCCTTTTGTGTTTCCCTTTTCACATTACAGCCATATGCACAACACTGAGGCATTTTATTTTTTTCACAATATTACCTTGTTTGTATAATAAACTGACTCAGTAACATCATCACCAAAACACCAACACAAAGTACACTACTCTTGAACTTAAATACCAACAAAAACTATTTTTGAAAATGTATTACTGCACGTGCAGCAATGACTGACTTGTATCTCCCAATTGCTTCCAGGTGGTTATTATTTCGCTTGCTCACGCTAACGGTGTGGCGGAGTAAGAAAACAATCTTAGCACTGCATTTTACAGGCCATATCCTTCATTTAGGAAGAAACATTATTTTTGTGTTTCGTTCCCCTTTAAGGATCCCTCGTCCCAAGAATGCTAAGCAAGTGAAGAATAAATTACGCGAAAGAAACTGCATCGCTAAGGGCTTTGTTAATTAAAAAAAAACTACAAGATGGCGATGGTCAGAAGTCGAGGAGCGCGCTTTCCAGCATCTGAAACAGCTGTTTAGTAATTCGATACTATTAACACATTCTAGGATGGAATTGCCATTTCTAATTTACACAGACGCATTAATGGTGACCTACGGGTGCGTAGTGGCCCAACGATTCCAAGATGGCGAGCTGCGCATCAAGATCTCTAAATAAAGCACTGCGTATCTCTAGCGTGACGGAGCAAAAGATAGGAGCAATATTCTTTGCGTTGCAGAAGTTTAAGCATTATATACACAATAAGCCAATAATAGTGTATACTGATCATGTAAGTTTAGCTTTCATAAAAAAATTGCAAGATGACTAGCAGCAAGTTGTCAAGATACATTCATGAAATAATAGCGTATAACGTAGAGGTCAAGCATATTCCGGGCAGTAGTAACATTTTAGTGACCTATTATCAAGAGTCAAAGTAGAGGAAAACATCCCGGAGACGATAGGGAACACGCAGAGAGAAACTGGATTTAAGCTTTAATAGTTGCGTGTCTAGTAAATTGAAACAACTGCGAAAGTATCAGCGGAAAGACGCCAAATTGGCAGAAATACTGGAAAGAGTACCCCCGATTGCTCAGACAATAAGGGAAAGTGTGGCAAAATGGACGGCGTATTATATAAGCTTGACGGCAAGCACGCCCCAGCCTGGAATGCATACATACCGGCATTATTGGAAGAATTAATCATTGAGGCCTAGTGTCTAGACACTGACGTGTCTAGTAAATTGAAACACTGCAAAAGTCTAGTGCTGGACTAGCGTGTCTATATAGCTACCATATTGCACTCACACACAGGTGTGGAAAGAACAAGCTTAGTTATAGCGAAACATTTATATATCCCAAAGCTCGGCCGGAGAGTAAGAGCGTTCGTGGACACGTGCGAAATAAGCAAGAAGCCAAAGCCGCTACATTTTCACTTTAATTGGCCCCTACAAGCTGTATTAGGAGAAGCGCCATTACAATAATTGTTGATTGTACAATTATTGATTGTAGCCGATAGCCATGGTCCTCTCCCAAAGGCACGGACCGGCCTAAATATACATATTTTCGTACTGGTTGATGTAATGTCTAAATTTGTGACCACCTGCGCAAACAAAATAGTCGCCGATTATACGAGTATATACCGAAATTTGGCCAAATCATAGCACTACTTGTGGACACTAGTGTGCATCACAGACGAAAGCTTGTTGATAAGCTCCGAGAAGCAGGAGTGAAGTTATATCATATAAGCAATTACCACCCCCTTATCAAATCTTTTAAGAGCTGGCTGCTATGTGGAACATTTCATTCTCTTTGCATGTCCAGGACATAAAAAAACGAATTCCCATTTGAGTAAAAATATAAGTATTGGAAAATTAAAAAAAAAAAATAATAATAATAATAATAATAATAATAATAATAATAATAATAATAATAATGAATATCTCGGAAATGGTTCACTCCACAAAAAGAATGTATCTCGTAAATTATGTGATTTAACGAGCTCTACATTTTTTGTGTAGATAAATGTTGTCTATATCTTACGGTTTATCAGTTATGCAAAAGCCATTCAGAAAGAAGAAGACTTTTGGAACATTCCCAGAAAATTCAAGATATACATTTTATTTGTCATGAAAATGCCTTAAATATATGATATTTTAATAAAAATCGTTAGAGCAATTTTTTAAAAAATAAAAATTTTCGAAAAGAAAAATGTTCCATGTAAAGGATAGTCTGGGGTAGGGGATTTTCTTAAAAATCTTCAGGTCGCATCTCTGAAAAACATGGAACCTAAATACCAAGTTTGGTATTTATGCGACTTTTCGTTTTTAAGTTACGATGTTCACAGACACACATGGAACTTTTTCTAAAAGTCCTTTTTGGATTCAGGGTGCCTCAAAACAAATATTTCCGGTGAAATCTCGGTATCGAATTGTTGGGTGGAATGCAACACTTTCCCTACTTACTATACGTAGTAGAGAAAGTAAAAATATTTTCGCTCTAAAAGTGTGTGAATTCGTTCCATATAATAGACGTAGTAGATATATGCTAAACAAATTTGATGTGTTACACTCACATGACTTTCTCTACTCTTATACAAACTATTTATACAAACGATTATTCTCCATCTACTTCATGTTAATCGAGATAAAGATTTGCAGAGTCTATCTTATTGCTAATTTTCTTGTAGATGTAAGGGGAATATATATTTACAAGGGCAATTTGGAAATACAGTAGCCTTTAAGCACATACATATCTCTTAATAGCTGGTTGCTAGGTGCAGCACCATTCCCTTTCCCACAGATTAATACTCTTTGCATATCCAAGACAAAAAAATCTGATGTGTTACACTCACATGACTTTCTCTACTATTGTACAATATATTTTTACAAACGCCTATTCTCCATATGCTTCATGTTAATCGAGATATCGAGATGTCAATATTATTGCTAATTTTCTTGTAGATGCAAGGGGAATATGGTAGGTTATAAGCAATAGTCAAATATTTTAACGCTGGTTGCTATGTGGCGCATTTCATTCTCTTTGCATGTCCAGGACATAAAAAAATCTGATGTGTTACACTCACATGACTTTCTCTACTCTTGTACAATCTAATTTTACAAACGCCTATTCTCCATATGCTTCATGTTAATCGAGATATGGACATGTTAATCTTATTGGTAATATTCATGTATATGCAAGTGGAGTATGGTAGCTTTTAAGCGATAGTCAAATATTTTAACGCTGGTTGCTATGTGGCGCATTCCATTCTCTTTGCATGTCCAGGACATAAAAAAATGAATAACGAATTTGAGAAAAAGTATAAGTATTGGAAAATTTAAGGAAATAACAAGCAATATCTCGAAAACGGTTCACTCAACAAAAGAAATATATATGACATAAGTTGTGTATTTTAACGCGATCTACATTTTTTGTGTAGTAACATTTTGTCTATCTCTTATGGTTTACCAGTTATGTAAAAGTCGTTCACAATGAAGAATACTTTTGGAGACATTCCCAGAAAATTCGAGATATACATTTCATTTCCCATGACATTATCTTAAACATATGATATTTTCATCAAAATCGTTAGAGCCATTTTTGAGAAAATTAAAATTTTCGAAAAATCTTCCATGTAAAGGGTAGTCTGGGGTGGGGGGATTTTCTTGAAAACCTTCGTGTCGCATCTCTGGAAGATACTGAACCTAAATACCAAGTTTGGTGCTTATCCGACTGTTCGTTTTTGAGTTATGCTGTTCACAGACACACAGACACACACACACACACACACAGACACACACACACACAGACACACACACGGACATGTTTCCAAAAATGCTTTTTTTGGATTCAGGAGGTCTCAAAACATGTATTTCCGGTGAAATCTCGGTATCGAATTTTTGGGTGGAATGCAATACTTCCCCTACTTACTATACGTAGTAGAGAAAGTAAAAATGAATAACGAATTCCCATTTGAGAAAAGAAGTATTGAAAAATTTAAGGGAATAACAAGTAATATCTCGAAAATGGTTCACTCAACAACAAAAAATGTATATGACATAAATTGTGTATTTTAACGCGATCTATTTTTTTTGTGTAGTAAAATTTTGTCTATCTCTTATGGTTTACCAGTTATGCAAAAGTCGTTCACAATGAAGAATACTTTTGGAGACATTCCCAGGAAATTCAAGATATACATTTTATTTGTCATAAAAATATCTTAAACATATGATATTTTAATCAAAATCGTTAGAGCCATTTTTGAGAAAATTAAAATTTTCGAAAAATCTTCCATGTAAAGGGTAATCTGGGGTGGGGGGATTTTCTTCAAAACATTCGTGTCGCATCCTTGGAAGATACTGAACCTAAATACCAAGTTTGGTGTTTATCCGACTGTTCGTTTCTGAGTTATGCTGTTCACAGACAGACACACACACGGACATGTTTCCAAAAATGCTTTTTTTGGATTCAGGGGGTCTCAAAACATGTATTTCCAGTGAAATCTCGGTATCGAATTTTTGGGTGGAATACAATACTTCCCCTAGTAGAGAAAGTAAAAATGAAGACATTTGCTTTAGAAACATAGAATTTTAATTTTTCACAGGTTGGTCCCATTAAAGGAGCTGACTTACCATAGACTTTTAATATTATGAATGCAAATATTTGTTGGTCTGCAGATACGAAGGATTTCTGCATCCTTCCGCATCACAAGGATCGTGTGTACCGTGTAGTCACACCATAGTACACAATTCCAGAGTAGCCACCCTCCCAAAACTCTGGTGTATATGCTTTTCTTCGGTCATTGGCAATAATAAAGCAGATCCTTGGTTACACCATTTAAAATAATATGTGCATACCAAATTACATGTCGTTTAAGAGCAATTAGCCCGAAGAAGCTAAATGCCTGCAAGGATAATTTTGCAGTTTTAATTTATTGTGAACTCGAAGGTTATTCAAAGTTTGACAACAGACGTAATCAAACTGAGACTTAAATTTTTTCGTGTTGTGGTAAATAAAAACAATTTAAATTCTAAGTACTTTATTTGCATTAAAATCGACATTTTAAAGTCGTCGCTCACCTATGTACCGCGTTAATAGCAATCCCGGCTCCGAATTAAGCTCCAAACGATTATCGCTGGGAACCTTAGAGAAGGATGATATATTGGCCCTACATTGCTTTCTTGTAGTTGATGATGACATTATTGCAGGTAAGTAGGTACTGATTTCATGACATATTGCTGATCTTGTGTTCGTATCTTCAATAAGCGTTTTAAAGTTAAATGAGTTTTCCATATGTTGCATGGAAAACTCATATGTGGCATGAAAAAATTGCATTATAGTTTTATTAAAACATCCGGGCATATTATAGATTCAGTTTGATTCGTGTAGATACTGCAGCTTGCTTGCGTAATTAATTCCATACTATTCTTTGATTATGCGGTTGAATTTAGCTATTCATAAGGTTCTACTTTGAGTAAACAGCTTCCTGTTTCCTTATTAACTTTCAATTAATGATGTAATTTTGTGTAACCAACTTTCTGTTGCATTATTAGACACGAATTTAATGTGAGTAATGTGTTTAAATGACTTCCTAATATCTTGTTAACATAAGTATAATTACATATCCTCTTCCTTTCTTATTCGCTAAAAACTTTATTCCTCTCTGTAGCCTTTTGCCATGTTTTTCAATCATGCCAACCTTTTCATCCCCGCCCCCAGGTCCTTTACCACCTCGCTCTCACGTGTTTTTCCCCCTTTCTTTCATCCATATGCTCTTTTAGGTATGTTTACTATTTCAAAGCATCCGTTAGCTTCGCCTTGTCATGTCTGTATGCATGAAACAACTCGCGAATCGGTGCAATGTATAATTGAACTTTTGCGCACAAGAGTCGGAACACCCTCTGTGGATACATTTCAAATTTGTTCGAAGTCGGTACAAAGTCCAGTAATTAATGTGGAGAGCTTCCATCTCATTCGTTCACCGTCTCATATGATGTACCCAGTTAAACTCAAATATAATTTTTACCAATGCTACTGCATTATTTCTGGGGGGGGGGGACAAAAACTTTAAAATTTAACGCCAGGTGTACATCTGGAATTTTTTATTTCCTTTAGTAAACTTTTAGCTCCATTTCTTTTTTACATTGTGAACTAGCGTTTGAGATTTGATTGAAGCTTATATTGCATCACTTAGCTTGCAATTCATTATTTCTCCCTTTCGTCTTCCATTCTTTTTACAGTGCTCAACCAAAGGCGTTGAGGATTTGATGGAAATGTACATAATTTTATTTAGTTTATAATTGTTTCTCCTCATTCTCAAAATGTCATCTGTTTGTTTATCCAATTGGCACATAAATCCTTCATATTTTCGTTTCAAATATTAACTTTTTAATATCTTTTACCACCATTTTCTACAGACTTCCACACGACTTTGTGTTATAATGTAACTTATGCTAGGTAATAGGCTTCTAATAAACAAATCCAGTATAACATTGTGAGTTATTTTAGGATTCTTCAAGTCGTACTTGTATTTGTTTCGAAATATTCACATTTGTAAGTAAATTACTGAAAAAACTGAAGTTACTTTTTTCGGATAGTCATCTTAACATTTTGCTTACAAAACACACACACACACACACACACACACATATACACGCCTGTAATATGCCTATAGAAAATATAAATAAAATTTTAACACATAACTCTCTTCATGGTCCTGTTTCGTATTTAGGTACAGATTTACCAACCGTAAAACTCTGCTTTGCTGGGAACTCTGATGCTTAGGGTTCCATCGCTTTGGAAGCATATCAGTGAATTTTTGTTATAGCTTCGATTCTCTTCTCCTAATGCTGGTCTATGGGTAATACCTAGTATTCCTTCGAGAACATACGTATTGCGTTTATTACTTTATCTACTACTTACCTGTAGTTAACGTATTGGAAGTATTGCATTCCACCCACAAAATCGATAGCGATATTTCACCGGAAATACACGCTTTGAAACTCCCTGAATAATAAATAAATAACAATTTTACTTTCTCACCTATGTACTGATAGCAAGTAGAGGAAGTACTGTATTCCATCCAAATACCGAAGTCAAGATTTCACTGGAAATATATGTTTTGAGGCCCCTAAACAGAAAATAGGAAAAGGTTCGTGTGTGCATTCATGCATGCGTGTATGTGAACAGCATAGCTCTGAATGAAAAGTTCGATAAATACCAAACGTTATGTTTAAGTCCAATATCTATCTTCCAAAGGTGCCAAGAAGATTTTCAAGAAAAACTCCCCACCTCAAACTACCCCAAATGAAAAATGTGTTGATATTTCTTATTTTCTTAAGTTGTCTCCAATGATTTTGATCAAAATACCATGCGTTTAAGATATCTGTATGCCAAATAAAATGTATATCTTGGATTTTCTACGAATAGACTGTGAAATGCTCTTCATTCTGAAAGATTTGTATAATTCCCAAGCAGTAAGAGATATACAAAACTTTATTCCACAAGAAATGTTGTCGTTTTCTGTGCTGCATTTGACACCAAAGTCATTATCAGTCTTGCACTCCAGTACTTTGCTGCCCTGCAATCTTCTTTTTGTAATGCAATGCAATTGTCCAGATGGTGTTCGTCCATATCCTCTGCTGTATTGCTGCATAAGATGCATTTAGGAAATGCGAAGATGTTGATCCGATGCAGGTGTGGAGCTAGGCAGTCATATCCTATTGTTAGCCTGAATTGTGCGACTGCTGTTTTCCGTGGCAGAAGTGGTATAATTTCTGGATTTTGCAACAGACATTCCCATTTTTTATTTTCTGCTGCTGCTCGGAGCGGCTTGAATTGCTTCTTTTATGAGACGTTTTGCTGAAGTGTACGATTTGGGTTTAGAGGCTGGTAATTGTTTTATGAAAGATCCTTTCTTCGCCAGGAAATCTGCTGCTTCGTTGCCAGGGGTTCCACAGTGGGAGGGTATCCACTGGAGTGCAATAAGTATCTTGTTACTTATAAGAGTAGGAGTACGAATAGGAATTGGGGAGTTGTCAAATAATACTGTGGCATTCTTTTGTATCAGAGGTTCTTGGCCAACAAACTGCTTGTATAGCTGCTCTGGAGTCGGAGCAGATCACTATTTTCTGAAGTATGTCTTTTCTTGCTAGTAGATTTTGGAGGGAGACTTTTATGGCATGTATTTCGCCATCAAAATTTGTACCTTTTCCTACATGCTAGTAAAAGGAAAACAGGGGACAAGTTTCACCTGCTTCACCTGCAATAAGATGTATATCTTGAATTTTCTGGGAATGTCTCCAAATGTACTCTCCATTGTGAACGACTTTTGCATAACTGGTAAACCATAAGAGATAGACAAAATTTTACTACACAAAAAATGTAGATCGCGTTAAAATACACAATTTATGTCATATACATTTTTGTTGTTGAGTGAACCATTTTGGAGATATTGCTTGTTACTCCCTTAAATTTTTCAATACTTATTTTCTCAAATGGGAATTCGTTATTCATTTTTTGTCTTGGATATGCAAAGAGTTATAATCTGTGGCAAAGGGAATGGTGCTGCACCTAGCAACCAACTATTAAGAGATATGTATGTGCTTAAAGGCTACTGTTTTTCTATATTGCCCTTGTAAATATATTTTCCCCTTACATCTACAAGAAAATTAGCAATAAGATAGAGTCTGCAAATGTTTATCTCGATTAACATGAAGTAGATGGAGAATAAGTGTTTGTAAAAATAGTTTGTACAAGAGTAGAGAAAGACATGTGAGTGTAACACATCAGATTTTTTGGATTCAGGAGGCCTCAAAACATGTATTTCCTGTGAAATCTCGTTATCGAATTTTTGGGTGGAATACAAATGGTACTTCCCCTTCTTAATGTACGTAGTAGAGAAAGAAATAAACCTTCGTAAGAATAATTTGCATACCCATTAATAAACGATAGAGGGTAAAAGTTATGTGAATATAACACATCAGGGTCCACCCCCCCCCCATCTGCTTCATGCTAATGGCATGAAACCTTTGTAGAAATAGTTTCATTACACATTTCGTTGTAGATACAAGGGGAATGGGTCTGAACTGAACCGATATCCAGATGTTTAAACGCGTGTCGCTATAAACTGACCTTGAAATTACGTACTATTTTTATGACATCGCCAAATGCAACTAAATAGCGACAGCAAAAATGAAAAGGTAATTACAAATTCAAACCAATAACGTATATCTCGGATACGGCTGATGCCACAGAAAAGCTTTATTTGAAATAAATTATGTGTTTTAAAGAATTTTACATTTTCTGTGTAGTAATTTTTGCCTCTTATCGTTTACCAGTTATACAAAATTGTTTGCAAATAAAGAGGACTTCACAGTTCTGACTATCGATTCGGTTTCCTCTATCACCCTCTTACCTACAACTAAATGTGTAATAAAACTATTGTATGCAACGTTATACCGTAATTATTGAGGAAATATATAAGTAATTAAATAAAGGAATAATAGTAAGATAGAGAAATAATTGCAATAAATAATTTCCTATGTTAAACCAATGCGTAATGAAATAAGCTTGAGTAGTAAGATTTATCCGGAAAGACGAAGTAATTGGGAAGTCAGGTTAGCGAAAGGCATTAGTATCAGCCGAAGTACTGAAAGTATTTGCTTAAGGATTCTGGGAATTCAGTTAGGTTATAAACTCAGTACGTTTGAAGTCACGTAAATCACATTCCGAAAAAGAGAAGTGATAGGTATTTCCGAGATTTTAACCAAGCCTCGCGGTAAAAGTTAAGAGGAGACGTGTATGAAGAGGATTTGAAGTATTGGCTGGGCGCGAAAAGTAACGTTGGTGCGGAATAATATGTAGGCGGATCTTAAATAATAAGAGGCGTGTGATTTAAATCAAGGACTTAGTCTGCCTCTGATAGCGGCACTGGTACTTACATTCGTTCGTGCACACAGTTATGCATACATTCGTGACTCTGGTACAGACGGCTCCAAATGTTTTCCGTTGCACCGGGAGCGGGGCAAGCGGGGTGCTTATCGAAAGGTTATTCCAGGTATCTTAGCTCATACCCGCACTAAAAGGAAGATTAAGAAGTGTAACAGGCTAAACAAAATATAATTACAACACATTTCCCTTAGACTTGGTTGTAAGAATATAATAACAGTGAAAAGAAAATAGCAATAACATTACAACACAGCGACATAAGCAGTATACAAACTAATTTTTAGGAATTAGAGGCATCATATTATTGTATAACAAGCAAGGGTTGAAACAAAATGGTTTGGTTTTTTATATATTTACTGCTTTCTCTACTCATTATTAACTAACATATGTTCTTTATTTTTATAATGTCCTTATGAAGTATGATTTTTCCGTGCATCGTGACAACAATTTAGGCCAGAAATTATTTAAAGTTACAATCTAAGTTACACTTTTCTCTATTTGGTTGCATGTAAGATGCCGTAATGACAACATGCCGCTTATCTATTCCACAACTCATATTTTACTGTCTCTACTATTTACCTATAATAAGTAGGGAATGTGTTGTATTCCATCCAAAAATTAAAAAACGAGATTCACCGGAAATACACTTTTTGAGACCCACTGAATCCAAAGAAAGCATTTTTACTTTTCCTACTACGCACTTACAGTAAGCAGAGGAAGTATTCTATTCCACCCAAAAATTCAATAACAATATTCACCGGAAACACATGTTTTGAGCCCCATTGAATTTACTTTCCCTACTACGCACTTACAGTAAGTATAGGAATTATTGTATTCCACCCAAAAATTTAATAACGGGATTAATACTCGGAACGGAAATACTGGTTTTCAGGCCCTGACACCAAACAAAGCGTTTTTACTTACTCTACTACGTAGCTACAACAAGTAGAGCAAGTATTGTGTTCCACCCAAAAATTGAATGAGATTCACCGTATATACACGTTTTGAGACCCCCTGAATCCAAACAAAGCATTTTTACTTTCTCTACTACGTAGCTACAGGAGATATAACTGGCGCAAAACTTCTGGAATCGTGACCTTGATTGCCACCCCAGCTGCCAAGGCTAGGAATGGTTTATGTTTAGCTGAATCAACGAAAACGATATAATATCTTTGCTAACTCACAGTGCTTAACACATACAGTCTGCATAGAAAGTGTCCGCATCTTGTAATTTCAAAGAGATCAGTACGTAAATAGTGCTTATTTTATATTTGTGATATTTATAACCATGGCTCCTACGTTTTCAAAGTTAAATGGTAAGGTATTACGTATTCAAAGCAGGGAAATAATTGCAAATGTCCTCGACTTCATGAAGCAAGAAGCAGAGATGAAGGAAGAAAATATATGTTTACCCGAGTTCCACAAAAGCCTTAAGAGAGTGAAAGAAAGAGTAGCCAAAGCAACTGTTGTTTCACTGAGTTCCGTTTCCAGATTTCTCAAAGATAAGAGAAACCATATGGATGAAAGAGTACCATTTGACACACCTGGGAAGAAACATAAGATCCCTAAACGTGTTACAGAAATAGACGATTTCGACAAATGCGTCATTCGGTGCACGATTCACAATTTCTATGTGGAAGAAAAAACTGTGCCAACAATAAGCAGATTGCTCATCAATCTGAAAGATGTCATAAATGTTCAAGGTGGTGCTACAAGTCTCAAATCCCGGCAGTGGCACTGAATTTTGCAGTCTGATACTAACTTTCCAAATGACTATAATTTTATATGTACTTATATCAGCATAAATTTTAAAGATGCTGCTACAAATCTCAGAAAAATTATGAAAGATTTAGGGTTTAAGTGGAAGAAAACGAAACCAAATAGAGTTCTAATAGAAAATCACGACATACGATCTCAGCTGGAAGAGTGCCTTACTCAGAGGTACAAACTAGAGGGCCAAACTATAGTGTATGAAGATGAGTCGTACATACACAGCAGTCATACATCTAAAAGTTGAAGTGACGATAGCGAATTAGGTTTTCAGGCACCTGTTGCCAAAGGGCAAATACTTATTATCATTCATGCTGTTCGTTCCAAATGCCCTTCTTTTACAAGTCGCAACAAAAAACAGGAGATTTTCATCAAGAAATGAATACAGAAAATTACATGAAGTGGATCAACACCATGTTGATACCTAATATGCCTGCTGGGTCTATTCTGGTTATCGGCAATGCTTCACAATGTGGTAACACTCAAATTGACAAACAACCTACCTCAAATTCCTTTAAAGAAGAAATAAAAACCTGGTTGCTTAGGCATAATATAGCTTTTGATGAAAGCATGAGTAAAACAAATATAACTTAGTTAAAGCCAACAAATCCCTTCAGAAGTCATAACTCATAATACTTGGCCAGATATTAATACAACATCGCCATAATGTACTTAGACTGCCACCGTATCACCCAGATCTAAACCCAATCGAATTAATCTGGGCTGTTGTCAAAAACTGGGTGGCCTGCAGCAATATCACTTTTAAACTAAAAGATGTGGAGCAGTTATGTCTCCAGCGATTTGCAGAAATTGGAAGGCCAGAATGGGAAAATGTATATCGACATGTTGAATAAATGGAGAATCATTATTTAAAAAAATACGGAATTGCAGAAAATCAATTAGAAAAAATTCTCATCCAGGATAATGGTGCAGAAAGTAGCGACAGCAGTGATGGCGGCAACGATGTGAGTGATTCCGCAGAAGAGGAAGGGCTGTCAGGTGTGGAAGAACTGGAGGCAGATGGTTGACAGTGTTTTTATATTAAGGGCATTTTACAGCGGTGGATTTAAATATACTGTATATGATTATAAGTTTATCGTGTAGTGCAGTGCATAACCGGTGTGCGGATATTTGACAATGACTGTCCCGCGCACTCCTGCAGCATGCAGACGACCGGTCACCTCCTGATCTGGTATGTAACTCGCTTCATAGTTGTCATTAAGATTTTCTAGAATGTTGCGCCAGTTATAGAGAAAGTATTGTATTCCACCCAAAAACTGAATAACTAGATTCACCGGATATACACGTTTTGAGACTTTCTGGATCCAAAGAAAACATTTTTACTTTCTCTACTACGTAGTTACAGTAAGTAGAGAAAGTATTGCATTCCACCTAAAAATTTAATAACGAGATTCAACGGAATTCACGTTTTGAAACCCCAGAATCCAAAGTAAGCATTTTTACTTTCTCTACTATGCAGCTACAATAAGTAGAGAAAGTATTGTGTTCCATCTGAAAATTCAATGTCGTAATTTCACCAGAAATCACGTTTGTGACCCCTGAATCCAATGAATTTATTTATAGACAATGGTCCAAGTGTGTGTGTGTGTGTGTGTGCGTGTGTGTGTGTGTGTGTGTGTGTGTGTGTGTGTGTGTGTGTGTCCACGAATAGCATAACTCAAAACCAAAAGGTTGGTTAAAACCCGAACTTGGTGTTTAAGTTCAACTTCTTCCAAGAATGCGACACTGAGATTTTAAAGAAAATCCTCCACTCCAAACTCCGTTTACATTGGACATTTTTCGAAAGTTTTTATGCTTTCAAAAATGACTCTAAGGATTTTGATTAAAATACATATGTTTAAGCTATTTTCATGATAAATAGAATGTATATCAGTAGGTAAATATGGAGAATTCTGGCGCAGTTTTTGGGCATATATGGGAAAGGATAGGGAAAACGAGGCTAGATGGAGCGGGTCAAGGAGGAAAATGGGTTTATATGGGAGAGATAGGGAATACGACGACTGATACTATGCTAGACAGGGTTGAGGAGGGAAGTGTGTTTATATGGAAGACATAGTGGAGAGGTGTTAGGCTAGACAGAGGTTGAGGAGCAGAGTATGGTTTATATGAGTGGTATAGGAAAACGAGGAGAGGTGTTAGGCTAGACAGGGCTTGAAGGGTAGAGTATGGTTTATATAAGAGGTGTAGGAAAACGAGGAGAGGTATTAGGCTAGGAGAGTTTGAGTATGCGTTTATAAGGAGAGACGAGAAAACGGAGAGAGATCCTATGTTAGGATAGACAGGTGTTAAAGGTAGAATGTGTTTTATATAGGTTAGATAGGAAACCAAAGAGATACTCGGCTAGACAGGGGGCAGGAGGGGAATATCCTTTATGAGAGGTAGGGGATACGGGAGAGATGCTAGACTAGACAGAGGTTGAGAGTAGAGTATGCGTTTATATGTATGAGAGGTATAGGAACAGGAGGAGAGGTGTTAGACTAGACAGATACTGAAGCAGTAGAAATATGAGCTTATATATAGGAGAGATAGGGAATACGAGGGGAAGAGCTAGACTAGTCAGGACTTGAAGGGTAGAATATGGCTTTTTATATGGGAGAGATAGCAAACCGAGGAGAGGTATTAGGCTAGGAGGGTTTGCGTATGCGTTTATAAGGAGAGACGAGAAAACGGAGAGAGATCCTATGCTAGGATAGACAGGTGTTAAAGGTAGAATGTGTTTTATATAGGTTAGATAGGAAACCAAAGAGATACTAAGCTAGACAGGGGGCAGGAGGGGAATACGCTTTATGAGAGGTAGGGGATACGGGAAGAGATGCTAGACTAGACGGTGGTTGAGAGTAGAGTATGCGTTTATATGTATGAGAAGTATAGGAACAGGAGGAGAGGTGTTAGGCTAGACAGAGTTCGAGGAGTAGAGTATAGTTTATATGAGAGGTATAGCAAAACGAGGAGAGCCGGTAAGCAAGACAGATAGTGAAGGAGAAGGAATATGGACTTACATACAGGAGAGACAGGGAATAGGAAGGGAGGTGCTAGACTTTGAAAGCGACTTTACACGAGAACTTGATGGAAAGATGTTTCCTGTCAGTGATGGAACACTAATTCTAGACAGCTTCAGCACGTAACCCACTCACGCTAAAAAGGTGACCCAATCACATAAAAAGGTAACCCACTCACGCTAAAAAGGTGACCCGCACGCGGAAAGAAGGTGACCCAGTCACGTTAAAAAGTGACCCACTCACGGAAAAAGGTGACCCGCTAACGCAAAAAGGTGACCCACTCACGCAAAAAGGTGACCCACTTAAGCAAAAAGATGACCCACTCACGCAAAAAGGCGTTCCACTCAGGGAAAAAGGTGACCCCCTCAGGGAAAAAGGTGACCCACTCACGCAAAAAGGTGACCCGCTCACGGAAAAAGGTGACCCACTCACGCTAAAAAGGTGCTCCACTCACGTAAAAAGGTGACCCACTCACGCAAAAAGGTGACCTACTCACGGGGGTTCTTTCTTTCTTTCTTTCTCGTGTTCATACAAAGAGAACAAAATTTCAAAGCTATCACGTCTTTGGCTCACATTCGGGAGGTCGTGGGTTGGATTCTTCTGGCCGACCTTCCTGACCCATAGGTTTTTTCGGTTTTTTTCCCGGGTCGCCAGGCGAGTGCTGGGAAGGATTCTCACATCCCCGAATTTCCGGACCTACATTTCATCTCCATTCTAATTTCCCTTCATCTTTCATGCGTTGGTCTGTTTCAGGATTGAAAGTGTCTGTGATGGTGTTTCGGTGCAGTGTGGCAAGGGGAAAAGAATGTTTTTTGTGACTTTCTCCGTCCCTCAGCTTTCGGCTGCCTGTCGGGAGTATCCTAACTTCCTTGAGGAGCGTTGGAAACCCTCTGTGCTGGGTGGAGTCCCCGGTCTGACGGGGAGTCTATCTGAAAACTTAGGGACCCTGCCATTCCTGTGCCATTTTTCCTGGTTCCGGACGCCCGGTGTCTTGTCTCGCCTCATCCTGCCTCCCGGAGACGCCCCTTGTGGGGCGTAGGCACAATATCCACTATGTGGATCAGTGCCGAGTCCCCTCCGTAGCCAACCAATCCAAAGCTATCACGTAGCGATCAGCTATGAGGGATTTGGCTATCGCTTTAGCTTAGTATATTCTGGTTATACCTACAACGAATTGTGAAAATAAGTGATGAAGGTTTACGGGTATTAACATGACATAGGTGCAAAATAAGCTTTGCAAGAAGAGTGAGTAGAGAAAAGCATGCGAATGCAACACATATTTTATTTCAAAACCTCCATATGACTGCGTCTCTGTGAACAACCTAAATCCAAAGCGAAAAGTCGGTTAACTACCAAACTTGATATTTAAGTTCAGCATCTTTCAAAGTTGTGACGAGGATTTTCAAGAAAAGTTCCCCATCCTGAACAACACTTTACATGGAAAAAATTTCGAAATTTATTTTCTTAAAAATGGCTCTAATGATTTGGATTAAAATACTCACTGTTTAAAATATTTTCATGACAAAAGAAATATATATTTTGAACTGACTGAGAAGAGCCTCTAAAGCCTTCTTCATTCTGAATAACTTTTGTATAATTGGTAAACTAAAAGATTGGACAAAGTTTTGATACACAAGAAATGCAGACCCCGTTAAAGCACGCAGTTTTTTATATATTATGAGATTAACTAATTCCAAGATATGTTTTGTTATTGGTTTGAATATTTTTTGTAACTGAGAAGTCGCTATTCCTTTTGTTTTTATCGCGGTCATATAAACAGCATGGAATTTCAAAGCATCACGTAATGACATGCTTTTTGAAAATGTGACTATCCCTTTATCTACATTGTTACAGTTGCGTTGTATTTATTTAACATTATTGTAGCCCCACGTTGTGGTAGCCAATTTGTAGTAACATTTTTTGTATATGTTTTGAGCCCCACGTTTGGGAGCCAATTTGTAACGATATTACAAATGTTTGTGTATTTATGTTTGTGTATGTGTGTTTACTTCATGTGAAGCCATCTTGTGACGTCATTCATTTGTTCGGTTTGTAGCTCCATCTAGTGTTAGCAATTTGTGGTAGTATTAGTGTTTGAAAGAATTTTAATTTTTGTTTACTGTCCTCCGGCTAGCTATTATTTCTCGGTCGAACATGTCTCTTGATCAGGGTTGTGTAAACGGAAAGGAATCTTTTATCCAAAAAGAACACTGATGAAGAAATTTGTTTTACACATTTATTGTCGAACACGTTAACTATCACATTTATACATTGATCTTAACACTCGCCAAACTGAAACTGTTATAATAACTTCTTACTGATCACTCTTAATTTGCGTACTTCAACTTTTTGTATAATTAACCTTACAACACTTTAGATTATTCATAATTCTGCTGCGCGTAACTTGTGAATCGATACCCGACGTTTGCCGTACAAATACTTTCGACGAATTGACTGACTGAAGACGACGTGTAGTGTACACAGATTTTTGATGAACTGAACGACTGAAGGCGACGTGTAATGTATTGAGATTTTCGATGAACTGACCGCGATCTACCTCTGACTTGGCTTTTTATACACCCACTCCCCGATATGCCTAAAGATTATAACTGAGTTACTATTGGCTAATAAAACGCGCCAACATTAGCGTCTATTTTAATATCCAATGAAAATTATGAATACACATGCTCTAGGGAAACATTCCAGAAGGTTCTAAACGGAAAAACGCGCCAACATTACGTAACTTCCTCGTTTCCAATAATGATAAACAGCTCACCCCCTCGCTGCATTATTGCGCGCTATTATTGACAGTTTCAGTAAGGCATTAAAAACTTACTTCTCAACAATAATTACAATCAATAAACATCTTAAATCAATGTCACATAAAAATGCATATTCATATTACAATCATTATTTACATTTAAGTAATTTGTGATACAAATTACTGCATCAACATATACTACTACGAAACTGTAAATGTGAACTTTTTCTTTTGATATTTAATTAAAGTCATTTGACCGGGTAGGCCATTACGGACGGTGAATGAACGAAATGGTTAAAATGATCTCAAATGGCTCCGAGGTCACTAGAAATTAGAATAAAACATTCATCTTCTCAGGATAAGAGGAAACCCTGGAAAAAAACTTTACCCAGGTATTTCACTTTAACCGAGATTCTAACTCGGGACCTCTTGAATGTGAGGCAGACCCCCACACCACACAGATGAGCTAAATGTGATTTGCAAGTTTATCTGGATTATAAGAAGTAGACAAAAAATGAGATTTAGAAAAAAGAATTTGTAGAATGGTGAGAAGAGAAAGTTATATGAATGCAACACGTTAGTTTGTTTAATTTAAAATAATAATTTAATCTATATTTAAATATAATTCTTCTTAATCATAATTCTCGTGGTAATGCAAAGAGAGTGGAGTTTCAAAGACACCACATAAAAATCTGACTCATTTGAGCTACTGCATTCTTCTTATACTTACAACGAAGTTTGCAATTGCAGTTTCATCTCAATTAACAAGACCCTTCCACTCAAGCCGTGTGTAGGACAAGGTTGGAAAGATAGAATCAGATTGAAAAATGCAGTGTCATAGCCGAGATTTGAACTACGGATCTTCCAGTTTACGTCCAGGTGGCGCCGCGGTAACGCGTGCGACTCGCATTCGAGAGATCCCTAGTTCGCTTCCCGGCTACCTCCCAGTCTGAACCACGCCTTTTTTTTCGAGAGTTTTTCCGGTTCGTCAGGCGAATGCTGATACGCTTTCTCGCAGCCCCCGAATATCGTTCCGTTCCTTATTTCATTCATCCTTAACCCCATTAGGTAGGTCTGTCTGAAGTGTCGGCGATGGTATTCCGATGCGGCGTGGCACAGAAAAAGGATTCTCTCTGTGGAACCTTATCCGTGTCTCGGTCTTCGGCTGGTTGCCAGGGTATAAGGACCGCTTCTTGGGGGCGTTGGACCCTCTGTTTGGGGTGGGGTCCCCGGTTTGCATGCCCAACTGTCAGGGCGTCTCAATCTGGAAATTTTAGGAACTTTGTCATTGCTGTGCCGTCAATCCTGGTTCCGGCCGCTCGGTGTCTCTCACCTCGTCCCTCCCTCCCGGGAGCGCACCCTTGAGGGTCACAAGCACAATATCCTCATTAACTGGATCGGGGTCGAGTCCCCTCCGTTACACATTCCATTCCATTCTAGAGAAGAGAAGCATTTTAAGAATTCAGAATGTGAATCGCAATACAAAGCCTTTTTGGGGGGGGGGGCATCTTCAGATTTGTAACTTGAAAGCAATTTAGTTCTCAGAATAGAGTGCTTTCAAATGAACCAATTGCAACAAAAGCACATCAACCTATCTGCATTAACACTTCGGGTCACTATTTTGAAAATTTAGCTTATATGTTATCCTAAACGAATAAAACAGCTATATGGAAACTGCATATTTTGCGCTAAAGGTTGCTTCCTCAATCTATTAACATTTTGCATACAATACCTAAATAGGTGCTTTTACTCTACGTCCACTATACGACTGGCACGGCTTTTCTTCTTTTCACTCGTGAGTGTGCATATAAGGGGAATTATGTTTCAAATAAAACAATCTTTATTCGTTTTTCATTAACAAACGCAAAATATATCTCATTTTGAAGAAAATTTAATGTTATACTTAATTGTTTCCAAACTGCTTCAACAGTTTGACATTAATATTACTTTTGCTGCCATATTTTTAAAAAATTACTTGAATATTATCAGAACTGAATGTGCCAACTGTATGGAACTACACACTTAGCGCTAAACGTTGTGATCGATATCTATGACAATTAAAAAGCAAAACGAACTTATATTCAAGGTAATAAATACCCTCGGAGCACGCGTAGAACGTTCTATTGGTGATAATTATGAAACTATTATTATTAATATTATTATTTATTACTAGCAACAAACGTTAAAAACAAGATATACATTATGCGAACCTTGCTTCTCAAGAAAATTACTGAATCTTAAACTTGTGTAGCACCCGCATAAATAGTGCAATATTTGATTTTTAAACAACATATTATGCAAAGAAAATGTTAATTTATTTCGCTTGAATAATTCTAGTAAAGAGAAAAGTATTTGGTTTCGTCTTCTTTCTTCTTAGAGTCAGGTCGCTGAATGCATACACAGAAGTAAATGTGACATTTGAGACGATACCGGCACGCTGGCTATAGCCAGGCATGACTAGTCGAGAAGAAATTTCTTCCCCCTCTTTCTCTACACCCCTTGGCCCATCGGAAAACATTTGGAGCCCACTGTACCATCAGAGGTACGTACTGCTCGTGTGATATTTTAAGCGCCTAGTGACGCGCTTGTGTGAGTAAAATTTCGCGGTTATTCGAGAGGTCTCTCCGATAAGCATTTTAGCGACTCACTGCAAGATATGCTACTAGGTTCTTTTATTGCGGAAACAGTCATTTCATATCGTAAAATTGATACTGTAGAAGTTAGGAGAAATAATAATTCAATTATTACAAATTCGAGTAATACAATTCAGAACCAGCCTATTTCTTCATCTTAAACGGTCGGCAACTCACTTCAATAACTCAAACATTAGTTCACAATAAATTTCTCAATAAATTTAAACTGGTGTATCTTCACAATACTTCCACGCGTACCTTTAAAGAAAGATATAGCTGGAGCAGCTGGCGCACGAGACAACAGAACGAGCTAAGAGATCAACAACGAAGCGGGTAACGTAGTACGTTATCAAAAGTGACGACCCTCGTTCCCGTTTTCAAGTTTATCGAGATTAAACTGAAGTAAAGAGAAAAATAAGCGTTAGTAAGAATAGTTTGTAAAAGCTATATAAAAAAATGTGTTGCACTCACATGACTCTACTCTTGTACAAACTATTTTTACAAACGCTTATTCTCCGTCTACTTCATGTTAATCGAGGTGAACATTTTTCCGAAAGTGTCTTGTTTCTAATTTTCTTGTAGGTGCAAGCGGAATATGGTAAGCTTTAAGTGATACTCAAATTTTATAAGACCTGGCTGCATTCCATTCTCTTTACATTATCCTGGACACAAACTAAAAAACGAATAACGAATTCCATTTGAGAAAAAGTGTAACTATTGGAAAATTAAAAAAAAAAACATCTAATGTATTGCACTTACGCGACTTTCTCTACTCTTGTACAAACTATTTTTACAAACGCTTATTCTCCATCTACTTTATGTTAATCGAGATGTTAATCTTATTGCTAATTTTTTGTAGGTGCAAGGGGAATATGGTAGGTTTAAGTGATAGTCAAATCTTTTAAGAGCGGGTGCTATGTGGAGCATTCCATTCTCTTTGCATGTCCAGGACATAAAAAAACGAATAACGAATTCCCATTTGAGAATAAGTATGGAAAATTCAAGTAGATAACAAGGAATATTTCAGAAATGGTTCACTCCACACACAAAAAAGGTATATGGCATAAATTGTGTGTTTTAACGAGATATACATTTTTGTGTAGTAAAATTTTGTCTGTATCTTGCTGTTTACCAATTACGCGAATTAAATTAAATTGAGTTTTATTTATGGACGCTCTGTAACTACTATGGTCCCATTCTATATTGGGCGTGAAAGACCGGTAATTTTGCTCAGAGCCTCTTTATCAGACTTCAGGCTCTTTTACGTGCCGTAAATCTAAGACACGGGACCACCGGCTTTACTTCCTTTCCGAAGGAAGCCATGCTAAGGATTTTTACGGCCAAAAAAATCCATCGCCCTCCGCCGGTTTTGAACCGGCGATCTTGGGAACTAGAGATTACCAGTTACGCGAAAGTCATTCAGAATGAAGAGGAATGAAGAAAATTCAAGATATACATTTCATTTGCAACTAGAATATCTTAAACCTATGATATTTTACTCAATTCCTTAATCATTTTTAAGAAAATCAACATTTTTGCAAAAGTTCCACGTAAAGGGTAGTCTGGGGTGGGAGGATATTCTTTAAAATCCTCGTGTCGCATTCTTGGAAGATAGTAAACTCAAGTACCAAGTTTGGTATTTATTCGATTTTTCGTTTTTGAGTTATGCTGTTCACAGAGACACGCGCGCGCGCGCGCGGGTGTGTTTGCGAAAATGCTTTATTTGGATTCAGGGCACCTCAAAACATATATTTCCAGGAAATTTCGGTGTCGAATTTTTGGGTGGAATGCAATATTTTCCCTACTTACGTAGTAGAAAAAGTATGGGAAGTAGCACAATTTATTTTTATTTATTATTATTATTTTTTACTTTCTCTACTACGTATAGTAAGTAGGGGAAGTATTGCATTCCACCCAAAAATTCGATACCGAGATTTCACCGGAAATACATGTTTTGAGACCTCCTGAATCCAAAAAAAGCATTTTTGGAAACATGTCCGTGTGTGTGTCTGTGTGTGTGTGTGTGTGTCTGTGTGTGTGTCTGTGTGTCTGTGAACAGCATAACCCAAAAACGAACAGTCGGATAAGCACCAAACTTGGTATTTAGGTTCAGTATCTTCCAGAGATGCGACACGAAGGTTTTCAAGAAAATCCCCCCACCCCAGACTACCCTTTACATGGAAGATTTTTCGAAAAGTTTAATTTTCTCAAAAATGGCTCTAACGATTTTGATGAAAATATCATATGTTTAAGATAATGTAATGAGAAATGAAATGTATATCTCGAAATTTCTGGTAATGTCTCCAAAAGTATTCTTCATTGTGAACGACTTTTGCATAACTGGTAAACCATAAGAGATAGACAAAATTTTACTACACAAAAAATGTAGATCGCGTTAAAATACACAACTTATATCATATACATTTCTTTTGTTGAGTGAACCGTTTTCGAGATATTGCTTGTTATTTCCTTAAATTTTCCAATACTTATACTTTTTCTCAAATTCGTTATTCATTTTTTTGTGTCCTAGACATGCAAAGAGAATGGAATGCTCCACATAGCAACCAGCGATAAAATATTTGACTATCGCTTAAAAGCTACCATATTCCCCTTGCATCTACAAGAAAATTACCAATAAGATCGACATCTCGATATCTCGATTAACATGAAGCATATGGAGAATAAGCGTTTGTAAAAATAGATTGTACAAGAGTAGAGAAAGTCATGTGAGTGTAACACATCAGATTTTTTTGTCTTCGATATGCAAAGAATATTAATCTGTGGCAAAGCGAATGGTGCTGCACCTAGCAACCAGCTAATAAGAGATATGTATGTGCTTGAAGGCTACTGTATTTGTATATTGCCCTTGTAAATATACATTCCTCTTACATCTACAAGAAAATTAGCAATAAGATAGAGTGTGCAAATGTTTATCTCGATTAACATGAAGCATATGGAGAATAAGCGTTTGTATAAATAGTTTGTTCAAGAGTAGAGAAAGTCATGTGAGTGTAACACATCAGATTTTTTTACCTTCTCTACTACCTATCAATAGTAAGTTGAAGTATTGCATTCCACTCAAAAATTCGATACCAAGATTTCAACGGAATACACGTTTTGAGGTTCTCTGAATCCCAAAAACAAAGTAGAAAAAGGTCTGTCAGCATGTAGATCTGTGAACAGCATAACTCAAAAACAAAAAGTCGGTTATATACCAATCTTGGTATTTAAGTTCAGCCTCTTCCAAAGATGCGACACGAAGATTATCAAGTAAAATCCCCCCCCATCCTGAACTACCTATTACATATAGTGTTTCTGACTCTATCTTTGTTTAAGATAATTTGATAACAAATAAGGTTTATATCTGAATTTTGGATAATAGCCTGTGGAGTTCTCTTCTTCTGATTCCTTCGGAAGAGAAGTAAAGCCGGCGGTCCCGTGTTGTAGATTTACGGCACGTAAAAGAACCTCAAACCTGATAAAGAGGCCTCTGAGCAAAATTACTGTTCTTTCACGCCCAGTATAGAATGGGACATTAAGGACCACAGCAGTTAAAGAGCGTCCATAAATAAAACTTCTTTTTTTTCTTTCTAATTTACTTTTGTATAACTGCTAAATCGTAAGAAGTGGACAAAATCTTACTGCATAAAAAATTTAGATTTCTTTAAAGCAGATAATGTATGTCAAATAAATATTTGTAATATTAAATTGGATAAAATTAGATAGAGAAAGTCACGAGAATATCGCATATGAGATTTATTTCCTCGAGATCATGCAAATAGAATAGAATTTCAAGGCAATCACTTGGCGATCCGCTTTTTAACAATCTGACTATCGAATTTGCTTACTCCCCTTATTTCTATAGCGAAATGTATAATGAGAATGTATCTCGAGTAACAAGAAGTAGATATAAGAATAAATTTTATGAATAGTTTGAGAGGTGAGCACAGATGGATAGTCATGTGAATGAACACGTTAAATATTTTATTGTTTCATTTGTATAGCCCCGTTTAACCGAGAGAGATGGCTCTCATCTTCTATCTACATCTTGTTAATCGAGATAGGGCTGCCCATCCCCTCCCCCAAAGGCTATGACACATCCCCCACCAAAACAATCTTCCTTCTGCCAAATTTTTCTGAGAGCTCAGTTTCACTATTTATTTCTGTTTTTATGCCGCTGGAAAGCTCCACAAAGGGGCTATCTTATGCATAGGTATTATAGTAGCTATTGCGATACAGGTACGCAATAAAAGCTTAAATAACTAATTGGCTAGTTAAAATCAATTAAAATATCGCAATATTTACAGCAAAAAGTTATAGCTAAAAATATTTGGCATGCGGTATGTTTTATTACTTGGTATTTCAATCTATCCTATTGTATCTATCTAAATAGACCAACATAGTAATTGTAATAACCCTCTAGGTTCCGAACAGCCACCTACCTATAATGTTATAGTTCTTATTATATATTTCCAAAAATTATCATTTGATACGCCACATTATACATTAGTATGAATTGTATTTAGCACTACTTTTGTGGGAGATACAGCAAATTTAGATTAACATTCTTAAAGATACAAACTGAATTAACTTACAGTATTCGATTAAAAATTGTAGTAAATGTCTTTAAACTACCTACGTTAATTTGCTACAATATTTTTGTATTCCCCAAAATTTTGAATCCCCCCACCAACTTGCGGCGCAACTTGCGGTATCTCTCGGTATCGAATTTTTGGTCGGAACTCGGAATGCAATACTTTCCCTACTTATTTAGATAAACAGTAGAACAAGTGAAAATACTATCGCTTATTAGTTTATGAGCAACATGCTATGTACTATCGATATAAGTAGATCCTTATTGGTTAGTTCAGTATCAATAAGCTGCTTCGCCGAGAAACGTTCAAGTTAAATCATCCTTAAATTAAGAAATTACTGATTTCTGTTTCAATTACTGATTAGAACTATAGAAAGTTACTTGCTACTTTTATTTTTGAAATAAGTAAATTTCGATATAATTTTGAACAAAATATTTGCGCACATACCACTCTTAGCTCGAAGATTCACCAGTAAGTGCTTATTTTTATACTAGGTATATTTCAGCTTTTAAGTTCTGTTATTACAGTCTGCCATTTAAAAGTACAGTCTATAGCCTAACAAAGTTAAAGGAGGACTTTGCTGTTGTGTACTACGTCAAAAATTAAAACCCGCTTGTGCTGGTTCAGAGAGCCTAAATTGCAAATGAATTACTGTGACTATGGTTCAGTTCAACGTTAATAGAAAACCAATTCTTGTTCGCGAAAATCCTAGGTAACATTTTGCTGTGTAATCAAACACTTCATCTTGTTCTAATTTTATGTAGGTATGCATTTTTGCAGGTAATGTTCTACGGTTAGTCATAAATATGCATGGAAAGAAGAATTTAGATAAGAAGAAGCTAGGTACCCCCAAATAATATATTGCCACCATTATTAAGAAACCAGGAGAGTATCGTGATGGATTTTTCACGTTTGTTTTCATACTAGTGCCAAGTCGTATTTTAAAGTTTTGAAGGATATTCTCGCATCCACTGAATGGACTTGGGATGTATCAACTGGAGAAACTTCTTGAAACTTTCAAGTATCTGCATATTGCTGCAATGAAGCTACACAGAGGCTGTAGAGCTTCGTCAAACTGAATTTGTGATTCGCATGGTAAGTGCTTGAAAGTAGAAAATGATTGTTGACATGTTATCACTTTGTTTCCCGTGCCGACTTTTCCGATCGACCCAGTTTTGTTCCACATTCCAAGCCAACACACGATAGCTAGTGCGTGCCAAACCTCGTTACATTGTCAAGAGATGTGACAGAAATATGAACTTTCACCGCAGCCAGTGGCGGATCCGGAACATTATCGTTAATGTTAATTACGCAACATCGCCGTATTATGTTACATAGTAGTTACTTAGTAGGACGCAGCAATTTGTCATGAAATTATACATGGAAAACTAGGAAATGGACATTATCAACACAAAATCCATTTCACGAATTAAATACTGCATATAATTATAAATTTCTAACAGCTGTCCGTAAGCTTTAACAATAGTATGTTCACTATGACTTTTATATAGCATTAAAAGCATTCTATAAACTACTGAAAAAGCCATAAACACAACAACATACATATATTAATATTAAACTTGACGGTTACAATGGTAATTTACATTTTTCTTGTGCAAACGTAAAAAGAATACTACCTATCAGTCATAGTCAAACTTTTACACGAGGAAAGTGCCCAATATTACGAATCTCATTACTTTATACACAAAACTTCGTAAAGAAATAACGAAGCTATCAAGCTGCAAATGTTAATTTGGTTTGTTTGGGGAATTTAAGTAATATAAGAAATTACAAAAAATAAATAAATAATAACCAAAAAAGAATTACTACTTCGTAAGAATGGGGTTCCATATTATATGATTATGAAAATAACACTGCAGTTCACATAGAAACATATTCGAATCTACAGTGGTGAGTGTATTTTTAGCAGGGCCGTCAAAAATATTCCCAACAGGTTATGGTTGTTCTTGGTATAGCATAGATCTTAAACTTCTGTGGCACTTCTCACTTGCGTAAGGCGAAGTGTTCGATACAGGATATCTGAACTATATTAAATTCCTTTTCAACCTTTTACGAATACTGTTTGATAGAATGTAGAAATGAACCGTATCTTTTTAAAAAAAAGTAGTCTTATTTGGAAGGTGACGATGTTCTTAAATACATTAATAATTTCATTGTAGAAATGATCATACCTTTTATGAAAGTAGTCTTATTTGGTATGTGACGATGTTTTTAAATTCGTTAATAACTTCATTGTAATCTAGGAATAAAGTAATTTCCTGTTCTACATACACCAACAGCAAGACCTCCAGTCTGTGTTGTTTTTGTGTTGCTCGAAGTTTTGTGTTAACGTATGTGAGCATAGAGAAGACCCTTCCACAAGTACAACTTGTCTCTGGCAGATATAGTAAGATAAAAAACCTAAGAAGAGTTGTATAGAATCCAATGAACATCTTGTGCCTGTCCTGTTTTCCTAACTGCTGAAGCCATTCCTTTAATGCGACAGATGATGAAGTCTCTTCTTCCTTTGATGCTGTTGATTCTTTTTTGAGGAGCCATACATCTGCAGCTAACTGATCACATGGCAAATTAACACAAATTTCCTCATTCTTCACATTCACGGTCAATAGGTTGCTAATGACAGCAGCTTGAATCTCTCATCAATACCACAAACTAAAGAGTCTAAGAGGGACTAGTAACAAGTTGTCCAGCGACTAGTACTGAAAGCTTGAGTTTTCTAATTGGAGGGATTAGGACCTTAAACTCATCACAAAAATTAACAGCTGTTATAAGATGCCTGTGAATTCCTCAAATTCACTAGGACATTGCTCAGAGACTTGACTGTAGACACAGCGGAAATGAGATTTAGGTCTGTACTTTGGAATTACGAGTATTTATTAACTTTCAAAATCATCTGTGGCTTGGTGTTTCATTATGAGATACACAAAATTAATTCAAAAGTTTGGTATATCAGTTATTTTAGACCTTCCTTCGCCCCGATTTTTTGCCAGTGATCTTATGCAGTGCTTCGAGGAAGTTGTTTTTCACAGCAGAAATAGCTTCTACTCTACAAGCCCACCTAGTTGATAAAGGTTTCGTGACCTTATCGAACGTCCAATTTTCTGGAAAATCTTTTTAAAAACTTGAGGTACTTCCTTCAATAAATGAATAAAGAAATTGAACAGGTCCAAATAAGTTGGAAATATGGCTGTTGCCCATTTTCATATTACAACAATCCACCAATACAAGGTTAAGGTATTGTGCATAGCAATATACGTACATTATTGCACTGTTTTTCTCCTTGCACTTCATTTGCACTCCAATAATAGTTCCAGACAGCATCATCAAAGAAAACCGATAGAGCATTTTTTCAGTCAGTTCCGAATTTTTTATAATAAAATTAATTCCACCCGATTGAAAAGTGATTGCTCATCTACAGCAGACATTTATCAAGAGCAATGAAATGCTCAACCGCTTGCATTGCATCATCATTGAAAAAGCTCAAAAGGAGGAAAGGAGGCATTTTGTTCGGTTTACACTAGTGGTACACATTTGGGATTGCATTACTGATGTTGCTTTTTGTGCAGGAGTTGGAGATTAGGTATATGCTTAATGAACATGTGTTCTCTTTGTAATACGCTACTTTGTAGATCATAACTAATACCCTTTCGCTTTTACTTTCATTCCGAATCTGGCAGCATCTTTATTCCTTCCAGATCAGATTCGGAACCATCTTCTGTAACATTCTCGGCGGCATTAATGACCAGAGGGTCCACTACACTATCTGTTAAACCGCCCAGTTCCGCCAACTTAGTTTCATAAATATTTATAACGCCACACAACAATACATTCTCTGTCAATAACCACTTTTGTTTAGTTTCAATTTACTTTAAAAAATATTTCCTGTGCATCGCTTAGCCTGAGGTGGAAGATATATATATATATATATATATATATATATATATATATATATATATATATATATTTGGTAATGTCAAATACTCAGCTGTGAGAAAAATAATTTACATGATTCCCTACTGTTTGCTCCCATAATTATTCCAATTGCTTTCTTTTGCCAAAGAAATAGGCACATGTTTTATATGGAGGCTATTCCCCCAGCAGTAAACCATAGTGTAGGTGTGGCTGAAAAAGGCCAAAAAATGTCATTACTACTTTGTCTATACTCACTCAGAATGTAAGTTTCTAAGCAAGAATAACACCCTTGATAATTTTAAACATATACTATTAATAGAGGTTTCCAGTTTAATTTGTTATCCAAGATTATTCTTAAGGTTTATATTTTTGTTCAGTATCGCTAGAGCTACATTGAATGATAAAAGTAATATTTTCAGAGTTTTGCTTGTTTGCTATTAAATTATTAGCATTAAACCACTAAGCATCCAAATTTATAGCATTTTCCTGTAATTTACTGGTTAGTTCTATGTCATTTCAAATGGTAAATAAGGTTATATCATTGTTGTATAGTACTGTTTTACAGGAAATATTTCCTGCTAAATCATTCATAATAATTAAAAAAATAAACGTTCCTAAAATAGACCCTTGGGGTAATCCCGTTACCACATATGTAAATTTAGAAGTCTTATGCCCTGTTATTGTTCATATTTATATATTTTATGTAACAATGTTCATCATATAAACTTTCGAGAGTGGTCATAAAAAGTTTGCAGACATCCTCCACTTCGCAACTATAGTTCAACTTAATCCAGTCTAATTTTACTAGTTTGGAGTTTAATTTTTATATGCATTCAGGTATTCAATTCTAATTTTTAGCAGCATTTGCTTGAGATGTTAGAATATAACTTTTCACATATATGTTATATATATCCCAAATTTTTGCATCATCACTTGTGTTTGGATCATAGACACCATATTGAATTAGGTTTTTATTAATGTTTTGTAGCTACATTCTCCAAACGCATCTTTTCCCTGTAATACTGTGATTTATACACTAAAGATTAAAAGACCGTAAGCTATTTTGAAATAGCCATGTGATATTTGAAGTTGTTTTATGCCTAAGTTGAAGTCCCAACAGATAATTACCTTACTTTTATATCCGCTTTGTAGCCAGACAAGTAGATTTTCTGTCGAGTTTATAAATTTGTGTTATCACAATCTGTAATACTCTATGTAGATATTGTTTTGTGCAACTTCATTAACTTTATTGCAGCTACTTCAAAATGTTTAATTATATAACATTTTTCAACAACCAGTGTTTCATAAACGATTCCTTCTTTTAAATATATTCCTGTACCACCCCTATCCCCTGGTCTACAATAGCTGCTTACCAAGTTATATCCATTTGGGGTATACAGTATTACTTCATCGTTTTTAGTCAGTGTTAATTTAAAGTGTTCATCAAGTATGTGCCACTTAAATACATTTAAAATAAATTCTAGTTGAAACAGTTTATTTCTTAGGCATTGAATGTTTAGGTGAAACAAACTTAATGATTTCTGTGTACTACTCTTATCTGCAGTTTCTTTCACTGTAATATTTTCAGAATCTAACCTACATATATATATATATATATATATATATATATATATATTTCATAATATTATTAACAATATAATTATAAGCAATAATATTCTTTACCTAGGGAGATTTGTCACATCCTACTCCTTCAGTAGTTTAGCTGCACACAACTTTTCCCAACAGTTGCAAAATAATAGCTCTCCATGCGATCATTACCGGTTCCAAAAGTAACGTTCTGACCACAGGGAATGCACATGTTACAGATAATAAAATATACTGAGGAAACGACGTCAGTGGCCGGTCTTAAACGGCGGTGTTAAGGTACATTGGGTGGTAACGTCAGAGAGCGGACTGTAACGACAATGCCCTAGATAGTTGGGCGATGTTGATAATAACATTGTCCGGGCAGTTTCGTCACTTTCCAAGCCTCCTTGGCCAATGTTGTAACGAATGTCGTTTTTCAGTAGTTGAAAGCCCACCACTATGGTTGGGCTATGGTTCAACTGAATAACAGTGCAGCAAGAAAGTAAGCAAGCGACGACAACCAGAAATTGAGAGCAAGAAAGAAAGCGATTACAAATCAAAAGCTGACATTCGTTAGCAAGCACGTGTTCCTAATATTTCGGTCCATTGAGATCTTGGTTCTTGTGTTAAGGTGATTATAGTGCTCTTGTCTACAGTGTGGTAATTATCAATGGCCATTTGAGTAATACAGAAGGTGATATGCGTAGGATATTTGACGAAGCTCTGTTCACGACACTACAAAGTAAACGGACAGCTTACAAAGCCTTTCTTGCTCAGAATAAATAATGAACAAATGAACCTTATAAAACAATCTAAGGAAGCTTTGAAAACTTCTGGAGCAAAGAGAACAATAAAGGATTACAGGAGGGTACGGAAATATGACGTTATTATAACAATCGTTGGAAGGGAGAGACTAATTGACAGACCTGTGAAAATCACCACTGGCTGTATTTTGTTATGTAACAAATGACGAATCGTTTGATATTCTTCATACAACACATACTTCATTAAGTCATGCAGGAAGAAACAGAATGGCATCAGAATTAAAGAAAACGTATTGCAACATCACCAAGGAAAGTATCATGATTTACTTACGTCTTTGTGTACACTACCAGAATAAGTCAAGTAATTTGGGGGAAAAAAAATGTTGGTACCCAAGCCTTCTTCATTCAGCTTTAAACTCTCGTGCGCAGTGCAATAAGATTGATACGCAATCGCAAAGTTACAATGGATTTCACTACCAGAATAAGTCAAGTAATTTGGGGGAAAAAAAATGTTGGTACCCAAGCCTTCTTCATTCAGCTTTAAACTCTCGTGCGCAGTGCAATAAGATTGATACGCAATCGCAAAGTTACAATGGATTTCATTTGTGATTGTATATCAAGATCATTTAATCTAAGTTCGTTGTTTTGAGCACCTAAAAACTAGACGTACAGAAAAGTAGTTATCCACATGATTGGAATTTACACAACTTTTGGAGCTCCTGTAATCTTAGCCTCTGATAATGGACGAGCGTTTGTGAACTCTTTACTCACTGAAGTGCACGCTATGTGGAATGCAATTAAAATCGTCCACGGTAAAAACAAGACCACCAGAGTAAGGGTTAAGTGGAGAGAGCGCATCGGGATATTGAAGAAATGTTATGTGCTTCCATGGAAGAAAATCAGATCCCAGATTGGCCTATGGGATTGCCGTTCATTCGATTAGGAAAAATTGTGCTTTCCATTCAGGTAAGAGTTCTTCTTATTACACTTTTAACCAAAATTCAAATAAAAATTTGTTTGCCTAAACATGCTGTATAAAGTGGTAGGGTATGTAGGAGAGATCGAGCGTAGCATGAGCATACATGGGAGAGATAGGGAAAACGAGGGTAGATGCTAGGCTAGGGGGGGCATTCATGGAGGAAAATTACTTTATATGGGGGAGATAGGAGATATGAGGAGGGATGCTAGGATAGAAAGGGCTTGATGAGTAGAACATGCGGTATACAGGATAGATAGGAAATACGAGGAGAAGTGATAGGCTAGAACGGGACAAAAGCAGGGGCAATACGCTTTATATGAGAGAGGTAGGGAATGCGAGAAGTGCTAGGCTAGTCAGAGGTCGGGGAGTAGAGTATGTGCTTATATGGGAAAGATAGGGAAATCGTGAAGAGATGCTAGGCTAGACAGAGGCTGAAGGAGGGAATGCGCTTTATACGTGAGAGGTACGGAATACGTGGAGAGGAGTTGGACTAGACAGACGCTAAAGGAGGGAATGCGCTTTATACGTGAGAGGTAGGGAATACGTGGAGAGGTGTTAGGCTAGACAGATGCTGAAGGGGAGAATGCGCTTTATACGAGAGAAGAAGGGAAAACGTGGAGAGGTGTTAGGCTAGACAGAGCTGAAGGAGGGAATGCGCTTTATAGGGAGAGGTACGGAATACGTGGAGAGGTGTTAGGCTAGACAGAGGCTAAAGGAGGGAATACGCTTTATACGTGAGAAGTAGGGAATACGTAGAGAGGTGTTAGGCTAGACAGAGTTAAAGGTAGAATGTGTTTTATATGAGAAAGATAGGAAACTGAGGAGAGGTATTAGTCTAGGAAGGGTTTGAATGGTAGAGTATGCGTTTATATGGGAGAGATAGGGAAAACGATTATAGGTGTTAGGGGGTTAGTGTTGATGTATGTGTAATGCCCAGTCTTCTCCAAGATAGCTGCATTCAGCAGGTGAGCAGATTCCACGGGGGCGAGTGCAGCATTTGTGTATGGTTTCACAGGTAATTCAGGTAGCATCATAGGTATTGAGGGTAATTTAGACAGTACAGCAAAAGGACAGATTCCAATGTTGGATGTAAGATAGCTTCGTAGGATTTAACAGGTAATTCAGTTAGTATTGGAGGTATCTAGGTTAATTCAGCTAGCATCACAGGAGGTTAGATTCTATGGGGGGAGTGAAGCATAGTTTCGTATTTCACAGGTAATTCAGACAATATCAGGGGTATTTAGGTTAATTCAGGTAGTATCACAAGGAGGACAGGTCCCAAGGTTGGGTGTAGCATAGTTTTGTATTTCACAGTTAGTTCAGGTAATGTCGTAGGTATTTAGGATAACTCGGATAGTATCATAGACAGACAGCTTTCAAGAGTTGGGTGTAGCATAGTTCCGTTTGATTTAACAGGTAATTCAGTTAGTATCGGAGGTATTTAGGTTAATTCAGCTAGCATCACAGGAGGTTAGATTCCATGGGGGAGAGTGAGGCATAGTTTCGTATTTCACAGGTAATTCATACAGTATCAGGGGGTTAGGCTAATTCAGGTAGTATCACAAGGAGGGACAGATTACAGGGTTGGGTGTAGCATAGTTTCGTATTTCACAGTTAGTTCGGGTAATATCGAAGGTATTTAGGGTAACTCGGATAGTATCATAAACAGACAGATTTCAAAGTTTAGATGTAGCATAGTTCCGTTTGATTTCATAGATAATTAATGTAATCTGAGTAGTATCACAGGTGTTTGCGATAATTTAGATCAGCGATTTGTATCGCAGGTATTTAATGTAATTTTAGGTGATTCAGCTAGTATCAAACGTACTTGAGTCATTTTAACAAGTAATTCAGTTAGTATCATTGATATTTAGGATAAACCGTATAGCATTACAGGTGTTCATGATAATTCGGAGCAGCGATTCGAACCAGAGTTATTTAAGTTAATTTTCATATGATTCGGCTAGTATGACAGGTATTTTAGTCATTTTTACAGGTAATTCAGATAGTATCACGGGCATTCACTGTCATATAGAGAGTAATTAGATTATAAACATTGTTTATCCAATGTTGCAACACTTTTATATACTTTTTTTTCTAAATCTTGCAAACTGTTATATGTTAAAACAGTTAGTGTGTGAGACGGAGAGGGTTAAACAATGTATGGGGTTACAGTGAAGGTATATAGAAGTAGTACAAACTAACCCATTCGAATGGTTGAGGCGATATTATATTGCTTTAGCCTGCCTTATTGTTCTATATCACTACATTTTATCCAAGTGTAGTAGCTTCATCATTTAATCAATGTTTCATTAGACAAGGATTGTAAGGATAGACGTCTCTCCCCTTTATCTAGGCTTGAGACTAGCACTAAGATTTGCTCCTAATGACAGGCTTAACGCCTGCGCTTCCATCTTCTTCTTCTTTCTTCACCAGGTGTATGCTAGGCTATACACAGGACATGAGTAAACTTCAATTTTTTAAGATTGTAGACTCACTAAGAAAATATTCATCTTGGGATCCAGTTTACATTCTTTTAAGCACTGTTTGTAATACGATAACGTCCATACGCATATGTAGTTATTCCATCCTCAGCAATAACTCTTTTATCATCAACAGGAGTCAATGTGATTTTATTCACTTGCATGGTGCCAACAGCATGCTCTCGTGATAGGATCAGATTCATTGGCGTTCTTATGATTTCAGGGGTTTTAAGACAGTCTGTATAGCTGTCAAATTTAATGTACTGCTTAATAGAATTACGTTTTATACCTTTAATTTTTGTATCATTGATCCTTGAATATCTAATGCATACATGTTAGGTAGTAGTCCAACAAAGCGTAGGATGATTTTGCTATTGGCCTCATCTTTAAATTTCCCCAGCGCCTTTTCGTTCTGAGTAGAGTGGCATATATGGTTGACAGGGTAATCAGCTTTATCCAGATGCTCAAGAAAACGTAGCTTGTCCTAGTACACATCTTCAGTTGTTACACGATGAATGAATGAAACAGTGTCCATAGACATAAGCTTCAGGTTTTCAGCTCCATAATATGGCAACAACACGTCGTAATGGTAGTGATACATTAATGTATTGGAGATGTCCAACACACTCATTCCAATTGTTGAACACGATCGGAAAGGTAGATCGTTGTGTAGATCGTGAAGTTCCGCAGGATACTCGATGTCAACCTCTAATGTATATCCATGAGGATCATCTTATTGTACTCTTTCTAAGTCAATTTCTTTAGGTGAAACCCACTCAAATCCGCCGTAAGGGAGGGCGTGGCACATTGCCCAACCAAATTGGTTATTGGTATCTTCGTAAGTAATACATTGGGTTGGTCCCGACGGATCATACTTATCCATGTAGGTGTTGTTTGTCTCGGCATACAGGTAGGAAACTTGGCATAAACCTCCTCTTATACCAGATTCTATCATGAGTAGTTGATCATAAACCGTTAGCAATTCCAGCTGAATTACAGTATACGGCAACATGGCGTCCGATGTAAGGCCTGGAGAGGTAAAATAATGAGCGGGGTCGACTTTGTGTGTTTTGAGGGTTTGACCGCTAAGTATCTGAAATACATCAGCTAGAAGAAGAACATCTGAGGTTAAGTGGAGGTCGCTGTACTCACCCAGGATTCTCACATAAAACAGCTCCTATACATTTCTAGCATGATTGTAGTCAGCATCACTAATTTCTTCTTCATTTAATCTATTGTAGGAGTACTTAGGTGGCAGGCAGGTTTCGTTCAAAAACATCCCACGACGTGACGTAATCATAGGGAAATACTCCTTTACGAGTCATGAACTCCAACTTGTCTTCTTCGAAGTGCTTCAGTGTTTCAGGATACGATGTTAGATTTTTCACCAGCTTATCCAGGCTTGTACTAGGAACCGAAAGCTATCCACAAACTGAAGCTTTATATCTCCTACATACTTGGAGAATGATGTATAGTTTTCTTCAGAGCAGGAATTAGTTCCACTCGCTCACTTGTACATCCCAACTGCTTGACAATGAAATGTGAGTCATACCCACTGAGGTTATGCATGAAGACGGGAATATATTTAGGTGTTTTGCAGGCTAAATTGCATTCATTGTGTAGACTTCCACGATATTCACCACTGATATGATCATGGTCGCGTACTTTATAGTTCTCTTCAGTAAAGGTTTTTCCACACAAGTAGCATACTGTAGAGGAGTCGAAGTCGTTCTGCTGTTGATCTGTAAGTTTTAGAGGCTTAGCAGATTTGTATGTATTATCAATCTTTTCTGCAGGAGATGTCAGGTATAGCATAAACTTCTGAGCAGCATCAACACCACGTATACATAGGGATGCTTAGGAAGACCAGTTTCCAGATGTTCAACAGATTGAACAGGTTTCACGTAAACACAGTAACTCATAGGGACATGCTGCTGATAAGGGGTTGTATATGAAGTTTCAGGATCGGGGATACGTGTATGACATTGAACGAGAATGCTTTCAAAGTCTGCATAGATGACGTGAGGTAGTTTTAACATCCTTTCAAAATTTTTAAATTGTAAAATTGATTTCTCCTTTGTAGGCATAACTACCCTTGCAACACCATGTTGATTACAGATTGCTGAATTTTCTTGTAGCTTCTCCACTTCGCCCATATCGAACATCAAAATGTGTAAAACGGCGCTTACAGGTATGAACACGTCAATTACGTTTAGTTTCTGACGTCGAAAAAGCTTCTTAAATTTTTTATGTATACATAGTGATGCTTTCCACAACTATCAGTCAATAGTAACAGGTCACGGTGTTCAGGTAGTTCACTCTCAACCACCATTATCGGATACACTTCGTGTTTCTCATCCAGTCCGAAAACGTAGATAGACATACTGTTAAGCTTCTCAAACTTAGATATTTGAGAAAGTGGAGTAGGGTAAGAAACACAGCTGAAGTCATACTTATCTTGAAGTTTCTCGTATTTGTTCACACAATGTGCATCCTTCTCTCTACATATTTAGCCAATACAGAATACATGAAGCATTTCTCGTCGGTATAGTTCTGAAAGTTTATGCAGGCTAGATGGCTGTAGTGGTATGTAGCTACTTCCTCGTAACGGTTGTACTTGTTGATACGAAGTCGAACCCCTTCCAACAGCAAGCAGGGCCCAGTTGCCCCTTAAGCGGTGATCCCTCCATTTCAGTAACCAAATTCTTGATTTTTGTTTCCAGCATACAGTCCAGATCCGTTTCTAGAAAAGCAGATAGATTCCGTGTTTTAAATGTTTTGTCGCAGGTTTCTCCGATACTGTTAACAAATCGACACTCAGCTAGCAGATTAATGTTCACATTCTTGTGAATACCAAGCTCTTTTGGCTTTGAGTGGGTTTCACCTGAAGAAATTGACATAGACTACAAGAAGATGATCCTCATGGATATATATATTACAAGTTGACATCGAGTATCCTGCGGAACTTCACGATCTACCTTTCCTGCCTGAGTGTATGAAGCCTAAGAAATCATCTACAAAGAAACGAATACCTCATCTTGGGTCTCGGAAGAAGTATGTACTACATTACATCACTTTAAAACAAGCTCTTAGTCATGGACTACGGCTAACAAAAATCCATCGTGTGCTACAATTCCGGCAGTCACAGTGGTTAAAACCTTATGTGGAATTTAACAACAGGCTACGACAACAAGCTGCAAATGATTTCGAGAAGGACCTCTTGCAATAGTTGCAGCCCCACTGTTGGTAGCGAAACATGAAGTTGTTTTTGACCACACAAGTAATATTTGCGGGAGATTGTTTCTAGGAGAGTTCGCTCCACGTAGGATACAAACTTTCCGGTGGCCTTCGCCCCCACGTTTTTTAATGTTTATTTAAATATTATATATGTATGCCTCGTCTGCGTCAATAGTAATTTGTAAAGCACGTATCTCTTAGCAGGACTGGTACGGTTAAAGAACAAGGCTTTCACAAATTATAATTGTATTGTACTTTGTTTATTAATCCTTCACACGATTAAACAACTCTTCACTGATGTATTCTAGTAAAGAGCTGTGAGATTATTGTTATTTGCACCTTTTAACACGTAAACTTTATATTATTTTCACCGCAATGAATTTTTATGTCTCACACTGAACCCGTACTAAATCTAACTGCTTGGCTACGCTATCTGGTAGCGTCTTCCGCCTGAATTTGTATATTTTCTCTATTTCAAGTCTTTGATTGGCTAATCTTACTCAAATAGATTACTTTTACTTAACTTAAACTTTTTCTAGTTTTAGATTGGCTATTTATAAACTGTTTTAAATATTACATTATTATTGTTCCAGGAATTATTAGTAGCCTTATTAAACTTTCTAGTTTATTGCTGCCTCAAGGTTACCTCATTGTTAGCAACTTTCGGCTTTTACTCTGTAATTCTGTTTGCCACGGAAAGCAGCTTGCTTCTATTCTCACAGCTCCTACATTCTGAAACTACGTAATACATTCACATAACATTATTATACATGTACATAATAATATAACCATAATACAATGACTGTAACATACACTTCATATTATATTACATACACATATTGCTTTTAGGCGGGCTGTTATTAAATTTTATATTATATAATTAGACTGATATCATTTATGTGTTAAAAATACTGCCTCACTCTACAAGCTCTTTAACAACGCCATTTTGGAAAAACTATGGAGAACCTACGTAATCGTATGAATATAAGACTGTTGAGAAATGAGAATACGCTGGAAATGTTGATTGCCAAGCCTACGTTTATCGATAGGACGATATATGCTTCCAGTCTAGCTGCTGTGCATATGGTCTCTCGACAGATCATGTTCAACAAGCCTATATACATTGGAATGAGTGTATTGGACATCTCCAATACATTAATGTATCACTACCATTACGACGTGTTGTTGCCATATTATGGAGCTGAAAACCTGAAGCTTATGTATATGGACACTGATTCATTCAATCATCGTGTAGCAGCTGAAGATGTGTACCAGGACAAGCTACGTTTTCTTGAGCATCTGGATACAGCTGATTACCCTGTCAAACTTATATGCCACTCTACTCAAAACGAAAAAGTGCTGGGGAAATGTAAAGATGAGACCAGTAGCAAAATCATCCTACGCTTTGTTGGACTACTACCTAACATGTATGCATTAGATATTCAAGGATCGATGAAAAAAATAAGGGTATAAAACCTAGTGCTATTAGGCAGTACATTACATTTGACAGCTATAAAGACTGTCTTAAAACCCGTGAATCATAAGAACGCCCATGAATCTGATCCTATCACGAGGGCATGCTGTTGCCACCGAGCAAGTGAATAAAATCACATTGACTCCTTTTGATGATAAAAGAGTTATTGCCGAGGATGGAATAACCACATATGCGTATGGACATTATCGTATTACAAACAGTGCTTAAACGAATGTAAACTGGATCTCAAGATGAATATTTCCTCAGTGAGTCTCAATCCTAAAAAATTGAAATTTACTCTTGTTTGTGAATACACCTAGCATACACCTGGTGAAGAAAGAAGAAGACAAGGAAGGAGAGGCGTTAAGCCTGCCATTAGGAGCAAATCGTAATGCTAGTCTCAAGTCTAGATAAAGGGGAGAGATGTCTACCCTTACAATCCTTCTCTAATGAAACAATAATTAAGTGATGAAGCTACTACACTTGGATAAAATTGTAGTCATATAAAACAATAAAGCTGGCTGAAACGGTATATCTCCTCAACCATGCGAATGGGGTTAGTTTATACTACATCTATATACCTTCACTGTAACCCTATACACTGTTTAACTCTCTCCGTCTCACACACTAGCGGTTTAACCTATAACAGTTTGCAAGATTTTAAAAAAAGGTATATAAAAGCGTTGTAACATTGGATAAGAAATGTTTATAATCTAATTACTCACTATATTACCGTGAATACCCGTGATACTTTCTGAATAACCTGTTAAAATGACTTAAATACCTGTCATACTAGCCGAATCATATGAAAATTAACTTAAATAGCCCTGGTTCGTATCGCTGCTCTGAATTACCATGATCACCTGTGATGCTATCCGGTTTATCCTAAATATGAATGATATAAAGTGAATTACTTGTTAAACTGACTCAAATACGTTTGATACTATCTGAATCACCTGAAATTACATTATATAGCTGCGATACAAATCGCTGATCTAAATTATCACCAACACCTGTGATACTACTCAGATTAACCTAAATACTAACGATACTTGCTTAACTTCCTATGAAATCAAACGGAACTATGCTACACCTAAATCTTGAAATCTGTCTATCCATGATACTATCCGAGTTACCCTAAATACCTTCGATATTACCCGAACTAACTGCGAAATACGAAACTATACTACACCCAACCCTGGAATATATCCCTCCCTACCTGAATTAACCTAAAAAAACCCTGATACTGTATGAATTACCCGTGAAATACGAAACTATGTTCACTCCCCCACCATGGAATCTAACCACCTGTGATGCCAACTGAATTAACCTAAATACCTCTGATACTAACTGAACTACCTGTTAAATCAAACGGAACTATGCTACACCCAACTCTTGAAATCTGTCTGTCTATGATACTATCCGAGTTATCCTAAATACCTATGACATTACCTGAACTAACTGTGAAAAACGAAACTATGCTACACCCAACCCTGGGACCTGTTCTCTTTGTGATACTACCTGAATTAACCTAAATACCCCTGACACTGCCTGAATTACCTGTCAAATACGAAACTATACCTACTTCACTCGCCCTCATGAAATCTACCTCCTGTGATGCTAGCTGAATCAACCTATATACCTCCGATACTAACTGAATTACCTGTTAAATCCTACGAAGCTATCTTACATCCAACATTGGAATCTGTCCCTTGTTGTACTGTCTAAATTACCCTAAATACTTACGATACTACCTGAATTACCTGTGAAATAATGCACAACTATGCTGCACTCACCCCCGTGGAATCTGCTCGCCTGCTGAATGCTGGATGGAGCTATCCTGGAGAAGACTGGACATTACACATGCATCAACACTAACCTCCCTAACACCTATAATCGTTTTCCCTATCTCTCCAATATAAACGCATACTCTACCATTCAAACCCTTCCTAAACTAATACCTCTCCTCAGTTCCCCATCTCTCTCATATAAAACACATTCTACTTTTAACTCCTTTCTAATCTAGCATCTCTCCCCCTCGCATTCCCTATCTCTCTCGTATAAAGCGCATTCGCCTCCTTCAGCAGCTGTCTAGCCTAACACCTCTCCACGTATTCCCTGCCTCTCACGTATAAAGCGCATTCCCTCCTTTAGCCTCTGTCTAGCCTAACACCTCTCCATGTATTCCTTACCTCTCACGTATAAAGCGCATTCCCTACTTCAGCCTCTGTCTAGCCTTGCATCTCTCCATGGTTTCCCTGTCTTTCCCATATAAACGCATACTCTACTCCCCAACATCTGACTAGCCTAGCACTTTTCCTCGTATACCCTACCTTTCTCATATAAGCACATACTCCACTCCCCGACCTCTGACTAGCCTAGCACTTCTCCTCGTATTCTCTACCTCTCTCATATAAAGCACATTCCCCCTGCTTTTGTCCCTGTCTAGCTTATCACTTCTCCTCGTATTCCATATCTTTCCTATATACCGCATATTCTACCCTTCAAGCCCTTTCTGTCCTAGCATCCTTCCTCATATCTCCTATCTCCCCCATATAAAGTCATTTTCCTCCATGAACGGCCCCCTAGCCTAGCATCTACCCTCGTTTTCCCTATCTCTCCCATGTATGCTCATGCTATGCTCGATCTCTCCTATATACCCTACTAAAGTGTGGGTTTTTTTTTCAAAGCCATATTTTTGTCATATTTATAGGAATTATTCGATCGCCGTATTAAACCATGTTCCGATCTTCAATTAGATATGAGTTATTATCTGCTGGAATTGTAATGACGAAATTCCTAAGTAGAGAAGATGATATTGGGATTCTGTTTAATAATTCTGGAGAGCATAGTGAGCAACATCAGCCAGTCAACTAAGATGTTGCAGACCTAAATGAACCATTGATTTCCTTAACAAATGAACCAAGTGAGGACATTCATTTAATGTCTGCAATTTTAATTCCATTACAAAAGATACAAAATTAGTTTGTATTAATTCAAGCCTCCTGGTACTGATTTTAGTTCTCGATTATTTCAAACTCTTTGAATACTGCAAGTAGTCCTATTGATGTTTAAAGTTCTCTTAGTGATGACAGAAACAGAGAAAATCAACCAGAACGCAAGAGATCTAGAGAAGTTTATGAAAAAAAAACAGGCTAAAGTGTTGAGACTGTCATCAAACAAATTTCCACCAGCTGAGATGTGAACCGTCAGTGGTTCCTCCCAAAATCTACTGGCAGTGGTGATGGAAGATGAGAATGACATCTGTAAGCTCTGAAAGCACATATTTCATTAAAACTACCTTTTAGGTAAATACAAACTGCCCAAAGACTTGTTACTGCTTATGAAGAAAATGTAAAACTAAGATTTTTTGCAAGATCGTTCGGCTATTTCGTCTTACATAGAAAAATTTGCCATAGCTTACTTTGCAACTACCGGCTTCTCCGGCATCGCTAACCTACATAACGTAGCAGTAATACAGTGCTTTTCTTCCACATTGCGGACACCACACGACGGCTAGCGCGCCGCCCGCTGCAGCGCGGATTCACGCCGAAACAGTTATAGTATCCGTGCAACCGCCCCACGTTCTCATATTTACAATTATAATGATGATAAGCACGTATTATCATAAGAAATGCTGGAAATATTGCCATTCTCTATCCACACATTTCTGGCATCTTCTCAGGAAATTTTCATTTACACTTGAGAGTTCAGTATCTAAAATTGAGTGAAATTCTCGCCTGACGTTTTCTTTTAGTTCTTCCAATATATGGGGGTTTGTTGCATACACTTTGTTTTTAAAGTTCTCCCTAAATTAAAATCGCATACAGTTAGATCAGGGGATCTAGAGGGTCATACTCTTTTACTAATTACTCTGTCTCAAAATTTTTCCTGGATTAAACTTAATGCCTTAACAGTTGTATGCGCGGTCGGCTGTTCAAATATGGTGTAACGCATTCCTGTGTCTCTCTGCATTTATTATTTGTTCAGAAAATATAGGCCCTATTATTCTATATGCATTTACTGCACATAGCACACCAATTTTCGTGTCGTGCAAAGGATGTGTGTGAAATCGGGTTGTTCTGCGCTTCAGTGTATGTTATTTTATGACGGAACATAACCATGTAAATGGAAACATTCTTCGTCAGAGAATAAACATCATGATGATAATGATGATAATAATAATAATATTTACGTCTTTAAGTATAAAATACAATTGGCCATACCATATAGCACAAAATAAAACACATGTTTGTTGTCATAGACTACTTTATGACTAAATTAAAACAGGAAATTGAAAACAAACGGTCTATAAATTAAACTAAGAATAAATTAGAACTTGGAAATAGTACTAAATCATTCATGCATATTATAAAATAGTTTTTCTTTTACCCTTAAATTTAACTGGCTCTTATACTGTCTTAAATTTGAAATTCGTGACCTCTCAGGAAGCATATTATATATATATATATATATATATATTGATTGCATTAATAATATGAGAAGATTATTGAGTGTTTGTCAATTACTCATCATTGACATTTCGCAGAATCCAATTACAGAGATTTTCCCGACTCTGATGATAAAATGAATAATAAAGTATATGCAACAAACCCCATACGTTGGAAGAACTAAAAGAAAACATCAGGCGAGAAATTCACTCAATTTCAGATATTGAACTCTGAAGTGTAAATGAAAATTTACAGAGAGAAAATACCAGAATTGTGTGGATAGAGAAGGGCAACATTTCCACCATATCTTATGATAAAGTATGTGCTTATTATCACTGTAATTGTAACTGTAAATATGAGAACGTGAGGCGATTGCACGAATTTTATAACTGTTTCGGTGGGAGTCCTAGCTGTAGCGGCGGCGCGCCAGTCGGCGTGCGGTGGTCACGGTGTGAAAGAAAAGCGTTGTAGGGGGTATTACTTGGCATGGGCTATAATGAATCACTGCCTTTTATATAGGTACCGCAAAATATGTGCGCATGTGAAGTATCCTCATTTAGTTTCTTCAGCCACCTATTGCTATTTTTGCTGCTAATCCGTTTACATGCATTGGTTTTTTTTTTTTTTTTTTTTTTTTTTTTAATATTTGAGTATATTAGTTTATTTTGAAAATGCACGATCGTGAAAAAAGAATTGTAGGTTACACGCTTAGAGTGAGATTGCAAAATATTGTTTCACTCAGTTATAACAACTTTTCCTCGTTTCTGTAAATCTGGCTTTCAAACATTGCATCGTAATATACTGTTATTAGCCCGCTTTTAATTGACAACAAAGCATAGCCTATAGCAATAATTATTCCCGATCCTACGTAGATTATTTTATAATTGAAGGCCCCTTCTATGAGAAACATATCTGTGTTTTATTGTTTTAGGCAATCCTTCAGGCATATTAAAGCAAAAATATATCAGATCATAAATAAATCCCTGTACTGAACATTGAGGAAGTCTTGAAGTCGGCAAAAGGTAAAAAATTATGTCTCAGAGAAGAGGTTTCGACCAACAGTATATCAGAAGCACAGGGTTATCAGAGATGTCACTGCAAAACTAATGTAGAAACAAAAAGTATAAGTGTCGTGCACTTAACATTCTATGCAATTCAAAGTGTTATAGAAGTTTATATTTGAAAACAAGTATTAAAACGTTCTATTTAACACCAAAGGAAATAAATAGTATACTTTGAGACGATTGCCCGGGAATGTGTGATAATGTGTTTGTTTCATATGAAGTATGCCCTACGCTCTTTGATCGGTTACGTAAACTGCCGGTCATTGGCTAGAAATAAACAGTAGTGACGGGAAAGGATGTAACTGCCGGGACAATAACGTTATTTCCTAATTTACTTCACTGTCCGTAACACATATGTTGCGTTATGTTACAACCGTTACAAGTACATAAATATGTAGGTGATGCGAAACTCGGGACACATGCCTACATCCAAGTTCCAATTGACAGCAATGCCCACTAGAAATCTTCTGATTTTATCCTGCTATTGAATTTTGTGAAAAACAATTACCCAAGATGCGGTTTCGAAACATATAATCATCATGTAGAGAAAGAGAGAGAGAGAGAGAGAGAGAGAGAGAGAGAGAGAGAGATTTATAAAACAGATTATTTGTCCTTAGTAAGAAGGAGTGACTTGTGACAGTTATTACGATGATATGCGTGGATGAATATGAGTTAAGAGAGCAGTAGGTAATTAAAATACGTATATAGATGTACTGATGTTAACAGTAGATTATGCATTCGTGCGTGCATGGTTGAAGGGAGGGGAGCATCGTCTTCCGATACTCCTTGTGAACGGGACGAGAAATCGATTTTGGCAAGTAATAGTGAGCTAAGAATATCTTGCTGCTACGGTTATGCCGTGGAGGTATTTGACTGCTATTTCGGAACGGTTATTTGGAACATAGTGTTTTTTTTTAACTGGAATAGTCGAAATTGTCACTGAAAAATGACAAATATTTCCCCATCTAAACTAGGCGGTAACTTTCACCTTCACAAACTGCTGCTATCTACGCTATAGTCAACATTTACACGTGATGTTACGTGAGTGCTTATGAATAAGTAAACGGTCCAGCTGGACGGTAACACGTATAGGAAAATCTTTTCCCTTACATCTGCGAGCTGCTTCCCGTATTGACTCTTCATAGTGTGGCCACAATATAAGGAATAACATAGCCCTTTCAGTTTTTAGATTTCATAAACAATGATTATTAGCATTACAAATAATATAATTTATATTATTAAATATAATAATATGTACATTTATATTGCTACCGCCAGGAACATGCTGCAACGTCCCTGTGCACAAATTTTCTGTAACAGAAAGGCACCGGTACTTTCAATTGAGTTTCTCCGTGAGTTTCTTTACCGAGTTAAGCATAATTAACTTGAAAGCCTTGAGATTCGTTTCCTAAAACTGAATTGACCTTTAAAAAGAGTGTAATGATACAGAATATAATTATTATAAAGCCTATTACACATTTCGCTTTCAAACGTCTTTGAAAATCTCAAATGGATATGAGTTTGCAATTAGAAAGATTTTGCTTTCCTTCCTTTATAAACAGGAGTTTCATTACTGAGTACTTTAATGTTTCAAAAAAGATACAAGCTATTAAACACTAATACTAATTATGTTCGTATTACCTTTATAATTTTGTAATTTTGACAGCAGATTTCTGCAAAATTGAAATGGGATCTACTGCATTTGAAGGGTACTACTTCTAGCTAACACATTATGAATGAATTGCTGATATTTTATTTATTTGTTCGTGAAAAATTATTTTATTATGCTATATATTTTTATTTATTAATCTTCTGCGCCTATGTAGCTAACAATAATCTCAAGCAAAATTCACAAAATCGTTGAAACATCTTTGCCATTCTAAACCCGCGAAGTATTTGCTTGCACAGTTCTCTGGGGGAAAAAATTAAAGGAATAAAAATCATTTTCTTTCTGTGAAATAGTGATCCAAATCAAATCTCGGACCCATGCAAAATAAGTCAAAGCCGCTTTTGAATCCTTAAGGTGATGCAGTCAGGAAAGTATCCGGGGAAGCCGTTTTTTTTTCTTTTTCTTCTTTCTGGGAGCAAATTACATTTGCTTAGACATACATGTTTAAGGCAACTGTTCAATCAAAGTTGTTTTGGTCCATATTTACAGATATTTATAATTGTCCAAATGCCTCACCTAATGTTGACTTAGCAAAAAAATTAATGTAGGCATCTAAAATAAAACATCTGGTATTGTTTGCTCAAATGTGGTGGGATTTATTAAATAAATAGGTTAGACAGGGAAAGCTAGTTTTACAAGCAACATTGGTAAATTTGCAAATCAAAAAGCCTTAGTCAGTACTTTGAGCATATCAGTAAGTTAATCATGGTTGATGTCGGTCTCATCAGCGATTGATGAGAGGTGTTACCATTAGAGTTTGCTATAGTTTACAAATATTGCATTAGCCAAAAGCTACCTTTTCTCACTTTTCTTGTTTCAGCCTTTTTTCAGATACTTTGAACCTATGTAAATAAAAGGCAACGATAATGTTTTGAGTAAGTGCTACCATGTTCATCAAGAACACTTATAACAAATAGAGATTAGACTGATTTGAAATTTTAACATTTTACAAAGAATTTTTAGAATAGGCAACAAAAGAAAAGAGATCCGCAGAAATTGCTAGATATGCTTTCACGCAGGCTTTGTAATGTAAAATCAGGGAAACCAAAAATAACATAGGTAGTGAAATGGCATTCCAATCTCATTTGGACTTAGCTATACCTATTTGAATAGAGCTTCTCGGAAACTTGTCTGTCAGTTTCTTGGAGTCCATCTGCTTACTTCCGGAACATTGTTAATTAACAACATGTATACCTTAAAACCCAAACAGAGGAGCTTTTATTTGCCGTATCCACTTCATAATCATAACTTTCATAAGTAATATCTTCCTTGTCTGCGATAAGATACATTCCGTTAGATATGCGAGTGTGAGCGCAGCGTACAAGGCCACAAAACTAAGGCTGACGTCAATAGTAGAAATAATAGTTTATTTTTAACGTTAAATGCACCGCTCCCTTCCTAACTGGAATTACTGAGCTTATACCACAGTTAAATTACTTTCTTATTGAATGTTGGTTTCTGCCACCATCACATAAGTATTCCAGCAACCGGAGCCACACATAAGAGGGGACGAGATTTTAGGAGACCTGCAAGACCGTACCCATATTATATCACTATCTTCACAATATTGTACAAATTATGATCGACTTTACGACGAACCTGGGAGGGTGCCACCACTGTGCCTTGTCTGTGAGTTAATAAATTATGTTTAGTTCCTCTAAAAGCACAAATAACAGCTCCAGGTAAATCACTGCGCTTTCACATTGAGTTTAGATGAATATCCATCGTGTTTTACAGAGAGAGTGAAGGAAAGTACGCGCCATTTGGCACAAATGGTCATGACACAATCTCCATAAGCAGAGAAAACTGAATCGATTGCCAACTAGAACTCATTGTTGAACTTGAGCATCCTAATGCGCTGACTTGGTGTTTTCTTCACTTCTGTCGTTTATAGCTGTTATCCGCTGTAGATTTACGAGTGACAAATTGAAACTCCCATGGAAGTATATCACGAATAAAGTGTAATAAAGCATGTAAGGTATCTACATATTATTTGCAGAAACATAACGAGAGCCCCAGAATTTATGCTGAGAGAATCTGGGGCTTGAGTTGTACTTTGTTGAGTATTTTAGTAATGAAATGATAATCAAATAAAATATCTATAAAATTAGTTATAAACATAGTCTTAAAATTATAAATGCTGGGTTCAACATTCTAATTTCCCCTAATATTCCACAGATCAAACTCGAAATTAAAACAGTTTACGTTACAATGTAGTTGGGAACGGCGTGGAGGGAATTCCACATCGAAGGGATAAAATGAAAACGTTAAAAAGTGAAGAATAGGCAGCTGTGATTCATCCCAATTCAAACCATTTCCTATTCCGGATTGGTCATAATAATTGAATGAAATATTCGCTGAAATTTTACCTCTAAGCAGAGCTACCGAATGGCACAGCAACCTTATCATGCTCTCAAGGGAAAAAAGAAAAGCTAAGAAGTGTAATCACAAAATGATGAGTTAATATCGATAAACAAGTCATGATTTTCAAAATTCAAATTTAATTTCGATTTATCAGTTGAAAGGAGTATGAGAATAAAAATGATTAATCACTAACACGATTTTAATCTAAGGAATAAAAATGCTTGACAGGGTTTCTTCACATGTATCGTTTTGTCTGTATCTTTTTCATCTAAATCGAGAGTTACTAAGACATTTCCTCTGGAATGCAGTTGAAAATGATAAGGAGGCTCGTGCGTAAAGGAAGATCTACCAATTGGCAACATGTTTTGAGAACCGATCCGACGTTGCACAAGTAATTCTGCACCTTCAGCAAAAAAGAATCCAGTAGACCAGATCACCTTCGCTTGGTTTAGAAAGAGAACCAGAGCGCTGCTGTCAGGGTCAACAGGACGTTCCGAGCAAATATATGCAATTTATGAACAGTTAGCTATTTTATTCTGTAAGGACCACCAGGTATTCGGTATCAGGTCAGCGACAAATGCAAGGGCAAATCAAGCTTTATTGCGATCCTAGTGTAACTATAATAGTCGTTTAAGTTAATTTGTATTCTTAAATCGACTTTATTCGACAACTGAACTCATTTGATGGTTTTCTATTGCTTCGTACAAATCACAAATGTTTGTAATGAATCTTGGAAGCAATTCAGAACATTTGACCACGATTTCGGTCCAGAAAAGCTTCCAATTTATCTCCGATCTCGTAGTGCAATAACAGAACCGAAATTTTAGATTATTCCAGGTACATTTATCTGTTAATTATTTACCAATACTTGACACTCAGCTCCTTTTAGGTGCGTCTTCTATTGCGGATTAGCGTTGCTTAGTTCGTCTGCGCTAATGAACCATTCTTATGCACAAGAATTTGAAGAAAATGTGTGAACATGTTTAAAATTTGGTTGAAATGGTAGTTTACATGGGAAGAAGTTGCAGCTTTTGGGCAAAGAATTACCTGATTCACATGGAAAATTCCCTAATAATTAGGATTTTGTTCTTCTAAAATATCCATTTCTAGTTGGCTTACTCGATGTTGCACAGATGGCTCTTTAAACCTCGAACGAAGATGAAATTAATTTCACTTACTTCCCCCATCCGTATCCTTTACGAAATTATAGTACAGTGATATACATAGTAGTAGATTTTTGTAGTAAAGCTTCCCCTTTACCTATTGTAATTGTAATCTCTCATCTTTTATGATGAAAAATTTTTTAGTTTTCACGGGAATAGGTATGAAATACTGGCGGATGTCGTATTCCAGATTTCCTCCCTCGGCAGTCTACCGAATTCCGTAAATGTTGTATAGCCTGTATGAAGCAATTATTAGAATGGTGGTTTTTTTTTAGGTAATTACTTTTAGATTTAGATAATTGGATGAACTTCTCTTTGTTCCCGTAGTTATTTAATAATACATATATAGGCTACACAGGTGTTGCATATTGCTGAAACCCCTAACGTCAATACACAACGAAAATGGGGTGAATATTGAGATTCTCTTTTCTCGAGGTACCAAATTATACTTTTTTGAAATAGCATACAGTTCGCCACCATTGAGAAAACAATCTTCTTGGTTTTTAATTATAAATATCGATTGAATATTTCTGATGCTACGCTGGACATAACTATTTATATCAGATTATTTAGCTTACGTTGTTAATGCACTCGATTACAGCATGCGTACATAGGAAATACAAGAAAACTTCCTTACATAAAAGCTATTAAAATATTTTGGCATAAGTATCGCATACTTACATGTTGTACCGTTATAAGTAGATCTGATTGTCTTTTGTTTTGATGCACCTCTGTTTTCTCAGTTGCTAAATCGTGACCATTTATGTATAATGCTTGGAATGAAATATCCGCGATTTTTATCTTATTTTACATTCATTTTTTGTGGAGTAACAACAACTATTTTCTACTCCATGGCATTCCCAACATAAAGTCATGCTTCATAAAAGCATGTTTTTTTATGACTCCAACATGTTCGGTTTCTAATATCTAGACATTGTATTTTACTTAGTTTCTCTACTACGTATAGTAGTATAGTAAGTAGGAGAAACATTGTATTCCACCCAAAAATTTGATATCGAGATTTCATCGGAAATACATGTTTTGAGGCCGTATCCAAAAAATCATTTTTAGAAAAAGGTCAGTGTATGTGTGTGTGTGTGTGTGTGTGTGTGCGCCTGTGTGTCTGTGAACAGCATAACTCAAAAACAAAAATCGGATAAAAACCAAACTTGGTATTAAGTTCAGTAACTACAAAGACGCGACACGAAGATTTCCGAGAATATCCCCCCAGACTACCGTTTACATAGATTTTCGACATCTTTTTTATTTTCTAAAAATTGGCACTGTCGATTTTGATTAAAATACCATATATTAAAGACATTTACATGAAAAATAAAATGCATATCTGGAATTTTCTGGGAATATCCAGTGAAGTCCACTTCATTTGGAAGAAATTTTGTATAATCTTGTATAACTGGTAAACGTTAAGCAATAGACGAAAACGTACTACACAACAAATATGGATCTCCTTAAACACATAATTTATTTCAAATACGTTTTTTTTTGTGGCATAAGCCGTTTCTGAGACATCCGTTATTAAAGATTCGAATTGTTCAGTACTTGTCATTCCTTTAAGTCCCATCGATTTTCAGTTGTTTCTCGCGTTTACATAGAAACAATATGGAATTTTAAGGCCAGCGCATAGCATCCAGATCTTAAACATATGACTGTCGCTGTTCCCTTTTTATCCATAACGATATGTGTAATATAGTTATTTCTGCAAAGGATTAAAACGAAGTAAATAGAAAAATTAGCTTTAGTGAGAATAGTTTGTATACCCTACCCACTAATAAGCGATAGAGAGTAGAGAAAGTCATGTGAATGTATCACATTTCATGTATATATATTTGTTTTTTTATTTTAAAAGTTGAAATTAGAAGCTGCCCTGTAGCCCTAAGCCATAGGGTTTTTAATAGTGAAAGAACGATCAAAATGGTTTAATTTGATTCCGAGATTTTCATTTTTACTCATATAAGTAGCTATAGACAATAAATGATAACTACGTTTCCGCATTATTTCTGGCCTGAGCGAAGGCGACTGATATTAATTTAACGTGTATGCGTGTATTTGTGATCGTATTTTGTTGCTGCTGCTGTTTTGGTTCTGTTTACTTTTTTATCAGCCCATCGGTTGAATTACGTTTAAGCATTACCGAAGGATAAGCTTATATTGACAAATTCGCTCGAAATCTTAATGACTCCAACAGAAGTGCTCTACAGTTTAAATCCAAAATGCTAGTTTGAAATCAAGCTTTGCCAATTTCTTAAACATTTGAATAAATTTAATCTCAGGAGGATATATACATGTACTAAAGATGCACTATGTATATGCTAATCTTGTCTGCTTTCAAAAGATAATTATTTCCTGCATTATGCGATTACAAAGGTTTTAGCAGAAAAAATGTCAACTGTTCTGAGTGTACTGAAAGGGGCACAAACTGTTTTAAAATTTCAGACCTCCAGGATACCTTTTTAAATGCTTTTGAGCGGTGAAATATTCTCTGCAAAAACAGCGGGAATTGATTTCTAATTTAAGTTTTTCTCTATCATCTCCGGGAAGTTGCTGCTGCTCTGAGAAATGCATGGGAACCGAATTATTTGCATAAATAGATCAAAGCAATACATCCAAATCCTTCCTCCGTTTTATCGTTCGCTATGATGATATTACTCAAAGGAATTTCTAAGAAAAGGAACACGTAGGATTTCATACTCAACACATAAAAGCATTTCCTCATTTCAACACGTATTGTTTCGAAACCGTTAACAAGCGAAGGTGCAGGCAAGCGTGAAGAATTTGTATGCTTCATCTGCGAGGCTTCCAGTAATTATTAAAGTCAGACCGAATTGTTATGTTGTTTTCCTGCGGATGATTGGCGCATCAAATCTGACCCAATATTGCTGACAACCGAGGGTGAAAGAGAAAAGGCATCTTAAGGAGAATTAGATAAAAAAAAGTGTAAAAAAGGCTGAGATAAGAAGAAGCTGCATAAATATCCTGACACGAATAAGTGTTAGCAAAAGTTGAGCTCCAACACAATCCTCCCAGAGATGCCTGGATTTCTAAGTTAGCAATAGCAACCCCAGATAAAACTTATGGAAATGATATCACACTAGATAGCGTTGCAGATTGGCCGCTACACCCTGACCAGCAGCCGTTGAGGAGCAATCTTGCTACCTTCTGTAAATCCGCCTACCTCATTCTAACCTGTCACCCTGCAACCCTCTCTTATCCAACAAGTGATCGAACCCATCATGGGCAAGTACGCTTCATAACACTATCTCGGGCTGGCCCTCAGCTCGCTAACACTTCGTCGTGTATGAACAGAGGTGATAAAAGCACGTTACAATAGTAGACAATAAGAGTTTGATCCTTCAGAAGTTTAGATTGTGGCAGAGTGAATATTTAGCGCATTCGCTGTTGCCCATGCAGCTAATTCTCAAAAGTGGCTTAAGAAAATGAATACACAAGTTACATATATTATTTTATGCAATCCTAGGATTATAAATTGATAATGAATTCCAAAATTAGAGAATCAAGTCTAATTTTATTACTTTCTTGTTGCGAAATAATGTCATGATTTCATAGTGGCAGAAGCTGATTTTACAGCTACAAGCGTGTTTTGTTTGCTTATAAAATGAATGAATGGTGTATTAATTCGGCTGAAATGGAAGATATACCTTTAGAATTACTGAAGAAAGCTGAGGTAGCTGAAGCACAGCCAAGTTTACATAAATCTAAATAATTATGTGAGTGGAGAAGAGCAAAACAAATATGCACCGGCCGCGACAGTGCGATGTGCCAATTCAATCCAATCTAATCCGGTGTTGGCAGGTTGAGGGCAGCCGATGGAGTGTATAAAAGTGTACCTACCCTTGTTAGGGCTTAGCCAGTTAGAGACGGGATGAGGGGTTGCAGGATGACGGGTGTGAATAAGGTTGATTGAAGTGAAGAGGGGTAGCAAGATTAGCTCTTCGACGGCTGCAGGTCGGTACAACGGTCTTTGTGCACCGCTCGTGTGTGGCATTTTTCTAAAACGCGTTCTTTTCAGGGGATAATATTGAAATTTTGATTTATCCAAAATGTAGAGGAGCTCAGCTTCAGCTGTTGTTTGAAATTGCTCCTGCGGTACGGGGTATGCCCGCATGCCATGAGGCTAACCCGATGAAGCCTCAAACGGCGTTGTCTGCGGTTATAATCTCCAAGAGATCGAGGAAGAGTCCGATGGTGTGGCAATAAAGCTTTGCAGCCCGGCACCCAATTTCATCCTCCACGTACGGAGGAGATGAGGCTTCGTAAAGTAGTCTCACGGGAAGGAACGGCATACAAACTAGATGGTCCGAAGGCCTTTATCCTCTACCGCTGCAGTCGTAGCAGATTTGAGTCGTGATCATTCCCCAGATCTCGCAGACGTATAGAAGAACGGGGATAAGAGCTCGGAAGAGGCTTAGCTTTAAAGGAACAGGCAGAGGCCGTAGCCCCAGTAGCCTATTGTGACAGGTCCATTATGTGCTCTTGAAGTTAGGCAGTTATCCAGCTGAACACCCAAACAGGAAATTGTATTCGTCCACCCAACTACGTCCGAAATACGTGAATGCAAGGAAGTTGGCGGGGAAACGGGCTTCGTTAGAAGATTAACGGTTTTTCTCCGGGTTGATGGACAATCGCCAACGCCTGCACCCACAATTCTTGCACGAGGTGGAGGGTCGCTGCATTGGGTTGAAGGTTCTGCGTTGATTTCTGTTGTTGCTCTGTAGGTAGATCGACTACTAGGCCTAAATAGCGTAGGGGATGATAAAGAACCTTCGGGGCTCCGCCTCTTATTGGCCTTAGTGCAAATTTTTCCCCACAACTGCTAAAACAAATGAACGATGTTTGAGTATGTATGTAGCAGGGTATGTAGCTAACTTCAGGTGTATCAGCCTGTGCAGGAGACCCGCACTCTACGTCGTGGAGAAGGCCTTCTAGACGTCCAGGGACACCATTGCGATATAAGCCTGTCCTTGCATCCCAGGGCAGCGGCTTCCACCACACGAAATAACTGCCGGGGCGTCGAGTGCTCAGGAGAAGCCCAAATTGATGATCAGGGATAGCTTGAACGTCACCCAGTAGTCGGGACATGCAGGCAAGTATTAGCCTCTCGAAGACTTTCGAGAGGACCGAAAGGAGGTTAATGGAGCGATAATTGGCGGGGTGAACCGGATCTTTCTCCCGGTTTCAATATGCAGATAACCCAGGTCTTGATGATTCCGGAGCCTTTAAGCCATCTGCCACGCGTCGCCATGTTCGAGGTTTGTGCGAGCCATCGTGTCCTTCCATGCGCACACCTTGTGTTCGCGCAGGCGGAGACAGACCTTGCGATGCAAGTGCCTCAGAAGCTCTCGCTTATGCGGTGCGGGCAGCCCAGGAACAGTAATGAGAAGTTTAAGTTCCACAGCTAGAACGCCTGTACGTGGTGGGGGCTGTGAGGTTATGGACAGCCCGCACCACGATGGAGGCAAATGAAGAGATCGCAGGCTCCAGGGATGGGATGTTGAGTGAGTGAGTGAGTGAGTGGGGTTTAAGGGCCCGTCGACAACTAGGTCATTAGGGCCCGAGGTCAAAACTTAAAACCGCTAAAGCCTAAAGGCATAATGGAATCTAAAACACCCAGATAGTCTCAGAAGGTATCACGCTTAATAGAGTTGCTACAGAAAAACACAAAATGGAGATGGGACGATATACTACATAAATGCTAGGAAATAATCAAAATGTGTTTGAAAATTCCATTTTGCTAGAACGACCATATGGTGGGTAGACCTACATAATTTACGTAGATGCTTCTACAGTAGGCTACGGAGAGGTACTTGGGCAGTTGACTTGAACAACAAATTCCATGTCATAAGTAAGCTTCAAGAGGACTTAGCGCCGTGGAACTCAATTCCTCAGTATCTAAATTAGAAGTAGCAGCAATTTACTTCGCATTGAGTAGATTTCGGGCGCACAGGTTAAGGTCTATTCCGACCATATTAGCCTTACTTTCGTAAAACGTTGTAAGCTAACGTCATCCAAATTATCTCGCTATTTACATGCAATACTGAGTTAGAATTTAGAGATTATCCATATTTCAGGTAAATAAAATATGTTTAGCAACTTAGTGTCAAGAGCAAACTTTATTAAAGGTATCGCTTAAACAATCGAGAAGCCAAAGACAGAGATTACTGTTCTACGAACTGACATCAAAATGACTAAAGGAATTGAAAGAAAGATAAAACCGATGTCAAAGTTGTAGAAGTAAGACACCAAGCTAGGCAGGTATTTTGAAAAAGTTCCGCAGTTAAGCGAAGATTGTAATGCCAGCATCGCGATTTATGAAAACCTTTTGTATAGAAACACGTCCGGGAAATTAAAACTTGGAAAGTAACGATACCAAAATCTCTGGAAATTGATCTAATCAACAAATTTCATATTCTCTTACTTTATTCGAGAACAGACAAAGTTACCGACATGATTCTGGAAAACATGTACATCTCTAAAGCAAGGGAAGGGATAAGAAAGTTCATTTCTTGTTGTAAAGCATGCCAGTAGTGCAAGGAACGTTCAGAAAATTATTGATTTGACATCAATTCGATATTATAAAACAAACCAAGAGAGCTCATATGCATTGACATACATGGAGAGTTACCAAATGCTTTTGGATTTAAGTACAGATTAGTCTTGTATGATATTTTTTCGAAATACATCAGAATGTTTTCAATAAAAAAAAGGAAAATAGTATAACATGTGCCAACATATTACCCCAACAATACATATCTCAGGAAAGAGAGATACACGCGATTCTTACAGATAATGCCACAGTATTTGAGGGAAACGTTCGAGGAGCCCATCAAAGAGAAGGGGGAGAAGGAAATCGAGCAGTATTTTTGTTCCAAGTATCATCCGCAGAATAACTCCAGTGAACGCGCAATCAAAGAGATTAGAATTTATTTAAAATAATGGCAAATAGAAAACGCTCTACCTGGATAAATATGTTAAATCAATCGAGACGATCCAAAATGAGACAATTAACCATTCAATAGGTTTGAAGTTTATCGAATTTGCTAAAGGAAAGCAAGTAGATACTACAAGTACTAGTTTACCATTAATTATTGCTGTAGACAGCCACTTGCGACCTGAGCTGAAGAAAAATATAAATTGGCTAAGGGGAAATTCCCTAAAGGGGAAAAAGTAGCAACGAAGAGGAAACAGCGCCACAGTGCACGACGAAAAGGAAAGTTACGGATGATCAATACAGGAGATCTCGAGGATCAAGACAGCTTTCGAATGAAGTCCGCAAAGAGAACCAAAGGTTAATGATTTATTTTAATGGTTCTTACGAAGTAACAATGCTATTTTCTACATATACTTATCAGTTAACAGATCCACTATCGTGGAAAATCGTTGGACGTTACCATAAACTGCTATTAAAACAATTTAAGAACATTTCAGCAAGTCCACGGGATAATAAAGCAAAACTGAGGAGGAAAGGAGATCTTCAGAACATGAAGGAGAGCGGGAGACGAAGTGATTTAAAAAGGAGAATGTTTAACGTTGTTTGAGATAAAACAATTGATACACACACACATATATATATATATATATATATCATAAGTCTGTATTATTCAGTGATTTGATTTCGTATATAAATGTAAGAAACCATGGGATTGTTATGTAAAGAGAAATAACTAAAAGAGGAAATGAGCACAAGATAGGTAGTGTAGTTACGGATATTTCAAAGGCAAAAGGTAATGAATGCCAGGTAGTTTTTGCAGGCAAGCAATACGCATTGTGAATTAACTGACCGACGGACATAAGATCAGTTTTTGTTGGTACTTTTCAGCTGGTTTATTCACATAGTAATGAAAGAGAGCGTAGTAGAGCTCTTCCACGAAACCAACATAAACAAGTGGTCAAAAAGACATAATGTTGGAAGGAAATATGAATGCCTTAAAACTTTATCTTTGATAAAAGTAATAGGATATTCATAGGGGCATTTATTAGACGGTATTATCCGCTTCTCGTCATTTTGAATGTATTAATTCATGCATAATAACAGTAATAATAATAATAACAACAATAATAATAGTAATAGTAATAATATACCTATTAGGTTCTGTTATATATACATATCGTGTTTAGCTTATATAGCGTTATTTACACCTTTGGTATACTTTTCTTGTATGAAATGTACAAGCAAGCTTCATACGTTTTACCTGAGTTAAGGCAGGAAGAGAAAGCTGACAAGAACCTTCAACAGACAAAGATGCTTCATATGAGCTACAGGCAAGGAAGTTACAACTACATGATGCTTTTAGATTCCCAAAACAAACTCGAAACGGGGATCTTTTTTTTTTGTATGTGTCCTCGTGACTAACTATCGCCGAATCAGAATCGAGGAGAAAGCGTTTGACTTGAGCAATTTTCGAAGATCCCGGTTCAACAGAGCAAGAAGATTCGAAGAAAATTAAAGAGCACCAAGAGAATTTAATGTATAAGCAGGTTGCAGAAGGACCCAATAAGTCAATGCGTCTCAATCTATCAGACTAAATCCATGCCAGTTGACGAGCCGATTCCACACCAAAACACAAAATTTAGCTCTTTGTTAGGTGTTTTATAAGTACGCGAGTTATATAGTAATTGTTCTGGAAACGTGGAAGTGATTTGATTTGCAATTGATATAAGCAAAGTAATTTCACGAATAGCTTCAGTTATATAATATTACACGTTAGTGGAAGTTCACCTAAGTAAACAAAGGAAACGTAGAATGCACGTCACTATTAAACATTTTCGTGTCAATGCAACAACAACGACTATAAAGCAATAAACAGTATTGCTAGAACATACTTTCTCGTGTCTTCATTTAATTAGCAGTTCTTACGTACTATACCTGTGAGATCTGTGACTTTGTCTCACCGAGGCAAACCAATCCTGCAGTGACGATGGCAGCATTTACAGCGATTCTTCCGCCACATCGTAGACTGCTCAGATGAGGAGAAGACACGAATAACCATGTATTAGCAGTAAATAATAATAATAATAATAATAATAATAATAATACGTAGACAACAATGGAGGTTTCGCGGAACCTCTGTTTGCTAGGCGACACCTGGACACCCACACAAACTCTTGCATAATTGGTAAACCGTAAGAGACAAACAAAATCTTACCATAAAAATAGATCTCGTTAAAGCACCCAATTTATGTAAAATGATTTTTTATGGAGTTAACTATATCCGAGAGAGTCCTTGTTATTGGCTTGAATTTTCTAATACTTATACTTTTCTCAAATGGGAAATTGTTATTGTTTTTGTTTTGTTTGTTTGTTCTTTTCTCATTGTCATGCAAAGAGAACAGCATTTCAAAGTCGTGGCATAGTGAATAGCTCTTAAAATTTGTGACTATCGCTTAAGTCTTCTGTAGATATTCCCTACTCCCACTGTATCTATAAGGAAATATGCAATAAAACTGTATCTACAGATCTTTAATCTCAATTACCATGAAGTAGAAGAATACAATTTCGTAAAAATAGTTTGTTGAAGAATGGGTAAAGAAAACCACGTAAATGTAACACACAAAAGGACCATTCGTGTGCCTGTGAACAGCATAACTCAAAAACGAAAAGTACGTTTAAAACGAAACTTGGTGTTTAAGTTAAGGACCTTCCAAGGATGCGACATGAAGATTTCGAAGAAAATCCTACCCACACCAAACTACTCTTGGCATAGTACATTTTTGGAAGCTTTTTATTTTCTCAAAATGGCTCTAACGATTCTGATTAAAATACCGTATGTTTAAACTATTTTCATGACAAATTAAACGTATATCTTGAATTTTCTGGAATAACCTGTGAGGTAGACTTTATTCTGAATGACTTTTGTGTAATTGGAAAACACTAAGAGATAGACAAACTCTTACTACACAAAAAGTGTAGATCTCGCTAAAGCACACAATTTATGATAAACGTTTTGTGCCAATAATCATTTGTTATTGGCTTGAATTTTAAAATACTTTATGCTTTTCTAAACTGCAAATCGCTATTGTTTTTCTTTCCTTTTCGTGTACATGCAAAGAAAAAGAACTTCAAAGCCATCACATAGCAACTGCCTTTGAAAAAAATTAACTATCCCTTTAGCTTACTGTATTCTTCTTATACTACAACGGAATGTGTAAATGAGTAATAAAGGTTTATCTCTGTTAACAATAAGTAGATAGAAGAATAAGCTTCTGCAAGAATAGTGAATAGAGAAAGTCAGTGAGTGCAACATATCAATTTTTAGTTTCTCTACTACGTATAGTAAGTAGGGGAAGTATTGCATTCCACCCAAAAATTCGATACCGAGATTTCACCGGAAATACATGTTTTGAGACCTCCTGAATCCAAAAAAAGCATTTTTGGAAACATGTCCGTGTGTGTGTCTGTGTATGTGTGTCTGTGTGTGTGTGTGTGTGTCTGTGAACAGTATAACTCAAAAACTAACAGTCGGATAAACACCAAACTTGGTATTTACGTTCAGTATCTTCCAAAGATGCGACACGAAGATTTTCAAGAAAATCCCCCACCCCAGACTACCCTTTACATGGAACATTTTTCGAAAATTTTAATTTTCTCAAAAATGGCTCTAACGATTTTGATGACAATATCATATGTTTAAGATAATGTCATGAGAAATGAAATGTATATCTCGAAATTTCTGGGAATGTCTCCAAAAGTATTCTTCATTATGAACGACTTTTGCATAACTGGTAAACCATAAGAGATAGACAAAATTTTACTACACAAAAAATGTAGATCGCGTTAAAATACACAACTTATATCATATACATTTGTTTTGTTGAGTGAACCGTTTTCGAGATATTGCTTGTTATTTCCTTAAATTTTCCAATACTTATACTTTTTCTCAAATTCGTTATTCATTTTTACTTTCTCTACTACGTATAGTAAGTAGGGGAAGTATTGTATTCCACCCAAAATTTCGATACCGAGATTTCACCGGAAATACATGTTTTGAGACTCACTGAATCCAAAAAAAGCATTTTTGGAAACATGTCCGTGTGTGTGTCTGTGTGTGTGTGTCTGTGAACAGTATAACTCAAAAACTAACAGTCGGATAAACACCAAACTTGGTATTTACGTTCAGTATCTTCCAAAGATGCGACACGAAGATTTTCAAGAAAATCCCCCACCCCAGACTACCCTTTACATGGAACATTTTTCGAACATTTTAATTTTCTCAAAAACGGCTCTAACGATTTTGATTAAAATATCATATGTTTAAGATATTGTCATGATAATTAAAATGTATATCTCGAATTTTCTGGGAATGTCTCCAAAAGTATTCTTCATTATGAACGACTTTTGCATAACTGGTAAACCATAAGAGATAGACAAAATTTTACTACACAAAAAATGTAGATCGCGTTAAAATACACAATTTATGTCATATACATTTCTTTTGTTGAGTGAACCGTTTTCGAGATATTGCTTGTTATTTCCTTAAATTTTCCAATACTTATACTTTTTCTCAAATTCGTTATTCATTTTTTTATGTCCTGGACATGCAAAGAGAATGGAATGCGCCACATAGCAACCAGCGTTAAAATATTTGACTATCGCTCAAAACCTACCATATTCCCCTTGCATCTACAAGAAAATTATCAATAAGATTGACATCTCGATATCTCCATTAACATGAAGCATATGGAGAATAAGCGTTTGTAAAAATAGTTTGTACAAGAGTAGAGAAAGTCATGTGAGTGTAACACATCAGATTTTTTTATGTCCTGGACATGCAAAGAGAATGGAATGCGCCACATAGCAACCAGCGATAAAATATTTGACTATCGCTTAAAAGCTACCATATTCCCCTTGCATCTACAAGAAAATTACAAATAAGATTGACATCTCGATATCTCGATTAACATGAAGCATATGGAGAATAGGCGTTTGTAAAATTAGATTGTACAAGAGTAGAGAAAGTCATGTGAGTGTAACACATCAGATTTTTTTTATAGTTCAATTTAACTTCTATAGTTATATGGCTTTTACTTTAAAAACAACTAACGTTGACCGCAGGTTTCCGCTTTAGTTTTTGATGAATTTCGTTAGGAAACACGCTCAATCCCACATTCATTATTCCACACTTTGTGAAGGATGGTGAATAATTCTAAAATTTCCCTGCCCCAGCCGGGAATCGAACCTGGACCTCTGGGTTGAAAAGCTGGAACAATGACGATTCTTCTATGGAGACAGTCAGAAATGATTCTATTAGTTCAGTAATACGATGTACCCATAAGCTAGGCACGCAAACGAGCTTTAGTATTTAAAAATGAAACATTTTTTCCCCTTTCTGCAAAATGTTTCCTTTTGTATACATGGAAGACACATAACACCTGTAATCTTACTTTTAAAGAATATTCTGTGTTGAAATGTATTATACAACTAACTGCGTATTGATTCTGAGATCTCAATTTCAAGGATGGCCACCTTCATCTTGATGTAGCAGAGGAAAGACATGTTCGCGGCCTTTGGGATTTGGAACAGTGGTTACGCGAGAGACATTCCATTACGTACAGGCGTATTTAACTATCCGTGCAGCTTTGTTATTACTTTCGTTTGATTTATTAAACTAGGCTATACATAGGGATAATAAATACAAAAATAAATATCTGTTTTCACGGATCTTCTTTTCGCTAGATTAAGTTATTTTGGGACTGAAGAAAAGTCTGATATATACCTTTTGTGCCTTCGAACACAACCGAGCTCCTGCATACGGGCGGATTGGGTGCACTGGATTCCGAGCGGTGTCCCTCTCTCAGACCATTCCGTTTGGTATATCAAACGGGTATATGTCTCATTTCCTGTTGGAACGCCCAGTGACCAAACCCAAGGGGAAGGCTCAGCTCATTTGCTTAGCGTTGTTTCCTTCCATATACATAGTTCAAGTTCGCGTGATAATGGAGTTATGATACAAGTGAAATACAAGCGCGGTCAACGGTCACAGCTGATATATCAATGTTTGCACTAACAATAATTAGCTTAGTCGGCTGTTTCACAATTAGTTCATTATTCGGTTATTGTGTGTGGATTATGAGGTATACTCTCGCTTTGAAGTCATGACAAAATTTCAGCTTCCTAGAACTTGTATTGGGATTTTTTTTATTTAAGCATTGTCCAATACCCTTCTTCCAATCTTTATGATAATCTCTTTATGATAATCACCACCACTTTTTGACTGAAGCACTAAATTTGTCCCTTCTGTGAAACCATATTTGGCTATCTAGCATGGCAGACTATACAGATATTACGATCCTTTAACTAATGGAATTCATTCACGGCAACTTTCATATGTTAGAAGCGTAAAATGCTAAAACAAAAATAAGTTATTGTTTTATTATAACTTATGTTACATTCTCCTTCAGCTGAAAAAGTTGATCACCGTGTTCATGCCAGCAACATGCATTTGCTGGAAGTGCAAATTGTTAAAATAAAACTAAGTTATTGCTATGTTATGTTTTATTTCACTCAAAAATGCTGATGACTTTGTGTTCATTCAGCAACATTCATTTGCCGAAAGCGTAAATTGCTAAGAGAAGAATAAGTTATTATTTTAAGTTGTTGATTCCTTAGCTCGAGCACGATAATGTGTGATATTTTCACTTGAACTTCTCATTTAGATTTTGAAAATGAACTCCAAATGTACACATGAAATTACCCAGAACCAGGTCATACATATTCAGCATCAATATGCATACATTCTGTGAAATAGTGTTTTAAATTTTCTTTTAAGAAAACTGTCTTTGGTTTTATTTTTATCAGATTTCATATTGTACAGCATAGGTTGCTCTCAAATATCCTCATTTTTCATTACCGAGTTTTTCTCATCTTTGCTAATTTGTATCTCATTAAAAGAAAACGAAATTTTAAGTATAATGAACTTCTTTTTCAGTAGTGGACTGTGGCGGTAACTACGAGATCATTGTAAATGTTAAATCATCACGGAGTTTCATTTAGTCTACTGTTACCACACTTTGGGAAAGAGTTTAGCAATAGGGCAACACACAAGTGTGCTAGGCTTACAATTTCGCCTAGACCAACCACCCACAACTCCATCACAGAAGGAAGGACGATGACGCCACAAGGAGGTCCGTCGCAGGACCTAGCTGTGTATATCATTAATATAATGTAAAAAATTTTGACTAATTAACCTGAATTTGCATTAAAGGTCGGTAGTAACATGCTTTAATGGCACATGTGCAATTTCTGGACTTTAAAGAATAACCATTATTTCATTTGTTGCATTATAATATAATTTGTAATGTTTATTTATACAGATGACAGTTGGTTTTTCCTGTCACACAGAAATTCAGAATGAAATTGTATATGAAGCTTCTATGATATTTATTTTGGAACATATTTTCATATATATTTTGCTTAGAGATGATGCTAAAACAAAACATGAAAGTCCAATTTACGTATCATAATGTAGTAAAACAAATCTTTACCATAACAGTACGTAGGTAGAAACAAAGTCGAAAACGCTGTAACATGGCATAGGATATTGTCAATCCTTTGCCTTAACGCATTGAAGCAATATGCCTGACAGCACTGCTGTGGTGTGAACTCTCGAACGAGCAAATACCTGAACGGGTAAATACCCATTGGAAAACATTTTTCATGAGTGAGCATGTGAACCAGAAGTTCGACCATAGTTTGGTATATTAGTTGCTGCTTTTCGAGAGATTTGGGCTGGGAGAAACGGGCGAGTCCCATCATGTACCGTATGAAACAAACAGGTAAAACGCATATCCTTGACAGCTCTAATCTCAATGGATATAAAATCCGTCTTGGAGACAGGAGATGCTAAATAAATGAATAGTTTTATACTATTTATTGTAATTCCTCCATTTTAGTGCGTTATTTTGCGAATCATAGCAGCACTGAGTCGCATTTTCTCGATTAAACTCTTGTCTGTAGAAGTCATGGGTTCAGGGACATGGCAAGGGTGGCGTTACTGCTTTTGCCACACCTCCCGGAGCCACACCTCGTGAAACTTAGAAATCCGTTTATCCAGAAATGGCTGTGTTTATATGTATCTCATTGGGAAACAGCTTTGTAGAAATGTTTATTTTGTGGTTTTGGTTAACATATGATTACCGCGAGTGGCAGTGATTAAAGAAATTAAGGAACCGTTTTCACAAGATTCATACAAAGTTCCAAAACATTGAACGAACTCATTTTAACAGAAGTCATTTTCTGTCCTCTTTTCATGTCTTTAGTATTGAGACATTTTCAAAATTAGCATGCGTGATGCATGCTCGTGTGTGTGTTCATGTCTTATAGCCTTTACTGGTGACATATATGTACATATTTGGCACGATAATGTTCTTTCTTTTACCTTAAAATGTACGACCACTCACTAAAAGTGGATTTCACAAATCCTATAGGATTTCCAAGTTAGCCAACTACATGACGATGCTGTAACATTACTCACTGTGATGGGATCTACGAGGGCTGTCCCAAAAGTACCCGACCTAACAAAGCAAACACAAAATTTTAGGAAAAAAATGTTTATTTCTCTACGTGGTCTCCTTTCAGCTCGATACACTTTTCCCAGCGATGTTCAGTAGCTTCGATACCCTATTCATAATGAGAACCGTTGAGTTCTGCAAAATAGGCATCAACTGCAAACTCTACTTCTTCATTGTTGGCAAATCTTTTACCACCAATCCATGTCTTCAACTTTGGAAACAGAAAATAATCAGAGGGGGGCTAAGTCTGGCGAATAGGCTGCATGAGGAAGCATTTTAACTCATTGATTTTGGCCATGGCGATAATGGATGTGTGAACTGGTGCATTGTCTTGATGAAACAAAACTTTCTTTCGCTAAATGCAGCTGCTTTTTTCTTGATTTTATCATTCAAACACTGCAGTAAGTTTGCATAATACTTGCAATTGATTGCTTTTCCTTTTTGAAGATAATCAATGAAAATTATCCCACGCGCATCCCAAAAAACTGAAGCCATGACCTTTCCGGCAGATGGAAATGTCTTCGCCTTCTTTGGAGCCGATTCTTCCCTTTCAGTCCACTGTTTTGACTGTTCCTTCATCTCAGGTGTGAAGTGATGGACCCATGTTTCATCCATGGTTATGAATCCACGCAAAAACTCGATTTCATTGCAGCGAAACATCACCAAACACACCTAAACGGAAGTTCACTTTTACAACACTTTACCGACGACACTCTACGCAGGTGTCAGGATTGATTTATTACGCCGTATATCTTGAGAACAGTAGAGATAAAATATAGAGGGTTCAAGGAAACTGCCGACAAATAATTTAGGTCAAAAGCAGACTAATTTAGGTAGGTGCGCAATTGTCGAATACATATCTGTTTAATTACAAGTCTGAATAGGAAAACTGACACTAATACGGCGCCAATAGCCGTACACACTACGGTCAACCTTCGTCGACACGTCAGTAGGATATTATAGAGAGAGCGAGCGCAGTTTTTTGCGTTTATATAGGAAAGGATAAGGAAAACCAGGCTAGATGCGGCGATTCATGGAGGAAAATGCGTTTATATGGGAGAGATAGGGAATACGAGGGCTGATGCTAGGCTGGACAGTGGTTGAATGAGGGAAATGCGTTTATATGGGAGGGATAGGGCATACGGGGGGTCGATGCTAGACTACACAGGGGTTGAAGGAGGGAAATGCGTTTAAATGTGAGAGACAAGGAAAACGGAGAGAGATCCTATGCTAGGAGAGAGTTGAAGGAGGGTGAAATGCGTTTATATGGGAGAGGTAGGGAAAATGATGATAGGTGTTAGGAATTCTGGTTAAAAAGAAACTGCCATACAAAGAACCACATTATTCAAGGACTTTAACAACAAAAAGGTCTAAGTATAGCTCATTTGTACGGCATTCGAGGAGGGGTCTTTAGTGGAAAAAAACCCTAAGTCCCAGTAGTATAGAAAGGACTGTTCTAAATCACTTAATATGCAGGCATGTGCAATTAATATGCTAATTAGGCCTCCCCTTCCAACTGCCACGCTCCCTGGTACCTTTTTTGCAAGAGAGGTCATAAATTTTGTGATGTTTAATGGAAAGATTGACAGGTATGCTATTAAAGTCGTCCATCACTTGTCAAAATGAATAAGGGGTGTAATAAATTACGCTTCGCGACAAAAGAGAGACGCTATTCTCCCCATGCCATTCCCCAGCACACGTGTTCGTTAGGAAAGATTACCTGCAACAACCCCCTGCCCCACTGCATTCCATTCTCTCCAAACACACACGCACCTGCAATATAACAAAATACGAGACTATCGCCATAGCTCCCCCACCCCTCCGGGACAACCTATATTAACCGTGAATACCTGGGCGCAATAAACTTTCCTGCTCGACAGAGAGGGTATATCCATACAGCAGCGCTGGACAATGGGTAACAAATCACGCTTTGTTATAGCCTCCGACATCCGGGCGCCATCTCAGTTCCCACGGGCAAGCTTCATTACCTGAGAGAAGTCCTCAGCATTGGTATTATACCTGGCGAGTCTTTTGTTTTGACGGTAAAAAAGACAGCCGCGGTTCTATTCCCCCTCTCCTTACATTCATCAGTAGCAGATTCTCGCACAAAGAAAGATCTCTCTTCGCACCCCGCACGAAGACCCACGGACAACCCCGAAAATGGATATACATGCTCAATGCATTCTAAAAACTTGGTCTAAGCAGCCGAACCTTCACGAATACCTAGGGACATCTCTGAACATAGATATACACGGTCGTAACATCCCTAACACTTCCTCCAAGCACACGAACCTGCACGAAGACCTACGGACATCGCCGAACATATTTATGTTCAACTCTCTGTTTTTGCATCTAACACCTCTTTCAAACAGAGATATAAAATGTGTTTAACATATTCATTACCTATATTAAACCACTGTGTATACATAGATATCATTAGGTCTGTGTTCGAATCTTATTGCAGGCAAAAGTTTAATGTTTAATTGCTAATGAAAAAATGATACTTAGATACGGTAAAACATTATTATATCATTGGCCTGATTAATATAAGGCGTTTTCGGGTATCCAGAGGTCCGAGTTCGAGTCTTAGTGTAGTGAAACATGAATGCTTAATAACTATTAATATTTAGGAACATAGGCGAGTAGGGTAAATCATGTTAAACTTTATATATCATTACGATGTTTAATGTAGAATATTGTTAGGCATCCAGAGATCCTAGTTCGAATCTTACGCTGCAACACTCCAATGCTTAATAAATATTAAACTATGGGAGTATGCACGGTCATATTGAAATGTATTTAACAAATATAATTATTTATGTTAAACCCTGGTGTATATTTAGGCATCCCAATGCCTAGACTTGATTCTTTATTTTCTTTCTTTCTTCCTCTTCTTCTTCTTCTTCTCTTTTTCTTTCTTTTCCCTTTTATCTTTCTATCTCTTTCTTTCTTCTTGACCTGCATACATCCGAGCATTTATATATATACAAATACACAGAGCAATTACATATACATATACATACGTATACATACACCAGTACACTTAAATGCACACACGTACACACGTATACATACACCAGTACACTTACACGCACACACACATATGCCTACAAACATACACACATACACCAGTGCACGCTCACATACACACATACGCCTATAAGCTTACACACATACACCAGTGCAGCACAAACACACGTTAGCATTGGAAATTATTGTCTTTACAGATTTCAAAAATCTTTGTTTCATTTCCCTGTAATCTAGCAAAATGTAATTATATTTAGGCTACCACATTCACAAGACTTTGACCCCCAAGCATTTTTATACCTCGTGTAAAATACATTATGGAGGTATTCTCTGAGAGAGAGAGTAACAGAGCGAGAGAGAGAGGGGGGGAATTGAACCCAGTAGGGATAGAAGTGCTGAGAGCCTCTGCGCATGTGCAACAGGTGATAATTCCATTGGGTGCAATAATCACGTAACGTGTAAACACCCCTGCCATGACGATGTGCTGACATAGCCAGGGGGATTTAGATCTCTATATAAACAGCTAATGACGCTTGCGTGCTTTAACCTCTACATTTACATTTTAAAGAGTAACGAAAGTAGCAACGTGAGGTGTTTTTTTTAATTTAAGAAGTGTGAGTCATCGATTTCTACACACCCAGCATTCATTAACACTAATACAATGCAAGGTGAGCGAGTTTTTACATAACTATACAAATCAGTGTTGACTTTTTTTTACAATGCATTTAATTTTGTTTAAACGATACAGTGCATGAAAGACGAATCGGGGCGAGAGTATCATATTTTTATCCGAACTTTACACTCGAATGGATTTCCCGGAGCACACTGCTTCAATTCACATTCACATGATTTTCTCTACTCATTCTGTTTCTCTACACATTCATCCTCCATTTCCATTCATACAATTTTCTCTACTCATTCTTTGTTGCTCTACACATTTTTCTGTGAACATTCACACGGTTTTCTATACCTCCTCTTTTTTTCACCATCACAGTGATTTCTACACCCCTCTTATTCTATTAACATTCATACAATTTTCTCTACTCATTCTTTGTTTCTCTGCACATTCATCCTCCATTCACATTCACATGATTTTCTCTACCCCCTCATTGTTTCATCATCACAGGATTTCTACATCCGCTCTTCTTCCATTGACATTCACACGATTTTCTCTACCCTTTCATTGTTTTACCATCACATGGATTTCTACATCCATTCTTCTTACATTCACATTCAAACGATTCTCTCTACCCACTCTTTGTTTCACCATCACAGGAATTTGTACACACGCTCTTCTTCCATTCATCATCACGTAGATTTCTCCGCATACATGATCGTCACAAACTAACGCTTCTACCAAGCACCCGAACCTGTACAAAGACCTATGAGTATACCCAAACATAAATATGCTTAAACATACAACCCCTGCTTTGTTACAAAACTAGCACTTCTATCAAGCACCTGCACGAAGACCTACGAATATCCCCGAACACAATATGCATAAACATACTTACAAAAAACTCCGGTCATGTAGCACAACACACACTTTAGTTCGAATATAAAGAAATTCATAACTTGTCCTTCCACCTTAATAATGCTTTGAAAATAATAATTCATTATCAATGTCTGTTACAGAGTGTTTAGCAGATAGATTTAATAAGATAGCTGAAGAGCGTAGTTTCCTACCGATTCAAGATCTCGAAATAGGTCTTAAATATGAAATAAAGGCCTTAAACAAGATAGGGTACCAGGATCGTATCTTCGCTGGAGGATTGCCAAGTGTTCTTGCCTGAACGCTATAATTCGTTAAGACGAAGAGCTTGCAGAAATGTCTGGAAAAATATATCTGATATATAAGGGCATGGCAGAGATGGGGAAATTTAAGGCATGTAAAGTGTCTTTCGTACCCACAGCGAAGGTATGTAGAAATGCCAAACTTAAATATTCAATGTTTTCCTATTTTACTATGAAAAAAATAATAAATAAAACAGCTAACTCATTGATACTACATATAAAGATACAAAAGATACATGCTATAGACTTTATAAAAGAATCATGAAATCACAATGTCACATGTTTTGAATTCAGTTTTATATATACATACATCCATATAATATCACATTAAAATAACGCCTGATATCCTAATGTTTATACAAATCTTTTGTGTTTCATTTTCCATGTAGCCTAACAAAGAAAATTTAATTCTTTTCAGGTTAACTACACTTTCTAAAACATACATATACACCTATTGTGTAATGTTCCAGACGGAATAAGGGGAAGAAGAACCGATTTGCAGCTCAGTAAAGGATGCTGACGCTCTTGGAGAATAGAATAACCATCCTCACTACATCACCGAAACATGCAATAAGCGTGCGCGGAGACGTCTACATTTCGAGAGGAGTCAATGCTAAGATAGGATTCTTATATAACATTCCAGGGCATATGGTGAAAAACACAGACAATTTTGAATGCATTCCAAGGCATAGCTGGGAGTTACCTCGAGCGAGTCTCCGTATATTAGGTGAAAATAAGAATTGGGAGCAGTAATTTAAATGATTGTGAAAATACATTTGTAATATTGATGAGACTTGTAATTTAAAAAGACTTGAATTCTGTATGCGTTAACAGTATCATGATTATTTGCTGTGGATGAAAAACATGTTGAAAATAAAGAGACTTTTATTTAAACAATAAAGAAAATTTGCATAATCTAGCCATAACAAGTGTAATGCCATATGCAGGAACGAGGAGTTGGAGGAGGAAAGTATTTGACTTGTATGATAAAAATAATAAAAATGAATGAAGGTATGCTTTTACACCATGTTTTATTCATTAAAATCCTTACATTCCTAATGGAAAAGAAATCCTTACATTACAATGATTAGTTTAAAATATAAGCCGCATCACATGAGTCAGAGGCTTGTATGTGAATACTTTATCATGAATTATTAAACAATACAATGAGGTCTGTGCAGGGATATTTGCACTAGTTTGAATTTCTACTCTGAGGTTGATAGCTCCATTTACAACTTCCTCTGTTTTATGCGAGCAATCTATAACAAATATGGCGGCACATTTAGGAAAATCTTTTCTCTTCAATAAAAGGTAATTCTCTTTCTCATAATCAGAGTTTGAATACATATCATACAATGATGCAAATCGCGAGTTTCCAAAGTCCAAGCTCATATCGTGATAGGGATGACATTCACTATTAAGATAAAGTCTCAAATTAGTTAGTTACAATGATAAACATGGAACAGTCTTTAGATACATCACTCGATCTTGGAGTCTGAGCGCCTAAAATGACAAATCTCGACTTCTGCATTTTTGATGTGGCGGCGACATTCCAGGTGAATGCTTGCGGCACAGCAGGCTGAGTATGCAGATCCATGGTCCTAGAAAGAGTCTTATTCGGCTTGGCAGTCTTGAGGATTTCAAGCATTTCAGCATCAGAAATTCGAATCACAGACATTCTCCACTCGATTCGTACAAGTTTAACAGCAGCATTCTCTTCACCCTGAGGCACTATAATGCAGTTTTTAGAGTCCTTGGATCGAATCACCACCAACACCAACAGGCTATTGGGTATGAGCTCCTTGAGATCGCCAGAAAAATTTCAGAAGCATTGAAAGCGGTACTATAGCATTGAAGGCTCCATTTCCTACATGTACAATATCCATCTCTTCTCCTGAATAACACCATTCAGTATTCGGCAGACGATCAGACTCCATTGAGTTGAGAGCAGCATAGTTGTGCAAAGTTGATGCGATCCAGGGGTTTCTGGTTCGATCAATAGTTGACCTGTTCCTATCCAATCGAATCTCCTCAAACATACATGCAATAGAGTTATTGGCAAGCTTTGCAGTAGTAGCTGTTCCATTAGGTTTAGTAATACTTCCATTGATGTATAGATACCTTCAATTAGGTAATGTATATAAATCCTCTGCTTGACAGGCGATTCTAATCTCGTCATTAGCGTCCAGAGCTGATGTATTATAAGGCAAAAACACACGTTCCTCCTCTTTAGTGATCTCGTCGTCGAATCTCGGCGTCTCGGTAACACTGGTGATATACATGATTATAGGATTCTAAAGCCCAGTGCCTGGAGGAATTTTAGATTAAATGGCGTTAACACACTGGTTGTCAATGGAAGAGCATGGAATGGGCGTCGAATCAACCCGTTATTATATCCTCGTAGCCGCTGAGTTCTTCTTCTAAAATCTATGGGTATTATGCTTATATCCTTGTTTCTAAAGTCAATGATATTACTGTTATGGTCTCCTATACGAAGGCCGATTTCCTCTATGAAGTGGGTGTTTATGAACGGCAGGTAAATTGGATTTGATGGCTCTTGTGAAATATGATATCCAACCGCAACAGATGGGAAAAACAAATAGATCGAATGTCCACTTTTACCGTCGATGAAAGAGCCTGTGGAAGGTGTTGTTGCAGGTGTGCTTTCCTAACAAAAACGTGTGCGGGGGAATGGGATGGGGAGAATAGCGTCTGCTCTTTTGTCACAAAACATAATTTATGACACCCATTGTTCATTTTGACAAGTGGTGGACGACCTTAATAGCATACCTGTCAACCTTTCCATTATATCACAAACTTTATGACCTCCGTTGCCACAAAAAGCTACCAGGGGACGTGGCAGGTGGAGGGGGGTCCTAATTAGCATATTAATTGCTCATTCCTGCATAATAAGTGATTTAGAACTGTCATTTCTATACTACTGGGACCAAGGGGTTTTTTCCACTAAAGACCCCTCCTCGATTACCGTACAAATGATCTATACTTTGTGCCGATTTCGCCTCCCCCGTGGTCGTGTCTCATGCAACCAGCACGTCACAATGCCAGGGTGATGACGTCATTCATATCCAGAGAAAGCCAACGTCCAAAACATTGAACAACATACTAGCCATCGTGACAGTGAGTTTCGGCATAATTCACCAGGGTTATTTCGGCCTTTTCTAAATTATCTTTAAAACCTTTTTGGTAAGCTTTTCAAAATTCAATATTTAACTCTTGGTGCTTTTCCAAATTGTTGGACGGGAGAAGTATTAACATTGCGTTTCACGTAACTTTCTTGTATTCGTTACTTTGTCATATATTCTTTAAATGCTCACAGCAACTTTAAGCGTAGAAAGCAAGAACATATCACATTGTATTAGAGCATATTAATTTATTAAGCAAGTGTTAAAGCAAGCTGATCTAATCATTGTAAACGCATATATCACTTTCAAATAAATTGTTATTTTATGTGTTGATGAATATTAGCTACTTCCTAGCTCCTAAGCAATTGTCCCCTTTCACGGAAACCTTTCCCTCTGTGTAAATTGTTAACAGTGAAACTTAGGCCTTTTTGTTGTTAAAGTTCTTGAATAATGCGGTTCTTTGTATGGTAGTTTTTTTACCAGAATCCCTAACACCTATCTTCATTTTCCCTACCTGTCCCATATAAACGCATTTCACCCTCCTTTAACTCTCTCCTAGCGTAAGATCTCTCTCTCTCTCCGTTTTCCTCGCCTCTCACATTTAAATGCATTTCCCTTCTTCAACCCCTGCCTAACCTAGCATCGGTCCCCCGTATTCCCTATCCCTCCCATATAATCGCATTTCCCTCATTTAACACCTGTCTAGCCTAGCATCAGCCCTCGTATTCCCTACCTCTCCCATATAAACGCATTTTCCTCCGTGAACCGCCGCATCTAGCCTGGTTTTCCTTATCCTTTCCCATATAAACGCTAAAAACTGTGCTCGCTCTCTCTATAATATTCTACTCACTTCCTTCAAGTCCAACTTTCGGGGTAGTTGTAAATACACCTCTGTCCCTTTTCCAGCATTAGTAAATAAGTATTCCAATTCTTCCAAAATTGGAATTATTCGTTAAACTGCTTTGCTTTGTGTTTACCTCGCAAGTGGTTAATCTGTTTGTTTATTATGTTTGCGTGTGTTAATGCGGTTATTGCCTATAAAGGTTCTAAAAGTGTTCTCTTTACATAGTGGGTTAAAGGAAAGGATTTTATTAGATCGATGGGGATGTCACATTCTGCGAATGTTGCAGTAAAGAGGTAAGCACTACTATTCTGATTCCGAATATTTTCTATGGCAGTTGTTCCTTGTGAAACATTACAAAACTTTAAAATAATTCATTAAATTTTGTTCGTTTTAATCGTACCTAGACTACCTTAAGGTCTATTATAATTTCATATAAAATGTACTAAACAATTTAAACCAACTTCTGCTTCATATGTTGCTATAAACATAAATCAAAATGAAAGAAAAATGAAAGTTCATAGTTTTAAGTAATGTGCGCTTGATCGCGCATGTTTCATAGTTTGAGAATGCATGCGTATTTTGGGATTTTATAGAGCATGGAATTCTCGTCTCTACATATAAGTAGTTTGTCTTGCCTTTAATGTGTTCCAGCTTAGAGCGGGGGATGCTTGAAAAACATTCATTCACGCTTGTGTGTCTAATGCTACCTATTGCTACCGTCGGAGGTACAAGGACAGTGCCAAAGAAACCAGGGGGAATCATTTCGACCGCAGACGTTATGTAATACATTGTTTAAAATGTATTGTAACTTTTATTTTAAGTAACACCTAAGTGACAAGAAGGCTGACTGCAAGACAGTTAAATTACTGCAGTAAAAATTAAATAATTGAATTTTAATAGTAATATTATTAGAACTTAATGCTCTGGATTTTTGTTTCCAAGACAAAGTTCTGGTATTATTCTCTTTGTGATTACGCCGCTGATTGCAATCATTATCAATAAAAAAAGATAGAGCATGCCTATATACCATTTTGTCCCCAAGACAAGCTGTTTCCATCTTCAAGGTGCGCGTTTCCTACTTAGTGTATATTAGGTTCCTCAGCCCCGATAGCCCCAACCATTTTATAATACTCTCTCTCTCTCTCTCTCTCTCTATATATATATATATATATATATATGTCTGTGTGTGTATATATATGTATATATACACATATACACACATACACACGTACTGCCGTTTGTGAAAATTGCAACACCAAGAAGGAAACGTATGAATTCAATGAATTTAATATCACAGGTTAGGTAAACGACAAGTAATAAATGATAAACTTTTCAAATCTATACATGATCTTTGAGCCCTAATATTCAGTATTTAGTTTGGCCTCCATGCGCTGCAATTAAAGCTGCTATACATCGTGGCATTGAATCAAAAAGGTTCTAAATAAGTTCCTGAGGGATTTCCCTCCACGCAGTTTGTATTCGAGCCCATAAATCCGTGACACTGGTTACTGGAGGACCGTGACGCACCAAGTGCCTACCAACCATATCCTGGACATGTTCGATGGGCGCCTGTCAGGCGAACGTGCAGGCCACGGAAGCAATGGTATCCGTCGCTCTTCGAAGAGGCTTGTACATTCCTCGCAATACGTGATCGGGCATTGTCCTGTTGAAATGAGATCTGTGGAGATGCCTGAAACAGGGGGAGTACCTCAGGCTTTACAACCACGTAGGTACCGGTTGCTATTCAAAGTGCCCTCAATTCGTAGGAGGCGAGATCGGTTGTTGTAACCAATGGGCCCCAAACTATCACACCTGGTGTTTGTCCGCTATGCCGCTCAACAATGCTGCCCTCCTGGTTACGCTCACCACGGTACCGCCGGACACATATGCGGCTATCACTGTAGGACATGTTGAAGCGGGACTCGTTCGAAAAGACTACATTTTGCCACTCAGCATCCCAATGACGGTGTTCATGTGCCCATTGCAGTCGGAGGAGCTTGTGGTTTCTGCACAAAGTAAGCCGACGTAATGCCATTCATGCAACCAGTCCAACCTGCCGCAGACGGCGACGAACCGTTGATGCAGATAAGTTCACACCTGTTGCAGTGCTCCAGCGTCGAGCCAACACTGTGAATGAAGCTGTACGGTCCGTTATGGGTGACGGTCATCCCGTGCTGTGGTCATGTTCCATGGTCCAGTAATCGCTCTTAGCTGCGTACGACCTTAATCTATCCACTGCTTCCACACACGCATCACTGTCGTAGCGCATGCCCTGTACGATCCGAAATGTAACTGTATTACAAACCCGCTTCGCGGACACCGACCATTCTGCCCCGTTTGAACTCACTCACAGGTCGATATGGCTCCCTTTGACGTCGACGAGGCATACTGACACTCAGTTTATTGTTTCCACCTTGTTTGACAGCTATGCACTGACTACACTAGGCGCAACACTGACCTTGTCGGACCGACACGAGAGGGCTCTGCTCGGCCTACGTGTACCCCATCTCTCTGCAAACCTAATCACTTATTGCTTGCACACTCTTCTACACTTCCACCTAGTTTGGAGTTCGAGAAATTGTATCTTGGTGTTGCAATTTTCACAATTGGCACTGTATATACAGGGTGAATCGCCTAAAACTTGCACCTCAAATATTTCAGAAATAGAAAGTGCTATTGATGTGCAGTTTTCACAGCATTAATTGGTAGTCAGGGTCTCGTACATTTAGCCTATAAACAGCTTTTAATAATACTGCGAAAGTGTACTTTTTGAGCAAACATACAAATTTTTAAATGGAACAATGCCTAGTTACATCAACAGAATAAAGGTAAGGTAAATTAGAATGTCAGTGCCATTTGTTGCAAGATTCTAGTGCAAGTGGTTTACGAGAAATCTTATTTTGAAAATTTTACGCACCGACACTTGTACAACCTGTGGTAGCACAAATTAAAGAAAAATAAAAGGGAATTACAATACTTCTGTGGATTCTTACAAGTAAAGAGAACATAGCCCTTCAAAGGTTGTGTTCAACATGACCACCGGCAGCTTCAATACACGCTTCCAGTCTGCTATAGAAAGACTGCTGCACACATTCTAGCATTTCAGCGGAAATTTCAGAGCAAGCAGCAGTAATACGTCGTTCCATATCGTTTTGTGTAGTTGGTACATCCTTGTAAACAGTGCCTTTCAGCCTTCCCCACAGAAAAAAGTCTAAAGGGGTCAGATCCGGTGAACGGGCCGGTCAAGGTACAGGTCCTCTTCGTCCATCCAACGATTTGGAAACAATCCGTTAAGACAAGGTGTAGTACTTCGTGCACTATGGGCTGGACAGCCATCATGTTAGTACCACAGGTTCCTCCTAGTCTGCAAAGAAACGGCTTCTAGCATCTGTGGCAGATGGTCTGTCAGGAGGCTGAGATACTTGTGCGAGTTCATTGTTCCTTCCATGAACAAAGGGCCTATGATCTGATGGTACACTGTCCCACACCACACGTTTAAACTCCATGGACGCTGCATTTCACCTGACGAAGCCAACGGGGATTGTCAATAGACCAATAATGCATGTTTCTGCGGTTTACCTGTCCATGATTAGTAAATGTTGCCTCATCACTAAACAAGATATATGATGAATCTGGGGTATCGTGTCTTAATGCCCATGTACAAAAGTTAACACGATTCTCAAAATCGTTTCCATGCAGCTCTTGAAGGAGAGAGATGTGATAGGGATGGAACCTATGTCGATGGAGAATGCGCAGTACACTTGCCTGACTTATGCCACTTCCACGTGCGATAGTGCGGGAACTAATTTGTGGATCTACTGCAACGGCAGTCAAAACATTAATTTTAGTCTCTTCTTAAGTCACTTCTTTGTTTCTGTTACATTTTCTAGGTGTTACAGTACCACTTTCACGTAATGGTTGAAGAGGTTGATAAATAATTGTTGAGATGGTTGACGTTTATTGGGATACGTTTCCGCATACACCGTACAGGAACGAATTGCATTCTTCCTACACTCTCCATACACCATGAGCATGTCGGCTTTTTCTGCATTAGTAAACCCCATCTTCCACTCACGACTTACTGCTTGAACTGTCACAAACTAACTGACCAGAAAGTCGCAATGCAATCAATGAACAGTAAACACAATGTAAACAAACATAACATCGTACCTAGCAACTAAGCAGATTGAATGGGACAAACAATTGTGGGGTGGAACTTTTCAAAATATGATTTCTCGTAAACCACTTGCACTAGAATCCTCAACAAAGAGCATTGACATTCTAATTTACCCTACCTTTATTCTGTTGATGTAACTAGGCATTGTTACATTTAAAACATTATATGTTTGCTAAGAAATTACACTTTCTCAGTATTATTGAAACCGGTTTATAGGCTAAATGTACGAGCCCGTGACTACCAATCAATGCTGTGAAAACTGCACATCTTTCCATTTTCGAAATACTTTCGGTGCAAGTTTTAGATGATTCACCCTGTGTATATATATAACTGCGTGTGTGTGCAGCTCACTGTACAGCTGAAGCAGAAATTTCTCTGCTTGTTAGGAGCTTAGATTAAAAATCAGAGATGAGAAAACAAGGCTCCTGACTCGGCTCCTAACACTCATTCCTCGATGAGACTATTAAGTATGCAGTTTTGTTGAACACTTTCAAATTCGATTCTGAACCTAAAATTATATTTTATAAATTGCGAAATATACTTCTATGCCATGGAATAGGTCTATGGTCTGTCACTACATCAAGAAAATGAGTCTTGAGGGTCGACCAACAGCTTGCCTTTTCTCGCGTCTGTAATTTAATAATAAGTTATATAATCTTTCTAATAGCATTCTCTGGATATTAATTAATTGTCCTTCCACACATTCCGTGTGTAGGTTTAAGTTTAAAAGTTTAAGTTTAATCAGACTGAAAAATTCCGGCTATGTATTGAAGTTTTCAGTATGATTCTACTTTTACAATTCTTTGGATATGTTTGCACCAGTTATCCTTTGTGTTCTTTCAGTGAAATTGAAGGTATTGAAATCTCTTCTTATGAAAACGTAATTCATTTACATCTTCTATATTATGGCATGGAAATATTTAGACATACAAAGCAACACATTTTATAGAAATAACACGCTAAACGTCTCAGCTTTTAAAGTACGCATTGGAGTGAGTTATCTGGATAAGGCTTTTCCGGGATTTTTCTTTGTCTCAAGAAGATGAATGTCAGGTAACTTAACCTCTTGTATTTCGGGCTCAAGTGAGCATCATTTCATGTTGATTTACACAAAGTAAACTAAAACAATTAAATGCTTCAGGAGTGGCTAAAATGTCTTCCTTCAGCGAGGCACCAGATATGCATACGCGTTTGGTCACTTAGCAGCATGTGAAAAACAAATGGAGGGATAGACAGAAAGGGAGCGGCGCCCGTGAGTCCTGTTTCGCTACCTCTGAACCACCATACCAGTTTAGGTTTCATATTAAACATAAACAAAAAGGTATCAACGTTTTGTAGTAGAGCAAGAATCAAAGCCCAGTTTATTATATAGGAAAAGAATAGCATGCACACTTGTGCTTGGCTTATTTCTTAGCGTTGCTGTCTTTAAGCGATTTATAACAAGGGAGATAATATTTACAATCACCAAATAATTCCAAAGTAGCAATTCTGCCTTCTACCAATTCAACATTCTATCAATATACTCGTATTCCACTACTCTTGATGTTTAAGTGCTATTTTTGTCATCTAAAACCATATCGACGGTTTTGACACTGAAAACGAATTGCTCTCAGCAATGGTATTCACTCGCTTTACATTTATTTCTGTTTTTCTTTATTTTTATAAGTTTTACGTCCTTTAATCGGTAGGCGGTAGCGGAAGGTAAATGGAAATGGATGACATTACCCTCAAATGAGCCCGGGTCCACAGACCTTAGAGTTGCCTTACATTTGTCTTCTTAGAACGAGGGAAAACTTTGGAAAGAGCTCCGTTCAGCTAATTCATTCCAACCAAGATTCGAAGTGAGGATCTCCGCAATATGAGGCAAACATGCTACCCCCATACCGTAAATTTGGGCACCTTAATGTATTTCTACAAGCTTTAAACTTTTACAGTAAATACCCAGTCATACTTCCAGACTTTAGGGAGGATTGAGCAAAATGCTAATTAAAGAAAAATCCTAGCCGAAAACCGAAACCTGGACATCTGGATTGAGAAGTAATCCAGATGCCAGTCGACCGCGGTATGCAGCACTAGCAAAAATGAACTAAACATATCGCCTTGCAATGAACAGTCTGGGTGCATCCCAACCCGACTAAATTCTGGGCCCATAGTGCGAGGAGCAGTAGCGTTCCTCAGTCACCGCAGTACCCCAAGTTTTATAAACGATTTTAGCAATGTCGCATAAAATGATATTTTCCGGAAAGAGAGGAAGAAAGAAGAACCTCAGTGAATAACGGAAAAACGGTAGTGCTATTTTGAAAATAAAATAGAACTAACAAATAGAGAGCTTGGTAAAATAAATGGTAAAATATGGATTATGGAAAGTAAGTTGTAAATATGAAGAATCTTGATAACACAACATCATTTTGTTACTTTTATAGTACTCTATTATAGTTTCCGTCACGAACGAAGGCGACAAATTATAGTTGCCGCGCAGACAGCTACAAGAACATGGTGTTTTGATGCGAACAGGACGACGGCGACACATTTTATTGTTAAACGTTAATGCACTATATAACATGTATCTTATCCTATACTCCGTTGCTTAATTCTCCTTCAGAGTCAGAATCCTGAAGGTTTCGCACAATGGAATCTATTTGTAGTTCATAATTATCAAGTTTTGCTGATAAACAGCAAGCCAGTATACTCAAACACAATACCGTGATTGGATAGGAAACGCATGACTACGACGTCACAGAGTTTTTACTACTGCGTAACCGCTATTGTTCGTGACACAAACTCTGGATATTTCAAATGATTATTTTATTTTAACATAAACTTAAATTATTGATTAAATAATACACTATGACTTTCATGTCGTTTGTAAATCAGGAAACATAATTTCAGATCGATAAAAAAACAAAATGTTACTTGCATACGAGGCGCATCCAGAAAGTAAGTTTCCCAATTTTGTTTCCTTTAAAGTAAACGTATTTAGCCAGGCAAATTGCGCATGCGTAGCAGATCTATGACGTATCAATTATATGCCGGCCGGACAGATCCCGCCTGATGCCATAGCGCGGCAGCAGTGGCCCGAAATGGCGGCTCTTGTTCATTCTTCCGCCGCCTGCGAGGTTCGGTCAGTGATAAAGTTCCTTACTGCACAAAACAGCGCCGATCGAAATTAATCATCAGCGCTGTCAGGTCTACGGACCGAACATCATGAGCAAATAGATGGTGTGTCGCTGGTGTAGGCAGTTTTCTGAAGGTCGTCAAAGTGCCCATGATGAATAACACAGTGGGCGACCGTCCCTCATCAATGATAACCTTGTTGAGCTGGTGCGGCAGCGCATCGAGGAGAACCGTCGCTTCATGATTACGGAGCTCAGCAGCCATTTTTCGCAGATATCGCGATCCTTGCATGAAATTGTCACTAAGCACCTGCTGTTCAGGAAATTGTGCGCCAGGTGGGTGCCGATAAACCTGACAACCGAACACAAAACGAAACGCTTAGGAGCAGCACTGACATTTCTGCAGCCGTATCACGATGACGACGACGAGCTCCTCGACAGGATCGTCACGGGCGATGAGACGTGGATTTTACACTTTACCCGGGAAACCAAGCAGCAGTCAATGCATTGGCGTCACAGTGGATCTCAAGACGAAATTCATACAGACTGTGTCGGTGCAGAAAGTGATGTGCAGTGTTCTGGGACAGGAAGGACATTCTGCTCATTGACTTCCAGCCCAGAGGTAAAACACTGAACGCTGACCATAACTGTGAAAGTTTGCGGAAATTGCGACGTGCCATTCAAAACAAGAGGCGTGGAATGTTTACTGCAGGAGTTCCGCTGGGAGCTATTTGATCTTCCGCCATACACTTCTGATCTTGCTCCCAGATATTTCCATCTTTTCTTGCACCTCAAGAAATTACTGTCCTCCGGTCAGCGTTTTGACAACGACGAAGAGCTGAAGACGACTGTCACACGTTGGTTGCATTCACAGGTGGCAGACTTCTACGACACAGGAATACAAAAGTTGATCCCAAGATATGACAAGTGTCTCAATTCTTGTGGTGACCATGTCGAAAAATAGCTCAAACATTGCTATACCTGTTGCCAATAAAGTTTTTCATGTAACTATGTTTTCTTTGTTTTAAAAAAATAGAGAAACTTACTTTCTGGATGCGCCTCGTATTATTACGAACGCCGTTTCTGCCTCGACCGCTATCTTGTGTTTTTTTCTTAGCTTTGTTACCTTTAAACAGAATAAAGCAGATATCAGCCAAAGAATCATAAAAGCAGCATGATAATTCTACATTCAGCCATACTAAATCTAACTGTTCTTGCATCCTGGCATACATAATGCATAAAATATTCATAAAAGCGGTGGAAAATTTGCTAATATTAAAGTTGTTAATCTTCTCACGACCGTAAATAATATGACGACACGGCAACTGCAATCACTTTCTCTAGGAATGATGTGATATCGATACTACATTAGTTTCATTTAAAATATATACTTTCACGCTCAGTTTATTATACGCTTATTTTATTCCAAGGCAATTATCTAACCTACGTTGCATGGGGGATTCTGAAGTTTTCTCATATATTACTTTCTCTACCCATACATAGTAGGTAGGGAAGGCATGGCATTCCATTCAAAAATTCGATACCGAAATGACATCAAAAATACATATCTTGAGGTCTTCTGAATAATAAAAAAAAGCCTTTTTTTTAGAAAAAGGTCCGTGTGTATGTGCGTGCCTGTCTCTCTCTCTCTCTCTCTCTCTCTCTCTCTCTCTGTGCGTGTGAGTGTGTAAACAGCCTAACTCAAAAACGAAAAGTCGGATAAATACCAAACTTGGCATTTAAGTTCAGTATCTTCCAAAAATGCGAGACGAAGATTTTCAAGAAAATCCCCTACCCTAACTACCGTTTACAAGGAACATTTTTCGAAATTTTTTATTTTAACAAAAATGACTTAACGATTTTGATTAAAGTATTATATATTAAAGATATTTACATGAAAAATAAAACGTATATCGGAATTTTCTGGGAATAGCCTGTGAAGTCATGTTCATTCGGAAGGAATGTTTTATAATCTTAAATAACTGGTAAACGTTAAACGATAGACGGAAACGTACTGCACAAAAAATGTAAATCTCTTTAAAATATACATTTTATTTCAAATAACCTTTTTGTAGCATAAGCCATTTCCGAAGTACCCGTTATTAATGGTTCGATTTCTTCAATACCCTCATTCTTTAAAGTCATATCGATATTAACTTGTTTCTCGCGATTGCATGGAAAGAGTATGAAATTTTAAGGGCGGCATATAGCGACGGTGTCCAGTTTCAGCATCTCCTTTCGTAAAGTTGGTAAGTAAGGCCTTTAAAAGTAGTTTTAAAAATGTTGCATGGCTTCATCCGCGCCTTTCTATGATAGCGGAAGACGGCAACGAGCACTGAGGACGCGGACAGGAATAACACCGTGCAGGCGGTTCGGAGTCTTTTGACTCACTCTGTATTTACAATTAGGGACTCCGGTGGCGATGTTTCATGCCGTCACAAAAACTGTATTATTCTCTTATTTCTGCACTTATTACACCAGTCATTTGTATGGTGAAGTGAGAAATGCTCTATAGGAATGTGAGACTCGTTTTATCACAAAGAGTTCGACAGACTATCTTCTCGATCTCGCATATCCGTGCGGCAACTGTTTACAGCTTCGAGACGCTTTCTCGGAGGTGGCAGTAGCAATATGGCTGCCAATATAAGAAAGCGAACAGGTTCTGTAGGGTGGGTCATTGTTGCGTGTGATAGCAAGACAAGAAGACTGGATATGCGGTTACACATTCTCTTGGTATGTATCCAGTTTACGGTTCTCCACACATCTTTGCGTATTGTGTTCTATCTTTCAATGAATATTTATGTAACAATACATTTTACAATGCGATATTGTAATAAAATAATTGTAGAGTGCCGGTAACTTTCAGGAGTTTACTTTGGATCATAATGTGGAGTGAAAAATGTTACTGATTCTTAATTACGTTTTTCAAAGTTAGTAGTAATTAGAGACAGTATTAGCTTCAGTACTTAAAAGTTGTAAGTTTGACAATTATTACTTTTTTATTTCTTCCATTTGTTTTAATGAATATTCTTGAGCATATAAATGAAGTTGAAACGTATTTTTTGAATTTTCGGTACCAAACTAAAAGTACGAAATTAGGACTTGGTAGCAGTTCATAATGTAGAATTGAATTAAAATTATATTTTGATTTAATGATCATTTTATGATCTGTGTATTGATTTTAAGTGTTCTAAAATAATATCAGTTAACCGTTATGGCTTACGAAAGGATGTTTACAAAAAAGTTTCTTGTAATTCTTATAATACTATTTTTAAAGTGCAGACAGATTATTACAACAACAACAATCATATCATAATAATGATTGTTGTTGTTATAGTAGTAGTGGTAGCAGCAGCTTGTATCCAATGCATTTCCCTTTCGTTTGCCATCTTTTATTTCTGTAAAAAAAAAAAAAAAAAAAAAGCAGATGCCGTTTCGGCGCCTTTCTCTGCGAACCTGTAGGCTTGTATGTCAAACCAACAGTGCAAAATTCTGCTTTAAAGTGTGGTTTTGACTTTCTGGAGATTAAAGTTAAAACCTCGGCAAGATTCATAATAGGTTGTAGAAGGATGTTTATTTATTTTTAAAGAAAAAATTCTTTGAAATAAGTAAAATTCACAGGAGAAAACATTTTCTAGCTGGATATCTTTAGAATTTAAAGACAAACTTTAAAGGGTTCAGAATAATCCCTATGGGCCTTCCAATACCTTTCGCCTCAGTGTAGTAATATAATATGTTGAGATACATACATTTCCGATTAATATTTTTTTTTTAAATTTAAACTGCCTTGGGTTATTTCATTACAAAGCAATTTGCACCTACCATGCGGAAGAAATGCCAATTCAAAGTCAGTATTGATTTTAAATATTATGGTGTTATGAGGACTTTACCCGGAAGCAAATGACAAATTATATACCTACTGAAGGCCTTAAAAAGCTTTTACACCTCACCATACTTGCTAACGTTCTCGGAAAGTATATAGTATTGGCATTTCTCCCGCAGTCCAGTGAACCATTCATAGGTGAAAATCAGTTCAAATGCCAGAAAACACAAGATGCAGTTTTGTTACTTAAAAATATTTCGGAGCCAAGCAATTGGATTTCAAATATAATCGTTTTACGAGGATCTGCTTAGCGAAACAATTGAAAACAAGATTCAATGTTTTACACTGCCGTTATAACACATTCCAGAAACTAATTTTATAATAAGCCAAAATGTCATTCCAATGTCAGCTTTATTTCATGGGATTAATATCATTTTAAAAACTTCTGGATCGTTTGTTTCAAGAAATCCTTTAGCCATTTTAAATCGATCTGCTTACTTCTGGAATATATTAATACACACCGTTGTACGATATCACTTTTACATGTTTGACTAATAACGAGTAATAATATTAAATTTATATTTTGAACCACAAGAAAGCTTGAGTTTTAAAATATTTTTACATCCTCCTTGGTTTAATTACGGATCTAATGATCCTTATAACCGTCGCAGTTATTATACTTTTCTTTTAGTGCGGATGTTTATTTAAATGGTTGTTTTTTCTGAGTTACGTGCGAAGCAATCATTCGATTTGCGCATGCAACCAAGGCTTAAGTCAATCTAGAAGGCAAACTACTGACATTTTACGGTTGCACAATCAAGAAACAAAATATCTAGCCATCAGACACTCATTTAAGTAATACGGATTTGAAGATTAATTAGAGCTGGTAGCGATATTTCATAATAATCATAAAACAAGTTTGATCTCTTATTTTTGATTGGCCTAAACACTGACATGTTTACTGGTATTCCACCAAAAATTGGTTTTACTGGTACGTTTCAACCCGAGAGAGACTGCCCCTATGGTCTGGTGGTTAGTATGCTAGCTTCCAAATCCAGGGGTCCCGGATTCGATTCTCGATTGGAGGATTGGAATTTTTCGTTAGTCAGGGTTATTCTCCATCCTTCCTAGAGTTTGGAAGTATGAGAGTGTAAACGTGTGTGTGAAGTTAATGGGAAGTTAATACCACAGAGTAAATGAGTGAACATCATTGCCATGTAGCAATTGTTCCAAGGGGGAGGGGGATCATGCTACAGATTCAGCTCCTGTGTTGTGAAACAAATTTCTTGGAGCCTGATCGAGGTGAAAAGGTGTGGCAGCAGAAGAGAGTGAAAGTAAATTCAGTGCACAGGATTTCCGAATCAAGGTCACATCACATAACGGGTCCAGTGACATTTACTTCGTGTAGCAACAAAACGGAAATTGCCCTTACTGGAACGTAACAGAGTTTTGCAGCAAATTATATCTAATAATGTAGGACAGTAAGATTAACCAAGTTTATCACGGAATCTCGAAGCTGTCATCGGTGAGATTCATTCAATTTCGTAGTGATGGCAGAAAATATACATTTTTGCTTTCTCTACTACTTATAGCAAGCAAGGGAAGTATTGCATTCCACCCAAAAATTCGATATCAAGATTTATCCGGATATACATATTTTGAGGCCTCTTGAACCCAAACAAAGCAATTTTGGAAAAATGTCAGTGTGTGAGTGTGTGTGTGTGTGTGTGTGTGTGTGTGTGTGTGTGTGTGTGTCTGTGTGTCTGTGAACAGCATAACTCAAAAACGAAAAGTCGGATAAATTCCAAACTTGGTATTTAGGTTCAATATCTTCAAAAGATGCGACACGAAGATTTTCAACAAAACCCCGCCCCAAACTACGCTTTACATGGAACATTTTTCGAAACTTTTATTTCCTAAAACATGGTTAACGATTTTGTTTAAAATACCACATATGAAAGATATTTACAGGAAACATAAAATCTATATTAAATTTACGGGGAATAACCTATGAAGTTCTCTTCATTCAGAAGGAGTTTTGTATAATTTTGTATAACTGGTAAACGGTAAGCGATAGACGAAAACGTACTACACAAAATATGTAGATCTCTTTAAAACACACAATTTATTTAAAATAAGTTTTTTGTGGCATAAGCCGTTTCTGAGATATCCATTATTAAAGGTTCGAATTGTTAATTTCTTGGTAATTCGCTTAAAGTCCTTTCAACATTTAGTTGTTTGTCGTGATTGCATGAAAACAGTATGGAATTTTAAGGCTAGTGTATAGCGTCCAGTTCTAAAACATTTGACTATCGTTGTTCCCTTTGTATCTATAACGAAATGTGTAGCTATTTCTGTAAAAGTTTATTTGGATTAAAATGTAATATATGGAGAAATAAGTCGCGTAAGAATAATTTATGTACCCCTAATAAACCATAGAGGGTAGAGAAAGTCGTGTGAATGTATCACATCAAATTTTTATATTAGAACTCCATATTTTCAGACTCCTTCAAGTCTTTTCCTACGAACAGGAACGCTTTCCGAAACACATGCTTCTTTTCATGAGCAAAGGGAGGGGCTAAAGCCTGGCGCACAATTGCTCTGGAAAGGAATGGAAAGGAGAGCCGGAACAGGAAGGCGAATTTGCAGCAGTCCTGAGAATGGTGTTTAAAACGGGAAGAGCAAACGAAAGAATTGAATGTCGTGGGCTTTTAATAACTCAGAATTGAAATGGGTGAGCATGACGATTAGTATATCGATAACATACAACATCGATTTTGCGCATTCCGATATAATTTGTTTAAAACCGTCAAGATTTATCGATCGCATACATTAATTTAGGTTTCTATCCACTCATTCATAGCGAACAAAGTCAGAAGGCATTTTCTTTTATCAGAAACTTGAATAATACAGTAATACCACCACAATTACCAAAGCCTCTGGCATTTGGCGGTCCTGGTAATAACACTCAAAAGTTTGAATATTCCATAACTGTTTTAAAACTCATCCTCTGGTGTGATGGCTGAAGGCCACCAAAGAAAATATTGGGGCGGAGGTGGTATGGAGCTCAATAATTGCAACTGGCATTGGGGGTAACAATAGTCATTCTCTTGCACATATCACTTTGAGCTTGAGTGGTTGTTTTATACACCTACGTGCACCTGCCAAAGAACAACTGCCCCAATATGATCTAGCAGTGAAAGCGAAGTTAAATAAGCAGTGTAAAAATAAATAAATAAATAAATGCATCACATTTTAGTAAGTCTTACATTTTAGGTCATGGCGTTATTTTACTCTTAAGCGGGATCACCTGTAAGTTTACATAAATTAATAGTTTGCTCGCTTTTCCATCCGATAAGTATTTTATTTGGCTACTGCATGCCGCGGTTATTTTGATCGGATAAAATGCCACAAAATCGACTGCAATAATCTTGCCAAAGTATCACTTTACCTTAGACGTGTAAGAATTTGCGCGTAGATCTGGAACTTATGGCAAAGTCATGCACGTTCTCTCCAGGTAGCCGTGACCGACGATGTTACGAAATGAACAAATACTCGATAGAAAGTGTAGCCATGTATAATGTAGTTTTCGTAATGAAAGTGATTTAGTTGTCGCCAGACACTGCATAATGTCACGTGCCAGGGTCAGAGACTATAAGTAGATAGTGCACTATATCCTCTGACCGGATCTCTATAGAATGCCAGCTGTTACTGAAAATGTGGAGTATCTCACGTTACCTCACGGGAAATTTGCTTGGATGTCACGAATTTCAAACATTACGTGTAGGTTAGTACGTTCAAGAGATACTTATACTATGTTTGATTTGCGTTTCCGGTTTATCGTTGTTTCGTTACTGTGCACATTTCCCACTGTGTAAAGTGAGGAACTTCCTACAGTTTATAGGATTCAGCAGTGTGTTCTAAACATCTGCGATATTAGTAAACTCATACTATATAGTTTCTACCGCTTTGACTTCAAAACAACAACGATGCGGTAACAACATTTTAAAAGTATTGTTCTTTACCAATCTGCATGATCATTATGATTAATGACCCTTAACCCATTACTATCCTCATCCAGGAACCAAGGCCTTCCTACCAGCCCCTTTCAGAACAGTAGTAGATGCATGCGTCAAACCAGTGAGGGGCGGATTACCGCACCGCAAGGACAAGCGTAATATCTCTCAGTCCCCCAAACCATACTTATGATACGCGCGCCTGCATACGAGAGCGACACTGAACGTGTTTAGAAAATCAAGCAAGGATTAGTTTTAAAAAATGTAAACGATTTTTATTCTTTTTCAAAATATTCCCCTTTAACATCAATACAGTTTTGAAGCCGGTCCTTAAAGCAATTGATGCCACTCTTCCTGAGGCACTTCAGAAACCAGGTTTTTATAATGTTCCACTAAAAATTAAATTGAGTTTTATCTATGGACGCTCTTTAACTGCTGTGGTCCTTATCACCCATTCTGTATTGGGCGTGAAAGACCGATAATTTTGCTCAGAGTCCTTTTTATCAGATTTGAGGTTCTTTTACGTGCCTTAAATCTACGACACGGGACCAACCCGCCTCACTTTCCTTCCGAAGGAAGCCATGCTAAGAATTTTACGCCCCGCCCTTCGCCGGGCTTGAACCTGCAACCTCGGGAACTAGAGGCTAGCATTGTAACCACTACACCACGGAGAACAACAAATAATGTTCCACTGCTTCATCTGATGCCGAAAAAGTGATTCCACGCAGTATATTTTTACTTTTTGGAAACAAAAAGAAATCAGAAGGTGCAAGGTCAGGGCTGTATGGTGCTTACCTTTAGGGCATCCGGACATTCAGTTATTAGTTTTTGCTGTATGTGACGATGTGTTATCATGATGTAACATTATTTTTCGTTTTGGACGTTTTTCACGAACTTTTTAAAAAACTTGCTGTAAATAGACATTTGTGTACCAATCGGCAGTAACGGTACTCTATCTTCTAATTCTATAATAGCAATATGGCCCGTTTTAGAAAAAAAAAACTAGCAACCATCTTCTTGCCAGCACTGCGAATTCGTCAGACTTTTGTAGGCTTAGGTTCTGTTCGAAAGACCCATTGAGCCGATTGACTTTTCTTCTCAAGATCATAACAATAAATCCAAGATTCATTACCAGTAAAAATATCCCAACCAATCAATGCGTTCTTGTTTTTGTTCAGCCAGTTTATGTGGAATCTATCGACAAAAAAGTTTTCTCATGTCTAACTTGATCTAAAAGGTTTTGGATTGGACCCATGCCAATGCCTAATGTCGCCCGAATAAATTCATAGGATGTCCGTCGATCTTCTTCAAGCTTTGTTCGAACAGCGACAATATTTTCATTGGTAAAGGAGTTCTTGGGGTTCTGTTTTGAATTCGCTGTACCAATTATAAATTGTTGTCTTATATGGGGCTTCTTCCCAAATGCATTTCTAAGGCGATCTTCGCATTATTTAGGCGTTAATGACGATTTAAAATCGTAAAATATCATAGCCCGGAAATGTCCTCTAGCGAAATTCCTTTTTGGGTAAATACGAAATTTTAAATGATGATAATTAACAAATTATTAGAGCAAATCGAACAAACTACACGCAAAACATTAAAAAGTAGCTGTCAAATATAAACAAATTTCATTTGTTTTTAGAAACATGGCATTCCAACAATTTTCCAATCGCCCTCGTAACTCCTACAAAGATAGTTCAAAACAGTAACGTTGTAAGCAGAAAATTGCTCAGGGGCACATGCTTGGCCTTGTATTGCAGATATTATGCAAAAAATGAACTTCCCATTCATGGAAGCAGGGAACACGTGACTCTGGTCCCAATAACTTAATCTTTTTTAATATTTTGATTTGTATAGCTTCACTAACTTCTATGATCATACCAAGGATTTTGACTTGAGAAACAACTTGTATTGTAGATTTTTTAAAGTTGGTTTTTAATAATTTTAACACAAATACAATCACAATCACTTCCAAATGCTTACTTCCAGACTCTGCGGAGGGTAGGGCTTTATTAGGCGGATTACGTGCAGTTGCACAAGCAATTTCTTATGAAGTAAGAAAAATATATGTGTGTTAGCTAAGTGAAGTGAGTTTTATTTGAGCTTCGATTAATCAAGTGTAAAAACTCATTAATTGAAGTTGAGCTTATGGCTAACGATTAGTGTGGCATTTGAGTGAATATTTTAGGAGCATTTAAGTGTTCTAAGTTAGTTGAAAAGAAAGCGTTATTTCAAAAGGGAACAGAGCTTTTATGCTCCCAAACTTATATTCAGGAAAAAAGTAAACAGAACTTTTCGCAAAGTACCAGTAAATTACCTACTAATATGCGTTGGCAATGTGCGATGAGATAAATAAACTATATCATGCACTTAATTTTGTAGATGCATTATTATTATTATTATTATTATTATTATTATTATTATTATTACTATTACTATTACTATTACTACTGCTACTACTTCCTTTATTTGACAGCGAATCATTTCTCGGTCTTTTCTGTTATGCATTTCTTTGAAACGATTTGAAATGAATAGAATTTTTTTCATCCCTAATCATTACATTAACATATACACTAACCTAACACCAGATTTGTTATTACTTTCCACATTCAGAAGTTTCAGGACCCCTTTTCGTTCTGAGAAAATTGTGGAGCTGTTTCGAACGATTTTCTGTTTATTTGAGCAATTTCTTGTTGTGGCATCCTCCATTTTCATTACTGGCTTGCATACGTCTTCAGGTAAATGATCAAATTGTTTTTCTGTCAGCCTTGTCGTAAATATAGGGTGGACCATTTAAGTTGAGACCGTACAATATCTCCAAAATTAAGCGTTGTAGAAAGAAATGTCTTTAATAAAAGTTGCTTGATATCATGGGGGAAAGTAAATGACATTAGTCGTGTTTTGTTTGGAGGACGTTATGGTCATTTTAGGGTCAATTTACTTTTTTTAAATGGGAACTTAGTTTCTTATGTTGTTTTCTCATTAGAAAATGGCTTATAAAAGCTGTTTATTTTGTGATGAGGAATAAGGAAATAAAATAAAAATTTTGGTTCCAAATTACGAAACGTAATTGACGCTCAAGTGACCATCCATGGATGGTTCAACCATTCATTACACTCTTCGTACACAGCCATTCAGAATTTTTGTTATTTACGTTGGTGTAAGAACGACTGCAAAGTGATTTATACAAATGTTGTTTAGTTTTTTTATGGGGAGTGAGAAAACAACATAAAAAAGGTAGGTTCCAATTAAAAACAAATAAATTGACCCTTAAATGACCATCACAACGTCCTCCAAATAAAACACGACTAATGACATTTACTTTCCCCCATAATATCAAGCAAATTTTGATAAAGACATGTTTTCTACAACGCTTTTTAAATCTCTAATGGCAATTAAATTAACGTCATTTACTTCCCCCAGCGTTGTCCTTTGTGAAACTATTGTGCAATAATATAGAAAATTTTATGGATCATCCCCTTTATCTCTGTTAATTGTAATATCGCCGAGCCTCTTGATATTCTTAATCAATGATTAAAAATTCCTTAAATTCACGGAAATGGGTATGAAATGCCAGCGGATGTGATGTTTTGATTTCCTTAACAACCTCCCTCCGAACATTCTTCAAGTTCTGTAAATGTTGTATAGCCTGTAAAATTAACATATGACAGATAGATGAATAAACTTTTGTAAGAACAATTTCTAGAAGAGTGGGTAGAAAAATATTGTGAATGCAACACATCAAGTCTTTTTAAAGTTCTGCCGCTATTCATTTGTTTCTCGCGATGTCATGGAAGGAGTGTGGGATTTCAAGTCCAGTACCGCCAGTTTTAAGCGTTTTACTGTCGCTATTCTCTTTGTACCTATAACGAAGTTAGTAATGGAACCATTTATGCAACTCTTTATCTCAACTTAAAGCAGATAGAAGAATAAGCTTATATGTTGTAGCTCATTTCCGTTATGAAATTTCAATAGAAGCAGTCTCTGCTATTATAGCTGGATTCGTTCATTGGCATCCTTTGTTTACTAGGTTAGATTTAAATCCAATTTGAAATAAATTCTTTGCAATATTTGTAGAGGTTAATCTAACCTGTCGCTATTCAATTGTTTCTCGCAATATTATGGAAAGAGTATGGAGTTTGGAGGTCAGTATATAGGTAGCGACCCGTGTTTAAACATTTGACTGTCGCTCTCCCCTTTGTACTCATAACGAAATGGGTCATGAAATTATTTATGCAAACGTTTATCTCAACTTGAAGTAGATAGGAGAATAAGCTTTTGCAAGAATAGTTTGTAGTAACTATATAAAAATAAACGATAGTGGGTAAGAGAAAGTCATGTGAATGCAAAGCGTATTTTTTAATTTTGTTTTCTCACCCCTCCTCCCTTATACCCATCAGTCCTCCGGTTACATTTTATTGCATATAATTTCTAATCCCGCCACTGGGGAACAAACCGAACGGCCTATTGTAGTAGAGAATGATGGTGTATATATTTGTATAAGCTACTGGAGTCTAGGAAGGCGACATTATGTCTAACCTTGGGAAGAGTCTTCCTACTGCCGGTTAACACGATCTCTACACCTGCTTCGACACCTGTAAGATTATCTCATATGTCAAATATGTTCACTTCCTTCCTAACTTTTTCTGCGAGGGAAACATGATCCCGGATCATTACCTACTCTAGAATCTGAAATTTTGTATAGATATAGAACCAGCAGTGTAATACTAAATTCCTAAGGACATCAAAGACGCGTCAAGTGCTAAAGCTTCAGACGAACAGAAAACTTATTTTTAGTTGCCTTTAACTACATTGGTCTATCGGCGACCTTTCCTTTGGAACTTATTGCCTATTGGCAATGATGTTAACTCGTATTCTCTTGTCGTTGGAATTTTTGCACGTTTTTGGTTTTTTAATCGTTAGAACACACACACACACACACACACACACACACACACACACTCATTTGTACTTCCAGACTCTGGGGAGGATAGGGAATAATCTTGGCTAGAGAAAAATTCCCACACCCAGCCGGGAATCTAAGCCGGGACCCCTCGTGCAGCTGGTAGATGCTCTACCGACTGAGCTATGAGGCCAGCCCGAAAAAAATCTTATGTTACATTCACATGACTTTATCTGCCCACTATTGTTTATTTCTATATGGCTACTACAATTATTCCTAGTAAAGCTCTTTTTCTCTTTCTACTTTATGTTAATCTTAGAAGAGATAGTTTTATTAACAGGGGTCGAATTCTGATGACGTGTCATCTTTAATTGTTGCATCATAGGCATTGGTAACATGTACCTAAATCCTTATAATGGGTCCTAGATTATGAAAATGCATAATTAAGATCTCAATTTATAATTGCATACCACGCGTGCTGATAATAGGCAACATCATTAGGGAATTTTTTTCGATTTTACGTCATTATTTTGTCCTTTTCTTGTCGTTTGCGTCTTTATTTACTTAGTCATTTTCTTGCGTTTTCGTTGAGTATGTAAATATTTTTATATTATTTACAGTTTACAAAGGATAACTATTCAAACATCAGAATTTTCACTATTCGACTGAGAAATAAGAGTAACCTTGCGTATCATTTACTGGCATTCTTGGGAGGGAGCGGGAAAACTTCGTTCTTATTTAATGGTTAGTATGTCAAGGGTTGCTTGGGTGGAGGGGTGGCTATTGCCAGGGGAAGAGATATCATTATAGTTATGAATCCATGTCCCAAACTAGGAACGAGACAGGTCAGTTTTCCCTTTTTTGCGTTAATGAGTGCGTGCAGTCAGGTTGCTAGTGTTCTTATCCTTATGTCGTGTAATAGGTTATGAAATTCTCTTCATTCGCTATGAAATCAAATGAGAACTCGAAGTTAATGCTGCAGTTTTGTAAGACCTGCTTCAAAAGCAATTTTCTTAATTTTCTTTTCAGATTCTTCAAACAAGAACATGGAACAAACATTCATTTTAACTAATTTCTAAATTGCCTCGTCATAATTATTCTTATATCTACTTTTTCTACTTGTATAACAGCTATGCTCACTCATGTGTAAATTAATGTATAACTTCCTGTACACTAATTTTAATAAATTAAATAAATCTCAATTTCTAGGTAATTTTTGTACTTATTATGCAATTTTTTAAAAAATAGTCATTTTATAGATGATTTTTCAAACAATTTTAAGTTATCAAAATCCGGGCCCTGATGATTACTTTCATTGTGGGTACAAAGCGAATACAGAAACACAATCGATAGTCAGATGTCACTCCTTATTTATGCTGGCCTTGAAATTTCATATTCTTTCCATGACATCGCGAGAAACAACTGAATAGTGACAAACTTTTAAAAACGAAGTATTAAAAAATTCAATCCAATAATAATGATATTTGGGAAATGGCTGATGCCACAGAAAAAGTTTTCCGAAATAAATTGTGTATCTTGAAGAGATCTACACTTCTTTGTAATTTACCCGTCATACGAAATTATATAAAATTCCATTCGAATGAAGAGGACGTTACAAGCTATTTCCAGAAGATTCAATACATGCATTTTATATGTCATTCAAATATCTTGGATATGTGGTATTTTAATCCAAATCGTTAGAATCTTTTTTAGAAAATAAAAAAAATCGAAAAATGTTCAATGTAAAGGATAGTTTTTTTTTTAAATATTCATGCGGCATGTTTGGAATATACAGACTTAAATGCCAAGTTTTTTATTTATCTTCCATGTCGTTTTTTAGTTATGCAGTTCAGACACACACAGGCACACATAAGGAGCTTTTTCTATTTTTGTCTTTATTCATGGGGCCTTAGAACATCGCCTCGACAGCGAATTTTTGCGTAGAATGTAATACTTCCTCTTAGGTAGTAGAGAAAATAAAGTCAACTGTTTCTCAAAATTAGCGTTTTCACAAACACGCATTTGTTTTATGCTGTGTGTTGTTTCGCATGGACACTAACAATGCTGTGACTACATTCAAGACAGTCGAAAAGTATTTTTGCATTCGTCTATGAATGCTGCTTACTCGGCTTTATTCCACATACATAATTATTCACGCTTCATTGCGAACTCACAAGGCAGCTCATTATGTTTTTAATAGTGAAAGTTTCAGTCCACATTCCTTACATGTAGCAACCTGCAACGACGCAATACTGAATTACGTATTCATACATTACCTATCTTAAAACGTTGCTAGAAGTCTCATGTGATTTTTTAGGAACAGTGTTATTACTTTCTCTACTACGTATAGTAAGTAGGGGAAGTATTGCATTCCACCCAAATATTCGATACCGAGATTTCACCGGAAATACATGTTTTGAGACACCCTGAATCCAAAAACCATTTTGGGAAACATGTCCGTGTGTGTGTGTGTGTGTGTGTGTCTGTCTGTCTGTGTGTCTGTGAACAGCATAACTCAGAAACGAACAGTCGGATAGACACCAAACTTGGTATTTAGGTTCAGTATCTTCCAGAGATGCGACACGAAGATCTTCAAGAAAATCCCCGCACCCCAGACTACCCTTTACAAGGAATATTTTTCGAAAATTTTAATTTTCTCAAAATGACTCTAACGATTTTGATTAAAATATCATATGTTTAAGATATTGTCGTGAGAAATGAAATGTATATCTCGAATTTTCTGGGAATGTGTCCAAAAGTATTCTTCATTGTGAACGACTTTTGCATAACTGGTAAACCATAAGAGATAGACAAAATTTTACTACAAAAAATGTAGATCGCGTTAAAATATACAATTTATGTCATATACATGTTTTTTGTTGAGTGAACCGTTTTCGAGATATTGCTTGTTATTCCCTTAAATTTTCCAATACTTACACTTTTTCTCAAATTCGTTATTCATTTTTGCTTTCTATACTACGTATAATAAGTAGGGGAAGTATTGTATTCCACCCAAACATTCGATACCGAGATTTCACCGGAAATACATGTTTTGAGACACCCTGAATCCAAAAAAAGCATTTTTGGAAACATGTCTGTGTTTGTCTGTCTGTGCGTTTGTGTGTCTGTGTGTCTGCGAACAGCGTAACTCAGAAACGAACAGTCGGATAAACACCAAACTTGGTATTTAAGTTCAGTATCTTCCAGAGATGCGACACGAAGGTTTTCAAGAAAATCCCCCACCCCAGATTACCCTTTACATGGAACATTTTTCGAAAATTTTAATTTTCTCAAAATGGCTCTAACGATTTTGATTAAAATATCATATGTTTAAGATATTGTCATGTCAAATGAAATGTATACCTCGAATTTTCTGGGAATGTGTCCAAAAGTAGTCTTCATTGTGAACGACTTTTGCATAACTGGTAAACCATAAGAGATAGACAAAATTTTACTACACAAAAAATGTAGATCGCGTTAAAATACGCAATTTATGTCATATACAGTTTTTTTGTTGAGTGAACCGTTTTCGAGATATTGCTTGTTATTCCCTTAAATTTTCTAATACTTACACTTTTTCTCATATTCGTTGTTCATTTTTACTTTCTCTACTACGTATAGCAAGTAGGGGAAGTATTGTATTCCACCCAAAAATTCGATAGCGAGATTTCACCGAAAATATATGTTTTGAGACCCCCTGAATCCAAAGAAAAGCATTTTTGGAAACATGTCCGTGTGTGTGTCTGTCTGTGTGTCTGTGTGTCTGTGAACAGCATAACTCAGAAACGAACAGTCGGATAAACACCAAACTTGGTATCTAGGTTCAGTATCTTCCAGGGATGCGACACGAAGGTTTCCAAGAAAATCCCCCCACACCAGGATACCATTTACATGGAAGATTTTTCGAAAATTTTAATTTTCTCAAAAACGGCTCTAACGATTTTGATTAAAATATCATATGTTTAAGATATTTTCATGACAAATAAAACGTATATCTTGAATTTTCTGGGAATGTCTCCAAAAGTGTTCTTCATTGTGAACGACTTTTGCATAACCGGTAAACCATAAGAGATAGAGAAACTTTTACCACACAAAAAATGTAGATCGCGTTAAAATATACAATTTATGTCATATACTTTTTTTTGTTGAGTTAACCATTTTCGAGATATTGCTTGTTATTCCCTTAAATTGTTCAATACTTATTTTCTCAAAAGGGAATTTCTTATTCATTTTTACTTTCTCTACTACGTATAGTAAGTAGGGGAAGTATTGCATTCCACCCAAAAATTCGATACCGAGATTTCACCGGAAATACATGTTTTGAGACCTCCTGAATCCAAAAAAAGCATTTTTGGAAACCTGTCTGTGTGTGTGTCTGTGTGTGTGTCTGTGTGTGTGTGTTTGTGTGTGTGTGTGTGTGTGTGTCTGTGAACAGCATAACTCAAAAACGAACAGTCGGATAAACACAAAACTTGGTATTTAGGTTCAGTATCTTCCAGAGATGCGACACGAAGCTTTTCAGGAAAATCCCCCCACCCCAGACTACCCTTTACATGGAACATTTTTCGAAAATTTTAATTTTCTCAAAAATGGCTCTAACGATTTTGATTAAAATATCATATGTTTAAGATAATGTCATGAGAAATGAAATGTATATCTCGAATTTTCTGGGAATGTCTCCAAAAGTATTCTTCATTGTGAACGACTTTTGCATAACTGGTAAACCATAAGAGATAGACAAACTTTTACTACACAAAAAATGTAGATCTCGTTAAAATATTCAACTTATGTCATATACATTTCTTTTGTTGAGTGAACCGTTTTCGAGATATTGCTTGTTATTCCCTTAAATTTTCCAATACTTATACTTTTTCTCAAATTCGTTATTCATTTTTTTATGTCCTGGACTTGCAAAGAGAATGGAATGCGCCGCATAGCAACCAGCGTTAAAATATTTGACCATCGCTTAAAAGCTACCATATTCCCCTTGCATCTACAAGAAAATTACCAATAAGATTGACATCTCGATATCTCGATTAACATAAAGCATATGGAGAATAGGCGTTTGTAAAAATAGATTGTACAAGAGTAGAGAAAGTCATGTGAGTGTAACACATCAGATTTTTTTGTCTTGGATATGCAAAGAGTATTAATCTGTGATAAAGAGAATGTGCTGCACATAGCAACCAGCTATTAAGAGTAATGTCTATACTTAAAGGCTACTGCATTTCTATATTGCCCTTGTAAATATATATTCTCCTTACATCTACAAGAAAATTAGCAATAAGATAGAGTCTGCAAATTCAATTAACATGAAGTAGATGGAGAATAAGCGTTTGTGAAAATAGTTTGTACAAGAGTAGAGAAAGTCATGCGAGTGTAACACATCAGATTTTTTTTTAGGTCCTGGACATGCAAAGAGAATGGAATGCGCCACGTAGCAACCAGCGCTTAAAATATTTGACTATCGCTTAAAACCTACCATATTCCCCTTGCATCTGCAAGAAAATTAGCAATAAGATTGACATCTCGATATCTCGACTAACATGAAGCATATGAAGAATAAGCGTTTATAAAAATAGTTTGTACAAGTGTAGAGAAAGTCATGTGAGTGTAACACATCAGATTTTTTTGTCTCGGATATGCAAAGAGTTATAATCTGTGGCAAAGGGAATGGTGCTGCACCTAGCAACCAGTTATTAAGAGATATGTATGTGCTTAAAGGCTACTGTTTTTCTATATTGCCCTTGTAAATATATATTCACCTTACATCTACAACAAAATTAGCAATAAGATAGAGTCTTCAAATGTTTATCTCGATTAACATGAAGTAGATAGAGAATAAGAATTTTTAAAAATAGTTTTACAAGAGTAGAGAAAGTCATGTGAGCGTAACATATCAGATTTTTACTTTTTCTACCATATATAGTAACTATGGAAAATATTGTATTCCACCCAAAAATTGGGTACCGATATTTCACCGGAAATACATGTTTTGAGACCTCCTGAATCCATAAAAAGCATTTTTGGGAACATGTCCGTGTGTGTCTGTGTGTCTGTGAACAGCATAACTCAGAAACGAACAGTCGGATAAACACCAAACTTGCTATTTAGGTTCAGTATCTTCCAAAGATGCGACACGAAGGTTTTCAAGAAAATCCCCCCTCCCCAAATTACCCATTACATGGAAGATTTTTTCGAAAATTTTAATTTTCTGAAAAATGGCTCTAACGATTTTGATTAAAATGTCATATGTTTAAGATATTTTCATGACAAATAAAATGTATATCTTGAATTTTCTGGGTATGTCCCCAAAAGTATTCTTCATTGTAAACGACTTTTGCATAACTGGTAAACCATAAGAGATAGACAAAATTGTACTACACAAAAAATGTAGATCGAGATATTCCTTGTTATTCCCTTAAATTTTTCAATACTTATTTTCTCAAAGGGAATTCGTTATTCATTTCTTTGTCTTGGATATGCAAAGCGTATTAATCTGTGGCAAAGAGAATGGTGCTGCACCTAGCAACCAGCTATTAAGATATATGTGTGTGCTTAAAGGCTACTGTATTTCTATATTGCCCTTGTAAATATATATTCCCCTTACATCTACAAGAAAATTAGCAATAAGATAGAGTCTGCAAATGTTTATCTCGATTAACATGAAGTAGATGGAGAATAAGCGTTTGCAAAAATAGTTTGTACAAAAGTAGAGAAAGTCATGTGAGTGTAACACATCAGATTTTTACTTTCTCTACTACGTATAGTAAGTAGGGGAAGTATTGTATTCCACCCAAAAATTCGATACCGAGATTTCACCAGAAATACATGTTTTGAGATCCCCTGAATCCAAAAAAATCGTTTTTGGAAACATGTCCGTGTGTGTGTCTGTGTTAGTGTGTCTGTCTTTGAACAGCATAACTCAGAAACTAACAGTCGGATAAACACCAAACTTGGTATTTAGGTTCCGTATCTTCCAGAGATGCGACACGAAGGTTTTCAAGAAAATCCCCCCACCCCAGATTACCCTTTACATGGAACATTTTTCGAAAATTTTAATTTTCTCAAAAATGGCACTAACGATTGTGATTAAAATATCATATGTTTAAGATATTTTCATGACAAATGAAATGTATATCTCGAATTTTCTGGGAATGTGTCCAAAAGTATTCTTCATTGTGAACGACTTTTGCATAACAGGTAAACCATAAGAGATAGACAAAATTTTACTGTACAAAAAATGTAGATCGCGTTAAAATACACAATTTATGTCATATAAATTTTTTTTTTTGAGTGAACCATTTTCGAGATATTGCTTGTTATTCCCTTAAATTTTTCAATACTTATTTTCTCAAAAGGGAATTCGTTATTCATTTTTTTGTCTTGGATATGCAAGGAGTATTAATCTGTGATAAAGAGAATGTGCTGCACATAGCAACCAGCTATTAAGAGTAATGTCTATGCTTAAAGGCTACTGTATTTCTATATTGCCCTTGTAAATATATATTCCCCTTACATCTACAAGAAAATTAGCAATAAGATGGAATCTGCAAATGTTTATCTCGATTAACATGAAGTAGATGGAGAATAAGCGTTTGTAAAAATAGATTGTACAAGGGTAGAGAAAGTCATGTGAGTGTAACACATCAGATTTTTCTGAAATGTCTTTAAAAATACACGTTCTAGCTGTCGTGCTGTAAAAAATCTAGTTCTGTGCGTTTATGTTAATATATGTCTGAACAGCATAATTAAAAAACGAAAAGTCGGGTTAAGAACCATTTCATACTGATCAGGTTTCTAGTTTTTATTTTCTCAAAATAACTCTAACGATTTTGATGAATATATATATATATATATATATATATATATATATATGTGTGTGTGTGTGTGTGTGTTTGAGCAATAAAATGCACATCTTGAAATTTGTGTAAATAGTTTCTAAACCATTTTTTCGTTTTCATTGAAGTTTAATAAAATGGAAAACGTAACATACATGCAAAAGCCTACTACAGAAAAAAATGTAGAGTTCAATTCAATGCACAACGTATGTGAAAAATAGTTACCTATATATACAACTCAGAAAGCGTATTATTTTTGCACGCGGTAAGTAACTGTTAGAACGAGCCATAGGCGAGTTCTAAAATCTTGCCAAGAGCAGAATGCGTTCTCTACGTGTTGCATACTTTTTTCTCAGCTACCAAGAATTTCAGAATTTTCAAAAGCATCAAGGTATTTGGATTGGCTGCACTGCTATGACACGGTAGTAAACAAACATTTGTTTCGCCATTAATTTTTTTCATGGAGAGAAGTTTGGAACATTCTTGTATTAATCAAATGAATGACGAAAGCGAGGAAGATCATCTACGAGTATTTGATGTACCAACTATATAAAGGGGTCAGTAAATCATTTTGTATTAGAGCTACTTCCCAAAAAGTTCCGCCTTCAATATTGTATTCGAAGGTTGCATTCATTAACAATTATTTTATTTCTTTGAACAAAGTGAAAAACTCTGATGTGCTATATTCACATGACTTTCTCCACCTCTGTCGTTTATTAGCAGGTATAACAATTATTCTTAAGAAAGCTTACATGTTGTCCATCTACTTCATTTTAATCCAGATAAACCTTTGGAGAAATATATACATTACAAATTTTGTTGGGGTACAGAAGGAACAGTGATGATCAAATGTTTAAGAATTTGATGCTACTACTGGCAAATGAATGTCGACAGAACTTTAAAGAATGACAGAGTATTGAACAATTCGAACCATTAATAAATGATACCTCGGAAATGGTTTATGCCACAAAAAGTTATTTGGAATAAATTGTGTGTCTTAAATAGATCTACATTTTTATGTGCACGTTTTCGTCTATCGTTTAATGTTACCAGTTATACAAGGTTATATGAAATTCCTTCCGAATGAACAGGACTTCACGGGCTATTTCCAGAAAATTCAAGAATATGCGTTCTATTTGTCATGTAAATATCTTTAATATATGGTATTTTAATCAAAGTCGTTTAGAGTCATCTTTCAGAAAATAAAAAAAAATCGTAAAATTCTCCATGTAAATGATAGTCGGGGTGGGAGATTTTCTTTAAAATCTTCGTGTCGCATCTTTGGAAGATACTTTTATTTATTTATTTATTTATTTATTTAAATTTCATACTACAACTAAGTGTGAGAACTTATCTAGTAGCTTCACTATCATAATTGTGTCACTGTTTGGCAGTAATGTATTCCAATGAATATATTCTGCTAATAATTGCATTTTTCACGCAATAACACACATCACTGCACCAAGTCTTCAGGTTTTGTCCTTTTTAATCTTCTTAGTACTGCACTGGTATCCAATAACTGAAGCGCAAGAGGGTTTGAATGGTAGTGAAGTCGTTTTTCATGCTTCACTGACATGGTTCTTATTTCTTCACTAACAGTGTCCATTTTAATTCTCTATGGATGTTGTCATTCCTGATGTACCATGGTGCATTAACAATACCACGTAGCACTTTATTTTGAAAAAGTTGCATAATTTTAATATTTGATTTCTTGGTGCAGCCCCAGATCTGCAACCCATACATCCATACAGGTTTTAATATCTGCTTATACAAGAGCAATTTATTTTGTATATTAAGTTCAGAATATCTTCCTAAGAGCCAATGCATTTTCTATACTTTATCTCAAGTTCTTCTTTTTTCTTTTTAACATGTACCTTCCATTTCAACTTAGCATCCAGTGCCATGCCCAAATACTTGGCCTGGTTTGCATATGGGATTATTTGTTTGTTCATAAATACAGGTAGATTTTTTTATCTTTCTGTTTGTAAAATTAACATGGGTAGATTTTGTTTCATTAAGTTTAATACGCCACTTTTTTGTCCAAGCGTTAACTGCATTTACTGCAAATTGAAGCTTATTAATTGCTGCTTCTTCTGTTTCTCCAGCAGCTAGTATTACAGTATCATCAGCAAAGGTGGCCATTATCGTTTCCGGATTTTGTGGAATATCACTTGTGTACAGCAGATACAGTATCGGTCCAAGCACACTTCCTTGCGGGACTCCCGCACTTATTTCCTTGAAGCCTGAATATTCGCTTCCATATTTAATGCGGAACAACCTATCTGAAAGATACGATTGTAATATTTCACAGTATTGCTTTGGTAGATGACGTTGCAGCTTGTGGTTGAGCCCAGCATGCCATACCTTATCAAAAGCTTGGGTCACATCAAGAAATATACTAGAACATATTTTGTTTTCTTCCAGTGACTGTTCTATTTTTCGGGTTATTCTATGTACCTGATCAATGGTTGAATGTTTGCTCCTAAATCCAAACTGATGATTTGGAATTAAACGTTTATCTTGCAATATAGTTTTAAACGGTTAAGCAGCAATCTTTCAAATACTTTAGATAATTGTGGTAACAGAGATATAGGTCTATATGATTTTTTATCATTAGGGTCGTTCCCTGTCTTTAGAATCATAATGACTTCTGCCACTTTCCACTGTCTGGGGACGTATCTCAGTCGGATAACAGCATTTATGATATGTAGTATTTTCACTAATGCTTTATTAGGTAACTCTTTGAGCACCTGTCCTGTAATTAGGTCATACCCTGGGGCTTTTTTTGTATTCACATTATTTATTTCCTGTTTGAGCTCTTTCAGAATTACTACTTTAATTTCTTGAATATCATCCGGGTGACTTGCTACTATATTTTCATCAGCTGTTTGTCTAGAGAATGGTTTAAAGATCTCCTCCAGATACTTAGCAAATACATCTGCTTTTTCTTTGTCACCTCTTGCCCAGTCATTATTATTTTTCCTAATGGGCGGTGCTTGCGTTGTTGGCCTTTTAAGACCCTTAGTTGCTTTCCGAAGTGAATAGTCAATATCTTTATCTGCTGTCAGCTCATGGAGATAATTGCTTATAGTTTCATTTTTTATTTCTTTTATCATTGTTTTGAGTTTATTGCTTAGTCGATTTACTATTGTTTTATCTGAAGGAGATCGACTGTTTTGCCATTTTTACGAGCTTTTCCTTTTTCATTAACTAACTCTCGTACCTCAAGAGGATAGTTTATTTTGGTTTTGCCATATATATTAGACTTAACTGGTGTATTCGTCCAGGCTGAGTGCTGGATATTAACAATTAACAGATCAATTTCTTGTTCTATCTGTTCTGGGGTTTTAAGTGGCATTTCCAGTTTAATAAGACTTTCGAGTTTATCTTTAAGTCCTTTCCAGTTTGTTTTTTGACTACTTAATTTAACTGGTGCTTCCTTTTGTATCACCTTTTAATTAATGGTCAAAATTATAGGTGTGTGATCAGATGAAAGATCATCATAATGATCTACCTGAATAAAATGCTTGGATAGACCCTTAAGAACAAAGAAGTCAATAATATCTGGCACCTTTTTTCGATCAGAAGGCCAGTATGTGGGTAATTCTGTGGAGTATAACTGGCGCAACAGTTCTAGACATGTGAAAATCTTAATGACAGCTATGATGCGAGTTTCTTACCAGATCAGATGTCTGCCGGTCGTCTGTATGCTGCAGGAGTGCCTGGGACAGTCATTGTCAAATATACGCACACCGGCTATGCACTGCACTACACTGCGCTGCACTGATAAACTTAGTTATATGCAGTATATTTAAATCCACGCTGTAAAAAGTGCTTAATATAAAAACACTGTCAATCATCTACCTCCAATTCTTCCACACCTGACAGCCCTTCCTCATCTGCGGAATCACTCATATCATTGCCGTCATCACTGCTGTCGCTACTTTCTGCACCATTATCCTGGATGAGAATTCTTTCTATTTGATTTTCTACAATTCCATCTTTTTCAAAATAATGATTCTCAATTTCTTCCACATGTCGACATACATTTTCCCATTCTGGACTTCCAATTTCAGCAAATCGCTGGTGACATAACTGCTCCACATCTTTTAATTTAAAAGTGATATTTCTGCATGCCACCCATTTTTTGACATCAGCCCAGATTAATTCTATTGGGTTTGGATCTGGGTGATATGGTGGCAGTCTAAGTACATTATGGCCATGTTGTATTAATATCTGGTCAAGTATGTAGGACTTCTGAAGCGGTCTGTTGGCTTTAATTAAGTTATATAGCTTTGTTTTACTCATGCTTTCATGAAAAGCTATATTATGCCTAAGTAACCAAGCTCTCATTTCTTGTTTCAAGGAATTTGAGGTAGGTGGTTTGTCAATTTGTGTGTTATGGTAAGAAGCATTGTCGATAACCAGAACACACCCAGCAGGTATATTAGGTATCAACATGGTGTTGATCCACTTCATGTAATTTTCTGTATTCATTTCTTGATGAAAATCTCCTGTTTTTTGTTGCGACTTGTAAATGAGAAGGGCATTTGGAACGAAGCCAATTTTTCCACCAGCATGAACGATGATAAGTCTTTGCCCTTTGGCAACAGGTGCCCGCAAACCTAATTCTCTATCGTCACTCCAACTTTTAGGTGTTGTATGATTGCTGTGTATGTATGATTCATCTTCATATACTATAGTTCGACCCTCTGATTTGTACCTCCGGAGAAGAGTAAGGTACTCTTCCCGCTGAGATCGTATGTCATGCTTTTCTATTAGAACTCTTCTATTTGGTTTGGTTTTCTTCCACTTGAACCCTAAATCTTTTATAACTTTTCTGAGACTTGTAGCACCACCTTGAAAATTTATGCTGTCTTTCAGCTTGATGAGCAATCTGCTTATTGTTGGCACAGTTTTTTCTTCCACGTAGAAATTGTGAATCGTGCGCCGAATGACGCATTTGTCGAAATCGTCTATTTCTGTAACACGTTTAGGAACCTTATGTGTCTTCCCAGGTGTGTCAAATGGTACTCCTTCATCCATGTGTTTTTTCTTAACTTTGAGGACTCTGGAAGCGGAACTCGGCGAAACACCAGTTGCTTTGGCTACTCTTTCTTTCACTTTCTTAAGGTTTTTTTGGAACTCGGATAAACATATGTTTTCTTCCTTCATCTCTGCTTCTTGCTTCATGAAGTCGAGGGCATTTGCAATTATTTCCCTGCTTTGATTATGTAATACCTTACCACTTAACTTTGAAAATGTAGGGGCCATGGTTATAAATATCACAAATAAGCACTATTTAGGCACTGCTCTTTTTGAAATTACAACCAGATGCGGACACTTTCTATGCAGACTGTATGTGTTACGCACTGTGAGTAAGCAAAGGTATTATATCGCTTTCGATGATTAAGCTAAACATAAACCATTCCTAGGCTCGGCAACTGGGGTGGCAGTCAAGGTCACGATTCCAGAAGTTTTGCGCCAGTTATAAAAGTCACGATTCGCTTTCATTCCTGCTTCATAGAGTAGTCTACCTTTAGGGGTTATCAACCTTGATCCCCAATAAGTATGTTTTGCATTAAAATCTCCTCCGATAATAAATTTCCTACCAAGTGATTTAAACATGTCTAGATAATTATCCTTTTCTAATCTATATCGTGGGGGACAATATATTGCTGTTATATTTATTTTTGAATACTTGATTTGCACGCTAACAGTGGTCGCTTGCATGGATTCTAGAGATATTTGTATATCTTCAGTGTGTTTAATTAATTCTTTAATTATAACAGCTGAACCTCCTCTAGCTGTATTAGAAGGATGAATTGTATGATGCATTTTAAATCCCCGTATTTTGATATAGGATTGTTTAGTGAAATGAGTTTCAGATATTAAACAAATATCAATTTTTTCGTTCCATAGGAAAACTTCCAGTTCATGCATCTTATGCAGAAGCTCATTTGCATTCCATGTTGCAATCCTTAAACAACAATTCATTTTTTCCTACTTACTTTATTGTTTTCCGCCTTTTTCTCTATTTTTTCCAATCTATTAATTACATTTTATTTGTTTCATTTTGTTCGTCTAACCTACTAAGGTTCAGACTAAGTGTTTCAGTAAATGTACTCTCATTTTCATTTTGGTTTGTTTCTATTGCTTGTACGTAATGTTGTTCTCTTTGTCCAGAAGTACCTGGTTTACTTTCTATTACTTCATTTTTCTCTTCTCTGTTATAATAAGTTTTGGATATTTGTTGTGTCCTTTGATTCTGTACTACAATCCTATTGCGCCTTTTTTGAAGCTCTTTAGCAACCTCACATCCCCTGTAATTTGCTGGGTGTGTTCCCTTACAGTTAATACATTTTGAGGCAGTTTGTCTGCTTACTCTGCAGTCTCTAGTGTGATGCTTACCAGCACATTTTACGCAGTATGCTTCTTTCTGACAATAAGCTTGAGTATGATTAAACCCTTGACACCTTTTGCATTGTGGAATCAATTTGGAATTTTTTGTCAGTGGTTCTATTTTTACCACTATCTTCTTGGAAGATACTGAACTTAAATAAAAACTTTGGTATTTTTCAACTTTACGTTTTTGAGTTATGTTGTCCCCCCCACACACACACAGACACACATTTTTCCAAAAATTGTTTTTTATTATTATTCAAGGGACCTGAAGACATGTATTTCCGGTGAATTTTTGGGTGAAATTGCAATACCTTCTCTAACTACCATGTAGAAGAAGTAAACAAGGGACAACTTTAGTAACTCAAAACAGTTGAACTATGGCATTCTTTGGAATTATTCATTCATTCATTATCTGTTTACCCTCCTCTTATGTAGGACTTACACCCCCCAGGACTTACAGGCGGGTGCCTGGTGACTGGGGTCAGAGTCCCGTCGAGGAGCAGACACTCATGGATCAGACAGAACATCCAGGATGGGTGATCAGCCCGATGCCTGGTATGGGATGAAGGAAGTAGATGAAGCGAAATGTAGGCGAAATGGATGAAAGGAAAGGTGATGATGGAGCAGTTGGTGGAATGAATGGCGGGGGAAACCGGAGATCCCGGAGAAAAGCCGCCCAGACGCCGCTTCGTCCACCACAAATCCCACATGCAGGTCCCTGGGATCGAACCTGGTCCGCCTCGGTGGGAGGCGAGCGGTCTAACCACTCGGCCACGGCGCCGCCTTCTTTGGAATTATATAGCGGAAAAAAACTTATTTTCGCAGTGTTATATGTTTGATGGGTAATTTGTTACGCATTTGAAAATACGCAAATCCTTTTTCCTTCAAGAGTTCACTACCAACAAAAATATGACGTGTTACATTCGCATGACTTTCTCTACCCTCTACCGTTTATTAGTGGGTATACAAATTGTTATTACGAAAGTTTATTTTCCTATTTACTTCATTTAACCCAGATAAACCTTTCCGGAAAAAGCTGCATTACACATTTCATTATAGATGCAAAGGAATAGCGGTAGTCAAATGTTATAGAACTGGGCGCTATTCGCTGGCCTTAAAATTCCATAGTCTTTCCATGACATCGTGAGAAATAATTGAAAATCGACAGGACTTTAAAAGAATAATTAAGTATTGAACAATTCGAGCTATCAATAACGGATATCTCGGAAATGGCTGCTGCCACAAAAAAGTTATTTAAAATAAACTGTGTGTTTTAAGGAGATCTACATTTCTTGTGCAATACGTTTTCGTCTATCGCTTAACGTTTACCAGCTACATAAAATTATACAAAATTCCTTCGGAATGAAGAGGACTTCACAGGCTATTCCCAGAAAATTTAAGATATACATTTTGTTTGTCATATAAATATCTTTAATATGTGGTATTTTAATCAAAATCGTTAGGGCCATTTTTAGAAAATTAAAAAGTTAGAAAAATGATCCATTTAAAGGGTAGTTTGGAATGGACGAATTTTCTTGCAAATCCTTGTGTCCATCTTTGGAAGATTTTGAACGTAAATATCAAGTTTGGTGTTTATCCGACTTTTCGTTTTTGAGTTATACTGTTCACAGACACACACACACACACACACACACACACACACACGGACTTTTTTATACAGGGGGCCTCAAAACATTTATTTACGGTGAAATCTCGGTATCGAATTTTGGGTGGAATACTATACTTCCTCTACGTAGTTTATGTAGTAGAGAAGTAACGATTGTGACAGAACCAATTAAGTGTTTGTTTATGCATATTGGATGTTGCATGCAAAGTCCACATTGTGTAGTTTGAAACCAATTATTTTTAGACCTACAGTTACCTTTTGACATAAAGTGAACAGTAGAATCTACATAAGTGTAAAGATTACAAGGAATAATGATTCGGAATTGATAAGAAAAGAAAGCCGCGAGAGTTGCAGTTGCAACATCAACAATGCAAAAATATAGGAAAGCACCCACCCATGACTGTAAATTAACGTGTATAACATTAATATTATAATATTAATATGTATACCAAAACAAACAAGTATTGACAGATAAATGAAACCACGCGGGTTTGTGCCACTTTTCCTCGTTTTCCTCTTACCAGTACTGCCAGCAAAGGTCATTTCGAGTAAAACACGTGCAAGTTCAAATATTATTGGTTTTCTATATCCATTGTTTATTTTCTTCTCTACACAAGGGACTACAAACTTCTTCTACCCTTCCTCCAAGTCTACCATCTTAAAGCTTTGCAGCTATATTCAGGTTTACGATAGGCGGCAATGCGGATGGCGGGATGAACAGCAAAAACTTAGGCTCGTTGTGTTGGTTTCCATTCTGTTCATAAAAGACTAAGCCGCAGGAATGGAAGAGGATGCGGTGCGGTTTAAGGGCGCTAAACTGCTAGGGTCATCAGCGTGGAAGAGGATGAAAGGAGATAGCAAAGACATAGACAGGTGAGAGAAATAGTATATTATATACCTTGAGGGTGTGAAATAACAATCAGCATGCTACACGGATCATAGAAGTGGAAGCGATGTTGTCGCACTTCAGAAGAAGACTTACGACCCGTGGAACACTTAGATCTAACTTCAATTGACGCTATGGGTACAAAGTGAATGACAATGTTTCAACCTACAGCTCTAGTTCTTTCCTGTGCAGTCAAGTAGACGATCACCTTCTGAGCTGCATTCGAATCCAGGTAGGGACCCCAAAACCATTCTATTGTCAAATAGAAAGAGAGGATAGGAAGGGTAAGCTTTGCATGAACGGTGAAGTTGAATTGCGCTGCAGATGCTGGCAGCCGTGTGCTATCTCTAGAAAATAGATTATAATGCGATCATTTTGGGCTTAGTTGTTTCGAAATTTGTAAGCAACTTTTGCGCTCATTGTAACACTTTCTGGTTCATGGATTAATGAAGGATAGAATATACCACTGCAGCATATTCCTATAGTTGGTAGCAAATTATTTTAGTAATGGTTTTACCATGTACAGTGTTGGTCGCTTGCCATATTCTCATAGCATTTTGGATAAGAAAGGACAGAAGAAAGCTCTATTTGTCCTAGTAATTCTAAAATCAATCAACAAATCTCATTGCTTCACCAAAACGCACGTATTACGTAAGCTAACGTGAGATTTAGCTGCTAATGATTGAATTCAATTTCAGTAAACCGACTTATAGGTTAGCTTGACAAATAACATTTACCTTAGTTGAAGTCTATGTTGCTCGCAGTGGCGTAGCGTCAGGAGGGACTGGGTAGACAAACAACTGTTTTAGCTGATTCTGGCTTTTAGATTCCATCGCATTTAAATATAACTGTATATAAGCAACATATTGTATAATTATTATATTTTAAAGAATAGATGTTTCTCTCTCTTGCAAAAAAGCCATCCCAATCGCATAGAATTTCCTTATGTGTCCACTTTGCTTATGCTAAAGCAAAGCAACAAAATAATATGTGGTTGCGATGCTTCCTTCACTATCCTTCTAGCACTTCTTGGATAGACACTTTGTCATATGTTTACCTTCAGCAGTGCTCAGAATGTTACTGCCCAAGCTCTTTTTACCCACTCCTTATGTTCGGGCGAATCTATTGACTGGCCAGCGTAGATATATCTATTGTTGATCATTTCTGTGCAATAATGGGTGTGTGTATTTTTTATACTGACACAATGTTATTTCCTTCTGAGCGCGTGACTATCTGTAGTAGATTTGTTAACGTACCTGCGAGTTTTAAAGCTATGTATTAATATAATGAAATATGCCATGTTCTGATCAGTTTAATACGACTTCGACTTCATTCTTTTTAGTAAAATATCGTTATCAAAATAAAACTTCGCATAGAAAAACAGCATGTTTAAAACTAAACTAACTCAACTCTCCTAGAACCTTCTCAGAAAGAGTAAAACTGACAAGAAAATTCCAAAATAATTCCAGACGACTTAAACGTCGTAGTCGTAAGAAAATGCTCGTTACCATTGCGGTGAAGAGCCATGTAGATTAGTAACAATGTATTGCGATACAAGTGCGGTAAGTGCATCTTTGAAGAACGAGGAAGAAGTTTGAAGATATGAGACGAAGACGCGTATTTTTACTTCCGAAGTTTTGCAAAGTAGTTGACGCATGTGTATTGCATACTATTTTTTCGACAATAATGAACAATAAACATATTTACGCGAAAGTAAAATGCATTACTGTCAGCTCTAGCTTCTGTGAAATGGTGATCGATTAGTCACGCCTAGTAGTGTTGGCCAAGTCATCAGCTGTAGGTGACATCGCTTGCGCAGAAGTAGTTGTATTTAAATGCTGCATGAATAAAATCGTAAGTAAATGTTAACAAATAATGGAAAGTAAAGACGGTATGATTTAAATGGTAAAACTCAACTATCAAATATGATTGTATCGCATGCCTGCAATAATAAATATATAGAGTCTTTCAACAAGAGTGTCCTATCTTTGAACTTAAATAAAACACGTTTTATAAATGATAAAGGTTTATTTATTTTTTATTTTGGAACATAATTAATGTCATTACGCGTGGAAGAGAACATCAGTTAAATGACCGCCGCGACTTCGTTGGGTTGCGCGTATACGATTGACCCAATTTTCAATGGCAGAAGAACGTAAATTAGGTCCAACTTCACGAATAACACGCGTGATGTTATTCATAATATCATTTACTGTTTCTGGCTTGTTGACATAAACTCGAGATTTAACATAAACCCACAAGAAGTAATCCAACGGTGTTAAATCACATGACCTCGGAGGCCAGTTAACATCACCACCACGGGAAATGATGAAACCTCTGAACTTCTCCTTCAAAAGATTGACTGTTTCGAGAGCAGTATGACATGTGGCACCATCTTGCTGGAACCAGATGTTTCTGAGATCCATACCATCCAATTGAGCCCAAAAATAGACCCTTATAAGAGCCCGGTATCTTTCTCCATTGACAGTTAGAACTTCTCCATCTTCATCTTGGAAAAAAATATGGATCAATGATTCCACCATACCAAAATCCACACCACACAGTAACCTTTTGGGGATGAAGTGGTCTTTCTTGAATCTGCATTGGATTGTGATTGCTCCAATAGCGGCAATTTTGTTTGTTAACACAACCATCCACCCAAAAGTGGGCTTCGTCGCTGAAGATGATTTTTCGACAAAAATTCGGACCAGCTTCCAATTGCTCCATAGCCCAGTCAGCGAATACACAGCGCAACCTATGGTCGTTAGCCTTTAGTTCTTGAGTTAACACTATTTTGTAAGCGTGAAACTTCAAGTCCAGAGGCAGAATTCGCCAAGTTGTGGTCGGCGAAAGCCCCAATTCTTGCGCTCGACGAGTAATTGATTTGTTTCCGTTCTCGCGTACACTCTCACGAACGGCGCCTGTTTTCGTTGGAGCGCTTATGTCGATTACGTACAGGCGTTCTATGATGGCTGACAGAACCACTTCTTTCAAATTTATCGATCAAACGCCGAATCGTTCTCTCGCAGGACGATTATGCACACCGTAAACTTCATGCAACATACGGAAGGTTTGGCGAACAGATGATCCATCTAAGGACGAATGGGAGGAACAATTTTTCTGTTCTGCTTCTGGCGAAAATGTAATTAAGTATATGAATAATTTATATATAAATATTTAAATAAGGTCCTTATTTGTTCCAAGAGCTTACGGGATATATAAGGCTGATATAAGTCGTCATTATATTGCGTTTCACACGTGAATACGTGAACATTAAACGCAGGTACTTTATCTATTATCACATTTCTACATCCCTGAGACAATATTCAGCTTTCATTTACATAACATTCTAAAGAAGGTTTTAAAACGCGACGTATTTATTAAATTATGCTTAGCATTTAATGGTAATGATGATTATGATGATGATGATGATAATAATAATAATAATAATAATAATAATAATAATAATGACTATGCAAGTTATACTTGATGATTAGTTTTGTTAAGGACGATGATTTGGAGCAGCCATTTCACAGTCAACTGCACGTTTGAGTGAAGGGATGAACGGACTGCAACGTTACGTCACAGAGCACACCGTCCTCTCCTCATTCAGGGGCTGCATTCGCGAGTGCAGATATGGAGACGTGTGGACTAAGTATATAGTGGTGAGAGAAAACGTCTATCCATATATATCCATATATGTGTGTGTGTGTGTGTGTGTGTGTGTATTTGTCACTACTGGTTGTTCTTAAGCCGATAAAGGAATAACCACAAATATTTCATTTTCACGTGGTTCCTTTGTGTGACGGGATTGTTTTAATAAAAATTCTCAAGGAATGTAGAATAAATTGGTCTAATGTGTGCAGTTAGAGGAAGCTTGCAAAATAACCGAAAGGGGGAGTGTTCAGGACTAGTGACCGCGAATGTAAGCCAAGTATTTAAAAACATTGCGCTATCCCAGAGTGATGAAGTCTTCGTTAACCAGTTCAAGTACACAAGGCCGGTTTTTGGAGCACGGTTTGTGTATGTGATCTTCGTTACTGTTTATACAGTGAAAGGCATGCAGTTGTCTATTCAATATCCTTGACCTGGATTAACTCTCAGACCACATCTTAAAAAAAATTCTAGAGAAGGAAACAAAGGAAAGACAGTGTTACCCATCTGCTACTGCATAATATGTGTTACACACGACCTGTGATGCCGGAAACCCACAGAATGGAGTCTGAAGCATATTAGGGAATGTCCTGCCTTCTTTTGAAAGCAAATTATTGACTCCTCCTCTAGCCGATACTGCAAATTTGAATGTTGTTTGTAGTGCTTCAAAACTTTGCAATGAATGCCAATTAATTAGAGTGATTGTGATCATGTGTTTGTTATGTACTTTCATTGAATTCGGACCCAGCAAACAGGTGTCTCGGAGATGTCATATCTAATTTTACGAACCTCATTGTTTCACATAAAAGTGTTACCTACGCGAGTTTTGTGATGAGAAGCCTGCTGTATGCACGTTTAGAACTTTTCGAAACAGCTTGTATAATGACGACTGGCTATTAAAATAAAATTATCACAGGTATATAAAACTAACAGGCTTTACACATATTTAAATTCATTTTGTATTAAGAGCAGTAGCGGCTGCTTTATAAGCTATTAAACAGCAGAGGTTAATAAGTAAGAAATCACTATCATGGAATTCCCTTGATTGCCTGAATCTACCACATCACAATTGCAGTAGTCTCAGTTTTCTTTCTTCTTTTCGTCTTCCGCTTCTTTTGTGAGCGTTTTATTTTGCCGTATTTTGTTAAATCTGAAACCAAATTATTATTTCTCTTGTATCTATGCCTAGACTCTTTGTCGCCCTTAAGACTAGTATTTCATTTTCGAGTAGACCTTGGCCTGATGCAAATGCTCGACCTTACTCTCCATCTCGTTTGAATGCTTTGCCAACTGCATTTATTTTATTTGCGCGGCAAGTATATAAGCGGCTTTCTTCACTAACGAAGCTTTCAAATCAGCTCTTATTTTTTTTCTTGGATTTATTTAGTACACCTTTTATTTGGGAAATAGAATGAAGCGTATAATAATAGTAATAATAATACTTATTATTACTATTGATGGTGACGTTTTATATATAGCTTCCTAAGCTTCCAAGGTGCTGATAGCACAAGTACTTAGTAAAATATTGATCTCCTTGTTTGTTTTTTTTTCTCCATGCGTGTCTACAGAGTAAACATAAGCATCTGATACAGTGTGTCTTGTATCGCGGCTTGCATCGGTACCTCAAACGCCGCTTGTTTCTCACCTCCTAAACCTGTTTGTCGCATTATATAGCGCAGGGAAGCAACTTCAACTGAAATCACAGCAATGATTAGCTAAGGAAATAATTTCATTGAAGAAACGCAATAAATAGCTACAAAGCAAAGTAGCAAATTAACCCAATGAGCGCGGGATATCGATTGAAAAATAAAGCTAATTAACTAATATACACGGACTTTTAACTTGGAAGACGATATTGCAATTATTACACATACAATTACACATTAAAGTTACATAATAACATTTATAGCGTAACACCCGCTGTCATTTTCTTCCTTTGCCTACTTCTTTACTCAAGCGAGATAAAAGAAGTTAATATAGCCCCACGGTGACGAACACTATTTGAAGCGGATTGAAAGGTATTATTTAAATGTTATAGTTTTGCTCTGGCATATTTATTGGTCATAAGTCTTGTCTCGACTCGAGGTTTCAAGAGAGTAAACATGAGCCTAATGGTATTCAACTTCAACATTTGTTACTTGACTTTCAGTTATAAAATTAATAAGTTGACGATAAATCAGTTAAAAAAGCATGAAATAACTATTTATGTTGTCTCCACTTATGTGTTGACTTTTATTCTGCTAATACGATTTAAGATTTCAGCGAAGTGTATTAACACGTTTGTCTTCGACGGAAGACTAGAGCAAAGTGTATCAACATCTGCCTTCGGCAGAAGACGAGAGAAATGTATAAACACGTCTGCCTTCGACGGAAGACTTGTGTGATGTGTATTAACACTTCTGCCTGAGCAAATTAACGCGTCTACCTCCAACAAAAGACGAGGGAAGTGTATTAATACGCCTGCCTTCGACCGAAGACTTGAGCGAAGTGTATTAATACGTCTGCCTTTGACAGAAGATTTGAGCGAAGTGTATTAATACATCTGCCTTTGACAGAAGATTTGAGCGAAATGTATTAATACGTCTGCATTTGACAGAAGACGAGTGAAGTACCTATATTAACATATGTGTTTTTGACAGAAGACTTGAGCGAGCTGTGTTAACACGCGTGCCTTCGACAGAAGACTTGGATGAAGCGTATTAGCATGCCTGCCTTCGATAGAAGACTTGAGCGAAGTGTGTAACATTTTCTATCTTTCAAATCTTCTGTTTGTTACTATAGCACAAAGTGATCAGTTCGATAGTTTGTTTATTCTCACTGGAAATGAAACAGATGAAACGTATTTTTCGTGGTAGGCAATTTGTAGGTTCGAAGGCAGTGTAATAAGTTTAATTTCTAATAAACCATAATTCAAATCAATGTAATTCTTAAAACATGTTGCCAGCACACAAAAGTGATTCACAATACACTCATTTAACAACAATAATATACATTAATAAATATTGATGAGGAATAATTTAAAAATCATAATTATTCACAGTTAAATGTAACGCATATATAAACATTGAAGCAATACATCCACATAACGTGTTACAAATTGCTCACCTTTTCTAGTCTTAAATCTCTAAGTGCGATATGATAGTTTATGGACAAATTGCTGTGAAAAGTGATTTTAATATCATCATCGTTATAGAAATAATAATAATAATAATAATAATAATAATAATAATAATAATAATAATAATAATAATAATAATAATAATAATAATAATAATAAATTCTGTAAATTACATCTGAAATTTACAACACATTTGGTGTCAACTGAAAAATATGTATCGCTCATTCAAAAGTAATAAAGAGAAAATACATAATATATTAATCCAGAATTAATTCTATATTTCTAGAATAAAGTGATTTACCTAGAATTTACGAGTACAAAACGCACTGTAAAGTGCATCTACCAAGTTTAGATTGTGGTTTTGGAGAATTTTGTCACAATCTGCATCACTCACTTTGCAAATCTCGAATCTTTTTATTCTTTTTTCTTTAAGTCCGTTTAACAGTTTGTCGGAAATTTCGTGAAAAGCGCCAGTCATATCCATAATAGGGATCATAAGAATGTTCCACCTCTTCAGCACAAATTTCCAATTGTGAATAGCTTGTTTAATGCCAAGTACTGTGAGTTTTGCAACGTTTACGAAATGTTTGGTAAATCTAAGAATGTGACCCTGGGCAAGCGTTACCTGTAAAGATATTTTTCTTGTAGGTGTCCATGACCCACAAAAAATTGAATTACTTTGTGCACTACCGCGTTTGTTTTCGCCTTTCCACAAGTTACATTTAAACAAGCGGATGAGATGTGCTGGAACATCTTGAATTCCGGTACCTGCATCGTTCTAGAGTCACTAAGCCTTTATGTAAAAGTTGCTTTACCGCTCACAAGCCAGTATAAAAACTTTCGATTGTGAAATGTAACCATAGATAATCGTTCACATGGTCAACAGAACTTCTTGATCAACAATTCCTTTTTGCTAATACCAAGTCAGCTTTCCCGTGTATTGTAAAACGGTATTTGCGTACTCAAAGTTAAACAATGTTTGATCTACTTAATAAATCCCACAACTTTCGTTATCTTCATTATCTTTCCACTACCATCCCACTGTTGGATACAACATAACGTTGTTCAGCTGTCGGATAACAATTTTCTCTATTAACTTCACCATTAGGTTTGCTGATTTTTACTGTGTAGTTTGCGAGAGCCACTAGAAAAACACCAAGTTATGCATTTCCATCAAGTACACTTAAACTGTTTTCGGAAATGAAGAAAAGCACACATTCTCCGGAATGATAAAGTGTTTTATGAATTCCGTTACGAAACCAAGAAAAACGTAATTCATTTCCTAGGATAGGTATGTATACATCATAGAACTCTTTATAAATTACTTGGAGGTAGCAGTTTTTAGAATCCAACCGAACTGCATTTTAGGTGCATTTGCTACTGAACAATATCAGCTAGCGGCGATGTGCCCATATGTGCTCATGTAACAACTTCTGAACCGTTGTCTAAGTCTGAATTTGAAAAACAAATTATCGACATACCACAAATTTGGTTGAAATCAGGACCAAATTGGAGTAGTTTATATGGAGTCCTGTTAAAAATCAATGTCCTTCTTAAGTGCTGCTGCATAATGTTGGCATTTTGTACATAAGTGTTTGAAGAACATCTTAAGCATTTCAAATTTGGTTCATATCGTATGGATCAGCTACCGAGCGAGGTGGCGCCGCGGTAACGCGTGCGACTCGCATTCGGGAGGCCCTGGGTTGGTTTGGAGGGACGGGAAGATAATGCCTTATTCGCTCCGCTGTATAGGTACAGTGTGGTGAAGGGCAAAGTTGCAACTTCATTTGCATGAATCAGCATTTTTGCAAAATAATTTTATTGTCCCACATTCTGTTGCAAAACATTAATAAATATATTAATAGAATACAAACGATAAAACAGTTTCTTTGTGTTTCCACAGTTTATTTCAATAAATAACAATGCATTTTTGTAAAGTGTTAAAGGAGAAACTTCTCGGCTTAAAACTTAAAAATCCTTTGTATTCAGAAAACGCTACAGCTTAAATTTACTAACATTAAACCTCTTACAACTCTGTACTCTCTAAAAGCGAATGATATTGCTGTAAATGTTGACAATGAGTACCTGTCCCGCTACCGTATAGCTAGACTGGAGGGATGGCCGAGACGTCATCGCGGGGTGTAGTCCATGCACAGACAACGTGATCGGATCTCGAGGCAATGAAATCCGAGCTCTACTAATAACAAAGATTAACACCTTACAGTAGTACATCCATTAATATAACATTCCTGGTTGTTATTACATAATCCAAAGAACTTTACGTTATTAATTTGAGCTAATAACACCAGTGTTCATTCACTTATTCATCATCCATGCCCATTTATTTTTGACTCGAAACAGATATTCTCCTAAATTCATTTTTGTGATTTATTTCCAAAAGTTTTTTCACTGCTACCTCAGATTTTACCGAACCAATTTTTACTTTTACTACGACGTACATAGTGGGTAGAGAAGGTATTGCATTTCACCCATAAATTCGATATCAAGATTTCACCGGAAATGCATGTTTCGAGACCCCTGAATAAAAACATTTTTAGAAAAAGGTCTCTGTGTGTGTGTGTGTGTGTGTGTGTGTGTGTGTGTGTGTAGTGTGTGAACAGCATAATTCAAAAACGAAAAGTCTGATAAATACCAAACTTGGCATTTAAGTTCAGCATCTTTCAAAGATGCGACACGAAGGTTTTCAAGAAAATCCCCATCCCAACTACTCTTTATATGGATAATTTTCGAAATGTTTAATTTTCTGAAAAATAGCACTGACGAGTTTGATTAAAATGCCATATATTAAAGATATTTACATGGCAAATAAAACGTATATCTTGAATTTTCTGGGATCAGCCTGTGAAGTCCTCTTCATTCGGAAGGAATTTTGTAAAATCTTGTATAAATGGTAAACGTTGAGCGATAGACGAAACCATATTACAGAAAAAAAGTAGATCTCTTTAAAACACAATTTATTTTAAATAACTCTCTCTTTTTTGTTCTATAAGCCATTTCCGAGATATTCGTTACTGATGGTTTTCGCATTGTTCATTGCTCATCCTTTTCAAGTCCTTTCAACATTCAGTTTTTTTGTTTATTTTAAGTCGCTTGAACTCACTGGTCATATCGCGATTCCGTAAGGATACAAACCGCCATACAATAATATTACATTGCAAAGGTACATTAGTCGGACAACATTATAATTTGGCGTATATCCTAGTTTGTTTAATAGACTTAAGTAAATTTCTTTAAACACTAGATTGCTGATGGCGTCACACATGTCCAGAACTTCACAATCCCGTCTTGCACTCGTAAGGTGATGACAATCCAGAATCATATGAGGTACAGTAAGTGGATAATTGTAGAAGTTACAAAGTGGAGGAGGATCATGAGATATAAGGTAGGAGTGGGCGACGGCTGTGTGTCCTGTACGTAATCGTAATCGTGCGAGAGCAATTTGATCCTTGCGAGGAAGGGAAATCACTGGGTACTTAGGAGAGCGAGGAGAGCAGACGTCATGCAGTTTACTTGTAGATGAGCTGCTCCAATGCTGCTTCCATATCTGAGTGATCTTCTTGTGTATCTGAGGAAGTCACAATATGTTATTCTACAGTTCTTTGGAGGATGCTTGGTGACCTCTTTAGCTGCAACGTCAGCTTCCTGGTTCCCTTGGATGTTGGCGTTTGATATATTTACCAGGTTCAGGGGCGTGCGGTCAATGGACTATAATCTCTCTCTCTAGTTTCTTTATCAGGAGTTGAGAGAAAATTATGCCTTTTTACTTTTTCTGCTACGTACCATATAGAAGGTAGGGGAAGTATTGTATTCCACCCAAAAATTCGATATCCAGATTTCACTGAAAGTACAGATCTTAACGCTCCCTGAATAAAAACAATAGTTTTTTAGAAAAAGGTTCGTATGTATGTGTGTCTCTTTGAACAGCATAACTCAAAAACGAAAAGTTGGATAAATACCAAACTTAGTATTTAAGTGCAGTGCCTTCCAGATGCGACACGAAGATTTTCACGAAAATCCCTTCACCCCAAGCTACCCTTTACATGGAACATTTTTGAAATTTTTTACTTTCCAAAAATGACCTTTTTGATTAACCCGATTTGTCCCAGAATTGTCATTGACAACAACGGACACGCACCCAAATAACATGTACTAGCCAGTAAACACAAGCCTCATTGTTGATATTGGACATATGTGCTCATCATAGATGTATCTTTCATGAAATATCTCGCTGATTTAAGTAGCTTCTGTGGTTTCATTATGGGAACGTGTTAAAGTTGGAGTAGCGGAGCAGCATGTCAAATAAAGGAGATGCGGTGACATGACAAGGTAATTATGTATTTTATAAGCACTTTTTCTCATAACTTGTGTCAATCATTGTGAATATCTGTAGTAAAAGTAAGCTTGTTTCACTCCAGAAGTAGATTTTAGAATCTTCAAATCTAGTAAGTAGTTGTTTCTATGTTTTATTGTCCGCGTTGCCATATGGCCACGCTGGGTCATTCTGAGCAGTTTTCTTTTTTCTTTCTTTCTTGGTGGTATGTCTACCGCGTCTCCTTGTTTAACTATAAAATTTTATGTCCTGTATTTTGTGCCCAGGACCCCAGAATATTTTCGGAGCAATAATGAGCCTGCAATTATATCCAACGACTCTAGTGAGACTAATTGAAGTGAGTGGTTCGAATGGTTATTGCTTTTACGCCATCTGATTGTTCAAGATCAGAAAAGTGATCGAATGATTTGTGTTTTAGGGGCTTCTCACTGAAGGATGCGTTCGACTATTTACATAAAATATTGGCAGACTATGAAGAACCGTAGTCATTGTACATAGAGCTCCCTGAGGTAGAAGATCGGTAACAAGTGGAGAAGATGACGCTGATGATGAAGAAAGTGGTATTCCAGATGATTTGTGCCCTTGCCATTTGAAAGCAAATTGTGAAATAGTGTTTCATGAGGGTCAACATATCGATTCAATTGATGAAGTGTCTTCGAATCGAGAACAAATACCTTTTACAAATGAACCTGGAATAGATGATGATATTTTGGCTGATGTTTTACAAAACTCTTATCAAAATATAGAAACAGAATTATTGAAAATGTTTGAGTCCACTTCATCTCCTAATAGGCGCTTGTCAACTTACAGCAACTAAATCTGCATGTTCAATTCCACCGTCTGATAAGAATACAAATTTGTTTTGGATGGATGAGGACTTCGGAGCTCTGTTATCCATATTTTCACCGGCTAATTATACAGGTTGTAGTGGACTAAGACCATATGAACAATTCCGGAAATGTGTAGAGGATGCTTCACAGGAACATATTTGTGATGAATCTGGAAAATATGCAGTTTTTCTTGGAAAACCGAATCCAAACACTAGAGGTGAGGAACTCAAAGTTTCTATTGGCATTTTACTTGTAACTGGGTATAATTACCACAGCCGTGTCATAACATTTTTGAGTACTGATGAAGACCTACGGAATAAAATGGTGATGAAACTGATGCGCAGAAATCGTCTCCAACAAATACTGAGGTTTCTTCATTTTGAAGATAGCCGTAAAAATCAATATAGGGATAATATGTGAAAATGACCCATTATAGATCATCTAAAGTCAAACATGCTAACAGTTTCATCCTGAACAACATCTCTCTTACAATGAGAGCATGATTGCCTATTTTGCTGCTGGATATAAGCAGTTTATCAGGGGAAGGCCACTACGATTTTGGCATAAAGTGTGGTCATTGTGTACCCCATTAGGCTATTTGATAAATTTTGAGACATGCCACGGAAAGAATCCAAGATCAAATAGGTACTGCATATGAAGAAAGGTTCAGCAAGTGCGCATTACCACCTTTGATTATGATTCATGATTTTCAACCTGATTTTCGCAAACTATACTTCTCTTTTGATTTTGACAATCTGCTCACTGGTTTCCTATGTTGGCTTATTTGAAATCCCGTGGATATACCACAACAGGTAATACGCTAAAGGACCTGGACCGGCTCATAAGCATAAATTGGAAGGTACTCTTACGAAGCTTTAAGTTATGATCGGCTGAATCACTGGCCAAATTCAATTGATCAAAGGAGGTGTGCGGGAGAGGTTGCTCCACAATGGGCCACAGTGAGTGCAGCAAATGCAATGTTAGTCTATATGTTGAATGCTTTAAAAGTTATCACACAATAGAATGAGCAATGACCAATTTTTGTACAAATGTGTTGATGTTTATTAATATTCATTGAAAATAATACAATTAAACATATTAAGTTAATGTTAAACCATTTTATATCCTTCACTGTATTGGTAAACAGCATGGAATTCTATGAATAAGTCAGTATAATACTTTTACTCTCTATACAATTTTTTCCCGGTATGATCCAGCGTTGCCATATGGCAACACCTACTTTTCGGCACACCCAGCGAAGGAAAACAAAATAATAACATTTTTATATTCCTTAGGACCCCCTTAGCCAATTCATAAGAAAATCTCTCAATTTTAAAACAAAAATAGTTCTGGGACTTAACGGGCTAAAATATCATATATTAAGGATATTTACATGACAAATGAAACGTATATCTTAAATTTTCTGGGAACAGTCTGTGAAGTCCTCTTCATTTGGAAGGTATTTTGTATAATCTTGTGTAACTGGTAAATGTTAAGCAAAAGACGAAAATGATCTACACAAAAAACGTAGATCTCTTTAAAACACACTATTTCAAATAACCTTTTTGTGGCATCGGCCATTTCTGAGATATTCGTTATTAATATTTCGAATTGTTCAATAGTTAGACATTCCTTTAAAGTCCTGTCGATTGTCAGTTTCCCGTGATGTGATGGAAAGAGTATGAAATTTGAAGGCCAACATATAGCGTTCAATTCTAAAACATTGGTTATCCTATTCCGTTTGTACCTATGACGAAATGTGTATCAATGCAGGTAATTCTGGAAATATTTATCTCGAATAAAATGAAGTATACAGGAAGATAAACGTTCTTAAGAATAATGTGTATACCCACTAATAAGCAATAGGGGGTAGAGAAAGTCATGTGAATGTAACACAAGAATTTTTGTATCAGTACTCAGGTAACGTAAACCTTCTTCTGATGCACACTGGGAATGAAGCGGCAACGTAAACTTTTTTACTTTCTTTACCACCTACTTGTAGAAGATAATATCGTATTCCACCCCAAAAAATTCGATAGGATAAAGAGGGGTAATTTGGATAGCGGGACAATGTGAATAATGCTAAGCATTTGGCAACACTGAGACAAAATGGGCGACACCATGTTGAGAAGTGATACATAGTGAAAAGTAAGTGGTGTTTGTGAATCCTCTTTCGATAAATCAGAATCTTGAAGCTCAACTGGACGTCTTTGGAAATATTTTTATAATGGAAGGTATGTAGCAAACTTCGTATTCATTGGTAGCTTATAATATTTCACTTCATTTACTTAAGTTTTGTAGAACCTGTGGTAATGTATGGACTGGCTATAAGTTGTAAGCGGTTCACGGGTGTCTTAGCAGTTGCTAGCCCACAGATTAATACTAATGTGCTAGTAATTACGTGCAATTAATTAATGTGCTAACCCGACTTATGGCGCATTCTAGAGTGTGAGCTTCGAACTATGATCGAATCATGGTTTGTCGACTCACGGGGAAAATTGGATAGTGTTTTGCGGAAAATTTAAAAAACATTTTAAACTCTGGTAGCAACTTATAAACGATAATTTGCAACTCAGTATCTTTTATAATTCAGATGGTAAGGAATTATAATAAAAAGGATTGTAGGCTCAAATGTATAAATGAGAGCATGGAACAGGCTACGAAATACGTTATGAACTACGAGACGTCAGTTCTGGGTGTTGCAGAATTGTTTGATGTTCCTTATACTAGTTTATATAGAAGAGTGCAGTTAGAAAGAAGGGGAATGTTGGAAATGGATGATATGATGCCTCACACACCAAAACCGATTGGTGATATTGGACGTCCATCAGAATTTAGAGCAGATCTGGAGAAAACTTTAGTAGACGTTGAAATATTTGGAATCAAGATGTTTCGGATTAACTTAGAGAGAACTGTGTGTTGCTGCATATTCATATACTAAACGTTTCAACATTGAGTTACCAGAATCATGGTCAGTACAAAATGAAGCAGGCAAAGATTGGTACCCATGTTTTTCTAAGAGAAACGGCCTATCTTTAAGAAAACCGGAAGGGTTATCTAAAGCTAGAGCAGTAGGATTTAACAAGGAGGCAGTCAATGCCTATTTCAATGTTTTAGAAAAGGCAATGACCGAATTCGACTTGTATAACCGTCCAAGCTGTATTTAAAGTATGGATGAGAGTGCGCTTCCTCACAATAATAGGCCACCTAGAACTCTAGCAGAGAAAGGGAAAAGGGGAATCGTCAGCGTTACAAATGCTGAACGCGGTGAAAATGTTACTATTGCTGCATGTTGTAACGCAATTGACACCTACATACCGCCACTAGTGATATTCAAAGGTGTGCGTCAAGAGCCCGAACTGCAAAATAATCCACCTAAGGGTCACTTCTATACATGGGTGTGAGTGGCTACATCAATGGAGACATCTTCATGAAATTTCTTGAACACTTAGAAAAACGACGTGTTCCAGGGAAAGTTTTGTTGATTCTGGATGGTCACACTTCCCATACGTCCATATCAGCTATTGAATTTTTTTAAAGCATGGGGTTGAAATGGTCAGCGACTCCCCATTGACCTATATTCTTCAGCCGCTTGAGCGCTGCTTTTTTAAGGCTCTAAAGAGTTACTACCATCAGGAGGCTACCATGTGGATGCATCGGAAACCTGGGATCTGCTATCACTAAATTCCAGTTTGGATTTGTTTTCACAAAGGCCTGGAAACGCACGGTGTCAGTTGGACTAGCGGCCAACGTTTTTTCATGCATCGGAATTTATCCGTTCGGACCACAAGCCATTGAAGACTTTAGGTTCGCCCATCAGAGGCATACAATCGTTCTACTGAGGACAACATTTCTGCAGAACTACAACAGACTCCAGCTCCCAGCACATATAGCACTTCACCTGTAAAAGTGGCACTTCCAAGCCCACAAAGGTTGCCTGTAAAGAAAGGCAAACGTGCCAGAACTAAGGTGTATCACACCAAATCTCCTGAAAATATCAAAACTGTTAAAGAGAAACATCAGATGAGAACTGACAAAAAGTCAAAACCAGACTGAGAAGAAGATCTTGGGGAAAAAATGATCCAGAACCGCACTAGCTAGAAGATGCGAGTAAGAAAGCTAATGAAGAAGAAATCAATGACGTTGAGGTAGGAGACCTTAAATCTGAGAGTTGAAGATGACTGGAGATGTGGATTTTGCAATATGAGCTACTATTCTGTACTTTCTTCCAAAAAGGGGGATTGGATTCGATGTAAAAGTCACAAAACATGTTATCACGAGCGTTGTGTTGGGGCAGAAGGAAGAAAGCAGTTTAAGTGTGGTCAGTGTGCGTCAGCATTTCAATACTAGAAACAAATTGACATTTTTTATTTATTTCATGTTCATAATCATGTATGACTGTTTTTATTTGAAGGCAATTATTTAGATTTGAAGTAAAACTAACATTATACATGAAGTTTTCAGTTTATTTAGTATTATCCATATTGCCCTCACAATATATCCAAATTGCTCCACAATTTTTGTAACGGTATTACTTACAAATGTTTGTTTACATCAGTGTTGAAGCCATCTTGTGACGTCATTCATTTGTTCGGTTTGTAGCTCCATCTAGTGTTAGCAATTTGTGGTACCTAGTATTAGTGTTTGAAAGAATTTTTAAGTTTTGTTTACTGTCCTCCGGCTAGCTATTATCCTGTTGGCTTGAGCACGTATCTCTATACAGGTTGTGTAAACGGAAAGGAATCTTTTATCCAAAAATTACACTGATAAAGAAATTTTGTTTTACACATTTATTGTCGAACACGTTAACTATCACATTTACACATTGATCTTAACACTCGCCAAACTGAAACTGTTATAATAACTTCTTACTTATCACTTTTAATTCGCGTACTTCAACTTTGTGTATTATTAACTTTACAACACTTTAGATTTTTCGTAACTTGTGAATCTATAGCCGACGTATCTCATACAAATATTTTGACAAACTGACGAACTGAAGACGACGTGTAGTGTACAAAGAATTTTGATGAACTGGCCTCAAGCTACCTCTAACCTACCCTATTTATACTCCTTCATCCAGATACGCCTAAAGATTATAACTGAACTGCAATTGGCTAATAAAACGCGCCAACATTAGCGTCTATTTTAATATCCAATTAAAATTATGAATACATATGCTTTAGGGAGAAAATATTCCAGAAGTTTCTACCGAAAACGCGTCAACATTACGTAACTTCCTCGTTTCCAATAATGATAAACAGCTCACCCCCCTCGCTGCATTATTGCGCTATTATTGACAGTTTCAGTAAGGCCATATAAACTTATTTCCCAATAATAATTACAATTAATAAACATCTGAAATCAATGTCACATAAAAATGCATATTCATATTACAATCATTATTTACATTTAAGTAACTTGTGATACAAATTACTGCATCATATGCCCCACTAGAAACATAATTATAAATATTTACAACTTGTTTGGAAATTTTATAATTGGGTTTTTAGTCTCCTAAATCTTGGAACACACGCTATCACTTTCACTTAACACTTCACACGCATTTAACACACGACATATGTTTTTTTTTATCTCGCCACTACTTACTGGCTCTGGTTTAATGTGTTTAGACTTTAATCTGACCTTACAAAAAAAAATTTTATAGCAAATACTGTACCCTGAATTATTTAATTACTGTTACAAAACTGTTTACTTTTTTTTTTAAGTTGTTGACAAAAATTTGTGTATTTAAGAATTTTTGTAATTACTATACATATTTACTAAAATATTCACCCTTTACATAAATATATTTACATCTCTTAAATCTAGACACTGTTTCACATTTTTCTGTTTGCTACATAAGTATTTGTTTTAATTATTTTTACCCAATTTTTTTTTGAATTTATTATTTTTTTTATTATTATTGTTTTGTTCTGAATTTATTATTTTTTATTATTATTGTTTTGTTCTGAATTTATTTCTGTTTTCTCATGACATATATAAATAGTTAACCCTCTTACAATCCAATACATTTCTCTGCAAGTCATCTTTAACTATCCAGCATTTACTTTACATCTCATTGCTATTTACCCTCCTGGATCAAATTGTGTGTGGCTAAACATTACTCGTAGCTGTGTCCTAACCTTCAAATTTTTGTTCATGAATAACCTCTTGTATTCATATGAAATTTCATCCCATGATACCATTTGAAAACAATCTAAAGTTTCCTGAACAACACATCTTTTAACAACTGTCATTTTCAATTCTTCTACTATCTCTTTAATTTGAGAGTACTCTAACAAATCTGTATTAAACTGTACTGGACTGGAGTTTTCAATTTGAACATCTTGGTACTTGTTAACTTCAGAAGTTAGCTTTTGATTATTTACAGGCAAAACTTTAACTTCTTCGTACAATTTATTTCTTTGCATTACTGACTCCTTCTGTATTTCTGATATCTCCCCTCTGAGATTAACTTGCGCCTGATTCACATCTACATTCATAACCTCTTTCATCTCTCTTATCTCACTTGAAATGCTACTCATTCTACTTCCTAACTCTGTACATTTTACATCAACATGTTCACTTTTAGTATTAACCTCACTTTCTTTGTTAGCTATTTCCCTGCTTATGTCTAACATTTTCTTTGAAACTTCTCCTATCTCACTTGCTATTACTTCCTTTTCATCACTCATTTCTGGCATACTACTATCTAGCTTCATAACTTTCTTTTCAATTTCTCCACTGCTTTGATCTACTTTTTGCTCTAATATCTCATTACTCCTACCAATACTTTCAATTGATTTCCTGTTTTGTTCTAAGCTCTTACCAATATCTTCCCTTAATTCCCTATGACTCTTTTGCATATCTTCCCTGTTTTGATCTATTTTCTTTTCTAATTTCTCAATATTCTTATTCATATTTCTCAGAATTTCCATCATTTCCTTCATCATACCAGCATCAATAGTAATATTTCCTACTATTCTATTCTGACTTTCTGCGCTAACATTTTCACCCTCAAATCCTACATTGTTTGGGCTATTATCTGTAACCTGTATTGAATTACAGCTAACTGTTACATTATCTCCCTCCATAATTATTTCTTCAATATTATTAGTAGCCATTATTTTCTTTATCCTACCACTCCTTAAGTACATTTGAAGGTTACAATTTTGTTTTCTAAAAAAAAATTACGATACTCTGACCTTTGTGATGCTGTCTGTTGCTGTTACTTTGATGTCCAGCTTCCTGCCCCTCTCTCCTAGATTTGTATGTGGCTTCGATGAATCTGCGTCGTTTTGTTGTCCTGTAGTTTGAATTTCCCTGTTGCCTTGTAATCTCGGAATTACGATGTCCAATCATCCGCGTAGTCTGTCGTCCCTTTTGTTGTTTCTGGAATCTGCGTCTTGTAGTTCAGTTCACTTCTCCATTCGCCCCACATCCTGGTTAATTCTGCTACTTTCCTGGTCACTCTGCCCCTTTCCTGGTCATCGTGTTCCTTTCCTGGTTACTCTGCCCCACGTTTTGGGTGCCAATTTGTAACGGTATTACTTACAAATGTTTGTTTACATCAGTGTTGAAGCCATCTTGTGACGTCATTCATTTGTTCGGTTTGTAGCTCCATCTAGTGTTAGCAATTTGTGGTACCTAGTATTAGTGTTTGAAAGAATTTTTAAGTTTTGTTTACTGTCCTCCGGCTAGCTATTATCCTGTTGGCTTGAGCACGTATCTCTATACAGGTTGTGTAAACGGAAAGGAATCTTTTATCCAAAAATTACACTGATGAAGAAATTTTGTTTTACACATTTATTGTCGAACACGTTAACTATCACATTTACACATTGATCTTAACACTCGCCAAACTGAAACTGTTATAATAACTTCTTACTTATCACTTTTAATTCGCGTACTTCAACTTTGTGTATTATTAACTTTACAACACTTTAGATTTTTCGTAACTTGTGAATCTATAGCCGACGTATCTCATACAAATATTTTGACAAACTGACGAACTGAAGACGACGTGTAGTGTACAAAGAATTTTGATGAACTGGCCTCAAGCTACCTCTAACCTACCCTATTTATACTCCTTCATCCATATACGCCTAAAGATTATAACTGAACTGCAATTGGCTAATAAAACGCGCCAACATTAGCGTCTATTTTAATATCCAATTAAAATTATGAATACATATGCTTTAGGGAGAAAATATTCCAGAAGTTTCTACCGAAAACGCGTCAACATTACGTAACTTCCTCGTTTCCAATAATGATAAACAGCTCACCCCCCCTCGCTGCATTATTGCGCTATTATTGACAGTTTCAGTAAGGCCATATAAACTTATTTCCCAATAATAATTACAATTAATAAACATCTGAAATCAATGTCACATAAAAATGCATATTCATATTACAATCATTATTTACATTTAAGTAACTTGTGATACAAATTACTGCATCATTTTTCAATTCGTAAACTTTTGTGAGTAAATCGGATAGCTTTAATTGTGCGTTAAATTGTGGATATTTTTATTTTATAAACATTTTAGAGCTTCCTCAAACATGTATGTACAATACTATGTATTAATGCTCGCAAGAAATCTATCCTATCGAGATTTCGCCAGAAATACGTGTTTTGAGGACCACTGAACCTCCTCCCAAAACATTCTAATAAGGCTTGCGTGTGTGTGAACAGCGAAAAATCAAAAACGAAAAATAAAAAAATGCTAAATTTCATATTCAAGCCAGACACTATTTGAGCATGGCAGGGGAAAGTTCTCAAGAAAAAACCCACTTTAGAGTACCCTTAAATGGAAACCAATTTGGTTATTTTTCATTTTCTAAAAAAAATTGCTCTAAAGGTTTTGATTAAAATATTATGTTTTGAAATATTTGCATGACTAAGAAAATTGTATATATTGAACTTTTTGTGAATAGTTGATGAAATTCTCTTCATTGTGAATGAATTTAATAGGCATATTTCTGCATAACTGGTAAAACATGCAATTTTATAAATTAATTTTCTATAGCAATTCATGGTTCATATTTAACTGGAAAGTCAGGGAACATGGGGAAAAAAGGGCCAGGGAAAGTCAAACTGTTTAAAATGTGTCTAAAGGACAGGGAAATGACTAGCTTTCAGAAAAATTTCAGCGAAATGTTCACACGGATTCTCTTATTGTGGGTTTTGCAAAAAGGAGAAATATATAGATGCGGATACATTGGAAGTGTTGAAACTGAATTAGTTTAAGTGATTTGTTTGTATTTTGAATTTAACTATGTTTTATGTAACTAGGATGCAATGAAAACAATTATCTTTGTATTATCCTTAATTTGTAATGTTCATATGTAATGTTTTGTCATACGTAAGGGAAAAAAAGAGCGTTCCGCGTCTATAGGGATGATGGAGGCCAATTAACAAAATTTAAACAAAATTGCATAGTTTCAATGAGTTATTTCCTTTAAACTTAAAAAATTATCACTTTCTGGGTTCAACACATTTAATATTTGGACAATTTTTGCAGTACCTACCTATTCAGAAATATCGATATCAGGGAACATTTCTGAACTATTAGTCATGGAAAGTCAGAGATATCAGGATATAAAAATTGTATGAACCATGCATTAGCCGTTTTAGAAATATTCGTCGTTACATCTTTAAGTTTTCTCAGGTTGAATTGACATGTGGCATCTATAAAGAGTCTTAGGCTATTCTTGTCTCCCCGCATGGGTTTAGGAAGGATACACAGTGATTTGCTTTCCGTATTGCAGCCAAAACTGTATGGTTAATTTGAAAATATTTCAAGTCAAAATTGTATCGTAACCTAACGTTTTATATGAATACTATAATATATAAGGGCTTATGTTGTAAGGGTTGGATAAAGTCTTACGAGTGTAACGCGTCAGATTATTTTTCGTTTCTCCTTTACGAGTAGGTCATATAGGATAGTGAATGAATGAATGAAATGAGTAAAATGATGTTCAAATGACCCCGGGGTCCATAGAGCTTAGAATTATTCGACATTCGTCTTCTGCGGAAAAGGGCAAATCCCAGATAAAGCCATTATTAATGCAACTCGTCCCCAGCCGAGTGAGCGTTCAAGTTGCAAGATTCTGTTTCTGTTGTCCAGAGGAGCTCAGAGGGATAAATGAAGGGGCTGGTTTCAAACCCAGCAATCTCCACTTTGATCATAATTTGAGTATAGGTACTGGGTTAACCTTGATATTGAATCCTACTGATCTAACATACCACTTACCTTCAAACATGATTTCATGTTACTTTTGTGAATAAAAATGACTGTCATTATCACACTTTGCAATCTCCACTATTCCATTGCTTCAAACTTGGCAATCTCCGAACCGACCAATCATGGCTGGAAATGGCGGCCACTCAGCATGCACAGCGTTACTTTTTGTTAATGAGTATAAGGAGCTGTTTAGGTAGTGTTTCGAAGATTTTACGTCCAATAATGTGAGTAATTAAGTGAAGTTTAATTTTTACGTATAAAATGGACAGCAGTGAAACTTGTAGTTCAACAGTTTCTCCGGTTTCACCAACGAAAGCCAGGAAACGGATAAGGCAACCGGACAAATGGCAAAGAAATGTTGACAAACAACAGAGGTTAGTAACCTAATACTTTATTATCCCATTACCTCATGCATTCTGTTATAATGGCTGCATGTAAACCTATTTCTTTAGACTTATGCCTTACTCTTTCACAGGTATGTGCCAAAGCGTCTAACATACTTCAAATAACCCGATCAAGGGTGGAGTATGTTGCCAAACAATTTGGTGTTAATGGATTCTCCCCTGTAGACAGAAGAAGTGAAAATAGAAAGAAGACAAAGTTCGTGGAGCGTTAGGAATGCTGTCATTAGGTTCCTTTCTTCAAAAACATTTAAGTTGCGTTTTATTTATGGACGCTCTTTAACTGCTGTGGTCCTTAGCGTCCCATTCTATATTGGGCGTGAAGGACCGGTAATTTTCCTCAGAGGCCTCTTTATCAGGCTTGAGGTTCTTTTAGGTGCCGTAAATCTACGACACGGGACCACCGGCTTTACTTCCACCGAAAAAAAAAATCCTCCGCCGGGTTTGAACCCGCGACCTCGGAAACTAGCCACTACACCATGGAGGATGACGTTCCTTTCTTCTCTTACGCTTGTGGATTCTTATTATTGCAGAGGTGCGGAAGTACTTGTCATCCATCTTAGTATTACTAAACTCTGGAAAATGTATAATGCTCAAGCCACGCATGCTCTTAATTGTAATAAAGTCTTTTTAGGAACATATTTTCATTACAGTTGAACCTGTTCAACCTGGAACAGTTCAGTGCTCAACATGTATATCATTAAGGGAGCAGGTAAGGAAGGAAACTGGTCCTAAAAAGAAAATTGATCGAATGACTGTTTGAAGTGCTCATAAGTAAAGAGGTGAAGCATTTTGGGAGCATTGCGTTGCGCTGATGAAGATTTATAGATACTTTCTTTTGATATGCAGAAAAATTAGGTGCTGCCTAAAATACCAGATCAGCAGGCTTATTGCAGTAGGCAACTATACCTGCATAATTTTGCAGTGACATCAAAGGAACATCAAGAACTCCTCTGGCGTCTAATAACCGTTTCAGTTACATTTGGACTGGAGATCAGTTTCCCAAATAAGCTATTCAGGTCTCCTCTGCTCTTTATCATTGCTTACAGAATACAAATACAAGGCGTGTTTTTAAAGTAAGTACTGTTTTAATATTTTGCCTATACGACGCTGCAGTCGCGATTTTGAGCACATGCAAGCACTTTCTCCATTCATTAGAAAGCCAGTCGCAGCTGTAAGCGATCGTCACTTTATGTTTTCCTATTCTTAGAGCGTTTTGAAATGTTCAAAACAATCGAAAGACCCGCCGACTGTGAAGTCAGATCAGTGATTTGTTTTATAAATACGAGAAATGTTACGCCAGCAAACATTCATTCACCAATTGTGTGAGGTTTATGGGGAAACACTAATGAGTGATAATTCCCGGCCACACACAGCCAAACAAACTCAAAATCTGATCGCATCATTTGGATGGGAACCATTCGACCACCCTCCCTACAGTCCGGATTTGGCACCAGGCGATTTTTATTTGTTTCTTCATCTGAAAAAATTCCTTGGTGGAAAAAATTGGTGGAAATGCATCACTAACGGAAAGGGTTCTGTTGCGGTATAAACCTAGAGACATCCCACTAGGTAATCTCCACAAAGTGGCATCAGCAAAACTGAAATACGTTGAAAACCCATTAATTACACACTATGGAGAGCAATGGAGACAGCACGAAGAACTACAGCACTTAAAAGGAGTGTCAAGAGCAGAACAGTCATCGCTGCAGTTTCTACAGAACGTCATAATGATCCATTGTGTGAACGTGTAGCAGAAGAAGACGTAGTTTTGCTCATTTAAAGCGGGAGAGTGAAAACATGCTAAATAAGGATTATTTGGTTACCTTAAAGTTTCCTTTATCTTTCATCATACATATAATAAAACAAATACTGTAGAATATATGTTAACTGTGGAAGTGTTTGTACTATTTTCAACAATATAAATAAGACCGATTAAAGTAATATCCTGGATTAAAACAGAATTTTGGATTTCTCATTACATCAAACTCAACAATCTCCATGTTTTAATTGCATATTATATTTTACAACCAGTGTTTACTTCAAAAGTAGATCAGAAAATGCACTCTTATTGGTCCAAATAATTGTTACAAACCGAGCGAGATGGCTCAGGCGGTAAAGTCTGTGGCCCGCATTCGGGAGATCCCGGATTCAAATCTCGTGGGCCGACCAATCTGTCTGAGGTTTTTTTGTGGTTTCCCTCAGTCGCCAAGGTAAATACCGGATTGGATATTTAATACCACGACCCAAAGTTCCATCTTAAGTCTAAAACAATAATAAAATGAAAAATAAGTGGTAATAGCGAATGCTATGCCATCTATCTACAGACAATGTAAGCAGTTAGACTGGACGGCACCCTAATGCCATCTGCACGGCATGAAGCAGGGGTTACAGGGATGAGACCTTGAAGGCTAACTGTCCACCTTTCTGTGTGAGGGCGGCGGTTAGACTGGACGGCACCCTAATGCCATCTGCACGGCATGAAGCAGGGGTTACAGGGATGAGACCTTGAAGGCTAACTGTACGCCTTTCTGTGTGAGGGCGGCGGTTAGACTGGACGGCACCCTAATGCCATTTGCACAGCATGAAGCAGGGGTTACAGGGATGAGACCTAGAAGGCTATCTGTCCATCACATATCGTTCTAAGAGATATCCACCAACAGATCCGTCGCGATATGACCATGGATTTAAAGCGACGTAAAATAAAATAGAATTAAAAAATTGTTACAAACATGAATATTCACAAAATTGTGAGGAAATAAGTGTAACATTTTTGCATCTGTGGCAAAATCATGAAAAGTGGAGAATGCTGGGTTTGAAATTAGTTCCCTCAAATGTAGAGAGCGTAGGACGCATTACGGCAGCAGGGTAATGCGAACCATAACCCCTTCAAATGAATAACGGAATGAATGTTATAAAGGTGAACTGTAACCATCCATTTTAAGTAACTAATTATTCAGACCTTTTTCTCGTAGTAAAGCGTTTGAGTAACTTATTCACTAGCTACATATCACCACATAATTAAAAAATCAAAGTCCATAAGCTGAGGATGCTATAGTGCAGTGACAGAGGATATATGAAGGAATAAATGAGATATGCAACAGGGACTTTTGGTTACCCAGTTGCAAGCCATATATCTCATAAAGAACAAAAATGAAAAAGGTGAACGAGTGGTACCTAGTACTATGTTTTCCGTAGCCTCAATATATGCCTGGTCGCCTAATAGTTGGTTTTACTATTATCACATGGTACGGAAAATAACTGTTTATTTTATCTGCAGGTTTTTGTTTGGGGAAGCACCCAAGTGCTTGCTCAGTACAATTCGGACGGTCCAGTGCCTCCAAGACCAGTAATCCCCGGTGCGATACCAGTGTCATCTGGTCGCCCCCAGTTCAGGCCGAGGATCCAAGGAGCTAGAGCGCAGCAAGGTGCTATAGGCCTTCCTGCACGAGTACGGCGACCTGGAGCCATTGCTCGAGGTCCCAGGATACAGGACTTCCCTTCCACACAGAACCTTCCTGAGCCCCAACAGACCAGGAGCACTCCTAGCGCGTTCACTGCTACACCCTCGCCGCCCGCCATACTTGCCCAAGCTCGACCAGTTCCAATAGACGACAACTTGGAGCCACGTCCCGTCGAGGAGCAGCCCATCGAAGATGACTTTGACGACATCGAAACGGACGAGCCCCAGTCCTTTCCCAGTTCGACACCCATCCCTGCACTTCCTGTACGTCCCCAAAACTTGCAACCCGCTGTATTCCGCCCAGCCAAGCCGGCGTTCAGACCTGAGAGACCGGTGCTAGCTAGTCCCACTTCGCTAGAGGATATACCTGTCCCGAGTCGTCAACAGTTCAGGCCTCAAGTGGACTTCCCTACTCCTTCTCGTCAACAGTTCCGCCAGTCATCGGAAAACGCACCTGTACCACCCCGGCAACAAATTCGCGTGAGTACCTATCACACATATTCAAAGCATTACAGATACACATAAGAAACCATTTTGTTTCTTAGGACTGTATTCATTAAATTTGTTATATTTATTAGGTATTTACGCAGTATTGTAATAGATCTTTTTTTAGGAATAAACCATGATAACTTTTCGTTGAAATGTTTTCTCTGACTGGCCATGTATTGTTTATGAAAAAAAAGGAAGTAATAATTTGGCTCGTTTTGGATTCTGGTGCATAAAGCTCAAAACAAACTATTGTTTTAGGAAAATCATTTAATTTTTTTATTTGTTCTAAACACTATAATCTTTAAAGTAGGCCACTATGATACTGCCATTACAGTTACTTTGGCAGATAAAATATTTCTTGCTTCACTATTAAACTTTTTCAAATTAAAATCCATAATTTCTGTCAAAACAATTCTTAGCATGCTTCACAGTACTGGTCTATATTTTGGATAGATTTACTTACTCTAAAAGCATATGCAAAAATTCAACTTTCTATCTTAAATATTTTTTCGATATATGCGTACCTAAATAAGAAAGAACAAAGCATAAAATTTCGAAATATTGCATTAAAAGATTATAAAGCGTGCATGAAAATTATAATGCAAACAAAGAAAATTTCACAATGTATTTTCCTGTTGGGAGAAATAATGCACTTGTTAATGAGTCACAATTAGGTATCCAAAATAAAATCTAACAAAGAAAAGGTCTTGCAAATCATATTAAATGATCAAGGGACAACATTTGGCAAACTCAAAATCACAAAACAGCTTGAAAAAAGATTAATAGTATGAAAACTGAAATGAGAAGTAAAAATCTAATGTGTTGCATTTGACGGAGGGGACACCCGCAAGGGATCTCGTATACCCTCGGGAGGAACGGATGAGATGAAGGAACCGCAGGAGACGTATGGGCCGCAGCATCGGTCAGCGCAGACGACAGAGATGCGCAGAGTTCCCTAACAGTTACTGGCTTAACCAACCGGCCGGAGAGCGCCCGGCGGCGACCTTCCCAAGCCACTGGAGGGCGGCTCACAGGCTCCCCTCCAGTGGAGACCGGGGAAAGCTCGACCCAGCAGTGGAGGCTCGAACAGTTGCCATCCGACGGGGCCGAGGAGTTCCAAAGCGCAAGTCCCTACACCATCTGTCCGCCGCCGACCGACATTCAACCCTGGAGTCACCTGTAACGTGAAAGAGGGAGATGAAATGAGAAGAAATGGGGAGAGAGGAAAGCTGTGGTAGAGACACCAATCCAGCATTCGCTTTGGCAATCAGGGAAAACCACGAAAAAACTCTTGGTCAGAGTGGGCAGTCACCAGGAATCGAACCCGGGAACTCCCAAATGCGGGCCGCAAATGTCGCCTGAGCCATTTTTGAGAAATTAAAGAATTTCGAAAAATGTTCCATGCAAAGGGTACTTGAATGGGGGAATTTTCTTTAAAATGTTTTTGTTTCATCTTTGTAAGATACTAAACTTAAATACCAAGTTTGGTATTTAACCGACTTTTCATTTTTGAGTTACGCCTTTCACAGAAACACACACAACACATGGATGTTTTCCTAAAAATGCTTTGGATGCAGGGAGTCTCAAAACATGTGTTTCCAATGAAACCACAACATAAAATTTATGCAATACTTCCTCTACTTCCTAAAGGTAAACAGTAGGGAAAGTAAAACTGATAGGGATGCAGTTGGCAATTAAAAATTTGTTTTGAAACCCTGAGAATTAGATTTAATAGAATTCTTTTCTTTGAGGTTAATACATTCCCTCTGGGTTCATTAGAAAATGTTCAGAAATTCAATCTACATGCTCCTTTGTAAATCTAAATATTTCATAACCACAGCAATGAGTTGTAATACAAGCCTTTTAAAGTTCTTACCTGCATAAAAGCAGCAATTTTGATGCAGTTTCAACTTGAAGAGAAGCAAACTTGAAAATTGGCATTTACAATAAGAACTAAGCAAAACTTAACTTTTATTTGTTTTGTTTTAAGCAGATGCTGGAAAATGTTTAGCTATTTGTTGCAATTTTGTCTTTGCTACAAATCATCTGTTATTGATTTTTAGAAAGCACTTTGAACTTTGACTTTATTCATTAAAATATAGCATTTATTTAAAAATGTTTAGTAAAAGGAATTGCTAAGTTTATTCATATGACCCATTGTGCACAACTTGACCTAGGCATCTTTAGCGCCTAATGCAACATTTTTTTTTTTCTTTATTCTTTCTTTCTTTTCTTTGTCTTAAGTGGGAAAGCACAACTTGTTAATTTCCCTACCATTTACATAGTCAGTAGAGAAGATATTGAATTCCACCCAAAAATTTGATACTGAGATTTCATTTTGAGGTCCCCTAAATCCTAAAAAAGCATTTTTAGAAAAAGCTCCATGTGTGTGTGTGTGTGTGTGTGTGTGTGTGTGTGTGTGTGTGTGTGTGTGTGTGTGTGTGTGTGTGTCTGTGAATAGCATAACCTAAAAATCATACAACATGATACAAAGATACAACATGAAGATTTTCAAGGAAACCTCCCCAACCCAAACTACCCTTTATATGAAAGATTTTTCAAAATTTTTTATTTTCTAAAAAATTGCTCTAACGATTTTGATTAAAATACCATATATTAAAGATATTTACATTACAAATAAAATGATTATCTTAAATTTTCAGGGAATAGCCTGTGAAGTCCATTTCATTCAGAAGGAATTTTGTATAATCTTGTATAACTGGTTAATGTTAAGCAATAGATGAAAACAGCACACAAAAACTGTAAATCTCTTTAAAACACACAATTTATTTCAAATAAATTTTTTGTGGCATTAGCCATTTCCAAGATATCCATTGTTAATGGTTCAAATTGTTCAATACCTTGCCATTCTTTTCAAGTCCTTTGGATATTCAAGTTGTTTCTTGCAATTGCACACAAAAAGCATGGAATTTTAATGCCCGCATAGCATCCATTTTAAAACATTTGACTATTGTATCTATAGATATATTTGTATCTATATTGAAATGTGTAATGCAGCTATTTTTGGAAAGGTTTATCTTGATTAAAATGAAGCAGATTTAAAAATAGACTTTCGTAAGAATAATTTGTATACCCACTAATAAGCAATAAAAAACCATGTGAATGTGACACATTAGAATTTTTTTATTAGAAAAATCTGTGTTTTCTACCGTTCATAAGCTTCATGAATTTACATTAGCTGACATCATCATGCATTACTCTGTCTAGCGCAGGAAAAAAATCCTTCTGCGAGAGATTAGCTGATAAGCACCTCAAGCTCAGGCCATCAGAAGGTCGTTGGCTTCAGATATGGAGTGGGTAAGCTCTGGGTTGGCTAGTGTTTTGGCTTATGCACTGGAAGTTCAAAATTCTAGTCATGATCTCCATGTTTGTATTGTGTTAACATCCAGGTAACATCTTCATGCAAATTCTGAATTCGTGTTTCTATTCATTTTCATTCAGTTTTGTGCAATATAATAGTTGTAACATTTTATTATTTAAAGTAACTTCATATTTGTGTGAAGGTAATTAAATGGCCCAGAACTGGCTGTTTTGTGAAATCGGTATGTGACAGTTGTGAAAATTTTTCATTATGGTAAATACCAGGAATTCCCAATAGGGAATATTTTTACATATTCAGGAATGAATGTAAAAGACATTTGCTATTCTTCGTTTAATCAATAGTTGTGAATCAGATTTTTTAGGAAAAGTGGTATGCACTTTGTTTGTGATATAATAGGATTTCAGAAGAAAGAAAGTTACAGTTTTTCAGTCACTAAATATTGTATTTGACATATTTAAGGCTCACAATTTATTTATGAAAGCGATTTTCTTGAAAAATTTATGAATGCTACTTGATTCTTTCACTTTGTTAAAATTGACACACACATGCAGGGTGATTCTGGATGAATTGATCAGGTGAATCGCCAAGTATTCCCATTCTGCAGAAACTTATTAGTTGTGCCATCAGAAACAGTTTTGGGGGAGAATTCCAAATTTTTCAAAATACAAAACTACTGAAGTAAATTAATGCAAGTAATATAAAAACATTGATCACAACTTATAAAAGAGTACTGTAATTGTAAACTCAGTTTGAATCTTTAAGTTTGTTAATCTAAATGTGTTGCAACCCCCCAAAAAGTAATATCAAGTACAATTCATACTTCATAGTATAATGTGGCATATAAAATCATAATTTTTGGAAATGTATAAAAGTAATTATAACATTATAGGTAGGTATGTAGTTGTGTATAGTGTTATACATTGAAATACCAAGTAATAAAATACACACTTGCCAAATATGTTTGCTTGTAGTTTTTGGTGTAAATATTATGATTTTTATTTTATTTTAACTTTCCAATTATTTGTTTAAGCTGTTATTGTGTACCAGTATCACAATAACTACTATAGTACTTATAAGACAGCCCCTTTGCGAAGCTTTCCAGCAACATAGAAAAGTCTATATTGAGATCTCAGAAAAATGGAAGGGGTTGGCTGTTTTGGTGGGAGGGATGGGCACCTTAGTGTATGAGTACAGAATGGCATCGATATTATGTAGATGAACTATGAGTTGAAGAGGACCACCTGGGAAACACATACAAATACGGAAACTTAATTTATTGGCATTCTGATAAAAAAAATTTAAAGATGTATTGCTAGTGATTACTACTTCAGCTATTTGATAATTAAAATAAGACTCACCTTACTGCTTATATATCAAGATGATTTTTCCATTTTTCAGCTTTACAAAAGCATCTGTGATGCTTTCACATAACACACAATAATAATCACTAATCATTTAATGAAACAATCACCTTTTAACACACAATGCAAACAGATATAAATAATAGTAGTTGGACTCACTCTAAGTGCTGCCACTTCTACTAATCTATTGCATTTCAATAGATGAGAAACTTTCCTGCATTGTGTTGAGAACATTGGCTGTTGTTGTAAAGCTCCCTGCCATGAAATGCATCCATAGTCATGGTAACCTACTCCCTGCCAACAACTTTATGCTCCACTGTGTTTTCTCTTGTTGTGATTGGCTTCCCTTTTGAAATCACTTCATTGTCTATGAAGTAGACAAGCTTCATGACCAACTGGTGGGTCACAAAGAGAGTGGATAGATTACAAAAAATATAATTTACAGAACTGTTATAAATAAGAATAAATGCTAGAAGATGAAGTATAACCACATAGGCTATTCAAAAAGGTGACTAGGTCATTGAAACACTCCAAGGGAGAACTGCCTCTACATGCATGCACGTATATTGTTCACAAAGTTAATAATAATAATAATAATAATAATAATAATAATAATAATAATAATAATAATAATAATAATAATAATAATAATAAATAATTCATAGCTGCAGCATATGCATTTACTGATAAAAATATAGCTATTCACTATCATTAAGACTTACATTTTAGCACATTCCATGATATTAACCTGTAACTACCTCCCTCTGTTTAGATGAATGAGACTGAAGCTGAGGGGTGAGAGTTTTTTCAAAATTTTTTTCTATGCACATTTTTCTCTTTAATGTGTTAACAAAAATCAGCCATGGAGGGCAGCATTCTGGCTGGGGGATGCATGATGCTGGTCACATCACTCACCTCTGCCGTGCATACATGGGCATTAGGTTGGCAGTCAGATTGACTGTGTAGTACCACAGGATGTTAAAAATATTAAAACATTTCCATTACTTCAAAAGATACACTTGGAAACATCCATATAATATGTTAATTGCTGCAAGTACAATCAGTTAATTTGTTGCTCATTTTCATTAACTTTCATTTTATGCTTTTTATTACACATTAAAACAAAATTGAAGATATCTGCATCTGTATGTTACTTATATAGTGCATACTTCTATCTTCCTTAGCTCATGAATGTCAGGCAGCAATACATAGCTTAGTTACACAGGTCCAGTAAGCAAGGGGGGAAGATGAAAGGTATGCATTAAACAAATTTACTTGACTCTTTGCTTTGATACAAGAAGAAAATTAATTTTTGAAAAAGAATTAGCACTGCAAAAATTATACAAATTCATATGAAAGATAATAATAATAATAATAATTGAAGGTAAATGTGTTTTCTGAGGGAATATGTTAAGATACTGTAGTACATGCATTGCTGATATGTCTTTAGATCACTTGCATAAATCATTTAGATAAATATACAAAATATTATAGTACTCACATGCAAACCTGCTTCAATGCACATGTTAATATGCAAATTTGATAAAAATAAAAACCTGAAATTTCACGAAGGGAATATGCATATAAAATGTTGTTTGCGTAGCATTTGTAATTTTGGAGCTATAAACTTTTGAATGTTACTAAAATTAAGTCTTGAAAGCTGTACCTCCATCATTAAGATGTATATTAAGCTAGAAACATAAGTTCTGACCACACAAACTTCTGAATGACAATGTATATATTAACACACAAATATGCAATTTCTAGTGTTTTTTAATGTTATTAGAAAGGAAGAAAGCACACTAAATCCAAAAAAAAAAGTGATTGTATCATGTGCATTTTCTTTACACCGACACTACACAAGTATATGATCACCTATTGCCAGTTCAAAGCCAATTCCTGAAATATGTAGCTAATGCTCTCCAATGTCCTAGTGCCTAGACTTCTACTTATTATTATAAATTTTTAAAGTTCATATCCCAATAAAAAAGGATTCATGTCAGCTGTTAGAGGTTGCAAATACAGAATACCTAATATAGATATCAAATGACTAGAAAAACTAGATATACAATATGGTAGTTGATCCCAAAATGTTATATAGTATTGAGGTATGGGGACTGGGTGGAGGAGAGGAAATTGTAGATGTGGCAAATAGGATGCTTTATAAGGAAATCTTAGGTCTACCAGGTACAACTGTAAAGGAAGTAGCCCAAATTGAATTAGGAATGGTGTCAAGGAAGGGCACGAGTGGAACAGGCTCTTAATATTAGTTTAGAATATTTTTTTCTTCTCTATTTTATGTCACTTTAACTCCATGGTCATATCACGCGGATCTGTTAGGAGATACCTTGTGGATCAGTGTGTGGCTGACAGCCTTCTAGATCTCATCCCTGTATCATATCATCTTGCTTTGTTAGTGCCCAAAGAGGACTTAGTGCTAGGTAACTGTACCTCTTATTCTATACATGATGGGCAGATGGCAGCTTTGACACGTATCCACAGAGACCTTAGTGCCAGGCAACTGTGTCTCTGCTACTATATACACTGGGCTAATGCATTAGGGTGCTATCCAGTCTACCTTCTTTCATTATTTGAGGATAATGGCAGAGCATTCGATATTACTATCTATTTTCATTCTTATTATTGTTTTGGACTTCAGGTGGGTCATGGTATTAAATATCTAATCTGATATTTACCTTAGCAAGAAACCATGAAAAAACCTCAGTCAGATTGGTAGCCCATAGGATTCAAACCCAGGACCTCCCGAATGTGGGTCACAGATGTTATTACCTCAGCCATCCTGCTTGGTGGTTTAGGATCTTAAATTTAGAAGGAAGTAACATACTAAGTCAATGTTTGAATATCAAAGAGTTTAAGAAATTCTGGATGGATTAATATGTCTTTGAAATAATTTGGAGAATAAGGGAGCACAATTACACTGGCTATTGCAAAGAAGTAAGGAGAAGATTTGAGAATAGGAATTAACCAAAAAAGGTGTTTACTATTTTAAATTTCAATGAAGAACACTTGGGAAAGGAAACATATATAGATGGAACAAATAGGGAACTAAGAGAGCATATTGCATGGGTAGGAGCAGATGTATGGAGATTAAAAGGAATAAGAAAGGGTGTCCCACAGAATCAGTGCCCCATTTGTGGTAAGAATGAAAGTACTGAACATGTACTATTTGAATGTAAACGGACTGATCTGTGAAGAAAGGAGCTGATAAATCAAAAATGGTTTAAATTTTATATAGAAAAATAGCTAGACCAAAGTTTTGAGAAAACATAATACAAATATACGAACTGGAGAGTCAAAAGAGTAGTAGTACAAACATAACTGCATGGTAATTTGTTTTTTTAAACAATTTTGTAATTTAAGAAGGAATTACAAATAGTGTAAGACAAGTTGATTGTGTATCTTCAAATATCACTGGCTAATGCCTGAAGTCATATTCACTTGTATAAATTACACCCCTCCCAAATAAAGGAACAATAAAATGCTATTATTGACCATCCAATACCAGGTGAAAAACATAATGCACATATTCACACACTCACAAAATACTAACGTTAGTGAAATTCAGAAATAAGACATGCAGCAACACATATCTATCAAAGCAAGCATAAATTAAACAAGATAATTATTGTATTACTCCTTTAAGTAGCAGGAAGCCTTTCACCATTTATATTATTTGGTGCACCCATGGGTTAAGGAGCATCAGCTAAAATTTCAATGAACATACAGTTTTATAGCAAATGGATATTCTGTGCTTTGTTTTCACAAAATAAATGATTTGAAAATCTTAATCACACATGCTTGCATATCGATAAGTCCATGTTTTATGAACATATTTCTTTTAAGTTTTAGTTCCTACTTTCTATAATAATATTTATTCAGATGTCAAAATAAGAACATAATTTCTTAAACAGAAATGCGTAGAGTTTATTTTTGCTCTTTGCCCAAACTTATCTCATGTCTAAATATTAATGTGATGATACCATGCAATCAACAACTTACATTGGAAAATGTTCAAGAGTATAAAATAAACTGTAGGAAATTATTATGCCATCTGTATGCCTCTATAATAATAATAATAATAATAATAATAATAATAATAATAATAATAATAATAATAATAATAATTAACAACAATAATAACAACAACACCAGCAATACCACCGCCAGCACCACCACCACTACTATTACTATACGTCAGTAAAAACTAACCTACTAAACACTCTGGTAGAAGCCTCCACCAAGGGCATAACACTTGCACTGAATTCACTGCTTAAGTTAGGTATTTTACTAACACTAGCTTCTGAACCCTGTACACACCTATCATGTACATGTGTGAATCACAACACTACATGTGCACTGTGATTATACGACACGCAAACAAAATCAATCAACACAGATTTCAGTATAAAGGGAATTATTTATTTTCTGCTCTGAATCGTTTTAACTCTACAATGCTATCCTTTAAATCGCACTATAATTTAAGAATTTAATTAAATTTAAGATCAATTCATATAAGAGAATTAAATTTTAGACAGAACTGGGTACATTTTTTCATATGGGGGTGGCAGGGAAATTGAATGACTCCACCTGGAAAAGACTGCGTGGAGAAAGAACCAATAGCGAAGCGCCTCAGATTCCTCCAAGTTACTATTACCTCTGTACCCTTCGATCATAATCGAAGACAACGCATCAAAGCATTCTCCTTCGCATGTATTACCTCTAGCGAGGATTCCAGGACAGACTTGATGTAGTCCAAAATATACTCCATAATGAAAACATTCATGCTACTTGCTGTATAAGCATTGCAAAAATATTTCAAACAAAACAAAATCTATAAACTAAATCAGAGTGTGCAGAAATTAATACTGCAATGACATCTGATGTTATCCGTCCTTTCCTGTTTTTCTTATTTTTATTTATGGGGTGTTTATATATGGGCAGGGTGCTGCTTTAGAGTTCTCCATCGCCAGCCGCCAATGGTCACAACTATTGCTGCATGTAACACTTTAATTCACTCAACCATGTTGCACATGATGTGTGAAGTTTTAGTTCATAGAGTGTGTGTCCCACAGACATAATATTCACAGGGAATTAAGATAATTTATTATAGTAGTAACTCTATCATTAAACGCTTTGCAAATTTTCTGCAAAAATGCCCAGCAGGTAATTGTAGGGTTTTAATTTAAGTAATTTTGTAGCCCTTCAGAGCCATTTGTTCTGAAAGATGACAAGTGATTTTATGGGGGGAGGGAGGATCTAGTATTATCTAAGAATTTCCTGCATGAATATATCATGTTGCTTTCTATGCATTTTGAATAGTTTTTACTTCATGAAATTTATTCGGCACACTATGAATTTCATTTCATTTCATTTATTTCATCCATAATTAACAAATACATGTTGTCGGATACACCAAAACAAATTGAATAAACAAACATAAAATACATGTCAGATATAAAATTTAATATAAAATTGCAATGTATAAGATTACTATGTATAATTTTTATATTTCTATTTGGAAATTTAAAGCCTGAAAGTTTCTCTTGATATAATCTCATTACAGCCAAAGCAAATTCTTCAAATCATTCATGGATAATCATGTGAAATAAAATACTCAAATTCAGCCATATTAACTTAATACAATCTGAATAGCTCATTCTATAGAGCCTATTTCACTAAGTAGCAGGTGTGACAGGTAAGGGAAGAGCAAGCAATAGATAGGTGCCGTTTCTGTTTCACGTTTTTGTGGCACTTGTCCACCAGCCACGGACTGAGTGACAGGCTCTTATCTGCCTAACAAGTGAGATGGCTTAGGCTTTAAACATGCTATTGTAATTATCATTGCATAAAGTACAGTTTATATGAAACATGAACCTAAATTTGTATCTGACTGAAAAACTAAACATACTCTTGAGTTCCACGTTTTGATTTTAGCACTTTTTTTTTCTTTCTTCTCCAAAGCTTTCTATTAGCAGCAGTTTCTTTGGAATTTGTTTATTTATTTTTTAAAGTTCATTTGTTTTATGCATGATTTACTAATGATACTTTCTTTTCACACAAATTGTGACATGTGCATTCAATTCTAGCTAGCACTATGAGATTTTTTTACCAAATAGTTACTGAAATAAAGCCCATAGCTACAAAATATACTTCCTGAGGAATGCCTATATTTGACTTTCTTGGTTTGCTTAGAAACAAAATAGGTAACAAAAATAAATATAAACTGTTGAAAGCCTGCATAATTAAAATCCACTTCTGTATGGAAACAAATGGAAATCTCATCCTCAACCTTGATCAACAGCAATCACTAATCACCAAGGTGGTGTTCATTAATAAAAAAATAATTAAGTGAAAAATAAATTTGAAGAGTTTTTCATGCATGAAAATTTAAATAATTATACTATTGGGATTTTTTACTGAAATCTTATGAAGTTGGACCAAAAATCGTATTCTGTTATGTTAAAATGTTTAATTCTTCCTCTGTTACAAAATATTACTTTCCAATTTTTAAAAGACATGTTAATGGTAATTCAATAGGTACTGAAAGAAGTTTCATTTCCTATTTTCTTAGTTTCTTTTCTTCCAACATTTCACTCCATATAAAAGGCTCCTTATGCAATAGCTTTTAATCAAAAAGAATGTTAAGAGAGTGCAATAATTAAAAGCTATACAGGATTTTTATATGACAAATGAATTTTTGGTATATTTTGATACATTCAAATGAAATTTTATTTATTTTAGAAAATGATACAATGCAGAGTTTAATTTTATTTTAAAAATCTTGTTCAGAGGGCATGAAAACCCAGATTAATGACAGTTTTCCTGCACATGAGAAACATTGCTGAACATTTTCTGGAAAATCAAATTAAAACTCTTACATAATGGATATTGTATACTGAGTGATAATTAAAGTTAACTGAATATTAACTTTGGAATCAATAGGTTTACTTTGTTCAAATTTAGTACAGTAGTTTTGTTCCTATTAAGCATATTAGTATTTAATTACATTTTTATAATGGCTTTAAAACTACAGAAGTTGGAACTTTCAGGCATAAACTCCTTAGCAGGGTAATTGTGTAAAATCTCCCAGTTTCTGAACACACTTCACTTTAAACAACAAAGTTCTTGGGGTGGGGGACTACTCGGATAAAGACTTAGGTTTCTCATACAGTCTGGAGCTTTAAAACATTTTTCACATTAAACAACATTAATAATAATAATAATGTATAAAGAACATTAATAATAATAATAAGAATAATAATATAATAATAATAATAATAATAATAATAATAATAATGATGATGATGATGATGATGATGATGATGATGATGATGTTGTTGTTGTATTCACTAAGCATTTTTATATACTTTTATCTGCAATTTTAAAAGATTTTTAATTATTGCTTCTGCCAAAATAATAATTATTAGGTATCAATTATGTTCTTGTCATTCAAATCACTAGAACATATGATTTTGTTGAATAAGTACTGTGCTAACAGAGTGCCTCACAGAATGCTAACAAGTGTAACCAATGTTCTTACCTGGGTTAGAATTCTTGCACGAATGACAGAAAGGTAAAACAAACCTATCATTACTTTCATGAAGAGAAACACCTATTGTACACCTAAATTTTACCCATCAACCTACCTGTGTCTACCAGTCACTTATTCCTTATCATTAATCATTTCATGAAACACACTCCAGTCATTTGTCTCATTCTGAACAGGCAGTTTCACTTGTCATACTGGCACTTGTTGCTTCATGAAACAGGCACCAGATGATTATCCTGTGAAAGCATAACATGGAAAAAAATTACACAAATTTTAGGCAACAGCATCCCAATCAATAGTATAGCTGCACCATTGGTGTGACTGGTCAATGATGTGAAGTTCCAATCTATATTGTTTATCATATATTAAATGATTCATGTGTGCTATTAAATGCTACAAGACAGATTTTTCTTTGTAGACTCGACCTGCTCCTGCAGTTGAGCCTCAATTTTCAAGACAAGCTGCACAGTCAACAAGGCAGCCACAACCAGTACAGCAAGTTTCAAGGCAACCTCCAGCACAGTTCAAGCCTCAGCGTGGCAAGAAACCTGTTGCTCAGGTAATATTAAGTTCTCAGCATATATTCTGAAGACCTTATGGAGCAAATGCATATGCAATGATAAAGCACACATAAAAATTGTCTAAGGAATACCATATTCAATACCAAGTTTTTATTTTCCCATACTGCATACATTTCACCACAATTTAAATTACATCACTGAGCATTCGTTATCTTCATTTAACATTTCCAGTCAATTTGAATGATTTCAACAGCTATTAGTTTTTAAGACAATTCCACTATTGATGCTTATTTTGGTGATAAAAACAGAGATAAAAACTATTAACTGCTGTGGTAAATAGTACTTGGGTACATATTTATACTGATTATCTTTATTTGGATTTATGATATTTTATTACCTATTTCCTGTTAAAATATAATAAATCTTTGCCAGGAATGCTTTCAAATGGGTGGTATTATCTCAGATATTATTCTTGTAGTATATTTCTATCTATCTCTTAAGGTTTCATAGTTATAAAAAAACTTCAATGAGAATGAAGATGACATGATGATACGTGCATTACTCAAAATTCCAGCCTGCGCTCTTCAAATAGTCACTTCTCTATTGTGGCACATACCGCTTCCTAGTGGAACTGATGCTGCTACCCTCATTAAATTGCTTTAAGGGTCTCAACACTTCAATGGGATTTCAAGCATGCTTCCTCCTCCTCTGGAAAGTCCCAAATGTGATAGACCCAGGGATTCAAATTGGTACTTCCAAAAGACCAATCTACAGCAATGATTAGCTCCAGGTTGTTGAGCTTCAGTCAGCATTGTGTGCACTTCATGTGTGAATAATTCTGCTGGAATAGTGCACAGAAAGTGGTTTTTAAGGACTTCACAGCTTCTCCAGAGTGTTGCTTTGGCACTTGTAGCCACAAGTCTTGTGCTTTGAAATGAAATCCTGCAATGCACTCAAATGCCACTGTTTACCAAATCATCACAAAGGAGTGACCTCTTTCTACCTTGGAGAATTTGACAGTGGCTTTCTGAGAGCAGTGAGCATCAATGTTATCATTTTGGCATTTCGACTTTTCTTCCAATCTGAAAATTTTCTTTTCTATGAAGTAAATTTTCTGGTGACTGCTGTTTGCATATTTTGTCAGTAAACTCATTAAAAAATTCTAAAAGAACAGTAAAGTTAAGAAGTTTAAATGTAAGAAAAATTTTAAATTAGCTACTACTTTTTTGCAAGTTAAAGAAAATAAAAATACAAAACTTACTTTTCACTTCTGTATACAAAAATTCCATTAGACCTTCAAAGAATGTGATATATAATTCGTATCTAAGAATGTTTGCAATGTTAAAATTAACTGCCTCCATGGTCGAGTGGTCAGCGAGGTGCCTACTCGCCCAGAGATCCCAGCTCAATGCCCGGCTGGGGAAGGGAATTTTTCTTTAATCAGGATTATTCCGTAACCCTCCATAGAGTCTGGAAGTGTGGATGCAATAATGAATGTGCATGTGAAAATAGTTAAAAATGATGAAATCCTACAGTAACCTAACCTAAAAGTTCAGAGAGAGAAACATTATGCTTCAGTTTAAGCTCCCAATATGACCATAGCAGTTAATGGGGGCTATAGAAATAAACAAGAAAAAAGTTAAAAACCTATTACAGAAGAATTACATAGACAAGATCCCACGTGAGAAAAAAGTTGGGTATTTACTGAATTAATATTAAATACAAGGAGAAAGATAAGCTAGCATTAGCCACACATTTTTGGGATGGAGGTTGTGACATAGAAAGATAAGTACATTTATTAAAAACAGCCACGGCAGCAACAGAATTAGCATGGAAAAAAATTTACGTACATAAATTGTAACATAAGCTTATTGATTTGGATATGGGAGTGGACATCCAGCTGATTTCTAGGTTCATCACTTCTACTACTAGAGGTCCCAAAGATCACAAGATAGATCATACATGAGCACGATCACTCAGTGTAGAGATGATGATGTGTGGAAGCGACACAAAACGGGTTCTGCCATTAAAATTAAATGTTAGTGAAGCTTCAGGAGTTAAACAGTCAACTCATATATTTTAATACATTTAAGGTTTTTGTTATTTGGTTCTCATGTACAGTAAAGCGGCTATCAATCCTGAGCTTCTTTAGAAGGCACCTAACCTACTTTTTTTTTTTTTTTTTTTTTTTTGTAATGCTGCTTGAATGGTTTGTAGTGGATTATTTATATCTCATGTCATGATTTTCTGCATCTGGTAGACTCCTTCAGATTCCCTCAGCAACAACTTTGATGGTTACTGGTGATCTATTCTCATTCAAAGGACTGTTATTAACCCTGTCACCAACACAGCTCTGTGGTTGTATCATTAATTGTCAGATACACAAACTTCTACTACAGGAAGGCTCATGAGAAATGGTACATTTTCAATTGGTTATGAGTATTGAGAGGTTTAGCATATATTTACACCAATATAACTTATAGATAACTGTTCTACTCACATTGTCATTATTGAAAAACACAAGCACAAGTTTATTATTTCTTAATACACAAAAACAAGTACATACTCGGGCACAGCCTGCACTTCATTAATAAAAGGCCCAGGGTAGCCCAAAGGTTGTCATCTGGTATGCTATTGGATAGTCCATTGGAATCGGGCCATATTTGTTTTGAAGCCAACAACAGCTGGTCAGTGACTGTCAAATCCGAGTAGTATGTGATTAATTTCTTCATTCCACAGTTTCAGGGACATTGCTATCTAAACACGATATGGTTTCAGCAAGATGGGGCTACAGCCCATATGGTCCATATTTCAATGACTACACTGACGCGCCATTTTCTACATTGATTACTCTCATGATTCAGCGATACCCTATGTCTGATGAGATCACCTGATCTTTCAGCCTCTGATTTCTCTCTGTGGGGTCATCTCAAGAACAAAATTTTTTCACGGTAACTCTGCAATACTGAGGAATTGAAAGCCACAATCCGGGAAGAGATTGAAGCCATTCCTCAAGAAGTGATTGAGAATGTAATGAGGAGCTTCTGTGAATGTCTTCAGCAATGCATCACCAATGATGGAAGCCTTTTGCATGATGTTACTTCTCAAGAAATAAACTTGTGTTTGTGTTCTACAGTAATGACAATGTGTGTAGAACAGTTATCTATAAGTTATATTGGTGTAAGTATATGCTAAACCTCTTAATAAACAATTGAAAATGCACTATTTCCCATGGGCCACCCTGTATTTTCAATGGATGCAGCACATCAAATATTTTTACAGAAGTCTTGTTGCATATGGGTAATATGGTTAGATACAGTTCTCTTTGGTTGCCCTTTTCACATTGACTATATGGTGAGAGACTTGAGTTGTTATTAGTCTACAATGCAAGTGTTCCATATTAACATGTTATTATTTTAACCCTCTGAAACCAGGGACAGAATTTATGGCAGGATTAAGTATGATGGAGCTTTTTGTACCATCTAAAAGAATCTTAATACATGTTGATTTGAAAATTTGATGATTGGAAAAAAATCTCATTCATTATTTCTGCTGCTAACCCCACAAGTTCTTAGTTACATTTCCAAATACACATCAAATGAAATTTATTACTCATCTCTAGCTGGTGAAATGTTGGTATTTTTATGATATGCAGCTCATGTCATCTTATGAAACTATAATACACATGCATTAGTTCCCTTTGCAGACTTTTTACTTTCTTTACCTTGTACCTAGTAGGTGGAGGAATTATTGCATTCCACCCAACAATTCAATACAAGATTTCACCAGAAATACATGTTTTGAGACTTTCTGAATAAAAAAAAAAATCTGATTTGTTACACTCACATGACTTTCTCTACTCTTGTACAAACTATTTTTACAAACTCTTATTCTCCATCTAATTCATGTTAATCAAGATAAACATTTGCAGAGTCTATCTTATTGCTAATTTTCTTGTAGATGTAAGGGGTTAATATATTTACAAGGGCAATTTGGAAATACAGTAGCCTTTAAGCACATACATATCTCTTAATAGCTGGTTGCTAGGTGCAGCACCATTCCCTTTCCCACAGATTAATACTCTTTGCATATCCAAGAAAAAAAAATGAATAACGAATTCCCATTTGAGAAAATAAGTATTGAAAATTTTAAGGGAATAACAAGCAATATCTCGAAAATGGTTCACTCAACAACAAAAATGCATTGACATAAATTGTGTATTTTAACGCGATCTACATTTTTTGTGTAGTAAAATTTTGTCTATCTCTTTTGGTTTACCAGTTATGCAAAAGTCGTTCACAATGAAGAATACTTTTGGAGACATTCCCAGAAAATTCAAGATATACATTTTATTTTTCATAAAAATATCTTAAACATATTGATATTTTAATCAAAATCGTTACAGCCATTTTTGAGAAAATTAAAATTTTCGAAAAATGTTCCATGTAAAGGGTAATCTGGGGTGGGGGGATTTAGTTGAAAACCTTCGTGTCGCATCTCTGGAAGATACTGAACCTAAATATCAAGTTCGGTGTTTATCCGGCTGTTCATTTCTGAGTTATGCTGTTCACAGACAGACACACAAACTGACAGACAGACACACAGACAGACACAAGACACACACACGGACATGTTTCCAAAAATGCTTTTTTTGGATTCAGGGGATCTCAAAACATGTATTTCCGGTGAAATCTCGGTATCGAATTTTTGGGTGGAATACAATACTTCCCCTACTTACTATACGTAGTAGAGAAAGTAAAAAATATTATGTGTTACATTCACATGACTTTCTCTACTCTTGTACAAACTATTTTTACAAACGCTTATTCTCCATCTACTTCATCTTAATTGAGATAAACATTTGCAGAGTCTATCTTATTGCTAATTTTCTTGTAGATGTAAGGGGAATATATATTTACAAGGGCAATATAGAAATACAGTAGCCTTTAAGCACATACATATCTCTTAATAGCTGGTTGCTAGGTGCAGCACCATTCCCTTTCCCATAGATTAATACTCTTTGCATATCCAAGACAAAAAAATGAATAATGAATTCCCATTTGAGAAAATACGTATTGAAAAATTTAAGGGAATAACAAGTAACATCTCGAAAATGGTTCACTCAACAAAAAAAATGTATATGACATAAATTGTGTATTTTAACGCGATCTACATTTTTTGTGTAGTAAAATTTTGTCTATCTCTTATGGTTTGCCAGTTATGCAAAAGTCGTTCACAATAAAGAATACTTTTGGAGACATTCCCAGGAAATTCAAGATATACATTTTATTTGTCATAAAAATATCTTAAACATATGATATTTTAATCAAAATCGTTAGAGCCATTTTTGAGAAAATTAAAATTTTCGAAAAATGTTCCATGTAAAGGGTAATCTGGGGTGGGGGGATTTTGTTGAAAACCTGTGTGTCGCATCCTTGGAAGATACTGAACCCAAATACCAAGTTTGGTGTTTATCCGACTGTTCGTTTCTGAGTTATGCTGTTCACAGACACACACACAGACACATAGACACACACTTGGACATGTTTCCAAAATGCTTTTTTTGGATTCAGGGGGTCTCAAAACATGTATTTCCGGTGAAATCTCGGTATCCAAATTTTGGGTGGAATACAATACTTCCCCTACTTACTATATGTAGTAGAGAAAGTAAAAATTAGAAAAAGGTCCTTGTGTGTATCTGTGAACAGCATAACTCAAAAATGAAATGTCAGATAAATACCAAATTTGGTATTTAAGTACAGTATCTTCAAAGATTTGATACAAAGATTTTCAAGAAAATACCCTCAATCAAAACTATCTTTTATATGGAAATTTTTTCATTATTTTTTTTATCTTCTCAAAAATGGCTCCAATAGTTTTGATTATAATAACATATATTTAAGATACTTATGTAAACTGTATATCTTGAATTTTCTGGGAATAGCCGTGAAGGTCTCTTCATTCAGAAGGAATTTTGTATAACTTATAAACCATAAGAGAGAGACTAAAACATATTGCACAAAGGATGTAGACTTCTTTAAAACACACAAATTATTTAAAATAACTTATTTTCGTGGCAACAATCATTTCCGAGATATTTGTTGTTATTGGTTAATTTTTCAATGCTTGTCATTTTTTGAAGGGCTGTCACCATTCAGATTGTTTCTTAGGATAGCAATGGAAAGACGCCAGCATATAGTGACCTGCAATATTTGACTTATGTTTCAGTCTCCTGTATCCCCTTTGTATCTACAATGAAAACTATAATGAAGCTATTTCTGCAAATGTTTATCTCATTTAATAATGAGATTAGACAGAAAAAAAACTTTTGTAAGAGTAGTTTGTAGAAGCCATATAAAAATAAAAAATAATGGGTACAGAGTCATGTGAATTGGAACAATGGTTTCCTTTATGGTCTTTTTATCTTGTCTGCTACCACCTGCAGCATATAGTTCTTTTAATTTGTGAATAATAATTGCCTTTCTTTCTGCACTGTTGCTTGATACAAGGTTGATGCTGAAATTTTTTTAGAAAAATTAGTTTTAAAAAGTTTAAAAGATTTTATTGTTTTTGAAATATTCCCCTTTAACGTCAATACATTCTTGTATTCAATGAAACCAGTCCTTAAAGTAATGATGCCACTCTTCCTGAAGTGCTTCAGAAACCAGGTTTTTATAATATTCCACTGCTTTATCTGATGCCGAAAAAGTAATTCCACACATTTTATGTTTAATTTTGGGAAACAAAAAGAAATCAAAGGTGCTAGGTCAGAGCTGTATGGTGGAGGATCCATTGTGCTACTTTTAGAACATCCAGATACTCAGTTGTTAGTTTTGTTGTATGCGCATGTAACATTATTTTTCCTTTTGGGCATTTTTCACGAACTTTTTCAGATATTTGCGGTAAGCAGATATTTGTGTACTAATTGACAATAATGGTATGACTATCTTCTAATGCTACAGTAGCAATATGGCCCATTTTAGAAAAAAACTAGCAACCATCTTCTTACCAGCACTGTGAGACTCAAAAGACCTATTGAGCTGATACTCATTTCTTTTCAGGATCATATCAATAAATCCAAGATTCATTATTAGTAACGATATTCCAAACTAAATTTGAAGTGCTGCCTTGGAATTTTTCCATAGTTTTTCTGCACCAATCAATGCATTGTTTCTGATCAGGAGTCAGTTTATGGGAATCCACTGACAACAAAGTTTTCTCACATCTAACTGTTGATATGTTTTGGATTTGATTCATTCCAATACCCAATGTATTCTTCTTTCTCTGTTTATACCCTCCTTGTATGTAGGACTTACAAGGGGGTGCCTGGGGTCAGAGGTCTGTCGAGGAGCAGACACTTTGAATCAGATAGAATATCCAGGATGGGTGAATAGCTGCCTGGTATGAGAGTGAGGAAGTAGCTGCTATGAAATGATGGTGAAATGGATGAAAGGAAAGGTGATGACGGAGCAGTTGGTGGAATGAATAGTGGGAGAAACTGGAGAAAACCCGTTCAGACGCTGCTTTGTCCACCACAAATCTCACATGCAGGTCCCTGGGATAGAACCCAGGTGAGAGGTGAGAGGCAAGTGGTCATAACGCCACCAATAGTCAATACCACCCGAATAAATTCATAAGATTTCCGTCGATCTTCTTCAAGCATTGCTCAAACAGCAGTAATGTTTTCATCAATAATAGCAGTTCTTGAGTGTCCTTCACGAAATTCATCACCAAGAAAAAACGATCTCCTTTAATTCGCTGTACCAATTATACGAGGCGCATCCAGAAAGTAAGTTTCCCGATTTCGTTTCATTTAAAGTAATCGTATTTAGCCGGGAAAATTGCGCATGCGTAACAGATCTATGACGTATCAAGCATATGCAGGTCGACAGGTCTCGCCTGGTGCCAGTAGCGCGGCAGCAGTGTCCCGAAATTATTCTTATTCGTTCTCCCGCCGCCTGCGAGGTTCGGTCAGTGATAAAGTTCCTTACTGCGCAAAACATAGCGCCGATCGAAATTCATCATCAGCGCTGTCAGGTCTACGGGCCGAACATCATGAGCAAACTGATGGTGTGTCGCTGGTGTAGGCTGTTTTCCGAATGTCGTCAAAGTGCCCATGATGAAGAACGCAGTGTGCGACCGTCCTTCATCAGTGTTGACCTTGTTGAGTTGGTGCGGCTGCGCATCGTGGGGAACCGTCGCTTCACGATTACGGAGCTCAGCAGCCATTTTCCGCAGATATCGCGATTTTTAATACATGAAATTGTCACTAAGCACCTGCTGTTCAGGAAATTGTATGCCCGGTGGGTACCGAAAAACCTGACACCTAAGCACAAAACGAAACGCTTAAGAGCAGCACTAATATTTCTGCAGTGGTATCATGATGACGGAGACGAGTTCCTCAACAGGATCGTCACGGCGATGAGACGTGGATTTCGCACTTTACCCGAAACCAAGCAGCAGTCAATGCATTGTCGTCACAGTAGATCTCCGGTTAAGACGAAATTCATACAGATTGTGTCGGTGCACAGTGTTCTGGGACAGGAAAGGCATTCTGCTCATTGACTTCCTGCCCGGAGATGAAACAGTGAACGCTGACCGTTGCTATGAAATATTGCGGAAATTGCGACGTGCCATTCAAGACAAGAAGCGTGGAATGTTTACTGCAGGTGTTGTGCTGCTCCATGACAATGTTCGTCCAGATACGGCTCGGCACATAGCAACTGTTCTGCAGGAGTTCGGCTGGGGGCTGTTTGATCATCCACCATACAATCCTAATGTTGCTCCCAGCGTTTTCCATCTTTTCTTTGATGCGGTAATTTGTATCACATATTACTTAAATGTAAATAATGATTGTAATATGAATATGCATTTTTATGTGACATTGATTTCAGATGTTTATTGATTGTTAATATTGTTGGAAAGTAAATTTATAAGGCTTTACTGAAACTGTCAATAATAGCGCAATAATGCAGAGAGGGGGGGTGAGCTGTTTATCATTATTGGAAACGAGGAAGTTACGTAATGTTGGCGCGTTTTCGGTAGAAACTTCTGGAATATTTTCTCCCTAAAAGCATATGTATTCGTGGTTTTCATTGGATATTAAGATTGACGCTAATGTTGGCGCGTTTTATTAGCCAATAGTAATTCATTTATAATCTTTAGGCATGTCGGGGAGTGGGAGTATAAATAGAAGCCAAGTTAGAGGTAAGGTCAGTCGGTCGCCCAGTTCACCAAAATTCCTAGCACATTACACGTCGTCAGTCAGTCCTTCAGTTCGCCGAAAGCATTCATACACTACACGTCGTCTTCAGTCAGTCAGTTCGTCGAAAGTATTAGTTCGTCATATGTCAGCTATAGATTTACAAGTAATAAAAAATCTAAAGTATTTTAAAGTTAATTATACACAAAGTTGAAGTACGTGAATTAAAAGTGATAAGTAAGAAGTTATTATAACAGTTTCAGTTTGGCGAGTATCTAAATCAATATGTAAAAGTGATAGTGAACGTGTTCGACAATAAAAATTATAAAACAAATTTCTTCATCAGTGTAATTTTTGGATAAAAGATTCCTTTCCGTTTCACGACCTGTATTGAGACACATGTTCGACTCAACAGGATAATAGCTAGCCGGAGGACATTTGAAATAAAATCAAACACAAGCTAATACTGACGCAAATTGCTAACGCCAGATGGAGATACAAACCGAACAAATGAATGACGTCATAAGATGGCTTCCACTCACATGAAGTAAACACAATATAAGATCTCCAAGTTCTAATAACTTGCGCTACAAATATTACGTAATCACAGATGCACTCGCAAATTGGCTACCACAACGTGGGGCTACAATAATGTTACACAAATAACATTCTCTCGCAAATTGGCACCCAGAACGTGGGGCACGATAACCAGGAAAGGAACACGATAACCAGGAAAGGAACACGATAACCAGGAAAGGAACACGATGACCAGGAAAGAAGCATAGTGACCAGGAAAGGAACACGATGACCAGGAAAGGATCAGAATTAACCAGGAAGAAGTGAGATGACCAGGAAGGGGCGAATGCAGCAGTGAAATGATCTACAAGACGCAGATTCAAGAAACAACTAGAGGAGCGACAAACGACGCGGATAAGTGGACACAAAAACATCGAGACAACGTAGATTCATCATATACAACGCAGAAGCGACATACAAATCTAGGAGAAAGGGGCAGGAAGCTGTACATCAAAGCAATAGCAACAGACAGCATCACAAAGGTCAGAGTATCGTAATTTTTTTTTAGAAAACAAAAACAATGGCTACTAATAATATTGAAGAAACAATGATGGAAGGAGATAGTGTAACAGTTAGCTGTAATTCAATACAGGTTACAAAAAAAAGCTCAAACGATGTAGTATTGGAGGGAGGAAATGTTAGTGCAGGAAGTGAGAATATAATAGCAGGAAATATTAATTCTGATACTAGTATGATTATGGAAATGCTGAAAAATTTGAATGAGAATATAAAAAAGATTAATGAGAAATTAAATCAACAAAGGGAAGATATAAAAAAAAAGCAGGGAAATATGGGAAGATATTGGTAGGAGTAATGAGAAATTAGAGCAAAAAGTAGATCAAAGTAGGGAAGAAATTGAAAAGAAAGTTATGAAGCTAGATAGTAGTATGCCAAAAATGACAGATGAAAATGAGGAAATAATAGCAAGTGAGATAGGAGAAGTTTCAAAGAAAATGTTAGACATGAGCAGGGAAAGAGATAACAAAGAAAGTGAGGTTAATACTAAAAATGAACATGTTGATTTAGAATGTACAGAGTCAGGTAGTAGAATGAGTAATATTTCAAGTGAGATAAGAGAGATGAAAGAGGTTATGAATGTAGATGTGAATCAGGCGCAAGTTAATTTCAGAGGGGATATATCAGAAATACAGAAGGAGTCAGTAATGCAAAGAAATAAATTGTACCAAGATGTTCAAATTGAAAACTCCAATCCAGTACAGTTTAGTACAAACTTGTCAGAGTACTCTCAAATTAAAGAGATAGTAGAAGAATTGAAAATGAAAGTTGTTAAAAGATGTATTGTTCAGGAAGCTTTAGATTGTTTTCAAATGTTATCATGGGACGAAATTTCATATGAATACAAGAGGTTATTCATGAACAAAAATTTGAAGGTTAGGTTACGGCTACGAGTAATGTTTAGCCACACACAATTTGATCCAGGAGGGTAAATAGCAATGAGATGTAAAGTAAATGCTGGATAGTTAAAGATGACTTGCAGAGAAATGTATTGGAACGTAAGAGGGTTAACGAAATATATATATATGTCATGAGAAAACAGAAATAAATTCAAAAAAAAAAAATAGAAAAATAAAAAGAAATAAATATTTAAAAGAAAAAAATAACATTTTTTAGTAACTGTAACAGTACTTGAAAATTAAGAATGTAAAGATTGAAACTTAATATGATATTAAAGTAAAGTATATAAATACTATTCCAAGAGTATTGTTAAGATAAAGTACAAAATAACAAAAATTGGTAAATATAATTAAAAACAAATATTTATGTAGCAAATAGAACATGTGAAACAGTGCCTAGATTTAAGAGATGTAAATATATTTATGTAAAGGGTGAATATTTTTTTTGGTAAATATGTTTAATAATTACAAAAATTCTTAAATGTATAAATTTTTGTCAACAATATAAGAGTGTAAACCATTTTGAAACAGTAATTAAATAATTTAGGGTAAAGTATTTGCTATAAAAAAATTTGTGATGTCAGATTAATATCTAAATTAATTAAACCAGAGCCAGTAAGTAGTGGCGAGATAAAAAAAAAAAAAACATATGTCATGTGTTAAATGCGTGTGAAGTGTTAAGTGAAAGTGATAGCGTGTGTTCCAAGATTTAGGAGACTAAAAACACAATTATAAAATTTCCAAACAAGTTGTAAATATTTATAATTATGTTTCTAGTGGGGCATATGATGCGGTAATTTGTATCACAAATTACTTAAATGTAAATAATGATTGTAATATGAATATGCATTTTTATGTGACATTGATTTCAGATGTTTATTGATTGTTAATATTGTTGGAAAGTAAATTTATAAGGCTTTACTGAAACTGTCAATAATAGCGCAATAATGCAGAGAGGGGGGGTGAGCTGTTTATCATTATTGGAAACGAGGAAGTTACGTAATGTTGGCGCGTTTTCGGTAGAAACTTCTGGAATATTTTCTCCCTAAAAGCATATGTATTCGTGGTTTTCATTGGATATTAAGATTGACGCTAATGTTGGCGCGTTTTATTAGCCAATAGTAATTCATTTATAATCTTTAGCATGTCGGGGAGTGGGAGTATAAATAGAAGCCAAGTTAGAGGTAAGGTCAGTCGGTCGCCCAGTTCACCAAAATTCCTAGCACATTACACGTCGTCAGTCAGTCCTTCAGTTCGCCGAAAGCATTCATACACTACATGTCGTCTTCAGTCAGTCAGTTCGTCGAAAGTATTAGTTTGTCATATGTCAGCTATAGATTTACAAGTAATAAAAAATCTAAAGTATTATGAAGTTAATTATACACAAAGTTGAAGTACGTGAATTAAAAGTGATAAGTAAGAAGTTATTATAACAGTTTCAGTTTGGCGAGTATCTAAATCAATATGTAAAAGTGATAGTGAACGTGTTCGACAATAAAAATTATAAAACAAATTTCTTCATCAGTGTAATTTTTGGATAAAAGATTCCTTTCCGTTTCACGACCTGTATTGAGACACATGTTCGACTCAACAGGATAATAGCTAGCCGGAGGACATTTGAAATGAAATCAAACGAACACTAACACTGATGCAAATTGCTAACGCCAGATGGAGCTACAAACCAAACAAATGAATGACGTCACAAGATGGCTTCAACACTGATGTAAACAAACATTTGCAAGTACATCGCAAATTGGCTACCATACGTGGGGCAGTTAAAATTATGTAACCAAACAAAACAAAAGCAACACAACATAAGATCTTCAAGTTCTAATAATTTACGTAAAACATATTACGTAAACAATAAATTACTTCATCTTACAGCTTAAGAAATTCCTGTCCTCCGATCAGCGTTTTCACAATGAAGAACTGAAGACAACTGGCACATTTTTGTTCCATACAACACAGGAATACAAAAATTGATCCCATGATATGAAAGTGTCTCAATTCTTAAGGTGACCATGTTGAAAAATAGCTCAAACATTGCTGTACCTGTTGCCAATAAAGTTTTCCATGTAACTATCTTTTCTTTGTTTTAAAAAAATAGGGATACTTACTTTCTGGATGGACCTCGTAATTGTTGTCTTATATGCGGCTTCTTTGCCAAATGCATTTCCAAGCTGATCTTCACATTGTTTAGGCATTAGTAACAATTTAAAATCATAAAAAATCATAGCTCGGAAATATTCTCTAGCCAAATTCATCTTTGGGTGAACAAAATTTTTAAGTTATGATCATTAACAAACTATTAGAGCAAATTGAACAAACTACATGGCAATCAACTCACAAAACATTAGAAAGTAGCTGTCAAATACAAAGCAATTTCATTTGTCTTTAGAAACATGGTATTTTATAAATTTTCAATATTGCCGTTGTTGCTACATAGACCTTACTGTACATTAAGCTTGACCCATAAATGTTGCCACCGCAATACAGTGATATCAACACCAAATATACTTAAAGGCCTAGAATGATGTAGATGGAGGAATGTGGATGATTTGGGCAATGTACCATATTAGTTATACTTAATTTATTAAAATATAACAGCAATGAATACGAGTGAATACAATTAATTAGAAACATTTATGGAGAATTGTAGCTCAAACAATGTATACGTTTCTACAATGCTCCATCTATGAGATGCAAAATAGTTACCCTAACTTCAATGTGTTCTTTCACTGGCTGGATTAAACTATCCTTTAACAAGATTGTATATTTATATTAAAATCATTTCCATTCTCAAACAACTCAAAATGCATATTTAAAATCTTAAAATACAACATCATTTACAGCATTCACAGTCACCTATATTTCTCAACATACTTGAGTTAATGTTTATTTTACTATCTTTCAAGGTGCAATTTGGAATTTCAAATTACCATAAACCATACCAAATGTATAACCTTGGAAGCAAAGAAACAACTTACATAAAATTAATTTCTGGTATTACAACTGTTCCCCCCCCCAAAAAAAATGTGCAAATAGCAATTATAGGAATGGTCTCACTGTCTCATATTGTAGTGCTCCATTCGATGTTAATGGTGCTGTTCCAAGAGGTAATGCCATTTCATTTTATTTCTTTATTCATTCCATAGATCAGTGTACATTTTGGTCTGTCATGTACATAAACTGCATAAAATACAATGTTGGAATAACATAAGACATATAAGACATAATACTACAGGATGCTATTTACATAAATTAAGATTCAGAGTGAGTAATTGTGCATAAATTATACTACATTATTTTAAAAAATTAATCCTGTGTCGTGGCACTATGGGCTAGAGCATGAGCTCTGATTCCCACCCATGGATATAGGTAGGTGTAGGACTGTTGTCCAGTTAGCATCGTGAGGAAAGTGAGGAGTTGCAATAAACAGTAGTCCTGGCCTCATGACCAAACTTTGCAGTTGGGAGATGCATGATACTATCCATATCATCTCTCTGTATTGGTTGGATGACCACCCACCTCTGCTGTGTACAAGTAGGCATGAGGCAGGCAGTTGGGTTACCTGGCCCAGGACCCACATGGGCTTTAGCACCATAGGATTTATTTTTATTTTGTAAAATTGCTAATATCATGAATATATAAAACACTATGTTGAGTATAAAATACAGTGATAATTAATTGTTCTTACACACAAGGCCATGTATAGGACAAGTGTTGAAAGCAATTGCAGACTGAAAAAAAGCTACCTTTCATAAGATACAGTGTTTGCTAAGCCCTTTTACAAACAGCATAAGGATATCTAAGGTCTTAAACCTACATTTTTACATATTTACAGTCATTATAGCAATAATCATCATACAAATATAATAAACATTTAAAAATTCTTCTAGCATATGGAAACTGCCCTCAATACAAAATTTCTTTAGTTCCCTTTAAAATCTGTTTGTATCATGTATCTTTATCTCCTCTGATAATTTGTTATAAAGATAACATGATGCATAAGTGGGTTTGGTGTTGTATAATTCAGTCCTATGGGCCTGTGCATGAAGCTTCTTGCTTATTCTAGTTTCTTAATTATGTATCTGGTTGTTTGTTTTATAGTTATGGATTTGGTTCTTAAAAGGCACTATAGTTTCAGATATGTACAGTGAATGTAATGTTAAGATCTTTAGTTTTTTACTTTCTCTACTACGTATAGTAAGTAGGGGAAATATTGTATTCCACCCAAAAATTCGATACCGAAATTTCACCGGAAATACATGTTTTGAGACACCCTTAATCCAAAAAAAGGATTTTTGGAAACATGTCCGTGCGTGCGTGTGTGTGTGTGTGTGAACAGCATAACTCAGAAACGAACAGTCGGATAAGCACCAAACTTGGTATTTAGGTTCAGTATCTTCCAGAGATGCGACACGAAGGTTTTCAAGAAAATCCCCCCACCCCAAATTACCCTTTACATGGAACATTTTTCGAAAATATTAATTTTCTCAAAAATGACTCTAACGATTTTGATTAAAATATCATATGTTTAAGATGCTTTCATGGCAAATTAAATGTATATCTTGAATTTTCTGGGAATGTCTCCAAAAGTATTCTTCATTGTGAACGACTTTTGCATAACTGGCAAACCATAAGAGATAGACAAAATTTTACTACACAAAAAATGTAGATCGCATTAAAATACACAATTTATGTCATATACATTTTTTTTTTGTTGAGTAAACCACTTTCGAGATATTGCTTGTTATTCCCTTAAATTTTTCAATACTTATTTTCTCAAATGGGAATTCGTTATTCATTTTTTTGTCTTGGATATGCAAAGAGTATTAATCTGTGGCAAAGGGAATGGTGCTGCACCTAGCAACCAACTATTAAGAGATATGTGTATGCTTAAAGGCTACTGTATTTCTATATTGCCCTTGTAAATATATATATTCTCCTTACATCTACAAGAAAATTAGCAATAAGATAGAGTCTGCAAATGTTTATCTCGATTAACATGAAATAGATGGAGAATAAGCGTTTGTAAAAATAGTTTTTACAAGAGTAGAGAAAGTCATGTGAGTGTAACGCATCAGATTTTTTTTAAAAGCTTCTCTACATGAATCAGTTTGTTTTAGTCCCAGAATTATTCTGATTGCCCTTTACTGTAAAATGAAAATTCTGGTTATTATTTGCACTTCTTTTCATTGCTCCATTTATTCCCCACCTTTAACTGCAATGGTCATATCAGTGGCCTTTTACCTTTGGAATACATTTCCTGTCAACAATGGTGTTAACTTTATACTTTTGTCATTGGTTTTCTGTTTTTTTGGAGGGTTTTATACATTAGAGATCATACACATGCATACACAGACACACACACACACACACACTCTTATTCATACTCCAAGACTCTGGGGAGGATAGGGAATAACCTTGGCTAGAGAAAAATTCCCACCCCCCAGCTCAGGATCCCTCACATAGCAGGCAGGAAGTTGCTCTACTAACTGAACTGTGGTGCCAGCCTATTTGCACTTTGTCCTCATATTGTTATGACATATGATAAGTGAGGGTACATTAATCCATAATAAACAGTCTTTAATGTGGTTATATTTTTTACAAGCTTTGCCAATCTTTTTAGAATATATACATTGGAACTGAATTATTTGAGAATTTTTTCTATATGTTTATCCCACATTAAGCATTTGTTGAGTATATTCCTAAAAAGTGTGTGCTACTTATCTCTCTCATTTGTTTACCTTCTACTACAGTGACATATTTTTAATATTTCTATTTTGCCATACATTGGCAAGCTGCTGCACTAATGTGCCTCTGCATAATTCTAGCGATCATGTTGGAAACCCTTTCTCACAGTTGTAGTTGCTGCTGCTCTATCTAGTAGCTGTATGCTATACATAGCTACAAAGCAATGATGTAATTACACTGTTGTGTAGATTCAGCTGGTTGAAGGAACATATGCAACTCATCAAAACAACTTTGCATATAGTAAAATGACAACTTGTGTCATTGACTTATAGCCTGCTTACACAGACTAACCTCGAAATAACTTTGATGAATGACCTTTGTTGCAAATAACTTGTAGCTCTCTTGTAGAACTGTGCACCATAAGTGCTCAAAAATAACAATTTTGTAGAACTGTATGTCGTGACTTTCTGGGTACCTGCCATAATTGAAAGAATGTGCTATCTGATGAAACTGAATAACTGTGAGCTAGCAGGCCTTTTGTACCTGCGAAGAGGTTTGCTATTGCTCTTTTCTTGGGAATGATGTATGAGCAGTACAATCCACTCACTCTAAACAATATTTTTACAGTTGCTGCTTGGAGACGTTATTTAAGCAAGCCCTAATGTTGCTCAGAATGTAACACATCTGAATTTTAGGAATGCATTCCAATGTCTAAGTTCCTTAGATTGATCTCTGCAATCCCATGGTGCCTTTATTTACTTTTGATCATTCCTATATTCCATTTTATACATTAATCAGTCATACCGCTGCTTCCTCAACAAAGTGAAATTTGTGTTCTGCTTTGCCAAACGTTTATTATGCATGTATGCATCTCATACATGTACTTGGTCATTGCACAACACAACAAATGCAATAAAATACAACAGCTACGTTTTTAACCAGTTTATCCACACTTATTAAAACAAAGTTCTGTCAGTCATTGGAATATAAGACAGTCATACTTGCATACATTACAATCTACAAGTCAGTTGGCTTACAGATAGAATATGTTACCAAGTAATAGTTTTCCTAAATGTTAAAAGAATTAAATACAATTTAATGTTTTAAAATATAAATTTTGACTCTACCATTAAGGCAAGTTTATATAAACTAGAGAAAATGTACTTGTATACCATTTTATTTGTGTTCAGCTTAATCTGGAAACTATTTACACCAGTTACATACTTTTTTCACCAGTAAAAAGTTTATTTCTTTATGCTGATCCTAGAGACTGTATGAAATTTCCTAAATACTGATGGAGGGATTCTTTGGTCTCTCAGCTCTAATAATTTGGAGAGTTAATAATGCTCAAGTTCCAAGAAATAAAAATTTATGATTTAGTTGGGAAAATGCTTTATCAGTTTGAAGTAAAATATTTAAACACTTTACAATGCAGCTTTACTAACCTGAATCTTTCCAATTTTAATTTCTGCCTCAATAATACCTTTATAGTACATTTATTTTTCCTCTTGTCTATTTTTAAGACGAATTAATTATTTTACATTACATTTAGTTTGGATATTTGAAGTTTATTTAAGGTTATTGCCCACAGTTAAAATTTGATTGTTTAATTCATAAATCAAATATCTAAAGCTTGTACCTTTTCTCTATAGGTTCTTAGGAAATATAGAGAGGACAACGCTGATGGCAGCATTACTTGGGGATACGAAAATGATGATGGCACTTTCAAAGAGGAAACTATTGGTGTAGACTGCATAGTTAGAGGAAAATACGGCTATACTGATCCTGATGGTGTTAGGCGAGAATATACATACACCAGTGGCAATCCTTGTGACAAGGATGAAGAGGAAAGGCTCAAGGAAGGCACAAATGATGGATTCATAGATTATCAGAATAATAAGTTTGTTCTTCCAAATGGAGATGCTGTTGATCTGGAATCCCTAGCAAGAAACAAAGGGAGAAGACCAGTTGCGGTAGCACCAAAGTACAGAAATTAAATTCTCTTTTATAGTACGGTAGATTGGACTTCAAAAGACTGTTACTGCTGTAGTTATTTTGTTACAAAATATCAATACAATCATCCACAACATCTTATCACAGAAGCTGTCCAGAGTTATTACGCTAAGACATATGAGGAGCATATCTGTTTAACAACTGTCACATATTTTTAAACTGTCTGCACATTTATCAGTGAAAAGGAGCAGCTTAAAATCAAGGCTTAAGTAATAGCCTTGCATATTCAAAGTTGAGTCTATTTACAGATATTAGTACATACATGGAGGACATCAGCACACTAGGGAGGGATACAACCATTTATCGCTGACTACAAGGTTTAAACATGACATAATTGTCATTTTTCTATCAGGCAAATACAATGGTGGGTTTGAATTACCTTAAACAGCATTATTGATAATTTCAAATTCAAAGACACTTGCATACACTGATATCAAGGCTCAATTCAATAGTGAATAACTAAAAAATTGTTGTTGCTGTGGCAGAATCCAGGTTTCAGACATATTTCCAGATGAATACTATGCTAATCATCATACAGCTGACATAGCACATAAAGTTGTAGTGCAGTGGTGGCGAAAACGTGACTCGCAATGCAGTGTGACTCGCTGGCACAACTCCTTTTCTAGCCATCTATTCATTTGTTTTCCATGTGCTGCTGAGTGGTGTATGCATGCTGCATATTTGATGACTCGAGAGAGAAAGGCATTTTCGCCACCCTTGTTGTAGTGCATTTCAAGCAATAGGCATTTTCCTGAATTCAGTACTGCTAAATATTGAGAGCAGAATTATAGAAGAAACATTTTAATAGTGGCTAGAATAAGAGTATAATCTTAAAACACAGTCAAAAGTTATAAAGAATTAAAGCTTTTAAACGTTTCTCTTGAAAAAAAACTTGTGTTTTGACTTTTAACAACATTGGACTGAGGGAAGCAGTTGATAGCATATTTAAATTGCAGTACTGTCAACATATCAAACATTCCAGGGCAAAAAAGTAGTGGGTGAGTTCAAGGTATAACCAGTTCTATCCTCTTATTGCTATCCTTCTTTTGCATCATTTGAAAGTTAGAATGTTAATCTGTATCAGTGGTGTTTAAGATCCATGTAACATAAGCAAGTCTTAAAAAAATGCAGAGAACAAATAGATTTTGCATTTGGGAAGTCAGATGATAAAAAAGAAAATATCAAGATTTGAGTATGTAATTGCTGTCAGTTAACTTATATATTTTTGTACAAAATTGAACACATAAAATATATAAATATTTATTACACACAATATTTCTTTTCATAAAGCTAAAAGTTAAGCTTAACTGCTACAGGAAATTTAAATTACCATAACTATATTAGTATATGTCTGCTTTGAAGTCAAAGTAGTTGAAGAACAGTAGTGTTTAGTCTGTCACTGATGATGAAGGGGGTACATGTGTTCAAAGTCATGGTTACAAAATTGACCACTTGTCTTTGGGTTTAAAAAATCAATACTTCTCTGATGTTCTTCTTTTTTTCTTTCTTCAAACCTTAGTCTTTTGTTTATATAAAGTACAGTGTGTTTCATGGAATTATAATAGGCAATGCCTATTTTCAAGTAAAAGTTGTTATGCCACCTGTCATGAAACTGTATCTGGAATTTGATGTAAAAACCACAACTGTTGAGATGTATGCATGAAAAACAGGAAGAGCAATGAAAGAGGGATGGGATAAGTTCAAGTATAAGATACACAAGGGAAGATCAAGTGACAAAGATTTTCCCATTGTTTAAAATGTTTTCACTTTCTGGAATGCTTCTTATTCAACATTATTAACCAGATGTAAAACATACAAGAAACGCTAAATTGTTAGGTATGAAGTATCTAAAGCATTACAGCACTGCTTAGTACATTTTTTTAAATAATTATTTCTTTAAATTTACTTAAGGTGAGTCAGAATTAGTTACACTAACATCACTTTTAAGTTTATCACTTAACATGTTTCAGGAAAAGGTTTGTTCCCATTCTCAAAAGGTGTCTGACTGGCCTCTGTTGGTGTTTTCATTGTGTTATCTATTGTGGTGGCATCTTGTGGTGGTGAAATGTACTTCTAGAGGGGGCTTGGTGCCAGCAAATCAAAATTCATTAGCTGTAGGTTGTGTTTTAAAATGAAGATCTTCTCCTATGTGTCCAATTCTGTTGCATATTTGGCTGGTTTGATTAGTGTGATGTTCGGTTTGATGTTGTGGTTGTTTGTCCAGAAATGGTGTGAGACTGCGGATTTGTCCAATTGTTTGTATTTTATGCATCTCATATGCTCCATTAGCCTAGTTTCCAGATTTATTTTTGTCTTGCCTATATGTACCTTATTGCAGTTGATTTTGTAGATTCCAGCTTTTTTGTTTTGTGATATGGGTCTCTTAACCTATTGATGGTTATAGTTTGATAGTTTTATTTTCACCATTGTAAATACATTTTAAAAAGTAATTTCTCTACGCTAATGACCCCATATCACAAAACAAAAAAGCTGGAATCTAGAAAATCAACTGTTCTGATTGCAAAAGGTATATATAGGCAAGACAAAAAGAAACCTGGAAACTATGCTAATGGAGCATATGAGATGCATAAAATACAAACAAATGGACAAATCTGCAGTCTCATACCATTTCTGGACAACCAACCACAGCATTAAACCAAACATTACACTAATCTACGACATAGGCAGATATCCTATTACTCGTAAGTAACTCGCAAGCAACGAAGCAGAAAATCTCCCATAGCCTCAGACCTCTCTCTGGGAAGCCAAAGGGAAAATGATGCAGATCAATTAATCCCCAGTGCCATTGGTGAACAACAACAAAAACAACATTACACTAATCAAACCAGCAAAATGTGCAACAGAATTATACACATGGGAGAAGGTCTTCATTTTAAAACACAACCCACAGCTAATGAATTTAGATTTGCCGCCACCAACCCTCCCTCTGGAAGTACATTTCACCATCACAATAGACAATCAACACAACAGAAACACCAACACAGGCAGTTGGACGCCTTCTGAGGAGGGAACAAATTGTTTCCTGAAACCTGTTAAGTGATAAACTTAAAAGTGATGTTAATGTAACTAATTCTGACTCACCTTAAGTAAATTCAAAAACACATAATTGTTTCTAGCTTCTTTTTCGTATATTAATTATTTCTTTGTTTAACTGCCTAATGTTGCAGCTGACTAATCTGAAGATTCTTTTTTCAACCTCTTAATTACATCTGAATTTAACCAACTATTATTATACATTTTTTGGAGTAATTTTAAAAGTTAAAATGCAATCACATTTGTATAAGAGAATAATTGAAATGTCATTAATGCCAGTATAAGCAGTTACAACAAAATAGCAATATTATGTAGAAACAGAGATAAAAAAACTGCAGATGTCAAATTAACTTAATAAATATAAGCTGTGTAGTTATTGTGGGGACCAACAAAAAAGGGGGGTGTAAGCTAAATGAAGCATTAAATACTTTTTGTCAAAAGGGTTAAACTTTGTCGTCTTAGGATCTACCACTTTATCTCTGCCACTGTGGTAGAGAGTGTAACAGGCTATGTGACAGAATACTTGGATGTTATTTATTGTTTTCTCTGTTAAGTAGTCTTTGTAATTTATCACATCTTTAGAATAATACTGTACATAGGAGTAAGGAGAACAAGAAAGTGTATTGAATAAGGTTTGCAATATGCTTCAGGGTGTTTCTGATAGTAATCCAATGTGTCAAATTTGTTTTTAGAGTTAAAATAAATGTATGTACTTTCTTAAACAACCATTTATTTACCTGTGTTTCCTACTTCATTAATTGAGGATCAAATGTGCCAACTTCAAAGGGTTGTCAAATTTGTAGATATTAAAAAATAGTTCCTTTTGTTGATATCCAATAATTATAATTTACTGGTTTTCTTGTATGATATGTAGGCTTCAGTAGATGGTGTTCTATGATGTTTAAGCCTTACTGAAAGACCATTTCTTAGGTTTAAGCTTAAAGTATTCACTCAGAAGAAGCTTAAAATAGGATGAGCCAAACATTGATGTAAGTGTCATTTAGAAAGGAAAATAAGGTTAAGGCAGTATTTAAGGCTTAGTACATGAAATGCAGAAAGATATGCAGGGTGGAAGGTGACCTATGATCACCCATTTACACTATGAAAGAATACATTGTGTTGGGTGTTTTGCTTAATAAATTTTTTCCATAAAGCTTTCTGTTCTTGAAATACTTACTATTTTATTTTGCACATTATTGCAACACAGCAAATTCAACAGGTTCACTTTACATTTAACAGGTTAACTTCTAATTCTTCAGCTTCTGCTGCAATGGCAATGAACAAATAAACACTTCCAGTATACAAATAAACAGAAAACTGCACATGATTATAACATAACCTAAATTTCATACAGAATATGTAGCTGAGGAAGCATTTACAATATTACGCAAATTATTAATAGGAACACTTGTTTATAAAAGTGAATAAAAGCTTGAGAAACCCAAGTTACAGGAGTATGCTTCCTTTCTTTGTGAATTATAAAACTCTGTGAATAATTAAAGGAGGACAAGAACAGAAAGTCTATGAGAACTTCTTTTTAATGCTTATAGAAATTGTTCAAAATGTGCACCCCTCACCAACACAACACATGCTTCGTAATGTTTTCTCCAATTCTGCTACACTCTACAAAGTATGTCCGGGTTGTTTTTTTATTTCTTCCACTGCTCGAAGTATTCTTTTTTGCAATGCTTCCACATCAGTCACTTCTGTAATGTATACATGAGTTTTCATATCATCCCAAAGAAAAAAAATTGATTGGATTTAGATCTGGTGATCTTGGTGACCATCTTATTGGTCCATTCCAAGTGATCCAGTGTTCTAGTAGATGTTACAAAGATGGCTACACTCGGCTCTATTTGTGTGCGGAGGTACACCATCATGTAATAGCACATGCAATTTCTTACTGCCAGGGGAACATCCTCAAGTAGAACTGGTAATGTTTCTTGTAAAAACTGGAGATAGATGGCTCTGCCAAAACCCAAGAAAGAATCCAAGGACTGAATTTATGTGTTTCCTATGAGTCCTGCCCAACATTTACAGGAAATCTATGCTGAAAGCTGTCTTGTCGTATTGTGAGTGTATTGTCATAAGCACAGATGTGTGCATTATGGTGATTAGTTACTGCATTTTTGGTAAACATTGCTTCATCCATTGCAAGAATTTTAAGGGGAAAGTCCTCTCCTTGTTGAAGAAACCATTCGGAAAATGCTACCCTTGGTGCATAATCTGCTTCAGAGAGATACTGGATGCACTGAGTATGATAAGGGCATTGAAATTCTTCTTTATATGTTCTCAAAACAGTCCAATGGGATACACCGATTGTGCGAGCTTTACCACAGCTGCTTCCAGGATCTTCTTCCACCAAGTAAAGGATTCCTTCTTCTTGTGCAACATTTCTTTGACCAACTCCTTCAACATAAGATACACTTCCTGTATCCAGAACTCTTTGACAGATGAAAACATGTTCTGTGATATGTTGCTCATCTGTTTGGAAATCTTTCTCAATAAATTATTATTGCTGCATCTCCGCATTATGTTGTGTTTCACTGTAAATGAGTAGCATTTCCAGGTACTCGGCATTAGTAAAGTGAGCCATTTTGTAACTGATAATCTGCTGTTTTGAAAACAAGCCATAAGCACAAGAAACAATAGCTGAAGTGCATTTCTTTCGATCTTACAGTGTTGGCATGTTGCGTAGTCTAGTGGCTAACAATGTAGATTCAACTGAGATAAATTTCAAAATAATAATAATAATAATAATAATAATAATAATAATAATAATAATAATAATAATAATAATAACAATAACAACAACAATAATAATAATGTGAATTGTTTTAATTCAAAAAGTATTTAAACATGCAAAAAATATTCATCTTTCAATCTGCTCTTAAGAAATACTAGAAAAAGTATTTAAGTTTCATAGAATCTTAATTTAAAATAGAGTTAATATTATGTAATTTTTGCTTTTTTCTAAAAAACTGCTTTTAAAACAGCAAAACTGAACTATGATTTCTTTTCTTCTTTTTATTGCAACAAGCCATCCTGTTGAAGGACAATCATAGGTCACCTTCCAGCCTGTATAATAAGGTTTTAAAAAGGCCAAAAAGTTACTTCAAGATAAAATGATTAAAAGGGCAATTAATAACTTTAAGTCCAATTGGCAATTAATTAGTTGTGAAAAAAAATTAAATACAGCATACAAAAAACTATTGTTTGTAAAGTAATGGTCAATGTGTAAGTGATCTTAAAGATATTTCTGAATTATTTAATAAGTTTTATACAGCTGTTGCAGGAAAACTGTTAATAATGCATTCTTTAGGAAGGAAAGAAAGGTTAAACTTAAAGTAGAATGAACATACTATATTTTTAATACTAGTAACAGCGGACGAAATAAAGGATGTTATAACAAAATTGAAGAATAAAAAGTCAGCAGGAATAAATGGGTATTCAAACTGTGTTATAAAAATGTTCCTCATTTCTAAAAGAACCACTGACATATTTAGTACATATTTCATTGTCAAGTGGGCATTCCCTGAAAGGTTAAAAGAGGCAAAAGTGAAACCTATTTATAAAAGAGGTAACAAAGGAGAGGTAGGAATTACAGGCTGATATCAATAACTTCAGCTTTTGCAAAGATATTTGAACAAATAATGCATATAAAATTCCAAGCTTCCTGGACAGTTTCAAAATAATAAGTGATAACCAGAATGGTTTTAGGAAAAAGAAGTCAATAAATTCTGCACTAATAAATTTTACTGAAAAATTATATGATGCATTGGGTAATAAGCTGTTAGGAATAGGCATTTTCTTGGACCTTACAAAGGTCTTCGATTTGGTTGATCATGCACTGTTAAGAGAGAAATTACCCATATATGGTGTGAAGGATTATCATTAAATTGGCTCAAGTCATATCTAAATAATAGGAAGTGATCAGTCAAAATAGAATATTTTAATAGAGAAAATGGTGAAGTCAAAACTCGGCTTTCAAGTAGTAGCACAATAAAATGCAAGGTACCTCAATAATCTGTACTTGCAACTCTTTTACTTATATTGTATATAAACAGGCGGATGATGTAAATAATATAAGAGATATAATTTTTGTGAATGATACAGGTATTTTTATCAAGGGGGAGAACAAGAGCAAAATGAATGCGTATATAGATAAGCATTTGAAATACATTCTGAACTGGTTCAATGCAAGCATGCTAATATTAAGTAAACAGAAAACAGCAACTCTAAACTTCCATAACAAGATAAGTAAAAATCAAATATATCCAAAACTAACTCTGGGATAATGTCAAATAAACTATGTAAAAATAAACAAATTCTTGGATGAAAATTTGAGTTGGGAAACACAGAGATACTTTGACGAAAACCTGATTGTGAGTAAAATGTGTTTCCTTAATAAGGGCAGTCGAATGCATCTCTAGTGTTAATGTACTTAAAGCAGTTTACTTTGCATACTCACAGCTTACTAGTATATGTTATTATTTTCTGGGGAAATTCCAAATGACTATGAAAGTGTTCAGAACACAGAAGAAAATAATCAAAATAATACATGTAGCTCTGTCTACTACAACTAGTTGTAAATCATACTTTAAACAATTAAACATTTTATCTTCACCAAGTATCTACTGTGATTGACTCAGGAGTTTGGCTATGACCTTGTGGTTGATGTAAGCGAACTTGAGCCACCGATGTACTATTCTTCCCTCTCGCTATATTATTTTACATCCTGTTCCAAAGGTACTTATCCTTTCTTTCCTAGAACAATAAATATTACATGAAGTAGTATCAGTAATACATTATATTACCATATCAAACAAAACAATTATGATCATACTTTCAATAAGTAAACCTGTAATACCTGCATACACATAAAGCAATATAATTATAACTGTGCACATGTGAAACTGCTGGTGTTATATTATTTGCATTGTAGGCAAGAAGATCTCTACTCAACTGCATGCTTGCAGTTCAAAGACAAAGCATTCTCCTGAGTCAATCATAGTGCATATGTGGCCCTGCCTAGGAAAAGGGATGCCAATTCGGAACTTGTAATTTTACAGGAGAAGGAAAAAATGAGATCATTTTTGCATGTTGGTGCCATCTCTTAGTTGAAACTATAAACTACTATGCTTGTTGCATTCATTGCAGACTTGCAACACAATAAAATACTGTTTTTGTAGAAGCCTGCAGGGAGCAGAAAAGGGATGCCAATTTGCAATGGAGATTTAACATTGGTGAATTGGTGTCCCTTTTTAAATTTCTTTCTGCTTCTGATTTCTGACACTTTTCATTGCCTTCAATATTGTGTAATACTGCATCCACAATAATGCAGAAATATATTTTTCTTATTGAAGACTATAGTTGGTACCCATGAAATTATTCCCACTAAAGTTGTGAATTTCCTAAATTGTTATGTGCAGCAAAATGGATCGCAAGGTCATAGTTTGTAAGTTCCTAAATAACCCTTTTCCAAATTACTATGAGCTTACTGAAGAATTACAAGATGTTTTTAAATGATTACTTCTTGTCATGAATATTTTCCTGGTGACGATGAAAGTAATGATTCCAATGGTGACAAGGGAGAGGGCCAACAGTTTCTGCACTGTAAACCTCTCTCAATCTATCAAGGATGTACTTCATGAAATTTCTGTTTGTGAAACAGCAGTAAGTATCTTTCGCTTTCTTATTTCTTCTTTTATAAAACAGTTTAATTGATTTAGCACACAAAAAAAACTACTATAAACAAGTAGACAAACTGTCATAAGTGTCTTGCTTGTTGTAACTTTACTTTTAACTGGACTTAAAATGTCATTTGTTTTAAATGCTGCCTCAGATGAAAATAGAATACTACTTAAAAATAATTACACATCTCTTTGGTATGATAGCATGATTTCAACATGGATTATAGTAAAAATTACTTAGCCTATTCTGCCTATCAATATTTATTACTGAAATAATTTTTTCAATGCTTGATTAAGTAAACATTTAGAAAAAAACTGACCCAAAATAGCAGTTCTAAATTTAAAAAATGGACGATTTTACACCTTGAATTTGATAATTAAAAAATCCTTGGTGGAGACAAGAAAGGGCAGTTGTTGGAGAAGAGGCTGCTGAGAATATGGTACTAGAAAATAATCCAGATGGTGAAGGTAATGGTGAGGATATCTAGAATAATGAAGAATAAGAGGATGAGAAAATATAATAATTTTTAAAATAACTATGTGAGGAAGCAAAAGCTCTTGATGTTTATGAAAACCATTCCAATAATCTGGATTTGGTAATCTTAGCACAATCAAGAACCCTTTGATCAACATCACTTTAATGTGTCCACAAATAAGAAGGAACAACCTCAAAGACAAAAATCAAGGACAAACATTTTCATAAAAGGAATTCCAGTGTGTGAAAAAACAAATTATTTTGCTTATGCAATTAATGAAAACAGATTACAAATAAAAGAAGCTATTTTTAAATGATGGTGTGGTAGAGAAATTGAATGGAAATGCAGGACAGACACCAAGTAGTACCATATTCTACAAACAAACTCAAGATGCAGTTGCTTCTATTTAAAATTATGTCATTGAAAATTCATTGTTTCTACCTGGTGGATAAGCAAATCACAAATGTATTTACAAATAAACTCTTCCCACCTACTGACATGAACAAGAGAGTGTGCAAGTTTTTCAAGGAGTAAAAACGGATCCTGTGCTTTCTTGCAGAAGTTTTTACCAGATCTGGCAGAATATCTGTCTTGAAGTCATAATTCAGAAGCTAATGAGTGATCTCTTTTGAAAAAGCCAAAATAACTATACAACACAAAAATCCATGTCTGTGCTCTGAAGATGAGAAACTTAGAGTAACACATGAGATGCAAAAACACCTGGAATTGGTTATGGGAGAGAGGGAGTTTTATAGGTCTACTGTTAAAACTACTGCTTAAAAGCTAAGTGCTCAAACTTATCCACCAGCACTGAGGTCAGGATGCTCCTTTAATGCATCATGCACCGTTCCTTTGATATGACATAGATGGTACAAATACTATCCAATCCCCTGCAGCCTAAGATTTATCTATGGAATTATGTGCAACTTGGTTCCAGACAGCATAACTCTCTGCTTCCAGGGCTCTTGTTAACAAGAAAGGAGCTAATGCCATTACAAGTTGGCTTGACTACCACCAGCAAAATTATAGCTATGGATAAACCCATTTATATTTTCATGCCAATAATTTCATTGCACAAAATAAGAACAATGTCATGATGTGCTACCTGATCTGGAGAGTAATGGCAGAGCATCAAAAAATATTAAAATATCTTTCTTGCCAGTCAGTCACACAAGGTTTTCTTGATTTCTAAGAGGATGTTCCGTGTGACTGCTGTGTCTTCTGTGTCTATGTCTGATAAATCTGTTAAAGATTTGTCAGGCATAATAGAAGTGAGTGCACCAGAGTCACATTTAAATTAAACTGTACTGATGGGTACAGAGGATGGACAAACCCTAGTATACATGAGAGACTGGCAGAGGTTTTTCACAGAGAACAAGCGGGGAAAAATCCCCATCACCAGTTACTCCCACTTCTCAAACAATAAGGAACATCCTGGGGTGATTTTCTGTCATACTGGATTGGACAGCCCGGCTATCAGCATTACAATTTGCTAAGATGAATACATTCTTGAAGCTATGCTAAGAAAAGCTGTACCAGAAGGTTTTGTAGAAGAGCAGAAGTAGTACTTGTATGAAAATAACTGGCAATATTACTCCAGGAAAATCAAAGATCTTCTGTGTTCTCATCCTCTAAATTACCAGGATTATCATATATCATTTATCACCAGCATGATGAACCTATCGCAGAAAGCCAAGAAAAGAAGAATAATCAAAGAAAAGGAAAGAAGAGGGTCAGCAAAGAGCCACAATTTGAGAACCCAGACAAACCTAGCACTAAGTCATTAGAATATGAAAGAACAAAGGAAAATAAAAGACGATGTTTGTAAGCCAACAGAAAGTGAATCAGTTCAATGTGAGTTACATCATCATCATCATCATCATCATCATCATCATCATCATTATTATTATTATTATATTATCATTAGTGTGAAATAGTCCTTTTTGTCAACTACGGGCAGCAGTTCTAAGTTAGTATTGTGATGGTTATAATTCTGTTTTAACAGATTTTTTATAAATATGAGTTTATACAGTTTGAGATGTTCAGGACAGACATGGTTTACATAACTACAGGAAATTGTCTTTAGATTCCTTGCTAGTCATTTCCCGGATATTGATGTAAGCAGAGATCGAATGACATACGTTTATAGGAAAAGTTCCCCTTTTGTCTGATACATGTGGAAATTAAGTAAATTCTGCTGACAGACACACGGTCAGCTATTAGTATGGGAATGATGCAACATTCGGTGGGCATTTAAATATATGGGCTTTTGACAGTCTCTTCTTGACCAACCACGTGCCTAGCAGGAATATCAGCCGGTTAGTTTGGAAATTCATTTTTAATTTACAATCGCGACGTAGGAGCTAGGCTGACGACGATGGACTGCCGGACCTCCTCTGCCGCTCAGGCAAATTCACCATGTGTCTAATTCTTTCTTTTTCTTGTGGAACTGTACTTTACGTTAAATTAGGTAAACTAAAGTTTAGAAAAGATTGGGAATAGAAATTATATGTGTCAATAAGGGCACCCATTTACCATCCTCACTACCGTAACCGGTAACCCTAGGGAAGCCACCCGTGCTACGTTTTCCCCATCCTTTAAGTGACGCTAGTTAATGGCACCACGTACGCGTCACATCTGGTGGGGCGCCGGGCCGATTCTACCCCATTCCAACCTTCATCACATCTGGTGGAGCGCCGATCGATCTCACACCCCTACCCCTTCGTCACCGGTGGTTGAAGCGCCGATTGCCGCCCCCCTAGAGTAACCCACATCGGTTGGAGGCGCCAATACGTCAGGACTGGTACGCTAACTTTGCGTCATCAACCGGCTTGCGTTACCATCGGTGTGAGCCGCTAATTCGACCTATCCTTAAGGCATATCTCTTAACGGTGCATTTCCCGACTTCCTTTTCTTAAGGTTGTTCGATTCCTAACCATGTTTGAGCGTTGCCCGTATTTGTTGTTCCCGAATTATGTTTTCCCTGGTGGTAAGGGTGCGTTGCTTTTACCTTTATGTGGCCACTAATGTTTGGCACATTGTGCGTGTCTTATGGTGTTTTTTTTCCTGTGTCACTCCCCCCTGTAAGTTCAAATGGACGTGTAATTCTGGTTCTCTTTTTGACTTAGGTTTTCTTCATTTCTCTTTTCCGATTCCCCCTTATTTCTCTTTTTCTTCGCCTGTTTGCTGTGTTTTTAGATTCTTTGCGTTGCATGGAATTTCTTAGGACTTTGGACATTGATAGTCCTGTTTCGCAAGAAATATTGCGCTTATTTGAGGATTTCCATGATAACCTAAATAGGATGATATGGATAACCTAAATGAGCATGCGATTTCTGATATTCAAGACCTGTCCAAAGACCTTGCTGACTTGTATGACTATACGTCTCACGTTCGTTTAAGGTCCGGGAAAACTCTTTTTCCTCAGACAATTGCTGTGCTGCCCTACGACGCTAGAGCTGACACGCCTTCCTCTTTTCGTCTTTGCAGCTCCCTTTCACCCCTTCTCCGGTACGGCGGTTCTTGTCCTTTTCTGCATCTTCTGACCCTCAGACAGATGACATCGCGCCCACCATGGCTACGGGCAACAACCAGCTACCAGCTTCACCCGCTCCTTTATTGGCCCGTGGACCTTTGAGGGTAAACCAGGGTACAACAATCGCTCTTTTCTCTATAATTTTGATTTCCTGCCGCTGCAATTGGGTGGGATGAATCACAAAAGCAGCAATTTTTGCCGTGTTTAATCCGAGGTGCAGCCGCTACTGGTTTCAAACCTTTTCGCATCGGCAGCCCGACTTTAAATAAGCTCAGCTGCGAGATTGCTTACACGACGCTTTTATTCCCGTCGCACAGGATGATATCCTTGAACACCACTTACGGCAGCGTGTACAGGAGTTGGCTGAGCCCACAAAACATTATGTTTATAATGTATTACCCCTCTGCGACCAGGTTAACCCTCAAATGGCGTAGAGGAAGCAAATGAAACATTATGCGAGGTCTTAAATCTTCCCTTTTGGAACATGTGTTGCCAGCAAACCCGACAACGGCCACTGCGTTCTTGCAGTTGGCTCGGTGCATTGAAGCTGCTAGGTATTTGGCAGAACAAAGGGTTGATGTAGTTTCCATCTCCTCGAAGGATACAGTACCTGTTATCTCTTCCAGTACAGTGGGCCGTCAGTTGGCTGATATGTCTCAGCAATTACAAACTCTACAGCAGCAGCTAAATAATTTGAGCTTGGGTCCTCCACGCACTTTTTATTCTCCGAGAGCTAATAGGGCTGCCTATAGTTCTACACCCCCTACTGGTAATTGGACTGCCCGTAGAGGCGGTTCTCGGGGACTTCCTGGCGTCTGCCGCGGACTGATAGTACCCCTGACGGGCGCTCCATCTGGTTTATTTGTTTCAAGCCCGGGCATGTCGCCCTTAATTGCTTTCGCCGGCCGCAAAATTCAAAAAACGGTTCAAACCCTCGGCGAGCGTAAGGCTCGTGGAGCAAACTCCCTTGCTTCTAATACGGTTCAGCCTGCTAGTGTGTTGTCTATTCCTGGTGAAATTGATCCTCGGCTTATTACGATCCTTGTTGATACGGGGAGTGGAGTCACCTTGATTAATGACACGTAATGAGTTCTGTTAATGTTCCTCTTTCGGACAATTTAATGCTCCGTGCAGTTGATAACCGATTACGGGATGTTTTATTTTGTACTGATTGTCCGTTTCAGCTACAAGGTCATATTTTCAATGAATGTCTTCTGGTAGCTTCGCATTTCGGTCCCCATTTGTTGTTATGGATGCATTTTCTAACCTTATAATGATGTTCTGAATCTTGCTACATGTTGCATCACTTTGCAATTGCCCAGTGGACAACCCCTTGAAATTTCTTGTCAGAAACAATTCAACTACCCCCTCAATCAAATTACCTTGAAACCGCCGGGGCCGGATTGTGCTAACAAGGCGACGTGTGTCCAAGATATTCGGCTTCCACCCTTTAGTATCACATATGTTCCTGTGAGATTGCGTCCCACTCTGGTCAACCAAATTTTGTTTGAACCGCAGATGCAATTATGCAAATGAAGCTTATTGAAATTCCATCTATTTTCTGTCAAAAGGAGAATTCAACATTCCGATACGTAGTAATACTACCGAACACAAAACTTTGTTTTCTGGAACAGCTTTAGCACAGGTTCACGAGGTGGCTTTAGTTCAGTCTAACAATATATCCCCTACGGATGTCACAGATGTTGTTATACAGGGTGCTACTTTTTACGTTAATTCTAATCTTTCGTTGGAACACAAATCTCTCTTGTTGGATCTTTTAAGCAGTTTTCGGCATACTTTTGCTACACATTTACAACAACTCGATACTACAACCTTAGACGAGTTTAATATTGAGCTTATGGATCCTCGACCTATTAAGCAACGCCCCTATTGTGTCTCTTAAAAGTAGGGTGAAATGATTAACACGCAGTTAGAGGAAATGTTACAATCGGGCATTATTCGGGAATCCTCTAGCCCACGGTCTTCGCCTGTTGTGTTGGTTAAACGCCGGGACGGTAGTTATCGTTTTTGTGTTAATTATAGGAAACTTAATGCCGTCACTGAGACCTCCTCTTTTCCTCTTCACTTAATTAGCGACCTTCTCAGTTATTTAGGGAAAGCTAAATGGTTTTGTAACGTGAATCTTCTCGGTGCCTATTTTCAAGTTCCGATGTCGGATTTCAGTAACAAATATACTAGTTTCGTCACTTTGGATGGACAGTTCGAATTTCAGAGGCTCTCATTTAGCTTAATGAACGCCCTCCGACATTTTCCAGCATAGTTGACAAGCTTTCGGGGGATCTTAAGTATAAGAAAGCCATTGTGTATTTAGATGACATTCTCTTTGTTTCCACATTTACAGAGATGTCAAATTTAACCGCTGTCTTTCGCCGTTTGGAACATTTTAACTTCAAATTGAAACCTTCTAAGTGCTATTTTGCTATCCAGGCAGTGGAGCTGTTGGGTTTTTCGCATGAGGCATAAAGCCGGATGTGGACAAAGTTAGGGCGATTCGTGATTTACCCACCCCTAAATCTGTTAGGGATGTCAGGTAGATTTTAGGCCTCTTCAGCTTCTATCGGCGTTTTATCAGCAATTTTTCGACCATTGCTCACCCTTTACATATTCTTACTGGGATGGACCAGCCTTTATTTGGTGAGATGCGCAACAGCGAACTTTGACGAGCTCAAGTTATTGCTCACTTTGCAGCCGATTTTAGCTCATTATACGCCAGAGGCGTGTTCGGAAATTCATGTGGACAGTTCTAAAATTAGCATCGGCTCAACTTTGTATCAAAAAGGCTTGATGAAGAGTTGCATTCGGTATCCTATGTTTCTCGTTCCCTTAATAAACACGAGCGATTTTACAGTGCATTTACAGTGGGCGCTTCTATATACTCTTACTCATTTTCGGCCTCTTCTGTTTGTCACCCGGTACATGTGGTCAGTGACCACCATGCTTTGTGTATCTGCGCTCCATGAAAAATGTCACTGGTAGATTGACGCAGTGGGCTTTGAAATTGTAGGGATACGATATTACCGTCGTTTATAAGGCTGACAAATTGCATAGGGATGTTGATTGTTTATCTCGCTTTTCCGCCGTTGGTCGTCCTCCGTGGTGTAGTGGTTACAATGCTACCCTCTAGTTCCCGAGGTCGCGGGTTCAAATCCGGCGGAGGGCGATGGATTTTTTCGGGCGTAAAAATTCTTAGCATGGCTTTCTTCGGAGGGGAAGTAAGGCTTGTAGACCTGTGTTTTAGATTTACGGCAAGTAAAAGTACCTCAAGTCTGATGAAGAGGACTTTGAGAAAAATTACCGGTCTTTCACGCCCAATATAGAATGGGACGCTAAAGACCACAGCAGTTAAAGAGCGTCTATAAAAAACCCAATTTAATTTAATTTCCCTTTCCCGTCAGTTCTTCGTCGCCCCAGGAAGATACCAAAATTGAGGATGTGCTCATCTATTTGTTATTATCTGAGGTGGCGGCGGAACAGCAAAAGATAAGAGTTTACGTATCTTAATTCAGGCAGTAGAACAGCTGATCTCGTTTCTCCTTCGTTACGCCGGCAGGCGTCAGGTTACATTCTGAAATCGGGGGTGCTCTATCGTAACAATGCTGGTGTATCAGGTGACTTGCATCTTCTAGTCATGGCGAGTCTCTTAAAACTGAAATTTTATATTCCCACCACGATGAACGTATGGTAGGTCATATCGGTTTTACTAAAATTTTTCCAAAAATTAGTTCCCGCTTTTACTGGATTTGTGTGCGTAAGGAAATTGAGAAGTTTGGGATTGCCCCTCCTGTCAATTGCGGAAAGGGCCAAAGAATTTGCCACCTGATGGACTGTTGCAACCTATTCCTGTATCTCATATTTCTGAACGCTTTTGTATAGATATTATAGGCACATTGCAGAAGATTAAGACCGGAAATACTGTAATTGCTGTAGCGTACGATTACTTTAGTAAATTTGTCGAATATCAACCCTTTTCCTCTGCTTCCGCCCCTCATGTGGCTAATATTATTTTGGAGAATATTTTGTGTCGTCATGGGGCTCCTTCTGCCGTTATCTGATAGGGGTACTGTATTTTTAGTGAGGTTGTTCAGGAACTTCTTAAACTTATGGGAGATAAACACGATCTCACTACGGCTTATAGCCCTGCGTGTAATGGTTTGGTGGAACGCTGTAATCATACTCTTATTAATATGGTAAGTAGTTACGTCAGCACTAGACGTGATGATTGGGATGTCTGCCTCACTCATGTTACCTAGGCATATAACATGCACCATAAACATGCATCCACCGGCCAGTTACCTTATTTTCTGATGCATGGGAGAAATCCGACTTTCCCGACTGAAGTTCAGCTTAAATATACCACTGTTAATCCTTTTCATTATGCTACACAGAGAGATATTTTTCAAGCACGTGAACTTACCCGTGCTAACATCACTGCCGCTCAGGGTAGGCAAAAACTCCTTTTCGACAGGAAACGTCGACATGTGAATTACACGCCTGACGATTTTGTTAAATTATATTCCCTGCTCGTAAGAAAGGTTTAACTATGAAACTTCTTCATCGATATCACGGACCTTTTGTGGTCGTAAAGCAGCGCTCACCTGTTACGTACGTTATTCGCGATCCCCGTCGCCGGAAAGATCCAGAATGTTAAGAGAATTAGCGACTGCCATTTGCCGTATAGATGTAGTTGAGGCATGGGAATTGCATTTCCTTTTTTCTCTCTCGCCTGCACTGACCTTTGCAATCTATTTGGCACCTTCTAGCATGGTCCCATTGCTGTTACTTTTATGCTTCTTTATTTTTTTAAGTCCATAGTGCTGCTATTGCTTAGACTCCTTGTTTATACTTTCTTTTGCGTTGTGACTCACATAGCGGCTTGTTTTTTTGTCGGTATGAGTTTTGTGCTTTTTATGTTATTGTTCATTGTTTGTAAGGTTTTTCTTGGTGTTACATAATCTAGAAACGGTGTATACCGCTTATTCTAATGCCTTCGAGGGTTCCAATTGCTTTGCACAGGCTTCTCGCTGTAATTTATTAATGCTTACAATTGTAATTTTGGTATGCTCTTTTCGGGGGCACTTCGTCTATTAGGACTTTATTCCTATCAGTTTTGTTAGCTATTCTCTATGGTTTAGATTATTTTAAAGCCCGCTACTAGCTGTTACAGATCAGAGTTTTCTGCAAGTGCTTATAGCTACACATACTCCTGCGAACATCGTTTCCACACCGGAAATGCTACGTCTTCGTTTATTAGATTACAACCTTGCTTGCCTTTCTCTTTCTTTTCAATACATATCTTTCAGCTTCGTTCCTTATGATTAAATCTTCTTTCTTTCATGCTTACCACTTTTACGTACTTACATGAGTTTTAAATTCTGTCACAGATTTTTTCGGCTCCATAGGCGTGTGTAAAACCTGAATTCGAGTAAAATCCTGCTACCCAGCACGGACACGATCTGCTTTTGTTTATATCATCTCTGCAAGCAACCACCTCAAGTTCAACCATTTTCAAAACTTTCTACAGCTGCTACTCCGGCCACAGCCTGCTAGACGTCAATTGTCTTCTATGGAATTTTAGTTTTTTACCGGAATAACAAATAAAAAAGCTTAAAAGGAGAATAAAAACAGAGCTAAACCAGTAAGCGAGTATACAGATGGTATACTTTACTAGTTCTGTTTAACTAATTTTTGGAATATATTTTCGTTGGCTTTGCGTACTTCACACACATTGTCACTTCTATAGAGTAGTGAATTTTATGTATTAAGGCTCTAGCTGCTCTTAGGTATTTTTCTCTTCTCTCTAGGTTATTGTTTCTTTTCTAGGTTTAAGGTGTGACCTATCAGAGGCTCCATTAATTTTTTTTATTTTTGCGCGTGAGAAGCCTTGCGGCCCATACGCATTATTTGTTGAGACGTTGTAATGTTGGATGTTTGTTCCAGAGTGCCAAACCTCACTGTCTCTGGTGATTTATTTATTGTAGTACTAAGCTTTGTGATGATGATGAGTATGCATATTGTAACACCCCACGGGGGTGGTTACCCCCGCAGTAGGTGATTACACTAGGGGGTGATAGCTCAGATGTAGGGGGGATGCGTCGGTACTGGGGTGGTGGGTAGGCCAGGGTGGCGTTCCAGGATGGGGTATTTAAATGATGCACAGGGGATGCATTGACCCAATAAATTATATTATTACTTTAATTGAGTACATTGGCTACTCAGAAGGGGCTGAAGCCCGACAAGTAAGCAGAACTTAGTAGAGATACATTCTTACCTGTTAACCCGGGTGTTGTGTTGGCGACTCGTGTACGGGGTCTCGACGACGGATTCAACAACTGACCTGACAGCTACTCTTTGATAACTGCCCCCGATTGCCTTTTAATAACTCTCTCGATTGCCCTCGGATAACTGCTCTTTGATAACTCTCACGACCGAGTCAAAACCCTGTAGTATAAGTACGTACAGAAGAGCTGACTCGGCGTTCCTTAGCGTGGTCGTGTTATGGTAGCCCGGTTTCCACACTTTCCGCTGGTTTACGTCATATGATGTAATACTGGGTGCTCAACCTGGTCCGCTACAATATTATCCTTATGGTGTTCAAGGTAAGGATGCTGTGTTTTTTTAGTTCACTCAACTTAAAGCAGCAGGGTCTTGTTTGTGATCTGATGTTGAGATTTATTGAACAGATACTATTACGTTATGGAGCTTTGAGTATAGCTGCCATTGTTTTGTATGTGAATGTATACTTTGGCGTTTCTGATAGCCTGTAGGTTCTCTGACCCGGGAAGTGTGTGTGAGCATTGTTTTTATTCAGTACTTTTGGTTTGTAAGTGAAGTATTACATAAAGTTATGCTATGTTAGCTAACGCTTAAATATGTTTTATTGTTAATGAAGGTCAACTTATGCATTTGTATTAAATTGGGATACCATCTCTTAATATTCATTTATGTTCTGCTATTATAATTCATGCTGTGTAGTAGCTTCATCTTTTTGGCATAATGTGGTTGCTCAACTGTAAACCATAACTTTATGTTACCTAAGTGAAGACACATAGCTCATGTATTTTGTTAAGCAATTTCTGCTTCAGCAACTAGTTCGGTATTATGCATGTTTTAACTTACTCGGAGAGCATGATCCGCACTTGCCTTATTTTTGTTCTCTTTAAAATCTGTGCTTCTCTTTCGTGTTTTTTCTCTCTTCCGCATTTTTACAATGCTATTATTTTTTTTCCTTTGATTGTCAGTCCTGGTCTCTATTCATCTCTGGGCCTTCCACCAGATTTTCCGATTCGTTTTAAACAGCATCGGTTTGTTGTTTTCCTTGCTATTTACATATTTTACAAATTTATATATTGTATTACTTTTGTATTTGTTGGGATAACCGCTCTTGCTAATGTTCGTGCCGTTACATTATACCCTCCCAGGGGACTACTACGGTAGGTACGGATTGGCGCTCCCGGGTTCCCGAGCAACACTCTCGGTTGGGTTCCTCTAATAGGTGAGAGAGCTTATGCCAAACGCCCAATCAACTTTGGTCCACAATGTGTTTGACCAATTGTCAGTTACCTCCCTGAACACAGTAGAACGGACACCGCTGTTCGGGACGGAGGACTGTGTTCGTTTCCGCTGAAACACGTCAGTCTCGGGGGGGGGCATTACATGAGCTGTTATACTCCTGAAGATGATTGGGTTCCTCTATATATAAATTGGGAGGCGAGAACCTAAGGTGAGCAAAGTCCAGGTCAGGACTCTCACCCAACCTAGGGTGGCGCCCAGAATGTGGGCATGCCATCGGAGACATTTGTAATGGTGGAGGATTAAAATGCTATGGATACTAAAAATCCACCCAAAAATTTAATGGTCACTGCAAAAGAAGTAGTCGAGTATTGTGGTCGTCGCTACTTGGTTATATGTAAACTGAGGAAGGAAAGAAATTTTCATCGGTGAACCCTTTTGTAGTTCAAAAGAGTCTCGATAAGATTGCTGGTCGTGTAAAGTCGTGCATTAGAAGTCGCAATGACACGCTCCTGGTTGAAGCAAATTCAACATCCCAGGCAGCGATTATCTTGAAATCTAATATGCTAGCCAGCTATCCGATACAAGTCGAGCAGCACACGAGTTTGAACTCCTCGTGCGGTGTGGTAAACACCCATGCATTGGACGGTATGTCTAATGAGGAGATTCAATAAAATTCGGCGGAGCAAGGCGTGTCAGCGGTGTATCGCGTTCAACGGAAAGAAAGAGGTGAATTAGTACCTACTCGTACCCTGTTCCTTTTCTTTGATAGCGCAGATCTCCCTAAAAATTGAGGCAGGTTATGAAGCCATCGAGGTCAGGCTATTCATTCCGAATCCGCTGAGATGCTATAAGTGCAAGCGCTTTGGAGACACAGGTGATTTCTGCAATGATGAAGCTACCTGGGTTAACTGTGGAGACGTCTCTCACGATGGCCATGTACATCAGCTCCAACCTGCGTTAACGGCAGCGGAGAACATAAATCGAGTTCCCGAGATTGCCACCGTTTTGCAGAGGAAAGAGTGATTGAAGAGATCCGGTTAGGGAGAAGGTGTCCTTCTCGGAAACCCGGAAACTCCCATGCATCCGCCAACACTCTGTCCCGAACTCCGGTACCAATAGCTCAGTTGCAGCTAAACCGGTACCGAGTCGGGAAATCGCAACTTAGACCAGCGATAGTAACGGGTTCACAATTTCAGAAAAGATTTTCGTAGCCAGATCACTTTCAAAGCCCATGAAATCAACATCTACATTTGCAAATCTGTTGCTGACAAGATTCCTTCAGTAAAGTCTCCATCACGACCATCGACCTGAAACGATAAGACTGGTAAGTCCGTAACCTATAATGCACAACAGATAAATATCAAGATCATGTGTAACAGAACTGACTTCATGAAATAAACCATAAAGTCTGTACCCGGAACATATAAGGGAAGGAGAAGTCCACGATCATCTCCTCGGATCCTCTTCTGGCGAATCTTCCGGAAAGGACTCAGATCGGCGATCCACATCTTCGTTGATCTCCATTTCCAATCGGTTCAAGGTTCTCGAGGATAAATTTTCTATTGGAAAAAGATCCTCTCCTATGGAGGAGATGAACCAAGTGGTTTCTGTCCACACTGCGAAATCGACGGTAAAAAAGAGGCAGGATAAACCCTTCGTTAAATGTGTTGGTTTCGACACCGAAAAAAAGTAAATTGATTCGACCACCACTGTCCTCAACGCAGTAGACTTTTACGATTGAGACATTATGCGATTATAAATACGGTGGCTATCCTACAATGTAAAATATGTGGAATTAGAACACATCGACCAGAGCTTGAACTTTTACTCAAGAATAAACCTCTGGTCGTATGCTTACAAGAGACTAAGCTGCGACCGCAAGATAGCTTTCAAATCAAGCGATATACCCCAGTACGGTGTGATCTTACACCCGAAGAGGTTATTCCTGCGCACAGGGGCACTAGGATGCTCATCGGAGATGATATATTTATGGAATATGTATTCATACAGTCTGACATCCAGTCAGTGGCTGTAAGGATTACACTATCATCCATCCCATTTACCATTTGTAACATTTATCTACCTCCATCTGATGATGTCTCGTTCACTAATTTAGAAGATCTACTTTCCCAGTTAACAACACCTTTTCTGTTGGTGGGAGACGTCAATGCTTATCACCCTCTTTGGACCTCACCTAGGTCTTGTGCGAGAGCCAAATTAATCGCCAATTTCTTAGACGCTTATAACCTAGCTCCTCTTAACACCGGAGAAACTAAGTTTCTTTCAGATTCCTTCAACACCTTTTCACACCTTGATATAGCAGTTTGTTCACTAGATTTAGCAGCTTCCTTACAATGGAATGCAATCTCTGATTTATACTGTAGTGACCGCTTTTCATGTCCTATTAGTCTCTTAACGCAAGATATATGTTTCACACGCCTACCTAGATGACACTTAAATCAAGTCAACTGGAACCACTACTCCATGTTGGCTGTATTTAGTTACAATGAGAACGACCCTGTGAATTTTTTTGGCCGCACATCTCACAGGGAACATTCTTTCTACTGCTAAGCAAGCTATTCCACGGTCAACTGCGCAATCCCTGTCGATTTCAACTCCCTTGGTGGACGGAATAATGCCGAAATGCCATTCGTTCTCGCAGGCGTGTTCTAAGGGTTTTCCACATCGCCCCACACTGGATTAACTAATCGAATGCAAGAAAATGCATGCCAAGTCTAGGCATGTTATAAAGGGTAGCAAAAAGACATCATGGAGCAAATTTGTAGCTTCATTTAATCGACATACACCTTCCTCTGTCGTGTGGGATAAGTTAAGGCGTGTGGTCGAAAATCGACCCAATGCCAATTGTCGGAATCAAAACAGCTGTAGGAGCTGTTGTTGATACATTTGACGCGGCTATCACATTTGGTCGTGCTTTCGCTGAAGTGTCTACCTCAGATAATACTCGCCCGAGTTCCTTGCTATTAACATTCAGGTGGAATCTCGAGGTTTTTGGTTTCGTTCAGGAAGTCTTGAAGATTACAATCGCTTTTTCACTATGGTGGAGTTGGAATACGCTCTTTCATCTTCGCGACTATCAGGACCAGATGGTATCCATGTACAAATGTTGCAACAGATCTTTCCTGAAGGTAAGGCTTTACTGCTCGAGGTCTATATCGTGTTTGGTTTGACGCCACTCACTGTCGTACCCATTTTGAAAGCTGGAAAATATCGTCATCTCTTGTCCAGTTATCGCCCTATTTCCCTCACCAGTTGCGTTATCAAGGTGACGGAAAGCATGATCAATGGAGGGTTGGTATGATGGTTAGAAACTCAAAACCTGCTGACCAAACACCCAGTGCGGTTTTAGAAGGCGCCGTTCAACAATGGATCACCTTCTGTCATTATCGACACAGATCATGAACGGATTCATGAAGAATTGATACCGTTGCGATAACTTTTGACCTTCAGAAGGCTCTTTTATGCTTCAGAAGGCATACGTGGACTGCTCATTCAGGAGCTTATGAAGGATCGCATTTCCGAGTAAGGGTCGCCTTGGTTTTCTCAAACCTTTTTGTTCAGGGAACGGAGTATCCCAGGGATCGGTACTAAGGGTTACACTGTTTCCTATAGCAACTAATTGTATCTCTAAATATGTTCCTCCAGGGGTATCGTCATGCTCGTGGTGTAATGGTTCCGTGCAAACATTTAGTTCCTGAGGCCGCAGGTTCAAATCCGGCGGAGGGCGATGGATTTTTTCGGGCGTAAAACCCTTAGCATTGTTTTCTTCGGAAGGGAAGTAAAACCGGTGGTCCCGTAACGTAGATTTACGGAACGTAAAAGAAGCTCAAGCCTAATAAAGAGGCCTCTGAGGAAAATTACCGATCTTTCACGCCCAATATAAAGTGGGACGCTAAGGACCACAGCAGTTAAAGAGCGTCCGCAATTAAAAACTTATTTAGTAGACGACTTTGCCGCTTATTGTACTTCTCAGCGTACACCGTTTTTTGAACGCCGTGTGCAACAATGTTTAGATAATCTTCAAGAATGGAGTTCTAAAAACGGCTTTCGTTTCTCAACTGATAAGTCAATCTGCGTGATGTTCTGCCACGGGCGGAGACGATTGCCACCTTCGCTCCGATTCGGTCCAGATTTACTACCATTCGCGGAATCGACGAGATTCCTGGGGTTGACCTTTGATAGGAAACTTAGCTGGTCATCGCAGATACCACAGTTGAAAGCGCGATGTTACCGTTCTCTGAATGTCTTGCGAGTAGTAAATGACAAATCTTGGAGAGGGGATCGGAGAGTTTTGCTGCGACTGTATTGCGCACTGATCCGATCAAAAATAGACTATGGATGTGTCATTTATTCCTCTGCACGACCATCTGCTTTGAGCAGATTAGACACAGTCCATAATTGGGGCATTCGAGCTTTTCCCACTAGCCCAGTTATGAGTCTTTACGCCGAATCGGCAGAACCTCTTCCGCGATATCCTCGTGGTGTCCTCTTAGGAAATTATGGGTGTGCTCTTAGCTGTATGCCAAAACATCCAACGTTCACCACTTTTTATCACACTGCGCTGGACGAACGTTATAGGAATAGCTCCATTAATCCAAGGCCTGCAGGTTTTTGTTTCCGGGAGCTTCTTAGAAGGCACGACATTGAAATGCCTAGGGCCGGTTTCACCAACCAATGTTAAAAATACTCTAACACCTGTTTGTTAACAAGGTGTTCAAAGTTTAACATAAGATTAAACCCTTTGCGTTTCATCAAACTTTTACAGCAAATTGTCAGCTAACATTTTGTTATCGTCAGAGATGCAGTAAAATGTTTCTTACGTAATTTGTGTAGCGTAAATTATTAGAACTTGAAGATCTTATATTGTGTTTACTTCATGTGAGTGGAAGCCATCTTATGACGTCATTCATTTGTTTGGTTTGTAGCTCCATCTGGCGTAGCAATTTGCGTCAGTATTAGCTTGTGTTTGATTTTATTTCAAATGTCCTCCGGCTAGCTATTATCCTGTTGGCCTGGGGTCGAACATGTATCTCTATACAGGTTGTGAAACGGAAAGGAATCTTTTATCCAAAAATTGCACTGATGAAGAAATTTGTTTTTATAATTTTTATTGTCGAACACGTTCACTATCACTTTTACATATTGATTTAGATACTCGCCAAACTGAAACTGTTATAATAACTTCTTACTTATCACTTTTAATTCACGTACTTCAACTTTGTATATAATTAACTTCACCATATTTTAGATCTTTCATAATTTTGCTGCGCGTAACTTGACGAACTGACTGACTGAAGACGACGTGTAGTATGTGAATGCTTTCGGCGAACTGAAGGACTGACTGACGACGTGTAATGTGCTAGGAATTTTGATGAACTGGGCGACCGACTGACCTTACCTCTAACTTGGCTTCTATTTATACTCCCACTCCTCGATATGCCTAAAGATTATAAATGAATTACTATTGGCTAATAAAACGCGCCAACATTAGCGTCTATTTTAATATCCAATGAAAACCACGAATACATATTGCTTTAGGAAATATTCCGGAAGGTTCTCAACGGAAAAAACGCGCGAACATTACGTAACTTCCTTGTTCCCAATAATGATAAACAGCTCACCCCCCTCGCTGCATTATTGCGTTATTATTGACAGTTTCAGTAAAGCCGTATAAACTTATTTCCCAATAATATTTACAATCAATAAACATCTGAAATCAATGTCACATAAAAATGCATATTCATATTACAATCATTATTTACATTTAAGTAATTTGTGATACAAATTACTGCATCATATGCCCCACTAGAAACATAATTATAAATATTTACAACTTGTTTGGAAATTTTATAATTGGGTTTTTTAGTCTCCTAAATCTTGGAACACACGCTATCACTTTCACTTAACACTTCACACGCATTTAACACACGACATATTTTTTTTTATCTCGCCACTACTTACTGGCTCTGGTTTAATTAATTTAGATATTAATCTGACATCACAAATTTGTTTATAGCAAATACTTTACCATAAATTATTTAATTACTGTTACCAAATTGTTTACTTTTTTAAGTTGTTGACAAAAATTTATACATTTAAGATTTTTGTAATTATTAAACATATTTACCAAAATATTCACCCTTTATACAAATATATTGATATCTCTTAAATCTAGACAATGTTTCACCTTTTCTATTTGCTACATAAATATTTTTTTTTGTTTTTTTTATTATTATTTTTACCCATTCTTGTTATTTTGTACTTTATTTTAACAATACTCTTGGAATTGTATTTACGTACTTTTAATTTAATATCATATTAAGTTTCAATCTTTGCATTCTTAATTTTCAAATGTTGTTACAGTTACTAAAAATTTAATTTTTTTTTAATTTATTTCTCTTTTCAAATGACATATAAATATTTAGCTAACCCTCTTACGTTCCAATACATTTCCCTGCAAGTCATCTTTACCTATCCAGCATTTACTTTACATCTCATTGCTATTTACCCTCCTGGATCAAATTGTGTGTGGCTAAACATTACTCGTTGCCGTATCCTAACCTTCAAATTTTTGTTCATGAATAACCTCTTGTATTCATATGAAATTTCGTCACATGATAACATTTGAAAACAATCTAAAGTTTCCTGAACAATACATCTTTTAACAACTTTCATTTTCAATTCATCTGCTATCCTTTTAACTTGAGAATACTCTGACAAATCTGTACTAAACTGTACTGGACTGGAGTTTTCATTTTGAACATCTTGGTACAATTTATTTCTTTGCATTACTGTCTCATTCTGTATTTCTGATATTTCCCCTCTGAAATTAACTTGCGCCTGATTTACATCTACATTCATAACCTCTTTCATCTCTCTTAGCTCACTTGAAATATTACTCACTTGACTTCCTAACTCTGTGCATTCTACATTAACCTCACTTTTTTTGTTACATATTTCCCTGCTCATGTCTAGCATTTTCTTTGAAACTTCTCCTATCTCACTTGCTATTACTTCCTCATTTTCATCTCTCATTTCTGGCATACTACTATTTAGCTTCGTAACTTTCTTTTCAATTTCTTCACTGCTTTGATCTACTTTTTGCTCTAATATCTCATTACTCCTACCAATATTTTCAATTGATTTCCTATGACTCCTTTTCATATATTCCCTGAATTCCCTATGATTCTTTTCCATATACTCATTCATATTTCTCAGGATTTCCATAATTTCTATCATCATACTAGCATCAAAATTTACATTTCCTGCTGTTCTATTCTCACTTTCTGCACTAATATTTCCTCCCTCAAATATTACATTGTTTGAGTTTGTTTTGTAGCCTGTATTGAATTACAGCTAACTGTTACACTATCCCCTTCCATCATTGTTTCTTCAATATTATTAGTAGCCATTGTTTTTGTTTTCTAAAAAAAATTACAATACTCTGACCTTTGTGATGCTGTCTGATGCTGTTTCTTTGATGTCCAGCTTCCTGCCCCTTTCTCCTAGGTTTGTATGTCGCTTCTGCGTTGTGTTATGATGAATCTACGTCGTCTTGTTGTTTTGTAGTTGAATTCCTTGTTGCCTTGTAATCTCGGAATTACGATGTCCAATCATCCATGTAGTCTGTCCTCCCTGTTGTTTCTGGAATCTGCGTCTTGTGGTTCAGTTCACTTCTCCATTCGCCCCTTTGGTCATCTCACTTCTTCCTGGTTAATTCTGCCCCTTCCTGGTTATTCTGATCCTTTCCTGGTCATCGTGTTCCTTTCCTGGTCATCTTGCCCCACGTTGGGCGCCAATTTGCAGTAAAATGTTTCTTACGTAATTTGTGTAGCGTAAATTATTAGAACTTGAAGATCTTATATTGTGTTTACTTCATGTGAGTGGAAGCCATCTTATGACGTCATTCATTTGTTTGGTTTGTAGCTCCATCTGGCGTAGCAATTTGCGTCAGTATTAGCTTGTGTTTGATTTTATTTCAAATGTCCTCCGGCTAGCTATTATCCTGTTGGCCTGGGGTCGAACATGTATCTCTATACAGGTTGTGAAACGGAAAGGAATCTTTTATCCAAAAATTGCACTGATGAAGAAATTTGTTTTTATAATTTTTATTGTCGAACACGTTCACTATCACTTTTACATATTGATTTAGATACTCGCCAAACTGAAACTGTTATAATAACTTCTTACTTATCACTTTTAATTCACGTACTTCAACTTTGTATATAATTAACTTCACCATATTTTAGATCTTTCATAATTTTGCTGCGCGTAACTTGACGAACTGACTGACTGAAGACGACGTGTAGTATGTGAATGCTTTCGGCGAACTGAAGGACTGACTGACGACGTGTAATGTGCTAGGAATTTTGATGAACTGGGCGACCGACTGACCTTACCTCTAACTTGGCTTCTATTTATACTCCCACTCCTCGATATGCCTAAAGATTATAAATGAATTACTATTGGCTAATAAAACGCGCCAACATTAGCGTCTATTTTAATATCCAATGAAAACCACGAATACATATTGCTTTAGGAAATATTCCGGAAGGTTCTCAACGGAAAAAACGCGCGAACATTACGTAACTTCCTTGTTCCCAATAATGATAAACAGCTCACCCCCCTCGCTGCATTATTGCGTTATTATTGACAGTTTCAGTAAAGCCGTATAAACTTATTTCCCAATAATATTTACAATCAATAAACATCTGAAATCAATGTCACATAAAAATGCATATTCATATTACAATCATTATTTACATTTAAGTAATTTGTGATACAAATTACTGCATCAGAGACAACTATGAACGCTAGTTTTCGAGTAGGCGGTGGCCGAACTATATTGCTTCTGAACGTGCTTCGGTGCACTTTTGTCTACATATCGCTGCGCTCTCTGTGTCAGTAGCCGAACAGCTCAGGTCGATTGCCGTGTGATGTTCTCGACTGTTTGAGGTTAGAATCACGATGTCAACTAAAATAAATATTTCACCGTTTGAAACACGTTAATTACCATCTGTTAATAAATTTAGACGTATTATCAAGTGCGAAAAACCTGACGGATTACATTAAAGAATAAATTGCAGCACGGGACAAAATCCGCGAGTAATTTAATTGGAATGAACACGCGTTTCCCTTCAGTCCAGTAAGTAACTGCGGCAATTGTATGCTAACAAAAGTGCAGCACTAGAAAAGTTAGGTGCAAAAAGCGTTTAAGACGGTTTAAAACTGGTGTTGGAAACTATCCTGTAACTAAGCTGGACGAAAACGTATTATAGCGGATTAATCAAGCAGATCCGAAAAAAATACTGTTTGCTTCTTGAAGCAATTGTTCTGGAAACCTACCGGATAAACCCAGAAACGGTACCTAACTAACACTTGTAGCATTGGAGAAAGAGGCATGCTTATGTTAGTAGTGTTCTCATCTCTCGTATTTCCCATAAAACCATGCTCATGAACCCCTTAGACAGTCTCTATTGCTTTAAAACTTCCTCCTTTTTGCAGGGTTTCAAATTTATTATGACGTACTACTCCATTAGGAACGGCATTAAAAATGCCAATTGTAGCAAACTCGCATTAACAGCTTGGTTTGCGGCAGCCATTTTCCAACTTCTGGCGTTTGTTAAACGCCTTAACACAGGGGTACGGGGATGTTAACGACCTTAACACATTGTTAAAGTTAACATTGTTTGATGAAACAGAATTTGTGTTAACTTCAGTGTTAAATCAGGTTACATTATGTTAAAATTTAGCATCTGTTGGTGAAACCGGCCCCTAGCATGTTTGCTAAGGGGGAGACCATGTTACCCCCTTGGTTGCGTGCGACATTTCACGTAGATCTCGGGATGGCGGTATAGTCTACGGTGCCTACGTTTAGTATCCGCACTTTTTTTTTTAGAATTTCGTCCGCTTACAGTGACCTAATTTTTATCTACAAGGATGGATCTAAGTGCACCGACGGTGTTGTATGTGCTTATGTTCATGGAACCGAACCCTATACATTCGGTTTTCATGAAAGCACATCCATTTATAGTGTAAAGTTATATGCCTAATACCGAATAATTTTGTATGTGCGCCGTCGAAAATTGGGAGACGTCTCATTTTGAGTGATTCCCTTAGTGCACTTCAAAGTCTTTGTGACTGCACAACTACTATCCCATTATTCGGCGAATCCAGGATACCCTCCATGTTTTATACGCTTCTGGCGTTAATGTGGAGTATGCTTGGATACCTGGTCACGTTGGTTTGCCGGGGAATGAACTTGCTGATTTGGGAGCTAAGGCGGCAATCACAGAAACCAGTGTTACGATGCCTCGGGTAACGTCGGAAGAATTAAGCTTGTTGCGTGGAGAGCAGTGCTGTCGTGCTAGCGCGAGGTGTGCTTAGCTCTCCGTGGAATTAAGCTTAGGGTAGTGAAGGACATTCCGATAAACCGGTTAATTTTATCTCGCGCATCTCATCGTGAGGAAGTGATTTTGGCTCGGTTGCATATTGGCCACTGCAATTTTACGAACGGTTATATTTTCAAGCGTGACCCTGCTGCTATTTGTCCGCTTTATAGCGAAGGTCTTTCGGTCGGTCACGTGTTGCTAGAGTGTATTGCTCTAGCACATCTTCGGGACTCTGCAACTGCCGGTCAGTCTCGCAGAGGTCTTAGCGGATGATAAGCATGCGGTTGATAGGATTTTTAATTTTGTGTCAAAGGTAAATTTCCAAATGCGGATTTAGTCATGTTAATAGCATATGTTTCATACTTCCCGGTTTAGTTTATATAATCACATTTATTTCTGACTTGTGCTATGATCTTTATATTGCTCTTTATCTCTGGCTTTTTCTATGATTTTATATTCATGTTTATCTCTGGTCTTTTCCATATCTTGTACTGATTTTATCTCTGGCCTTTGCCATGATCCGTTTTACAAGGGTGTTAATGACCTAGCAGTTGAGTGCCCTTAAACACAAATCATATCATCATCCTACATTATATCCCCACACCCCTCCTATCTTTCGCTTTCCTTCTTCCTTTCTCTTCTGGTACCATTTGGTAATGTTTTTTGCTTTTCCTGAGCTATCCTTCGATCGCGCCATCTGCCGTCTTCCTTCCTATGCCGCACGGGTACTCGCTGACACTAGATCTGCCGCTTCAAGTGCCTCATGGTGAGCTCTTATTGAGGACACACCTGGAACGCCGCCTCTGCACTGTTTTCGCCTTCGTGTCATGCGCTGAGGGGACTGTTATCCCTCTTTGACATTATTGAGTGCGATGGTGTGTGTGTGCGCCGAGTGGTCGTAACCGACGTAAAGAAAACCTCTCTTTGGTGAGATTAACCCATACCATTTGTTCAAAGGCTTATTGGGTCTACCTCCTTTACATTTTTCTGCCTATTCGGGCGCTTCAGTAATTACACCTAATTTGTTACTCGCCTGTTACAAATAAAGTGTACCTCAGGAACTTTACTTCAATATTTATTGTATGTTGTATACATTGCCTCCACGACGGACTTATGTTATTGCTTTTGTGAGAAAGCCATCGATGGAAGCGACTGCACCAGAAACCACAAACTTAGCCTCACCTTTGCTCATACAGAGTTTTGCCAGTGTGTTTGGTGTGCTCCTCAGGACTTTCATGTGCTTCCTGTAACAGCGACTAGACTGTTCTCTTTCTATGTCATTGCGGGTAGTACTGTGTTCCCTTGTGTCCTTTTCTCCTTTTCATTTACTCGGCGTGAAAGTTATTTTTGTACCACCTCCCCTCACCGTTCTTACCCCATCATCAGTTATCCGTTCTGTCCGGCATATGTAATGTCAGTATAATTTTGTATGATTATTTGTTTTTATCCTCCCAGGTTATATACCCTTAATTTTGTATTATTTTTTCTTAGTAGGGTTTTACTACAGCTGTAAACAGCTGGGTTTTCTTGGCGCGGTGGAGGATGTGACGGTTGTAATTTTATTTTAACAAATGTTTGATAAATATGAGTTTATACAGTTTGAGATGTTTGGGATAGAAATGATTTACGTAACTACAGGAAACTGTCTTTAGATTTCTTGCTAGTCATTTCCCGAATGTTGATGTAAGCAGAGACCGGGTGACATACAGTTTAAAGGAAAAGTTCCCCTTTTGTCGGATACATGCGGAAATTAAGTAAATTCTGCTGACAGACACACCGTCAGCTATTAGCATGGGAATGATGCAATATTCGAGGTATTTAAACAGGCGGGCTTTTGACAGTGTCTTCTTGACCAACCACGTGCCTAGCAGGAATCTCGGCCGGTTAGTTCGGAAATTCATTTATAATTTACAATCGCGACGTAGGAGCTAGGCTGACGAGGATGGCCTGCCGGACCTTCTCTGCTTCTCAGGTAAATTCACCATGTGTCTAATTGTTTCTTTTTTCTTCCTTGTGAAAATGTAGTTTAGGTTAAATAAGGAAGTTAAAGATTAGAAAAGTTTGGGAACAGGAACTACATGTGTCAATAAGGGCCCCCATTTACCACTGCTACCGTAAACGGTAACCCTAGGGAAGCCATCCTGTGCTACGTTTTCCACAACCTTAAACCGTCGGTAGCTAATGGCACCACGGATGCGTCACAGTATTATTGACTCTTGTGTAACCCATGAAAATAGATAGTTCCTTTGTGGAGATGAGTTTTCTTACGTAAACACTATAGTGAAATGCATCCTGTAACAATGGATACAGCAGCTAGTTATTAATAAGCATGTGGTTTTGTGTGAAAAATTTGTAATGAAAATTGTATTCACTGAGCGGAAGAGAATTATTACTATTATAATTGTTATTATTATTTGATCAGTGTGAAATTGTCTTTTTTGTCAATTACGGGGAGTAGTTCTTAAGCTAGTATTGACTCGTGTATATTACAAAAATGGATAATTACTATGTGGAGAGGAGTTTTCTTATGTAGACACTATAGTGAAATACATCCATGTAACAATGGTTACGACAACCAGTTTATTAATAAATATGTGTTTGTGTGAAGAATGTGTATTCACAGAAAACTTCAACAAAACACCCGAAATTCCTTAAGATATTTTATGTTCAAGATTGCCTAATTTTGAAACCATATACCAAAAAATAAAAAAAATGGCGAATTTCATAACATTAACCTTATACGATTATAAGATGGTCAGTATCTTCCTTAGAACAACAAACTTAATGCAATTTAATTGTGAAGTAGAACCAAAGAAAAACAGAATTTTGATGTTTTTGAATTTAGGATCTTTTTCCTAGGCAGGGTCACATATACGAATCTCTTGTCTGTATGAAAGCTCCCACCTACTATATGACATTTACAGCCACTTTTGGGCCTTAGTCCCCCCTTAATCTTTTATCCCCACTCTTCTATTTTCTGCTCTCCATCTCCAATCCAGACTCCTAGCATCTGTAAGGCGTCTCTTCATATTGCGTTCTCCCATCAGTGTTTACATCTTGTTTTAAAAAAATTCCAACCAAAATTTTCTTTGGGATCTGTTTGTCCTTCATTATTTGGACATGTCCTGCCCACCTTAGCTGTCTAATCTTAATCTATTATATTGGTATCTTTGTAAATGACATAATTCTTTATCGTATCTGTTCCATAATCCATTTTCTTGAATCAATCCATAAATTGCGTGTATTTTCTTTTCAAATATTAATAATTTTTCCTCCATGGCTTCAATTATTGTCTAGGTATTTCTGCCATGTGTAAGAACTGGCTTAATAAGTGTTTATATAATCTTATTTTAATCTTAGAGGATATTATATACCCAAATATGTTTTGAAGGGACTAATATACCTTACTTGCTGCTGTTATTCTGGCATTAATTTCTTTACCTTCATTGTTAGCAACGTTAATAATCATTCTCAAATATCTAGCTGTTTCCAAATGGTATTCATTCTAGTATTTCCTCTCCTGTTCTTAGTATTTCTATTTTGTATCATAACCTTTGTTTTCTCCTTACTTATTATAATTCTGCCTCTTTTGCTTACTTTTCCAATGCTACGTATATCTCCATAACTGCATTCTTTGATCTTCTACCTATATTTGTCTTTTCTGTACGCCAGAATTTGTACGGATTTATATGTTGTGGACTGGTAATTTCCTTATTATATGTTCCAGCACATGGTTAAATAAGGTTGGTACCAGCCCACCCTCTTGTTTAAGTCCATTTCAAATGCTAAAGCTGTCTGTTATGCTATTTCCAACTTTAATCCGAGCTGTAAAGTCTTCCATGGTGACCTTCGCTAACCTTATCCTTTCAGGAATTTGAAGTTCTTTCCAAATCTGATAGTTTATCCCTTCCTATACTGTCATACGCTTTCTGGAAGTCTCCATTATATTTGATGTATCTCTATATTACATTCGCATGTTTTCTCTGGGATTGGTTTAATCACAAATATCTGGTCCATTGTTGATCTATCTGGTCTAAATCCTGTCTACTATTCTCCTATTATCTTTTCTGCACATGGTTTAAGTTTAGTATTGATAATTATTAAATGTATCTTATATCACGTACAGAACAGTGATATGCCCCGATAATTCTGGCATTTTTTATCTCTTTTGTTCTTATATATGGTATGATTATGCTTGCTTTACACTGGATTGGTATTGCCTCTTCATTCCATATCGTTATTAATTTGTATATTATTTCGTTTACCTGAAAGCTCACATATCTCAATCGCATTGTTTTAAATGCACATTCAACTAACCAAGAAATCCGATTTCAATCCTCTAGCACTTAGTGTGGTAACAGCTTAATGCTTAAAAAATCATATAAAATCAACCAATAAGTATTTTTTGCGAAAAAATTGCGTGTACAACATTAAAAGCATAAACTCACAGTGTTGTTCTTGTGTGTGATAGACCTCAAAACAATCCCCCAAATGAAGAGTAATATCACAGTTTTTTTTAAAACTGGCGTGTCAAGCCATTCGGTTTTTGCTCCAGTACAACTGAATACGCGATTTTTGTACTAGAGGCATTAAATAATTAAAGTAATATAAGCCCTAATTTCATTTGTTGTAGTATTAGACCATTTTCCATCATCTTTCAACATTTTTCTGTTGGTTATGATTATTTGTGTTTAAGGACGTTCAACTGCTAGATCATTAGTGCCTTGTAAAACGGATCATGGCAAAGGCCAGAGACAAGCTTGAACATAAAAAGCATAGCAAAAGCCAGAGGTAAAGATCAATATAGAAATCATAGCACAAGTCAGAAATAAATATGAATATACAAAACTGAACCAGGAAGTATGAAACCCCTGCTATTAACCTGACTAAATTCTCATTTGCAAAATTACCTTTTACATAAAATTAAAACTCCCCTCAGCCGCTTGCTTATCATCCACTAAGACCTCTGCAAGGCAGTTGCAGAGTGTCCCGAAGATGTGCTAGAGCAATACACTCTAGCAATATGTGGCGGACCGACAGACCTTCGCCACAAAGCGGACAAACAGGAGCAGAATCACCCTTAAAAAGATAACCGTTCGTAAAATTCCAGTGGCCAATACGCAACCGAGCCTGAATCACCTCCTCACCACGAAATATGCGAGAAGTTACCCAATTTATCGGAATGAGCTTCACTACTCTGAGCTTATTTCCGCGGAGAGCTGGCTGCTCCTCGCGCTAGCACGATCGCACCGCTCTCCATACAATCAACCTAAAGTCCTTCGACGTTACCGAGTTATTGTAACACTGGGTTCTGTGGTTGCCGCCTTAGCTGCCAAATCAACAAGATCATTCCCCGGCAAGCCAACATGATCAGGAATCCAAGCACACGCCAGAAACGTATAAAACATGGAGGGCATCCTAGATTCGTTTAACAATGGGGTGATAGTTGTACAGCTCACGAAAGCTCTGAGGTGCACCAAGGGAATCACTCAAAATAAGACAGTCTCCCAATTTTCGACGACGCACAAACAAAATTGCTCGGTATATGGCATAAAGCTCTGCACTATAAATGGATGTGTTATCATGAAAACCGAATGTATGGGGTTCGGTTCCATGAACATAAGCACATCCAACGGTTGGTGCACTTAGATCCATTACTGTAGATCAAAATTCGGTCACTGTAACCGAGCAAAAATTCTAAAAAAAAAAAAAAAACCCAAACAGTTGCGGATGCTAAACGTAGGCATCGTAGACTTCAGGTATACGATCATCTCAAGATCTGTAAATTGTCTGGCGCCTTTTTTGGCATAGTAAAGCTATACACATTACAATACTAGCACAGAAATGCAAGCAGAAAAAAACAGTGGAAAGCTACAGATTTAGATGCTGAAAAATAATTCACTACTGGTTAAGATGGAGCACAATCACAATGCTAACTAATGCACATGAAATCTGTAATACAAGGCAATTGATAGTGCAAGAGAGAACCCAACAATAATGCAATAAGATCAGTTAATAGACATAGACAATGTAAAGGTAATATCAATGCTGTAAAAGAAGCACAGTGTACATGCATAAGAACAGCACAGTTCAAAAATGAATATCCATAAACAATGCAAGAATCAGCAGTAAAGCATGTACATAAATCAACAGTTCACACAAATAATAATTAATCACCCAATATGAAGCAGTATAGGCAAAAATGTGTGTCAGTAGTACTACAAAAACATATATGGTAGTGACAAATAATTATGTTATATTATAATTGAATAAGAGCAGAATAATTATATCATCAAACTGAATTACATATAAAGCATAATAATATCATTATTATGAAGCAGAGAACAAACTTGAAAGATTACTGTAGTCGTATCAGACATACAGAATCTAGAAACTACACAGAAAATACTGGGACACTGTACAGACATATTATCATCGTTATGACCATCATATTAGATGTTGCTAACTCGCTGTCACAAAAGCTTAATGTTGCACACCAAATGTACCAGCTAAACAAAATGAAAAATAAAGCAGGCAAGACTGAAAGAAACTATGGCTGTAATGAGACACATAGCACTAAAAATTAAACTCACACCGGGTTGCGAGCATTGTCCTTAGACCTAAATGAAAGCAGTAATTGAATTATTAGCAAGAATATCCAATAAAGATACACATGTTAGCACATGGAAAAAAACCCACAGAAAACAAAGTGGCAGAAGGGAATGGAGAAGAGAAAAACAAAGAAAAGAGAAAGAGAGGGTTGGAGGGTTAATGGAAGATGGAGAGAGAGACAGAGAAGAGAGGAGAAGGAAGGGAAATAATGCAGAAATGCCAAAGGTTTACGTGGCCATCACATAAAAAAAATGGGAAACCTACTAAAAATGTTAAGAATTTTCAGGGCCGAAATGGTGAATAAAAAGAATTAAATTTTTGCTACACGAAGAAAGAAAACCAACACGGCGATCTCTGGGGAACAATTTTGAATTTCTACATAACGGTTACGTTACAAAGGCAAACACTGCAGAAGCTAGCATATAATCCCTCAAATTTTTAAATCACTGAAATCTTAAAAGAAACACACAACACACACCACTTTTATTCAGATCTTACAAACTTACCTCAAAATGCAACACTTTGTTTCACATGCCACGTGGAGACACAATCAACAACTATTACTTCACATACACACTCACACACCAAAAACACGGCGACCTTCGCCAAAAATGTTACATGTGGATGGATGGTCTAAAAGTTCACATGAAAATTAAATTAATGTATACTTACTTGGCTGCGGAGGACCGAAACTTGGTCTGGAGGTTAAGAGGACGGTGTGGGCTTTTACTACACAAAATCCATAACACAAATCTACTCACACATTCTTAGGTTTATTTTCAAACCGTTTGGGGTTCCTACATTGTTAAAAATGAAAACAGGGAGGAGATATCCACCAATCCAAAGCCTGGCTTACACACACAGTCCGTTTCTCAAGGAATCCTAACTGAGACTGACGCTATCCCCCACTACTCGTGGCTAGCAAAGCTACCAGCCAAGAGTGAAGTAAACAACAATGTGTCTGGTAATAACAATGTAGAACAATAATGTCACCCCACAAATTATTAATATGCCACAATATGTCCTTAGCCAGAAGCTCTACACATAAATACAAGTTTTGAAGGAAAAAAGCTACCAATTAAAAAGTTTAAAAACACCTGAATAATACAACTATGAATATGGCATTTGCAGAAAATGACAAAGCAATCCTTATACTTTTATAATTGTCAAAGAACAATAAAGATATGGATTTGGGATTAGTGCAGCTTTCATACAATGTATAACCAGACATTTTTTTTGAGTACACCAACCATGTGAACTGTAGAATGCACAAAGAAATAAATTTGCATATTTACATAATTTTAATATTTCATATCAGCAAATTCTGATTTTTATTCACAATGCTGCTCAAGGTATAAATGATCTTTTAAAGGCTGTTGCAGTGTTTAGTTTACAAGAATGTTACCATAGTTAATGAATTTTATGAATGTACAACAACCTGCAAGAATAATGAGCTTCAGTCACATGTAATTTTACACAAATGCAGAGTACAATTGAGATGAGCAAATGCAGTAATACACTTTTTAATTATTGATGTAATCTAACAGAGTACCAAAATAGATAGTACTTTCTAGAAATTAGCTTTCTGCACTACAGATGTGGCAAAATCATCAGAACAAGCATTGTCATTCACCTAATCTTTGAAGATTATGTCTCTAACATTAATTATTACTGTTAAAACACCATTTACATATGTACAAAATATTATTCACTCTTAGTACTTAGTGTGTACACCTTTTAATCCTACTCTTTTAAATGGTGTTTAATGTCTACCCTTACTGTGTATGGTACCACAGGTGGTGACACTCATGATTGAAATGAATTTTGATTATGGGAAAGGAAGTTTGGGAAGGAAACGTTCCAGGCCTAAATTTAGGGTACCTCATCGGCATTTGCCAGGAGCACTGACAAAATACAGCAAAACCTCTCAGTCAGGGAGGAAGTTCTGGAGGGATTTGAACAGTAGACCTCCCTTTCATGAGTCCATGCCTTACTGACCCCAGCTACCCATGTCAGTATCTTTTAATCTCTTTAGCACACTATGAGTAAGATTTTTGCAGAATTACTGTAATTAACTGAATCTCTGACAAACTTTTGTTAATGTTTCTGAGAGGGCAGTGCTTATAGAAATAATGACCATTAAGCCTTTCTTCTTGATAACAATAGCTCAATTAGGTTGCAACAATAATTATTTTCTGAACAACATGTATTCTGATAAAAGCATCTTGCTAAATTTATTTATTGATTTGTAATGTGGCTTTTCTAGAGGCCATTGAAGGAGAGCTCGCGTAACTATTGCTAACGCCTTCACTTCGATCTAAATGTTTCCTTAGAGGATTGTATGGTCTGTTAAGATACAAATATTCAGGATTATACAACCATATTTTTAATACCTCCATCAACCTATTTAACTCTGTTGGTTCTGAGTTCTACTCCACTCCTCCAATTACAAATAATATGGCTATTATATTGCTGCACAAATTTGCAACCTAACTTCAGGAATCTGTTTTTCCTTAGTTTCTTCCTTCCAAAACTTCCCATCTGCACCCTATATTCCTGCAGTTACACTCCCTTTATTTTGGCTTTTGTCAGCTTGATGACCGCACAATCTTCTCTTCTCGCTGCTGATGCCACACTATTTGTTTATTGTAAATTACTTTCTTTTTCTGCTTTGTAACTTTTACAGCACTTCTTTCATTTTTAAACTTTTATTCTTTGATCAACTAATTCCTTTTGTAGTTTTTTTGTTACATTTCTTTTTCTGTAATCAAGATGATAATCTGTTTTAATTAAAGGAAGATTTTCTGATCTACAAGTTAATCTGTTATATTAATAACTTTATGTTTATGGAATCTAGCACTAAAACTAGTCTCCTTAAGAGATAATGTTAGGATAGGATAGGATTGACTATGGAGGGGACTTGTCATTGATCCAGAGTGGATATTGTACCTATGCCCCACGAGGGGGGTGTCCCTGGGAGAAAGGATGAGGCAAGAGGAGACACTGGGAAGCCAGAACCAGCAGAAACACCACAGCAATGACAGGGTCCCTAAGTTTCCAGACAGACACACCCCAGCAGATGGACAGGTAGACCGGGGACCCCGACCCACACAAAGAGGGTCCAATGCCCCTCAAGGGGGTTCGGATAGCCTGGCAGCCAGCCAAAAGCCGAGGGATGGAGAGACTCACCATCAGCATCCTTTTCCCCTGCCACACTGCACCAAAACATCACATTGACACTTCTGATCCTGAAAGAGATCAATGGGATGAAAGATAAATGAAATGAAGAATGGAATGAAATGGAGAGACAGGAAATTTGGAAGATGAAAGAAACCACTCCAGCATTCATCTGATGACCCGAGCAAACTCCCATAAAAATTCCCTTGAGTCAGAGCGGGCACTCGCTGGGGGTCGATCCCGGGACCTCCTGAATGCAGGCCACAGATACTGCCGCCTGAGCCATCCCGCTCAGTGATAATGTCACTGAAACTAGCACATTTCTTAAAGTATTCTTTTGAAACTTTTAGAAGGCTTCAATGCACTGCCAAAAATAAATATACCAAATTTGAAATTAATTGAGCATTTACTAGTATTTAAGTTTTTAATACTTAATTCAATTAATTGCTAAATAATTAATAAGTATGTGCATTAGATTATGGAATCTATATATAATTTGAAGTTGTACGTGAATTTGCCCATTAATCTTGAAAGTCCGGACTAAGAGTAGTATACCAATTGAAACTACTTGGTCTCTACAATGTCACGAAAATGCAAAATTCTACTTGTTAATTGCCAAAATATTTGTAGCAGTCATATGAAGAAAGTGTTTATTTACCACTGGTTGCTATGTACCAAATATTTATCCGCTAAAACATGATGGTTTCACAAGCTTAAAAGTGTTACTGTACCATATTTGTGCAAATCTAATGCACACCTTTTTTGTCCAAATGCTGTATGTTTTCAAAATTGTGGTGCACATTAGATTCAAAGGCACTTTAAATTTGAGTGCAAAATTGTAGTTCTGTAGTTCGCTGGCAACTGCATTCAAATTTATCATACATATCTTACGTTAAAATGCATTATTGTCATTATCAATTTCATTACATATATCATTGGCCTATTATTGCAAGAGACATTTGAATTAGAAGGTAGTATAATGGAGAGCAAACAGAAGAACATCTTTAAGTGTAAAGCGATACTTTGTGCCGAAAACCTGGTAACAAACGGCAAGAAGAGAGTTCCATGTAAGTACTGGTGATACTAGCAGTAGTAACTGTCCATTTAAAATGTTTATGTAGCATAGGTATTTCATGTTCACTTGAGTACCTAGAAGTGGCAACTTATAAATATGTACTAGGTATACTTTGAAACATTAGACACAAATCCACTGTTGTACAAAATAAAATTAAATATAAACTTATCCTTGATATGCATTATATTCAATGCTGCATTAAATTTTCATAAACATGGTATTATTTTGTTCTGTTCAATGTGTTATATTGGATTACGTGGTTTATTTTGTGTATGTTTTTTGTGTTTAATAATGAGTCATCATTTAAGAGGACATCCATGGTGGCATGATATAGTGCTAAGGGATTCCTCAACAAGAGCCAGATTACAAATGTTTGGTACAAAATTTCATTAAATAGATGTCCCTTAGGCCTCAACACTGTTAAAAATGAAAACTCTGTTACATAGTAACATTTATTCACAATATTGTGTTTTAACTTTTAAGTACTTTTATGTACATTCTTCATAAATATATTTCTGCTTTCAACAATTGCAGTATTTAATTCACAGCTAGAGCTATGATTAGCCACTAGTTGAACAGAATGATATTAGTGGAAAATTATTCATTTTATTTGTAATACTTTTTAAATTACTAACCGTTTTATTTTTACTCTCTCTAGCACCTACTTATAGTAGGTAGAAGAAGTACTGCATTCCACCAAAAAATTTGACATACAGATTTCCCTGGAATGTTTTGAGCTCCCCTGAATAAATAAAAAAGAGAGAAAGAAAAAAGAAAGTATTTTTAGAAAAAGATACATGCGCAAGACACATTGTGTGTGAACAGCAAAACTCAAAACTGAAAAGTCAGATAAATACTAAACTTGATATTTTACACATCATATAAGGATATGGCACAAACTTTTTCAAGAAAGTCCCCATCTCAAATTGCCCTTTGTATGGAAAATGTCTGTAATATTTTATTTTTTAAAAATGGCTAACAATGGCCTCTGAATTTCTCTTACATTTGGAATTAATTTTATATAATGGGTAAATCATAAGACCTCATTTCCCCCCTGTTGTCCACAGCCCCTGGGGGTTTGTGGGAGTGGAAAATCAGGTCCACGAAGAATGCTGATATAAATGTCCTTGTTTCTAAAAAAGTTTCACAAATTTTATCTGTGACTGTAATATTTCATAAACTTTATCTCAGACTGTACTCTGAAGGGAGACTGCAAGTACTGTTAGTTGGTCACTAGCACAGAGCACTGACCATCCCTCTCTGAATCCCTTTCCAAGGGCTGACAACTTCACAGTTTAACCATAAAAGAATTATTGGGTCTTAAGATATGGAAAGTTAATTTTCATAACTTTCTCCATAACTTAGTTTTCTCCATGTTAGTGTGAAATATGCTCGATGGTTAAAATTGGTTTGTTAAAAAGGTAGTTAAGTGCTTACAACTTCAACATGTAGTGAAGAAAGAAATGCTAAGTTACAAGATGAAATAAAAGTTAAATTTAAGATTTATGGTGTTCATGAAAAACTGTTAACAACCACCACATTACATTATTTGCTGTGAGGTTTCATTAAATGAAGCAGTGACGCTATTCCCTTCCAGAACATTCCGCTGTATATGAGGGCAATATATGAGAAGGCTGCTTCCGGCGGTGGTCAATGGATTTTTTTTTGGGGGGGTCATAAAAATCCTTAGCATGGCTTCCTTCAGAAGGGAAGTAAAGCCGGTAGTCCCGTGTCATAGATTTACGGCACGTAAAAGAACCTCAAGGCTGATAAAGAGGCATCTGAGCAAAATTACCGATCTTTCACACCCATTATAGAATGGGACGCTGAGGACCACAGCGGTTAAAGAACGTCCATAAATAAAAGCTCAATTTAATTTTAATTTAGAAGGCTGCTAGTGTTGAGTGAGTTCAGGCAGAGAGACAGTCAAGTACAGTTGATAGCTGAGTGTAACAAAGAAGTTGGGATGGACTGAGCACCTAAGCAAGACAAATAAAGTTGTTTTGTAGCAATTTGAGTTATGTGTTACATTGGTAACAGAAGTGTGATTGAATGCCATGATGGAGGAAGTGATTAAAGAAGATTAGCTGAAATGAAGACCATGAAATCTGGAATGGAGAGGAAATGAACTCTAGTATGGAGAAGATGGAGGAAAAAATGGAATCCAGAATGGAGAGGATGGGAAGTGAAATAATGACAGTGTATTCCGCAATGAAGAAGATGGACAGGAAAATTGAATCCGGGATGGATAACGATAGTAACTTCTGTAGTCAGATGGCCATGGCATGCACCCGGATTTGATCCTACCTATGTGGGTGCAGATTTTAAAACCTGGGTATAGGACTGGTACTACTCAGCATTATGAGGAAAATGAGGAGCTGCAATAGGCAATGATCCCAGCCACAGAGGGCAACATTCTGGCGTGGGATAACCACATCACCACCCCATCACTTGGATGATTGCTCAACTCTGCCATGTACGTGTAAGTGAGGCTAGCAGTTGGGCTAGCAGGTCTAGGTGCTTGATGGGCTATAGCACCATGGGACTAAATCTTATTAATTATTAAACTTCCACAATTGAGAAAATGGAGAAAGTGGAATCCGGAGTGGAGATGCAGACAGACATGTCCAGGATGAGGATGGAGCTATAGACCAAATTTATGAAGAACTGGCCAGCATGAAGGACTTGGAAGAGCTCGGCAGAAAGCTGAAAGACCTTGGTCAATGTGTTAACTCCTGGAGGACTTTGGGGAATGACTTTGCATCTTAGAAGGAACAGTCGACGGCAGCGTCAAGGAACTGAACGTCATGATAGAAGAAATGTTTAACGGAAGATTTAAGGACTGAAAGTCGAGATGCCAGGATGCAACACAAAATTTGCATACGTCAAGCCAGCCAAATACGATGGAACGTCAAATTTCGAAGTCTTCCGCTTACAATTAGCCGCTCATAACCGTAGGTCAGTAGAGGAAGCCGCACACTTGATAGCCAGTCTCCAGGGATGGGCGGCAGAGCGTTTGAATACAATTCCGACGTCGGTGGTGCACGGTTAAGTCTGGGAGGCAGAAAACTGGTTCGGTTCCATCGCTTGGCCGCAGCCTATCATAGTCACCTCAAGTCAAGGCTGCAACAGCCAGAGGACACCGAGCCGGGGTACACCCTGACAATTAACAAAGCTCTGGTGAACCTCCCGGCAAGTTAGTATCCCAGGAAGCTACCAACTCCTTTATCGTCGGGGTGTGTTATGCCGAGATACGACAGCGTCTTCTACTCGGCGACTACAAGACCATCCACGAAGCGCTATCGACCGGATTGAGGCAGCTGAAGTAACATTTGACCCCACTTTGAAGACCAGGAGTATCCGATAGGTCGGGGACAGAGGATCAACCAGAGACGAAGATCTTCAGGAGGTGTGGCCAGCCGGTACACCTAGTGAAGGACTATCCACACCAGACCGGCGAGCAAGAGAGAAACAAATACGGGCCGCCGTAGCGGGGGGCACGTCGGGGCCATCATCACCATCCCCTCCAGCGACGCTGAATGCCTTGGGCAGAAATAGCTGGCGCAAAACTTCTGGAATCGTGACCCTGAATGTCATCCCAGCTGTCGAGCCTAGGAATGGTTTATGTTTAGCTTAATCAACGAAAGCGATATAATACCTTTGCTTACTCACAGTGCGTAATACATACAGTCTGCACAAAAAGTGTCCGCATCTGGTTGTAATTTCAAAGAGAGCAGTACCTAAATAGTGCTTATATTATATTTGTTATATTTATAACCATGGCTCCTACGTTTTCAAAGTTAAGTGGTAAGATATTACATAATTAAAGCAGGGAAATGATTGCAAATGTCCTCGACTTCATGAAGCAAGAAGCAGAGATAAGGGAAGAAAATATATGTTCACCCGAATTTCACAAAAGCCTTAAGAGAGTGAAAGAAAGAATAGCCAAAGCAACTGGTGTTTCACTGAGTTCCGTTTCCAGAGTTCTCAAAGATAAGAAAAAACATATGGACGAAAGAGTACCATTTGACACACCTAGGAAGAAACATAAGGTCCCTAAACGTATTACAGAAATAGACGATTTCGACAAATGCGTCATTCGGCACACGATTCACAATTTCTATGTGGAAGAATAAACTGCCAACAATAAGCAGAATGCACATCAAGCTGAAAGACATAAATTTTCAAGGTGGTGCTACAAATCTCAGAAAAAATTATAAAAGATTTACGGTTCAAGTGGAAGAAAACGAAATCAAATAGTAGAGTTCTAATAGAAAAGAAAGAAAAACATGTTGACATGATAGCTTAGTCGGTTAGAGCAATGGCACGGAAAGCCTAAGATCCGTGGTTCAAATCCCGGCTATGGCATTGAATTTTTCAGTCTGATTCTACCTTTCCAAACGACTATAATTTCATATATATGCATAAATTTTCAAGGTGGTGCTACAAATCTCAGAAAAATTATAAGACTTAGGGGTCAAGTGGAAGAAAACGAAATCAAATAGAAGAGTTCTAATATAAAACCACTATATACGATCTCAGCTGGAAGAGAACCTTACTCAGAGGTACAAATCAGAGGGTCAAACTATGGTGTATGAAGATGAATCATACATACACACCAGTCATACAACATCTAAAAGTTGGAGTGACGATAGCGAATTAGGTTTGCAGGCACCTGTTGCCAAAGAGCAAATACTTATTATTGTTCATGCTGTTGGAAAGATCGGCTTGTTCCAAATGCCCTTTTTTATAAGTCGCAACAAAAAACAGAATATTCATCAATAAATGAATACAGAAAATTACGTGAAGTGAATCATCATGTTGATACCTAATATGCATGCTGGGTCTGTTCTGGTTATCGACAGTGCTTCACAATGCGTCAACACTCAAACTGTCAAAGCACCTACTTCAAATTCTTTGAAAGAAGAAATGAGAGCTTGGGTACTTAGGCATAATATAGCTTTAGATGAAAGTATGAGTAAAACAAAGCTTACTTAAAGCCAACAAACCGCTTCAGAAGTCATACATACTTGACCAGATATTAATACATGGCCATAATGTACTTAGACTGCCTAGATCTAAGCAAAATCGAATTAATCTGGTCTGATGTCAAAAAAATGGGTGGCCTCACGAAATATCACTTTTAAATTAAAAGATATGGAGCAGTTATGTCGCCAGCGATTTGCAGAAATTGGAAGGCCAGAATGGGAAAATGTATGTCGATATGTTGAATAAATTGAGAATCATTATTTCGTAAAAGCTGGAATTGCAAAAAATCAAATAGAGTTCTCATCCAGGATAATGGTGCAGAAAGTAGCGACAGCAGTGATGACGGTAATGATGTGAGTGATTCCGAAGAAGAGGAAGGGCTGTCAGTTGTGGAAGAATTAGAGGGAGATGATTAATAGGTTTTTATATTATGCGCCTTTTACAGCGGTGGATTTGAACATACTGTATATAACTATAAGTTCATCAGTGCAGTGCATAACCTGTGTGCGGATATTTGACAATGACTGTCCCACGCATTCCTACAGAATGCAGAGGACCGATCACCTCCTGATCTGGTAAGTAATTCGCTTCATAGCTGTCATTCAGATTTTCACATGTCTAGAACTGTTGCGCCAATTATAACAGCCTCGTCGCGGACGACTGGATACAAGGAAAGCTGTGTAGAATACTAGTGAATATGGGTGCAGCTGTGACTAATTAAACCTGGGCAAAGGGCTTGCGGTTGAGGAAATCGATCGGCCCTACCAGCTAGCGACCCCATCGGGCGATAACTTGCCTATGGAGGATATATACCTTTGCTGGAGTTAATCCTGGGGCGACGCATTGTAATCCTTTGGGTGTTCGTCACGAGGGTTGCTGAGTATGTGATACTAGGAGCCACGAGGTGATAGTAGACGTCGGCAACAGGATCTTGCGACTTGGCAGAGATGAGGTGACGCTCCGGAGCCCCAACGAACATCCGATGTTCTGCAGGGTGTGATCTCGACAGATTGTGGTTGTGCCGCAAGAAGGGAGTTGGTTGTGAAGCCGCACCTGGAAGCCAGCTGCCAAGGTACCTGAATTTGGACCGGACGACACCATTTAAGGAATTATGCATAGTCAGGGCATTATTATGCTGCCGTCACGAAGTGCCTTTGAGGCTGCTGAATCCATCGAACACCGATTAGGACATCCAGACCGAAACCGAGTTGGGGAAGTGTGCGCCAGCTGCGAGTGTATTTCCGTGCGACGGATGCGAGCTAGTACCGTCGCAACATCTACGGCCCCAGCTGGATGACCTGAAGAGGGCGGCCGACCATCTGAGCACGGTACAACTGGAAAGGATCCGGCATCTACTTAGACGATACCAGTCTGTCTTCAGGCACGTCGATACCGGGGACGCCCGACCTATATGGCAACAACTAAGACGTGTTTCTCTGAAGAAGCAATGGAAGTACGGGACATGCTGGAGGACGTGAGATCCAGGGGGATTATCGAAGACCGACAGCCCTTGGTGCTCTCCTGTAGTCCTGGCGAGGATAAACGGCGGCTGCGCTTCTGCGAGGACTATAGGAAGCTGAATACTGTCACCCGGAAGGACTGATTTCCTTTACACGGGCTTGACAACCTACAGGGTGGGCGAGAAGTCCCCGTATCCCCTGGTATCGAATGCTAATTAATTTATTTTAGCAGTAGTACTTAAGTATTAAGTGTCTAATATATCTGTATGTTCTCATGCTGTAAATACAGTTCCATACGCTCCATGTTCTTCTTGACATATTCTTGAGCATGTCCAGTATTATAGTGCGAAATGCATCAACAGCATTGCGCCATTCTTCGTTTGTAGATACATGAGCCCAAATCACTCTCCATAACGAGTTGCCAGGTGTGGTGAGATCAGGACTTCTTGGTGGCCATTTCAAGGGAGCTAGCGTTGCTGATGAACCATGACCTATCCACCGTCCTGGAAAATGTTTATTTAGGAACTCGCGCACTGCAAGAGCGTAGTGAGGAGGTGCTCCATCTTGCTACAACCATATGCGTTCTGTGAGGCCCCTTTCCTCAAGCTGAGGTATTAACCATGTTTACAACATGTGTAAATAATTTGTGCCATTCACAGTCCCTTCAAAAAGTACGGCCCAAGCAGATGTTGTGATGCCATCGCTGTCCATATCGTTACGATAGGTGGGTTCCTTTCTAACTTGACTGTGTAATGAGGATTCTCTTTGGCCCAAAAGACAATATTTCTAGCACGTGAGCTGAGATAAATCGCACTCTCATCTGAAAAGATAACCTTGGCACGGTTCACTGCATTTGGAATTTGAGTTAACAAAGCACGGCATGCTAAAACGCGCTCATTCCAGTCTCTAGCCGATAACTCGTTTACGAACGTCTTCCTTCCACTCTGCGGCCTTTAACACTGCCAAAAGCAAAAGCCGTCTTTCACAATCTATAAGTGTTGCTTTTCGCGGTGGAGCCTTATTAAATCTTTCCTGGAATGCACCCATAATGTCTCATTGTCTGCACTGTGTGTTGTCGTTCGTGCAGCCACACATTTGTCACTAAGCGCTCCCCAATAGTGTAACTATGAATGCTCACATCTGCCATGGCTACAAATTAAAACTCGACTGCGAAAACACTTAACTATGAATTCCAGCAATTGATAAGAAGTAACATAATCACATAGCATAACAATATTTGATACTACCAACATGCATAACAACATTTGATACTCACAGAGGTACGGGGGGGCTTCTCGCCCAACCTGTACACACTCTTGGTGGTAACCAGTGTTCTCGACATTGGCCCTAAATTCGGGATACTGGTAAGTGGCCCTAGATCCCCGAGATAGGGATAAGGCCGCAATCTCGACAAATGGTTTTGGCAGTTTACGGTTATGCTCTTTGGTCTCTGCAACGCGCCAGCCACCCTCCAGCACCTCATGGAGTCAATGATGAGGGGCTTGACTTACGACGCCTGCCTGCTATATCTGACATAATCGTCGTTTGCAGCACTTCGAGAACTTGGCCAAGATATTGCAAACACTGCAGGCAGCTAACCTAAAGCTGAATGCGAAGAAGTGCCAACTCTTTTGCAAGGAGATTAACTACTTGGGCCAGTCTCACCAACTGGGGTGGCCACGGACCCGAAAAGGTTCGGGCTTAGAAAGATTGGCTCGCCCGAAAATAAACGACAATTGCGCAGTTTTCTGGGCCTCTATTACCGCCGATTTGTTAGAGGTTTCTCCAACTCGTCTTAGGGAAGAACATCGGCCTTACATGCGGACAGATGTTTGAGGGCGCGTTCCAGGCGCTTAAGTCAGCACTGCTGTGCGGTTGCCTTAGGTTTTCCATAATAGGACAGCGATTTTAAGGTGGATACCGACATCAACGATAGCAGCATTGGAGGCGTACTAATCCCAGGTCGCAGGGGCACGGGCGGGTGATAGCGTACTACAGTATGACGCTCTCCAAGGCGGAAAAGAACTACTGCGTTACCCAGTGGGAGCACCTGGCAGTAGTGATACTTGAACGGACAGCCATTCCACCTGATGACTAACCACTCCGCCCTCACCTGGCTGTTAAGCTTCTAGAACCTAGAGCGCCATTCAGCCCATTGGGTCCAGAGGCTCCAAGAGTACAACTTTACATCAGTACGTCGGAGAGAAAGGAATCACTCCAATGCGGACGTAATGTTAAAGAAACCCACACAGAGGAGTGCAGTCACTGCATTAAGTTGAGAAGAAACGTGCCACAGCTGTCTGTGTGATTTCGGCGGTGCCTAAAGATGGATGGGATAGTATAGGCCTTAGGAGGGAGCAGCTGGCGTGCGCCGACTTGGGTCCGCCCCTTAGATTGCATTCAGTTTTATTTATGGACGATCTTTAACTGCTATGGTCCTCAGCGTCCTATTTTATATTGGCGTGAAAGACCGGAAATTTTGCTCAGAGGCTTCTTTATCAGGCTTGAGGATCTTTTACGTGCCGTAAATCTATGACATGGGACCACGGGCTTTACTTCCCTTCCGAAAGAAGCCATGTAAGGATTTTTACGCCCAAAAAATTCTTAGCCCTCCGCCGGGTTTGATTCCGCGACCTCGGGAACTAGAGGCTAGTATGGTAACCACTACACCACGGAGGACGACCCACTTCTTAGAGAAGAGCAGCCAGGAACTAGGTCGAGCTGGGAAGTCATCGCATTTTCGTCTTACTGGGCCCAATGGGACTCGCTGAATATCAAGGAAGGTGTGTTCAGTTTGGGAGTTATTTGACAGGAAGACCCAGAGAGAGCACTTGATCCTACCTTGGAGTAAGGTGACGGAAGTCCTGGAGGAAGTACATGCAGGGACTTCGGGAGGGCATCTTGGACCCAACCGACCCAACAAACTCTGACAAAGGTACTACTGGTTGAGGCTACGGGCAGACGCTGAGAGGTGCCGCAGCCGATGTCATGTGCGTGAGGCAAATCGTGGCCCACAGCCTAGGAGCCGGGGTCGCACGCAGCAGTACAACATGGGAGCACTCTTCGAAAGCATCGACATAGCTGGACCGCTCCCTGTGCCCGATAGAGGAAACAAGTATCTGTGGTCATGAATTACTTCACCCAGGGCCGGAGTTGTACGCCATTCCTAACCAGGACAAGACGATCGCATACTGTCTCGTGGAAGAACTGTTCTGCCGCTTTGGATACCGCTGGAACTACATAGCGATCAGTGCACCAGCTTTGAGTCGAACCTGATGAGGGAAACAATGCAGCGACTTGGGAGTGCACAAGACGCGCACAACCTCTCCACCCCAGTCAGATGGCCTGGTTGAACGGTATATCAAGACTCTAGAAGAGCACTTGACGAAGGTTGTGGCCTATCACTAGAGGGACTGGGATGTCAGGGTGCTGCTTTTCTTGCTGGCCTACCGCTGTCAATGCACGACGCCACCGGGTTGACACCAGCAAGCTTGGTCTTTGACAGGGAGCTGCGTCTACCATATGATCTGATGTTTGGGAGCTCACTTGGGCAGAACAGCCAGCAATTGACTACGTGAAGAACCTTGTGGTCAGTCTTCACGACGCGCATGAGATGGCAGATCAACACTCCAGGTAGCTAGCCACCGGATGAAAATCCGTTATGACTGGCAAACCGTTTCCAGCAGGGTGATCTGGTGTCGTTGCATCGCCTGCCTGGACCAAGTGGCATTGCCCCTGTCTTCAACAATCATGGCAAGGACCATACCGCATGGTGAGGAGGATTAATGACGTAGTCTACAGCGCCCAGAGGGAAAAGGCTGTGGTGCACTTAAATCATCTGCCCTGCTACGATGACCAGCCCTGAGGGAGCAGTTTGACCACGCGCGCACGGACCAGGTGAGATCATGTCGGCCCCTTTGCCTATTTACCTGGATTATTAGTATCTTCAGCCATTTAAAACAAATAACCCCAGCAGCAAACTCTTTATGCGAGCCTTCCTGCAGTTCTAGAAATTTCCTTTCGGTGGGTTTCGAGTAATTTCCCCTTCCAGAGGATTATGCTGTGTATGCAGGGACTATAAGGAGGCTACTTTTGCCAAATGAGTTCAGTCACAAAAACAGTCAAGTGCAGTCGACAGCTGAGTGCAGTAAAGAAGTTGGGCTACGCTGAGCATCTAAGCGATCTATAAAGTTGTTTTATAGCAATCAGAGTTATCATTTGTTGCAGTATTTTCGATTTTCTTAATGAGAAGGGTTTATGCTATTTAAAGTATATTTTCAGGGATGCATTATAAAATATGTACGTAATATTGCAACCATATTATGTTACACAAAATTTAATAGCGAAAATTATGCAAATATTTTCTGGGGATCTGCCAAAACAAGTATTTCCAGAGGGCCATGACACTTGAAAGGTTGGGAACTGTTGCCATTAGATATCGACAAAAAATGTATCTCTTTAAAATCTACACTTTATTTCAAATAACTTTTTTTTGTGTGTCATTAGGCATTTCTGAGAGATTCATTGTTACTGGTTTGAATGTTTCATTAGTTTTGTCAATGTCTGAAGTACCATCACCATTTAGCTGTTTCTCGCAATGTAAGGAAAGCAAATGGAATTTCAAAGCAAGCATATAGCAAACAGTTTTATAAAGTTTCGTCTAGTGCTTTACCTTTCTGTATCCCTCTTGTATGTACAAAGAAAGGTGCAATGAAACTATTTCTGCAAAGCTTTATCTGAACACAAAGTAGAAAGATGAGCCTTTACAGAAGTAGTTTGAATAAGCTATATAAAAATAAATAATAATGGTTAGAGAAATTTGTGTGAATGTAACATATTAATTTCTTTTATAGATGCACACGTTCTTTAAAGAGAGATGCTAATTAAATTTCTAATCTAAAAGAAAATTTCTGTCTGTAAATTTGTATACTGTTCGTTTCTGGGGTATAAATAGCAAGTTTTCTTGATTCTTGACATAATCAATGTGCCTAGAACATTTTGAAAATACAATGCATATTTTGAAAACTGCATACTGAAATACAGAGATTGACTCACTCACCGTATTTAAATAAGCCACACCTGTAGTTCAGTGCTGTTTAAAAATGGTTCTCATGCTAAAATGGTGCATAAAATTCAAACAGATCAACTGATACTACTATTCTTAATACACTAGAAGCAGTTTTGTACAAAAATACTGAGTTCAAATCTTCTAATGTGTTTTTTGCAAAACGTTGTACTTATGCGCCTTACTTGTATGTAGTTGTCTATGTGCAAAAATGTCAAATCCAGTTTCTTTATTTATTTGTTTATTACTTTCCCTGCCACGTACTAGTAGGTAGAGAAGATATTGCATTCCACCTAAAAATTTGATACTGAGATTTCACTGGAAATACATGTTTTGATGCCCTCTGAATAAAAAACAGCACTTTTAGACAAAGATCCATGTGTGTGCGTGTGAACAGCATTAACTCAAAAATGAAAACTCGGATAAATACCAAACTAGTATTTCAGATACAACATGAAGATTTTTCAAGAAAATCCCTCCACGCCAAACTAACCTTTACATGGAACATTTTTCAAAATTTTTGATTTTCTAAAAAAGCTGTAATGATTTGGATAAATATACCATATATTAAAGATATTTACATGACAAATAAGATGTGTATTATTTTCTGGGAACAGCCTGTGAAGTGCTCTTTATTCGGAAGGAATTTTTTACCATCTTGTATAACTAGATGAAAACGTACTACACAAAAAATGGATGTTTCTTTAAGACACACAATTTATTTTGAAAAACCTTTTTGTGACATCAGCTATTTCTGAGATATCCATTATTAATGGTTGAATTTGTTCAATACTTTGGTCATTCTTTTTAAGGTCAGCGTATAGTGTTCAATTCTTGAACATTTGACTACCACTGTCCTCTTTGTATCCTAAAGAAATGTGCAATGTAGCTATTTCTGCAAAGATTTACCTCAAGTAAAATGAAGTAGATAGAAAAATAAATTTTTGTAAGAATAATTTGTATACCCGCTAATAAACAATAAGAGGGTAGAGAAAGTCATGTGAATGTAATACATTAGAATTTTTTTAAATCCAAAAGAGCTATGAATTCGTCAGCCTCCATGGTAAATTTAATGCTTCATTCCTGGACCATTTAAAGCTTTACATAGAACATCTTAAGACATTTCCTGTTCTTAACTGTTCATGCACAGTATCATTTATGTATCAGCATCAATTGTTTGGTTTCCCTTTTAAGGGCTTTATTCAGCAAACATTTCTGTAAATTTATCTAATTCAGCAGCATTTTGTATACAATGAACAGTAACTTTTGCACATGGTTTATACACATGCTGCTTTTATGAATATTCGAGCCCTATGGGCAAAATAATGGAGGTGTCAAAATTTAAAAATACAGTAAATTTTGCACATGGCTTATACAGATATTGCTTTATGAATATTCAAGCCCTAAGGACAAAATAATGTGTCTCAAAATTTAAAAATTCAAGCTCGGAAATCACTTAGTCAATTCTTTTAATACACTCACCACCAAAAGCTTATTTTCAAATACTTAAGCAGCATTTTCATTCTTTATTAAGACGATGGGGGGGTTGGGGAGCAATGGGAAGGGTTTGAAGGGTATTTTTCCGTATTATTGGATTTTATTTGATTTCACTGATTTGCAAAAGGTATTTTTTAATAACTGTTTTACCATTTTTGTTGTGTGTGTTTTATGCAATTCACTTATAAAAAGCATGACCTAAAAGTACAACTTTTGACATAGCACACGCAAACTAAAAGCTTTAAATTATCGCATTGGTACATATAACATTTTTATATCACTCCATTGTGATCAATTTTGGTTTCAAGTTCAATAACAAGTTTTGTATTTAAACATGTTTAGTAACTTGATTTGATTATGTTTTACTTTTCATTATGTCTTTTTACATGATTAATTTTTCAAGGTGGTCGCATTATCTGTTCACACTACAAGTCGTCATACTTCAATTTATCGCAATTCGTTGTGGAGTTAACCTATACCTTATATTGGCAGCCTTGTATTTTCGTTGATCTAAAACATAATTCTTTTATCTAGTACAACCTACATAAAGATTAAACGGTGGCAATTATGAATTCAGAAGAAACTGAAATAGAAGAGCCACAGAAATTACAGAAGCAGCAGAAAGAATAACAGTAGAAGTACTTACCCCAAAAAATCCAGAAAGCAATATGATATAGCATTTAATTGCTTCATTGCCTGGTGTAAGGCAAAACATGTTAAAAATAATTGCTAGAAAATCAACAAAATATCTGACATCTCACTGCACATGAGAGTTGATCTCATTTTTAATCATTCTCTTGTTTCAGGAACCAATATATTATTTTATTGATATTTTACAAATTCGAGTAGTCTAAAAAATAGCATATGCTACGTGTTAAAAGTGGCTTCTAGGATTGCGAAATAGAACTCTACTTTTAATACTTGTACCATAATCCACTATTACACAAAATAATAAATTGGTTTGATGATTCCTTTCACTTTTTGTAGACTCCCAATACTAAGAGACCATGTGACATTTCCAAATTTAAAAAGGTTATTAGAAATTTGATATTGTTCAATTTCTCCCCTTTCAAATGAATACTGATATTGTGGGACTCCCTCACCCCAAATGCTTAGGCTGAAGAAAGAAAGAAAGAAAGAAAGAAAGAAAGAAAGAAAGAAAGAAAGAAAGAAAGAAAGAAAGAAAGAAAGAAAGAATGAAAAAGAAATAACCTCATATTTCCTTTTCAGTTTATCATTTCAATTAGCTTGTTTTAAGACACTATAGGAGTAAGGAATAAGTGGTTTTATATACCATATTTATCCAAATAAAAGACAACCCAATTTTTCAGAGCATAATTTTGGAATTTAGCAGTTGTGAATGTTTAATTGTTTTACTAAATATTTTCTGGTTATCAGTATCATACAGTACAAAGACAGCAAAAATGCTGGGGGTGGGGACACTGATGATAATAGGTGTGATTTTCTACTTACACTGTACAATGGATTATTGTAAACAGTTATGATTCAGATTTGCATATGTGATGGATAAGAGCACAGAAATGTAAATCTACCTTTTACTGCATGTACATCATACACCAATACAATATTAGAGCCATGGATGCAGGAAGGAAATCCTCCAATTTCTATTTTAGCCTTAAAAGAAACTCTTTTGCCAATGGGAAATCTTATAATCTCTCTAGGCTTCTTGGTAACCCACCAACCTTAGAATGAAAATGACAAGTACAAAGTTTCGCCGATACACCATGACCTTCACAGCAGCTTTCACATTTCCAAGTGTCGTCCTCCGTGATGTAGTGGTTACCATGATAGCCTCTAATTCCCGAGGTCGCAGATTCAAACCCGGTGGAGGGCAATGGATTTTTTTTGGGTGTAAAAATCCTTAGCATGGCAGGGAAGTAAAGCCGGTGGTCCTGTGTCATAGATTTACGGCATGTAGAAGAACCTCAAGCCTGATAGAGACCTCTGAGCAAAATTACTGGTCTTTCACGCCCAATATAGAATGGGACACTAAGGACCATAGCAGTTAAAGAGCGTCCATAAATTAAAAAAAAAACTTAACTACCTATCGTTTCCACAACTAAAATTTTGGGAGGAAAAAAAGGGATTGTCTTGTATTCAAATAAGTACATAATTTCTATCGACTGTTTAAACATTTTTATTTCTTAGAAACATATAAAATTTGTTTACAGCTTAAATTGTATCAGTTATACTTACGTACACAATTATTCCTGCATAAACTACATTGCAAAAATATCCAAACTGTCATTTAAATTAATCTCTTCACTAGTTTACAATGAAAACATTATGTCTGGAGCAGGAAATAAGCATATGTAAATTATTACCATGTTCTTTTTAATATGGGCGCCCACCTCGTCTCATCATTGGAGCCAGTCGATTAGGAGGTGTTATTGATATATCCATATAATCTCCTATACAGAACCTGAAAATGAAGTTCAAAGAATCAGACACTATAAAAATGTTATTTGACTACCCTAGTCTTAAAAAATATTTTTTCTACTTTCTTATGAAGTATTTAATCAAAATAAAATTTGTTATATTGGTTATAAGTTGTACTAGCATATGATAAACATTCAGGAACAATGTTACTGAATTCTTAGTAAAAAATAACCAAAAATCTGAATTTTATTTTATGCATAGAACTATTCTTTGAACTTTTAGAGAAAAGTAATATAAGAGGTATTTCTGCAGTCATTTTTAAACAGCACTGTGCAGTCTAAGCATTTAATATATTGGATGAGCCTATCTAATGTATTTCAGAAAAGTACTTCCTAAAATTGATTTTTAACATCCAAAATGCTCCAGGTACGTTAACTACTATCCAAATATAACCAACCTTGTCAGAAGTATGTACATACAGGATGTTAATGAACTACACCAAAATAATTTCAGCGTGTGCAGGTGTCTTAGACAAGTAATTTGAGATAGGATATGTATGGCTTGTATGTTCAAATTTTGAATGTATGGCTGAATGTCTCTAAAGTGCCAGTATGGCACTGTCTAATGAACATGCCATTTGAAATCAAAACACATGACGAATATAGGTTTCAGAGTGTATCTCTCTGGCACAATGAGAGCTCAGAATTTTGGCAAAATGCCATTTTAAATATGATAGACCTATTTTAAATTTAAAACTGAATGTGTATAAATAAATCATATATATTTAATTTATATTTTAATGATTAAGAATTGTTTATGTGGGTATTTCAATTTATTTCTGTAACGGCTATAATGAGAATGACTGTATCAAATCTAAATTATTGCCTTCCAATCAGTTAATATTTTCTTTAGTAGCAGCAATAAGTATTGACGTGTAAAGCTGGACAAAGAGTATTTTCAATTACTGCAGATTCTTTACTGGGCTTTCGATCAGTTTATACTTACTTCAAAAGCAACAATGAGAGCAGCAGCTAAAAATACATTGGAATATTTAAACTTCTCTTTCCTTCAATTCTCAGTTCCACATTATACACAGCAGCCATAACTTGTTGAAAATTGGTGTTCCTTTATGCAGTAAATTACAAAGTTATGTTAACAGTTTCACATCCAATGTATTTTCCGCTGCAAAATATGTGAGCAGTCAATGAATTATGAAAAGAAATATTTCATATTCCAATGTACCAGTACAAACTCAAAAATGCAGTTTTCAAGGCTAATGTGGAGAACACAATTTGTAGGCTTCTAACAGCAATTGCAACATTGAGTTGAAAATTACATCTTACATTGGGTTAATATAAAGCTTTTCTTGATGCTGGAATCCCTTTGTAGAAACCACAGAATTCTACATTACGACAGTTTTTGGAGAAGTACATGTCAGAGTGTCTAGCAAACATCAAAAATAAAAATTAGTTACCTTCTGTCACAAGAGGAGTGTTCTTAATGTGCTGTTGGCCAAGAAAGTGTTGGTACGAACATTTCTATTAGTTTGCAATGCATATAATCTAGGGGCGCCTCCAGGGGTAATGCCTCCGTGCCATGGCACTGCCTTAATAAACTGAAGAAATATGCACTTGAAATTATTTGTATGCTCCACGATTACATCAAGAGTACGGTCATGTTTATTATTCTTAAAGGTGCAAAGAAATGACTTGTCTGACAATAGAAGATGAAGGAAGCGATTACAAATTGCAAGTTTGCAATCTTAGAAACTATTGCACTATGTAATAAAGTCAAGGATCTCTTACCTCTTGTACAAGTCTTTCAGCTCTATAAATTACCAAAATAAATATAAAAAGCTGTTAAAGAATATTGCCAAGCCCTTACAGATCTATGCTGTTTATGAATTGGAAATAAATTTCTAAGTTCTTCCAACAAATCTAAAACTGCTTGGGGTCTAATTAATACCTACAGGAAGGATCACAAATTAGCGGAAATTTCGTTGATAAAGAGGCCTCTGAGCAAAATTACAGAGCTTTCACACCCAATATAGAATGGGATGCTAAGGACCATAGTAGTTAAAGAGCGTCCATAAATAAATAAAAAAAAATAACATTGATAAATCCACTGTTAATGATCCTAAAATAGTCTGTAAAGAGTTCAACAAATATTTTCTAAATGTAGCTACAAATCATTTTACATTGACTAATGACCTATAAATACATTTTTCTACAGTTGCACACTCACTATTTCTAACCCCTTCCTCTGAACTTGAAATAATAGACATTGGGATTTCCTAAAAAAAAAAAAGTTGCAGTGGTTGGGATGAAATCAGCTTGCGAATACTAAAAGCATGTATACCAGCTATTCCTAATCCACTGACATACCTAATCAATGCCTCTATTATTGAAGGTATTTTCCCAAACTGTACCAAAATTAGGATAATCCGACCTATTTATGAAAAAGAGGACAAACACCTAATGAATAATTACAGGTCAATAACACTTACTTTAGCAATCATCAAATTATTTGAGAAGGTAACATTAAGAGATTAATCAAATTCTTAAACAAGCATAACATTCTAAGTAACACTCAACATGGTTTCAGAAAGGGGTATTCCACAATCTCAGTAGTAACAGCATTTATTCATGATATGATGGGAAAATTAAATGACATTAAAAAAACTACATCTCTTTCTCTAGACTTAAGTAAGGTGTTTGACTGCATCAATCATCAACTACTTCTAAATAAAATAGAAAGGTATGGCAATAGAGGTGTCTCACTTAGGCTTATTTCCTTTTTCCTAAAAGGCAAACTTCAATGCACAAAAATTATACATAAAACAGACAAGAATATAAAAAATCTGATGTGTTACACTCACATGACTTTCTCTACTCTTGTACAAACTATTTTTACAAACGCTTATTCTCCATATGCTCATGTTAATCGAGATATCGAGATGTCAATCTTATTGCTAATTTTCTTGTAGATGCAACGGGAATATGGTAGATTTTAAGCGATAGTCAAATGTTTAAGCGCTGGTTGCTATGTGGCGCATTCCATTCTCTTTGCAAGTCCAGAACATAAAAAAAATGAGTAACGAATTTGAGAAAAAGTATAAGTATTGGAAAATTTAAGGGAATAACAAGCCATATTTCGAAAACGGTTCACTCAACAAAAAAAAATGTATATGATATAAGTTGTGTATTTTAACGCGATCTACATTTTTTGTGTAGTAAAATTTTGTCTATCTCTTATGGTTTACCAGTTATGCAAAAGTCGTTCACAATAAAGAACACTTTTGGAGACATTCCCAGAAAATTCGAGATATACATTTCATTTGTCATGAAAATACCTTAAACATATGATATTTTAATCAAAATCGTTAGAGCCATTTTTGAGAAAATTAAAATTTTCGAAAAATGTTCCATGTAAAGGGTAGTCTGGGGTGGGGGATTTTCTTTAAAACCTTCGTGTCGCATCTCTGGAAGATACTGAACCTAAATACCAAGTTTGGTGTTTATCCGACTGTTCGTTTCTGAGTTATACTGTTCACAGACACACACACACACAGACACACACACGGACATGTTTCCAAAAATGCTTTTTTTTGGATTCAGGGAGTCTCAAAACATATATTTCCGGTGAAATCTCGGTATCGAATTTTTGGGTGGAATGCTATACTTCCCCTACTTACTATACGTAGTAGAGAAAGTAAAAAAGTATAGATTGGATTTCCAAGAGGTAACCTTCAGAGTTCAAGGTTCTATTTTGGGTCCTATACTATTCATTCTGTACATAAATGACTTACCTAAGCAAAATCACTTTAGCACAACTACATATGCTGACGACTCCAATACCCTATGCTGGAATAATACATTAAGTTGCTTAGAACAGTCTATTACCAAAACAGCTTCATTATTTGATAAATATTTTGCTGTCAACAACCTGACCTTGAATAAAAATAAAACCAAAGTTATTATATTGATTTAAATAATAAATTCAAACCGGACAGCGGTAAAAACTGGGAACTCACTTATACGATCATTGATGAACCCTCTTTCCTTGCAGTACAAATGATAGTAGACTTTGCTGGGACAAACACACAAACAAACAACATATGCAATAAACTAAGTAAAACTTTATACTTACTCAGAATTATCAGGAATTATGTTAATGACCAGACTATGGAATTAATGTATTATGGGTTGATCTTCCCACACCTTAGCTATGGCATAGAAGTCTGAGGTAATACTGCTTAACGGACTATTCATTATACTAAAGAAAGCTATTAGAACAATGTTCAACATAAAGCGCACTGATTCGTGTATAGCAGTCTTTCAATTAAAAAGTTTTTTCACTATCTAATCTTTTTTTGTGTATAAAGTTGTCTTGCTAGTAGTAGAAAAGATCCAATATAAACTAAAAAACAGCGGAATACACACCTATTCCACAAGAAGCAGTAATGACATTCACAGAATATAATGAAAACAAAATAAATAACAACTCTTATATTATTGGTTCTATATTGTATAACAAATTATCCTCAGCAATTAAAATTACTTCAGGCAACATTTTTAAGAAAAAAACTTAGGGAATTTTTAATCTCCAGGTTTTTATATACTTTAAATGAATTGTAAATAAAATTATCTGACTATTATTACATGAAATGATTGTACTATAATCTGGACAAAGTTGTTAAAACCGCATGTAATTGTAGACTTACTTATTTATAAAACTGCATGCTTTAATATTGTAATTAATGTATTTGAAGGATATGACTGTGTGTATATATTGTTACTAGTATAACACTCAATTGTAGATCAACTTTTAAATTTCAATATTTTTGTGTTATATTTAGTATATTTTTATAATTTTGTCTATAATGTGTGTGCTGACTTTTGTAAACTCTTTATTTGTTTAAAATGTTGACCATGTCAGACAGTTGTACTAGCTCCATTGACAAAATAAAGATAATGGATCCATGCCACTTCTGTCCTGGCATGGATTCATAGACTCTGGGCTTTCAGACTCGACTCTAGTCGGGATTGGATTGGCTGTTCAGGTGTGTGAGAAATTTGTTTATCTCGTGCTCTGCATGTCAATATTTAGATATTACTGCTCATTGCTTATCCTCCAAATATTTCAGTTACAGAGGAGAACGAGAACTGTATGAACAGGTAGAAGGAACGGCCATGGGATCACCAGTTGTGGCAGCCCTGTTTTTGGAGGAACTCAAAGCCACAGCACTGGATACATGCCCTTTGAAGCCTTCTCTGTGGTTATAATATGTGGACAATACTTTCGTTATCTGGCCACATGGAGAGCAAAGATTTATAAATTTCTTACACACCTGAACAGCCTACATCAGAATATTCATTTCACTATGGAAATCGAGAATAGTGACAGGTTACCTTTCCTTGATGGCCTGGTGCAATGTGACACAGTGAATCTAACCATATGTTGTTTGTTTACAGGAAACCTACACACACAGAAAGATACATACCAGCCAGCTCACCTACCCTCGAGCAGTCAAATGGGGAATGATAAACATGCTATACCAAAGAACAAAGCAAATCCGTCATCCGGACTACTTGGCAAAAGAAATCAAACACCTAAATTATATACTTAGACCAACAGATACTCTGCTCAAGATATAAGAACTTCACAGAACAGAAATATAGGGAGAAAAAAAAAAAAAAAAAAAAAAAAAAACCCACCAACAACAACCCACTGACAATAACATCAAATGGACACCTTTGCCATATGTCCACCAAGTCTCCAAGAGACTATCAAAGTTGTTATAGAAGCGCAACATAAGGGCTAGATACACACAAAACAGAAAATTACGATCTCGGTGTCAGCTGTAACTGCAGAGATTCCTATGTCGGACAAACTGCAGAGCTATTCAAACTCGCAAAAACGAGCATATCAAATCCATAAAATCCAGGTAGAGAAATCTGTTCTTGCAGAACGCATGATAAAAACAGGATGCCATAAAGATTTTTATGACATCAAGATTCTTGCAATATGCGGGCATTACACATGCAAAATAATATGGGAAAGTATTGAAATCTTTAAAGACAACAGCAAACTTAACAGAGAGAGAGAGAGAGAGAGAGAGAGAGAGAGAGAGAGAGAGAGAGAGGCACACCACTAAATTTGGTGTGGAAGGCTTTACTGACAGTGTAGTGCAGTTGGCAATACTGGCACGGTAATGCATGCAGTACCAGTAGCCCATGCAAGAAGCTCAACATTGGTTGCAGGGAAACGTCAGCAGAGTGCATTTTCAAAGCAACGATGCAGCCTATACCGGAAGCCAAAGGAACATACTAAATAATTGGACTCAATTTTATACAGATGGATCCCTCTTTGATGATAAGAAGGCGCTGGAGCAGGAGGAACATATAAATTATTTTCCTCCTATGAACATGTTGGAAATAACAGAACAAATTTTGATGGGGAAATCGAAGCAATATATATTTCAATACAAAATATCTTTAACTGGTTAAATAGGTGCATAATTTTGTAATACTGTCAGATAGCATACATCAATTATTCAAAAATGAAAAAGATAAAAATAATGTATCCATGATTTAACAAATTCAAAATCTCAATTTAAAAAATCTGATGTGCTAACATGGCCTTCTCTACTCTCTGTTGCTTATTAGTGGGAATACAAATTATTCTTACAAAATGGATGCATATTCTTACGAAAGTTTATTTTCCTATCTACTTCATTTTAATCGAGATAAACCCTTCCAGAAATAGCTGCATTACATATTTCATTATTGATACAAAGGGAATAATGATAGTCAAATGTTTTGAACTGGACGCTATATGCTGGCCTTAAATTCCATACTCTTTTATGAAATCACGAGGAACAACTCACAGTCGAAGGATGACAATGTATTGAACAATTCAAACCATTCATAACAGATATCTTGGAAATGGCTGATGCTACAAGTTATTTGATATAAGAGGATTATTACTTAACGTTTACCAGTTATACATGATTATACCTATAAAATTCTTTCCAAATGAAGAGGACATCACAGGCTCTTCCCAGAAATTTAAGATACACATTTTATTTGTCATGTAAATATCTCTGATATATGGTATTTTAATCAAAATCAATTGAGGCCATTTTTTAGAAAATAAAAATTTTCGAAAAATGTTCAATGTAAACAGCAGTTGGGAGTGAGGGGATTTTCTTGAAAATCTTTGTCATATCTTTGGAAGTTATTGAACTTAAATACCAAGTTTGGTACTTATCCGACATTTTGTTTTTGAGTTATGCTGTTCTCTCTCACACACGCACGCACGCACACACACACACACACGTGCGCGCGCGTGCGCCCACACACACACACGCGCGCGCGCACGCACGCACGCACGCAAGGACCTTTTGCTAAAAATGCTTTCTTTAGGTTCAGGGGGCCCAAAGCATCTATTTACGGTGAAATCTTGACAAATTTTTGGGTGCAATATTATACTTCCCCTACTTATTATATGTAGTACATAATCATACTACATGCTTTCCCCGTACATCTTCTGTGGTAACATTCAGACCGGTTACAAGCCATGACTTTTTGGGCAAACACTTGAACAGGATTGGAGCATTTGAGTAATTACACTGCTCTCTATGTGTTAAAGAGGAAGAAATGAAAAGATCACTTAACATGTGAAGCACTATTATTATTATTATTATTATTATTATCATTATTATTATTACTACTACTACTACTGTTATTATTATTATTATTATTATTATTATTATTATTATTATTATTATTAAAGATCCTCATATTGTCGGTTTACTGGGAAAACCTGGTAACTCCAGTTACACTGACTCCTGGTAATTCACTATTACGTGAGTTGTATTCAGCTCTACAGTCTGGGAGAACCTGCTAAGTGATAGCTATATCCAGTTTGGAGTTATGGAGGTAGCTGAAAAGTCTAAGTACAAAATCATTACATTAGAGACAGGCAAAACCTGCTAACAGCATATAGCATGTTTTCCTTGACAAGGCTGCTAGTTCAGGTTGTAGACAACAAAAACCCGCTAAATTCACAAAGCTTGTTTTCCTGGATAAGGCCACTACAGATTATAGACAATGAAACTATGCTAAAGTTAACCATGATTTCTGTCACATTACTGTGGTTTTGTTTCAAAATAATTTATGGAAAACTCATAAATGTATCACTTTTTAAAAATAAAGGACAGCATAATTTTGATTGAGAGAGTATTCTGAATAGAAGGCATCTATATTATTGTTGTTCGCATTGTTTGAACCAGCTCTGTCGAGTCTTAATAGTGCATGCAATAATATAGCTGCCCTTCAATTACAATGTATCTTGCATTAAATATTGAAGTATTTATACATTTTAATAATATCTTTAGCAATAAAAGAAGAACCATGTCAGATTTTATTCTTGAAATGTTGTTAAAGTATCTTCACTCATATTTGTACACATCCAGTCCAGTTGGCAATAATGTGAGAGCACAAAAATTCTGTATTAAATGTTCTTTTACCACAGAACATCAAGACACTTTCAGTGAGTGTTGTGCAGTAGGAGAAATGTTTTCTAGAGGCAAGAGATTAGTTATGCTGGCAGTACAAGACCGCATCTCCAGGTAAGAGTAAATTGTTCATAATATTTTGATGTAAAATATCTTTATAGTAGTCACATTGATTTTGTTACTCATTCCTGAAAAGAAGTATGCAAACATAAAATTAAGGATGTCAAGTTGTGTTACTTAATATTGAAATTATAACATTTCAAATGGTTTTTAAAGTGATAATCATAGGCGTATTCTATATTAGGATTAAACGTTAATGCAGAAAGCTGATTCATGTGGTAATAATTGAGAATCACATTTGATAAATTCTGGGTTCAGGTCCTAGGGCAGCAGACTGGTTTTTCTTGATAGTAGTAGCAGTATTTTAGACTAACAAAAATTAATTTATGTCACTCTCGTAAGCAAGTATAAAACCTTGCATGTCAAATTGTAAGAGAAAGAGAAGAAAACAATAGAAATAAATTGACCACTAATGCATTCAGAAACCCTATACACAAGGTGGCCTGCTATATTTAAGTTGCTAAATAACTACTACATCTTGAAGGCAAAGACCATAAGGCATTTATAATTATGTCACATGCTATAATGTAATGGTAGATACTCACCAAACTATTGGGATAATGCTTCACGAAATTCAAATAAACCAGATAGGATATTATAATTGTTATAAGGACATTTATTCTGTATTTATTACTTTTCAATTACAAGTTACATTGCCACAATTTTGTATTTCATGGTAAATGAAAGCACTGAGAATAGTCCACTCAGGTGGCTCAGTTGGTTAGACGCGGCCTTCTGACCCCAAAGTCGTGGGTTCAAACTCAGCCGGATCAATGGTTTTTAAGTGTGCTTAAAAGTGACAGCCCCATGCCAGTAGATTTATTGACATGTAAAAGGACTCCTGCAGAACAAACTTTCGTCACTCTGGCAACACTGATATGATCCTGACAATTGACAGTATCATTAACAAAAAACAAAATATTTAAACTGAGAATACAGACATTTTACGTTATCCAAAGAGTGCTATGTAATTATTATACCCTGACACCTTTTAAAATTCTGCCGTATTATTTAATGTGGAAATGCAGAACTTATGACGCTTTATTTTAGATGATGAAGATTTGAAGAGTGAAGCTATGACTCATGCTACAACAGCTGTAAGAGAAGTAGGAGAATGTAACTTCAATGTAGAAGTGCATAACAATGGTGGTTTGCTGCTTGATTTTGGATCAGATTTTTCTGGTGTAGATCCTGACTATATTCCAAGTGACAATGCATCTTCAGAATATGACTTCAATCAGCATGCATCGAAGAAGCATAAACTCATAAAAAACTTGTGCAAATAGGAGAAGGAATACCATCTCTATGTTCTTGCTTGTATTTCTAATCATACTTTTTGGTAACTGCCTCAAATCAAGAAAATTTTGAAATTTCATTTCTGTGACTCCATAAGGTTGTTTATCTTTAAGGCCTTGGCAGCATACAATTTGGAAAATTGTCAACCAGTCCTACATTGTATAAACTGGGACAAATTTTTTCACCTTTTCAATTGCACTATGCATGGAATCTACTTCCATGTAAGAATGGCCGCTCTTCATAAATTTATGTTCTATGGCTTGAAGTTGAGATGTCTGTACTAAATACAGGAAAAGAGTGGCAAGATATTGATTGTGGTTCTGTCTGCTGCAAGTATCTGAAAATAGAGATACCTCTGTAACCTTTGGAAGATTAGTAAGATACTAAAATAAACATGAGCCAATTTCTGAACTTCCTGTCTTTCCGTTTGTCTCTGTCCAGGCATAGCAATAAGCTATGGGGATGCTTCATAAATTGTCAGATTGTATACGTACAATTTTCTGCTGCAGTACAGCTGGCTGACATCTGATGATGGTATTTGTAAAACAGACTTGAAATCAAATGTTGCGGTATAAATTTAGTATCTTTATTTGCTCTTTCTTTATTGTTAGCTTTAGTTGTGTGGCAGTCTTCTTTTCGTCTTATATTTGCAGAATATATTTGTGCATCCGCATGGATTTCTGAATCATTTGCATTTTCATATGCAGTACAAAGTTGGCAATGATCTTTTTTGGGTTTGAAAAACGACATATAATCGTTACAAAAGATTCATCAGTATGTTATTACTGATACCAGCACGTAATTTCCATTTTCTAAGGCCTTTTCTTTAAACATTGCATACATTTTGCTGATACTCAACTTAGGATCCAGGTACTCTTTCTATGTTAACTTTCGAGAGTAATGAGAGTTTACTTTTGAAAAGCTTTTAATGTGATTTTTTATGTCTTAAATTATCTTTGGGTCAGTTTTATTGAAAGATACTTGTTTTTCTCTATTATCCTCGCCAATAAACAGACCGGATTCCGCTTTATGTTTGAAGGCTGTATTAACAGAATCTTTTCCTATAGAGAGAGTTTTAAGAAAAAATTACTAACAAACTGATTTTGATTTCCTCCAATTCAAAGTAATATTTCCTGGACACCTCTCTCAACTGTGTCTTTGCTACACCCTGCCTTCTTCTCCTCTCAGGGATTGCACTATCCACATTTGCAAATATAAAGTCCTTGTGCCGTTTATAGTCATCCAACCTCCAACATGATCTGCAAATTCTTTCCGCTTTTCTTTGTAAAATGATTCCCTACATTTGAAATGACAGGTAAGACAATTAATGGGCTTTGGTTGTTTAGGTGGTCTGTTGCTGTTCTTTATTTTATAAGCAAGACCTTCTCTGCATTTCTCGTTTTCTTTGTTTACTTTCCATGACCTTTCGTCCTTTTTTCTCCACCTGCTCTTCTTTTCTCCTTTATTTTCTTTCTTGGCATGTTGCTCTTCGCTAACATGTGTAACCTTCGTCAATAGAGATGGTATTCTTTCTCCTATTTGCACAAGTTTTTTACTGGCAAGTTTATGCTTCTTCGATGCATGCTGATTGAAGTCATACTCTGAAGATGCATTGCCACTTGGAATATAGTCAGGATCTACACCAGAAAAATCTGATCCAATATCAAGCAGCAAACCACCATTGTTATGTACTTCTACATAGGAGTTACATTCTCCTACTTCTCTTATAGCTGTTGTAGCATGAGTCATAGTTTCACTCTTCAAATCTTCATCATCTAAAATAAAGCGTCATAAGTTCCGCATTTCCACATTAAATAATACGGCAGAATTTTAAAAGGTGAATCAGCAAACTGGCTCCATGAAGAGCTTAGAGTACTGTAAGGAAAATCAAGGAGTAATTTTTTATAAGTATCACACCACTAAATACAAGTCACTGGCTGCCCTAGATCACAGAAAGGTTTGTCCAGAATGTACCAAAATGCTTTACCAATTAGCATGCTTAACAAACAGGATGTGCTTAAGTTATGTTGGAGTGGAAGCATTCCTGAAGAATTTCATGGTTGGTATAGCAATCTACCAACTGCTGGAGTGACAGATAGTGTTTCAGAACCTGCAGTACAAGACACTGACAATGATTCAGATGAATGATCCAGCAAATGGTTTTTACTAACTATATCTAAAACACTAATCTATCCTAAAAATTCAAGTAGTGTCATCAGTGAAAAACACCTAACTTCATTTTCTATTAACATTTAGTATTTTGCCAGCATAAACATTAATTCCATAATGCAAAATTAACGTATACATGAATTTCATAAATAAAAAACTCTGCATGTACAAAGACTCTTAAATATCGAAATATATAACATTATCACAACAGAAACTACCATTTCGTAATTTCCTGATTTTTCACGCAAGTTCTTCAAATATCCCGAAAGTAGCTTTTATGGAGTTGGCGGGTTTTACCAGTAAGACAATGATATCCAAATATTGGCAAACAAGAAGACTAATGACTTCATTGTTAAACTCTGAGCATTAGATACATGCATACATTTAAATTTGAATGTCTTAATTAATTTCATTTACCTCCCACAATTCTTTATAAAATTATTGTATAATGATCTATTAAGATTTTTAAGCTGAAGCCTCCCCTTATAATTACCATTTCATACAGCTCCAGCTACTCCTAGTAAGGCATGAAAAATCCTGATATCCATGCAAAAGAATTAGAAAACATTGGCGGAATGTCTGACTTCCTTAACCTTCTCCTGAACAGTCTTCCAAGTTCTAAATTTAATTGTTTTATTTATGGACACTCTTTTAACTACTGTGGTCCTTAGCATCCCATTCTATACTGGGCATGAAATACTGGAAATTTTGCTCAGAGGCCTCTTTATCAGGCTTGAGGTTCTTTTACATGCTGTAAATCTATGACATGGGACCACCGACTTTACTTCCTTTCCGAAGGATTTTTATGCCCAAAAAAAGCTGTCGCCCTCCGCCAGGTTTGAACCTGCAACCTCGGGAACTAGGGGCTGGCATGGTACCCCTAGACCATGGAGGATGACTTCCAAGTTCTGGAATGCTGCATAGCCTGTATGGAAGTGGAACAATCACTCGTTGGAATGGTCAAGTAATTTTTTACATAAGTACAATAGGTGAAATTTTAAACCTTGTACCTTCTCTTGTCCCATATTATTTAATAACATAAAAGCTAAACAGTTTTCACATAATGCAGAAATCCTTAACATACACAATGAAATAAAGGTGAAGCTGGTATACATGAAGGTTTCACATTCCCAGACACCAAGTTAACCTCTTTGGGAGAGAGACAACCTGTGACCACTGAGGACAATTAGTTAATTATAAAATATTGGTTTACTGATTTCTAATATTAACAAGTTTCTTTTTTTATACAATTCCTTAGCATGCCTGCTAACAGATTTGATTACAACATTAGTACACATTAAATAAAGCAAAACTTTCTTAGATAAAGGTTATTAAAATATTTGGCATTGTCATTACATGCATATTATAGCATTATAAGCAGATTCAATTCCCTTTTGTTCTGCAGCATCTTCTGTTTTCTTAATTACTAAATTGTGACTATATATGTAACAATACACAGGGAGGAAGGTGACCTACGATAGTCTTTTTAAACTATGAAAGAGCATGTTGTCTTGAGTGTTTTTCCTTAATAAATTTTTATCCATAAAGCTTTACATTCTTCAGATAATTACTATGTTGTGAATGCACAAGTTCCAAACTCTTGAAAAGGAAATGGTTTCATGCCTACAGCAATGCAATAGTGGCTACACCAGTCTTCCACAATTTCACGTTGGAAGTAGATCTTTATGAGGGCAGGGATTTGTAGAACAATGACGGAAACATTCCATCTGTCAATCATGATGAAAATATAGCAGGAAATGGCATTCGATGAGTAATTATAAATGATTACTTTCATGAAGTAATGCACCTTTCCACAAAATAGTCATCCACTCCCTCAAGAAAGTATTCGTTTGCACTTTAAAAATTCTAGCAGAAAAATTATGGAGGGAAAAAAAATCTAAGAGCAATTTTTGTGTATGTATTGCTTGATTTGCAGCTCAAATATAATTTTATTTCACGGAGGAACAAAATGTCAAAGTTGGGAACTTTCAACATTTTTGGCTCACAGTTTACGACTTCACGAATTTATTTCTCCACCAGTTTAAATCACATGTCGATGAAAGTGTGTGATGTATGCTCATAGAAAAAAAAAAAAAAAAAAAGCTTTATCCATTGCATGAAAGATAATTTTGAAAACACCATGTACAAAAAGGTTGCAATTTTTAAAAAATTTATAAAACTGATAAAATGAACAATCTGAAAAGCTATCAAAACCGTAAACTGTATTACCATTTGATCTTTATGCTTTAAAAAAAAATCCATTAATTTGGCTGCTAAAATTTTTTTACTTCTTGAGGGGGTGTATAACATCTTTTTGCAAGATTTTGCACATGGGTTTAAAAGAGGTCATTTTATTCTTTTGATGAACTATTTATTCAATTGTTGATAATATTCCATTTACTGAGTTTGTCATTTGGTTTTTAATTAAAGGTTTTGTACAGCATTATGCAAATACTTTGTAATTTTACTTATGTTTAGTTTGTATACGCAATGGTTTGTACAGTGTTTAACAATTGTACCAACATTTACATGGAAAGTCTTTTGTATACAAAAAATAATACTGGTAATATTTCATTATATCGTATAGCACCAAGAATATAAACAATTTGTGATTAAAAATATATCCATTATATATTTTAGTGCATTCGTATAGTACCGACAATGCAAACACTTTTAGGTTAAATATATTTCATTATGTAGTTCAGTACATTCATATAGCACCATGAATGCAAACAATTTGAGATTAATTAATATATTCCATGATATAGTTCAGTACACTCATAAGGGGCCATTCACAATGAAAATTAAGCATTAAAACTTAAACTTGTCTGCTGTCATTTGTATTGACAAATGAAATGCAAACTTATGCAGCAGCCAATTGTAGGAGAGCATTAAACAGCTGGGCTAATATGGGAACCTGCAAAGTGACCACTGACAAAGAGGTTATGTGTATTCATCAAAATGAGCAAGAGCTAGTTACCTGGTTAAAGGGCATTAAACTAAAATAAATAAAACCTCAGTCACAATTTCTTCTGCTGCAATTTTTATATGCTTCAGTAATTCCTGGCCTACGATCTTGTACAGAAAAGCGTGTTAGCAAGTCAACACATGACAATGAAATATTGATGGGAGACGGCTAAATGATCACATGATGAGAATCACTTTGATGGGCTAGTTTGTTATTTTTGACGTAACTTCAAAACTTGGATCCTGCAAGCTTCTTATACATTTAATTCAATATTAATTTTTATGTTTATGTAATTAAAGGTGAATGGCTTCATTATATAACATCATATACTTAAGTTTACTTTATGCTTACACTTAATTTTCATTGCAATGGGACCTTTGAGGTTAAATTTCTGTAAAATAATAGTTTTGCTGAATTAGGTAACAAACTTTATAATATCTTGCCTTATCACATAGAAGTTATGAATTATGTTCCCATGTAACATTTTGGTTGCAAAAAGCTGTTATTCTGACATTTCAGACAAAATTTCATTCACTTCGCTTGCTTTGTCCAAGTAAGTGATGAAGTTCACTGAACTTTCTATGGGAATCAAAGATAATTTGTTCGTCAATGAATGCAATATATCCATTCTCAGAGCATGCACTTCCTCTATGCATGATGGACATTTTTTCATGTTCTTTATGAAGAACGTGCAGTCGCATCATATGCAGTTCTTCATGCCAGCGATTTAGGTTGCTGTCCTGGCCACTGGATCGTTTCCTGTTTTTCTCTTTGTTTCCAAGATCTGTAATAGATAAAAATGCACATCTCATTACTTACATATACCCATCCGAGCTAGTATTTCACTTGCCATGTTTTGAACTTCCATTAACGTTCATGGAGACATCAGGGTTAATATCCACTGAAACATCAAAACTTGGGCCCATTTCAGCTTCCAAATTGATAGCAGACCATCAGATTCTTCAGGTTGATGCAATTCTCATCATTTTCGATGGAATTAAAAATTATTGCATCATCATCATCATCATCATCACACTGATAAGATTCCTTGGAACACTTGGAGCATTATTACAATAATTATTTTTTAAATATCTACATATGTTGTCTGCGAACCACCAGCAATGTTTTGGTGTTTCCTTGGCTTTCTGTTTTTTAGCTTTTGCTTTTAAGTCTTTCAAAAGAACTTTAAGCTGCTCTTCAGTATATTTCCCATTGCGTGCAGCATTGAACACGTCCGTCACAACTTTCCAGATACTTCTCTTTCTAATCAACATCTTTACGTTGTGTTTTTTGCACTCCATACATCTTTACATTGGGTTTTTTGCACTCCATACTGTCTACATGGATTTTCATAATCTCTAGCAGCAAATATTTGTCCCTTTCACTGATGTCCCTACCCCCATACCCGTTTCCTATCACACATAACCTTATCCATGATCGATCCAAGTAAATCGTGCAAACAAAACATACCTTCTCCGAAGTAATGAGCTCTTACTTCTGTAGTTGTAACTAAAAGAGTAAATTACAATTGAGCTCTCCAATGTTACTTCCTTAGAAAATTACTCCCGTAGTAACCTACTTCCTTAGTATGGACTTCTTGTAAGCATTACTTTCAAAGTAATTTATTCCAATGAGGTGCATACTGCCCTTTGACAGATGAAAACAAAATGTCCTATAATGTAGTGCTCATCTATTTGGAAATCTTTCTCAATAAATTGCTGCCAAATTATGATGTGTTTCAGCATAAATGAGTAGCATTTTAAGATACTCGGCATTAGTAAAGTGAGCCATTTTGTAACTGATCATCTGCCATTTTGAAATCAAGCCATCAGCACAATAAAAAACTGCTGAAATTTGTTTCTTTACAAACAAAAAGCCGAAGTGTATTTCTTTCGATCTTACAGTGTTATCATGTTATGTTGTCTCGTGGGTAATGATATAGATTTAACATGCAGAAAATATTTATCTCTCAGTCTCTTCTAAGAAATATTTGAAAAAGTATTTAAGTTTCGTAAAATCTTCATTTAAAATAGAGTTAATATTAAGCAATTTTTGCTTTTTTTCCCCTCAAAAACTACTTTAAAAACAAAACTGCGCTAAGATTTTTTATTCTATTCATTACAAGTATTCATCCTCTTCAAGGATGATCGTAGGTTACCTTTCACCCTTTATATATATAGCACTTTCTGTGGAGTAACTAAAATTATTTGCTACTCCATGGCAATTTCAACAAACAGTCTTAAGACTTCTTTGCAAGTTATGTTCTTTTATAATTCCAATGTGTTCATAATCTAGTACATAGGCTTTGTAAATCCTTTATAAGTAACACGCACACATGCATTTTCTCTCTTTATAATATTAATATAGATCTCAATATATTAAACATGTTATATTTTAATAAAAGTTGTTACAGCCATTTTTTAGCAAAACAAACATAACAATTTTTCCAGGTAAAGTGTAGTACGTGGTGGGGTGTTTTCTTTAAAATTGTGTTGCAGCCTTGGAAGATGCTGAACTTAAATGCCATGTTTGTATGTACACAGATCTTTTTCTAAAAGTGCCTTTTTACATTCTCTACGACGTATAGTAAGTAGCGGAAATATTGCATTCCACCCAAAAATTCAATCCGAGATTTCACCAGAAGCACATGTTTTGAGGTGCCCTGAAAAAGTATTTTTGAAACATGTCCATGTGTGTGTGTCTTGAACAGCATATCTCAAAAACAAAAAGTCTGATAAATAAAAAATTTGGTATTTGAGTTTAGTATCTTCCAAGGATGCGACATGAAGATTTTCAAGAAAATTTCACCACCCCCAACTATCCTTTAAAAATTTTGATTTTCCAAAAAATAGCTTTAACGATTTTGATTAAAATACCATTTTATATGAAAAATATTTACATGACAAATAAAAGGTATAGCTTGAATTTTCTCGGAATAGCCTAGGAGGTCTTCATTTGGAAGGAATTTTGTATAATGTTGTACAGCTTATAAACTTTAAGCAATAGATGAAAACATACCACACAAAAACTGTAGATCTCTTTAAAACACACAAATCTATTTAAAATAAGTTTTTTTTTGTGGCATAAGCAGTTTGAGATATCCATTAATAAAGGTTCAAATTGTTCAATGCTTGTCATTCTTTTAAAGTACCATTGATTTTCAGTTGTTTCTTGCGATTGCATGGAAACAGTATGGAATTTTAAGGCCAGTATATAGCATCCTGTTCTTAAATATTTGATTATCGCTGTTCTCTTTATATTTATAATGAAATGTGTAATGTAGCTATTTTTGCAAAGGATTAATTGGATTAAATATAGTAGATAGAAAAATAAGCTTTAGTAAGAATAGTTTTATACCCACTAATATAGAGGGTAGAGAAATCATGTGAATGTATCACAGATTTTTTTTTAGGTTCACGGAATTCCAAAACAACATATTTCTGGAGAATCTTGATGTAGAATTTTTGGGTAGAATACAATACTTCCTCTTACTTACTGTAAGTAGGGGTAGAGAAGGCAAAAGAGTTAAAACTCAACCTAACTTAATATTTCCTTTAATGTATTTCAAAATTCTTGAGCAAAACCCTCACTACATGCTTCATTGGCAAGCTGAACACCGATTCACAAACTGAGAACGAGAACCAAAATAAGAATGAAAGGAAGAGGCTTAAGTTTGGTTCACAATAAACCAGGAATGGAAACATTAATGCTTCTCAATAGCATTGGAATATCATTTGCAATTAATTTTCACACCTGCCTGCAATTCTGCTGACATAATGGAGATTATCTACCTTCAAAATCAGAAGTAATAAACATTTTCTAAAAGCCACACCATTACTATTTCTGATTTCTCCTGTGAAAGTGCATTCCTAATATGTTTATAATAAATTCTACGTTTTCAGTTGCTTGTTGTTCCACAATTAGTATTCAATATGCCATCCTTGAGAATGAAAAATGAAAGTTGAAATTTGACTGTTTCATTCCTGGGCTCCAGTAAATTTCCCATTAATTGTGAATGCTTACATTTTAATACACATATTTTATCTTTGTAGTACCCATTGTGGTTGCCACCCCTGCTTATCATGAACCAGTTTTGATGCTTGATCTTTTATTAATCAATGCAGCATTGGTGGAATGACAATATTGATTTTCAGTTGTTAGTATGTACCTCTGATTCTGCTGTGTAGGTCATTTCACAAAATGTCAGTGATGTGCAGGCAAACAGACTTTATGTTTAAAATATCACTTCTGCCTATTTCAGTGATATTTCCTGCTATTTTGTAGTCTATAAGTTAACTATGTTACACTTTTATTTCTTGGTTATAAGTGATGTTTTTTAAAAAAGAAATGCAACCTAAAGTCTTCTCAAAAATAGCATTACAAGGAGAGCATTAAGATTTAAATAAAATTATTATTACTCCACCATTGCAAACTGTATACTTCCGTTGTAGCAGTACCTAACTTCTAAGCTCTATGGGTTGTATTTTTATTGTATAATCATTGCATACCTGTTTTGTGCACTATGACATATTCAAGTACTCTTATTGGGTGATAGATATTTCATGAAGTAGAGCAACAATATTGACAGTTTAGCATCAATTTCCATACTAAGATTGCTGATGTAAACACCAGATTAAGGACATTATACTGTATGAAAAAATCTGATGTGTTACACATAACTTGCTCTACCCTGTATCAGTTATTAGTGGGTATATAAACTATTCTTAAGAAAGCTTATTTTTCTAAGTACTTCATTTTAATCGAAGTTAACCTGTGCAGAAATAATTAAATTATACATTTCATTATAAATACAAAGGGAACAGTGATAGTCAGATGTTTAGGAACTGGACGCTATATGCTGGTTTTAAAATTCCATTTTCTCTCAATGCAATCATGAGAAACAGTTGAATACTGACAGGGCTTTTATAGAATGACTAAATATTGAACAATTTGAGCCATTAATAATGGATACCTCGGAAGTGGCTTATGCCACAAAAAAAGTTATTTGAAATAAATTGTATGTTTTAAAGAGATCTACATTTTTTGTGTAGTATATTTTCATCCATCATTAAACATTTACCATTTATAAACGTTTATACAAAATTTCTTCTGAATGAAGAGCACTTCACAGGCTATTTCCAGAAAATTCAAAGATAAAAATTTTATAATATAAATATATTAAATATGTGGTATTTTAATCAACAGCATTAGTGCCATTAGAGTTTGAACTTAAATACCAAGCTTGGTATTTAATAGACTTCTGGCATTTTGAGTTATACTGTTCATAGACACACACCTATACACACCTTTTTTCTAAAAGTATTTTCTTTTTCTTTTCTTTTATTCAGGGAGCATCAAAACATGTATTTGTGGTGAAATCTCAATATTGAATTTTTGGATGGAATACATATTTCCTATACTTACTATAGGTAAGGAGTAGAGAAAGTAAAAACTCCCCTCTAGCCTGGGGCTCTGGTTTTAGAATCAACACACTATTCAGCAGATTACAGAGGAAGTGAAATGTGATATATTCCCTTGTTTGAGTCCCGCCTGTGACAATGAATGTTAGGTTTCATGCCATCATACAGATTTCTCCCAACAGTCTAGGTTTCAGGTAATTAAACATTTTAATTAAAAATGCGCCCAAAGGAATACAGTGGTTTTATCTTGCAATATAAAACTGGGCTAATGTGAGTAGGACCCCTGAGTACTGCAGTGCTCAGAACGTGCTGTAGTTTCTTTTCTAAGTGCTCTGAATGTTAAAATTCCATGCTTCAAAAGCTGCCAATATGATGTGGTTTAGCGCTTTAATGGGAAACTCCGATAAAAGGGGAGGAAGAGGCAAGCATTCAAAATAAACTTAATTAACTTCAGTGTTTTTCTGTAAATGTGATGTGATGTCATCAACCAGCAAACACAGTCAATGATAATATGCTTTCAACGACCGTTTCTTTGCTCTACTTTATCTTTTGTTGGAGGAGCTGTATGCTTTGTGTGACTCTATTCTTAAAGCATCGCTGGTTCTTTTTCCAACCTGAGCCTTCTTTTCTCTTGTATTAAAAGCTTCAAATTCTACTTCCTTGCAGAAAAATCAGTTTCAGGAACGCCGGAAAGGAAATATCATCGCCAACCGCATACAAAGGCTACCATTCTTCCAAGTATGAGGGCAGATTCGAAAAGTAACACACAATAATCTTTTACAAAAAAGTTTAATAGTTAAAACAACAAAACTCACAAATGAACTTACACCTTTTACCTACTTTTTGACACAGTCACCAAGTTTCTCAACACATTTCTCCCATTGTGATACCAGTTTCAATATGCCCTGTTCGTAGAAGTCCGTTTCCTTGGAGTATAGCCATCTGCAGACTGCTGATTTCACTTCCACATCTGTCACAAAGCATTGACCGGCCAGGAATTTCTTCATGGGACCAAACAGATGAAAGTCCGACGGTACAAGGTCCGGACTGTATGGTGGATGCTGGAGCACTGCCCAACCAAATTTGGTGATTTTCTGACGAACAGCAGCAGCAACATGGAGGCGAGCATTGTCAGCATTCATGTTGTGGCGCGAAGGGCACGACGGAACTTCACAAAGTTTTCATGTAGGCTGCAGCATTCACAATGGTCCCGTGTTCAGCAAAGTTCACCAATAAAACACCATCATATCCCAGAACACTGTCACAAGCACTTTCCTAGCAGATTGAGTCACTTTGAATTTTTTAGTCACTGGGGAACCAGCATGTTTCCACTCAATACTTACCTGCTTGATTTCGGGCATGTAGTGGTATGCCCATGACTCATCACCAGTGACGATTCCTTTCAGATAGTCATGCCCTTCTGCGATGTACCGTGTTAGGTGATCTAAGATCGCCATCATTTGTTGGCCCTTGTGGTTGTCTGTCAGGTCCTTAGGCACCCAGCAAGCACTAACTTTAGGAGATTTCAATGTGTCATGAACAATAGCGTACACTGCACCATAGGAAATGTTGTGATAAGGTCTGCAGTTGCACACGCCGGTCATTCAAAATTGCCGCCTCAATGCCTCTCATATTCTGTGGGGTTGTAGCTGTTACTGGCCTCCGGGAGCATTTTGAATCACTAAGGTTCACATGGCCCTCTAGGAAGAATGCACACCCCTGGAGACATTGCTACGGTCCATACAATCATTCACATACATGCCATGCATGTCCCTGTGAATATCACTCTGTTTATGCCCTTTGGCCCACAAATATCGAACCACACCTCTCTGCTCTTCACACGTGGACGATAGTAACATGCACATCATCTTTGTTGCGTAGTTCACGCTTCTCTCGCTAGAGCTGCACATGAAACAAAAAATACCCTCTGTAGTGAAATTGCAACATTCTAGCTGCAATACCAAGCCAGAAAAAAGTTATTGTGCGTTACTTTTCGATCCGCCCTTGTATATTAGTTATTTCATGTTATTGTTTATTTATGCAACCACTTTACAAACTTGATATTTCGATACAGTGTTACTTCAATTAACTTTCTCTACTCACTCATTACAATGTTTATATTTCTGTCTGCTTATTGTTAGTCAAGAACTATTGAAAAAACCTGATGTGTTGCAATCATTTAGTTTTCTCTACTCACTCTTCCTATAAAGCTTATATTTCTCTCTACTTCTAGTTAGTCAAGAACAATTGAAAAAATATCTGATGTGATACATTCACATGACTTTCTCTAACCTTTATCATTTTTAGTGCATATACAACTATTCTTACTAAAGCTTATTTTTCTATCTACTACATTTTAATCCATATAAACCTTTGCAGAAATAGCTACATCACACATTTCATTATAGATAAAAAGGGAACAGCGAGTCAAATGTTTAAGAACTGAACACTATATGCTGCCCTTAAAATTCCATACTGTTTTCATGCAATCATGAGAAACAACTGAATGTTGACAGGACTTCAAAAGAAAGAACTAATGAAGCCAAGTAATGAACAATTCAAACCATTACCAACAGATATCTCAGAAAGGCTGATGCCGCAAAAAAAACTTATTTGGATTAAATTGTGTGTTTTAAAGAGATCTACATTTTTTGTGAAGTATGTTTTTGTCTATCGCTTAACATTTACCAGTTATACAAGATTATATAAAATTCCTTTACAGGCTATTCCCAAATAATTTAATGTACAGATATGTATATATATTTCATTTGTGATATAAATATCTTTAATACATAGTATTTTAATCAAAATTGTTAAAGCCATTTCTTAGAAAATAAAAAATTTCAAAAAGTGTTCCATGTAAAGGGTAGTTTGGGATGGGGGAATTTTCTTGAAAATCTTCGTGTTGCATTTTTGGAAGTTGCTGAAACTAAATTTTTTTTTTTTTTTTGGTATTTGTCCAACTTTTTGTTTTTGAGTTATGCTGTACACAGAGACGCAAGGACATTTTTATAACATTGCTTTTCTTTTTTGGATTTTTGGGTCTCAAAACATGTATTTCCAATGAAATCTCAGTATCAAATTTTTGGGTGGAATGCAATACCTTCTCTAACTATATGTATGTGGTAGAGAAAGTAAAACTGACATACTTGAAAGCTCATTTGCTTGACAGGAATAAAATATTTGAACTATGCTGAAATGCACCAAACAAGCACCAAGTTAATTTAATTAAATCATTCCAAAGTAAACAACCATGCCTGCAAGTATTAATACCTCCCACTAATCTGTGAATTATAAAGAACCTCCTCATGGTGCATTATAATTTTATCTGCTTTATTCTTATTGAGATAATCTTTCAAGAGCATCCTTACCTTTTCAGAACTCTTATTCCTTCCTTGATTTCCTCCAGAGCTTATTATCAAATGAACAGTAAAGGTTACCCACCAACTAAGATTGCTACAGTAATAGAATTTAACCTTTGTGAAACAATTGTGTTCCACTTGCCTTGCCTGCGCTAATGTCTTTCCATCATCTGACCCTTTCTGGCCTGAGCACGTGGTACCAATTTCTCTCATTCTGTAGCCCGGGCTCCTGATGTCTGGAAACACCAATGAAAAATCAAAATATGTTCCTTTCCTTCTTGCTTCTGGGTTTACTTCCTTTACTAAGCTTGTGATTTCACGAAGGGTAGCATCCATCCTAAAAAAAAAAAGTAAGAAAATGACATTAAAGGGAAATTTGTTGCAATATTTATGATGCATAACTAGTGCAACATTTAAGGACACATGACGAACCTTAATGTCCTTGCCAAGTCCTGCTGAGTTTTGAGTAAACAATATTTGCTGGCATGAGATTACTGGTATACAACAGCACTCATTTGAGGATCATTTCATTCATTCACCATCCAATACAACGTATTCAGTTAAAAGATGAAAGAATATTTGACATTTTAACATGTCCGAGAGCAAGCACATAATATAACAATAGCTATTTGCGACAAATCTTCACTTATCTTGATAAACATTAACTCAATTGAAGGACATGTTTTGAAATCCATTGATTTCATCACCAGCTTCATTTTTCGACTGTTTATTTACATTGTTACAGTTACTGCTGCTAGGTGATGGATTGTTAGCCTATGGTAATGCCCTCTATTGGAAGTAAAACAAATTTAACAGTATCAATTGGCAGAATTTCAAAATTCAATACACGATCTTTATTCTTTAAAATAAATATTCTCTCACACACCATTTGATGCAGTAATTTGTATCATAAATTATTTAAATGTAAAGAATGATTATAGTGTGAATATGCATTTTAAGATTTAAGATGTTTGTTGATTGTAATTATTGTTGAGAAGTAAGTTTATACAGCCTTACTGAAACTGACAATAATAGCGTGCAATAATGCAGCGAGGGGGTGAGTTGTTTATCATTATTAGAGACGAGGAAGTTACGTAATATTGGCGCGTTTTTCTTTAGAATTTGCTGGAACATTTTCCCTAGAGCATATGTATTCATAATTTTCATTGGATATAAAAATAGACGCTAATGTTGGCGCGTTTTATTAACCAATTGCAGCTCAGTTATAATCTTTAGGCATATCGGGGTGTAGGAGTATAAAAAGGGCTAGGTTAGAGGTAAAGTCCTTCAGTCCGTCAGTTCATCGAAAATATTTGTACATTACACGTCGCCTTCAGTCCAGCAGAGTTATGAAAAATCTCAAGTGTTGTAAAGTTAATTATACAAAAAGTTGAAGTACGCGAATTAAGAATGATCAGTAATGAAGTTATTATAACAGTTTCAGTTTGGCGAGTGTCAAGATCAATGTGTAAATGTGATAGTGAATGTGTTCGACAATAAAAGTGTAAAACAAATTCTTTCATCAGTGTTATATTTGGATAAGAGACTCCTTTCCGTTTACACAACCTGTATAAAGAGAAGTGCTCGACCAAAAAGATCATAGCTAGCCGGAGGACAGTGAACTAAAATTAAATAAAATAACAGTAGCATTCTACCAAACAAACACTAATACCGCCACAAATTGCTAACACCAGATGGAGCTAACAAACCTAACAAAGAATCACGTCACAAAATGGCTTCACCACGTGGAGTAAACACAAATACACAAACATTATAAATAATACTGTCGCAAATTGGCTCCCAAACGTGGGGCTTAACAAAATAAATATAACTTAACAAAAGTAACCACCGCACATTAAATCTATGGGTTCATTTAAATGCTTTAATAATTTAACTTCAGGATTTATTTCATGGTTAAATGACCAATAATGCTCTGCTACAGCCGATTTATCAGTTTGTTTGTATTTAATATTCCTGAAATGTTCTTTTACTCTGGTTTCCAAATGACATTTAATTTTTCCAATATAAACCTGGTCACAATCCAAACAGCCTTAATTGGTAAACACCAGACTTTTTATTTTTAGAAATTTTATTTTTTGTAGAGAAATCTAGCACATTTTTTTTATGCTGTATTTATTTTACAGAACTAAAATCATACCACAAGATTTTTGTAAATTTTTATTTGCCCAAGGATGATAAGCAAATGTTTTAAAAACATAATCATCTTTTACTTTTTTTTTAAGAGTGGAAACCTCTTTAACCTTTCTGAAATTTAAATTTCTCAATCTTTTTATTTATAAAATCAATATTAAAACCATTAATTAAAACAGTGTTAATAATACGTCTATATTCTTTATTAAATTCATCCTTATTAAGAGGAATATTTATCAACCTATAAATTATACTATTAAAAACAGCAAATTTATGTGGATAAGGGTTAAAACGTTTATTTTTTATGTAGTTATCAGTATGAGTTGATTTTCTATAAATACAAAATTCAATTTTTTGTTATTTTTAATTATCTTTAAATCCAGGAAAGGGGGGTAACCATTATTTTCAATTTCTATGTGAACCTTGTAGCTTTATCTTGTAAATTTAAAAGTTTTAAAGCATCATTTACATTTTTATCAGGAACAATAGCAAAAATATCATTTACGTATCTATACCAAGTTTTAAAAATTAAAGGGAATGCTTCAGTGACTTGTATTTCAAAATAGGCCATGAAAAGTTCAGCAAGAAAAGATAGCCAGAAGTTTGGTGATAGAATTTTCCATTAAAACTGAAGAAACTGATCCAAACAAAGATAATTGAGCTTAACAAAATCATTAATGAATTCTGCTTTAATTCTATAGATCTTAACCATTTTTTCAAAAACATCAACAGTTTTTCTCTAGGAATGCTTGGAAATAAAGCCGTTACATCTAAGGAAATTAATTTATCATTAGCAGATAAATCCTATATTACTGATCTTTTCAAGCAATTCAAAAGAATTCTTAATACTTAAACTCTCAAATTTATTAAAACCACTGTATTTTCTATTTAACCATTTAGCCAAATTGTAGGTAGGTGAACTTATACAATTTACAATGGGTCTCATTTTATTGCAGGTTTATGAATTTTGAGAAGAGCATAAATTCTAGGCAAAACTGGATTACTGACTTTTACAAATTGTTTTTCTTTATTTTGTATAGTTCTCACTTCATTAAGAGCTTTATTAAAATTTGAAATGCATGAATTTGATGAGTCATTATTAATGCTCCTGTAATCTTCACCCTGAAGTAAGAGTTCTACTTTATTAATATAATCAGTTTCATCCAAAATTACTGTCCTTTTACCTTCAACAGCTATAAATTACATATGTTTTATTCAAATATTTAATGGTCTGTTTATTATTATTATTTCCTTTAGGGTGGTTTTTATTCAAATTCTGTAAAATTTTATTGCATTTAGTTTTAATTAATGATTTATCAGTTTCATTTAAATCTTTACAAGTAATTTCAATATCTGCAGCATAATCATCTGTAGTTTTTGAAAAAAATCCAAGGTTTACCTTTATTCAAAAAATTAAATTCCTTTTCATTGAAATTACAATTTGAAAGATTAATTACATTATCTTTTGGAATGTTCTGTTTATTTGGCTTCAATTTATTTTGTTTTAAGCATAATCTATTAAATTTAGTTTTTAACTTGTTTTATTTCTCATATTGAAATTAAGATTTTCAAATAATTTCGATTCCAAATTAAGCCAAGCTGAATTACTAAATCTTAAAACTAATTTAAGATGTAAATCATATAATTTAATTCAATTTTATTTAAGTTTTTAAAATGCAAATTTCTTTCAACTTCAATTATTTTTTTCTCTGCCCCTTTTTAATGGGAACTATTATTATTGAATTTAAATTTTTCTAACAAAAATAAGAGTTACTTTACATTTTAAACAAACATTTAAGAAACATCTGCAAGAATATGTTTTTCTTTTCTTATAATTTAAATATAATTTAATTTCAGGTTTAGTACTATTGAAATTCAAATTAAACATATAATTATTATATTCAAAACTATCCATCGTAAGCTGCAACCTAAAATGTGATACTAAAAATAATGCTTCAAAACCAAATAATAAGTAAAATGCATAAATGAAGCTATTGACAATGAAGTAAATGCAAATATATAATATAACAATAACTATTTGTCACAAATCTTCACTTATCTTGACTCAAATGCAGGACATGTTTCGAAATTCATTGATTTCATCATCAGCTTTGTTTTTCGGCTCTTTTATATATAGAGGGCTGATTAATAAAGACTGGCACTGATTTTTTTTCTGTAGCTTTCTGTAGCTTCCTTGATAGTTTCCTGTCTCTACCCTGAATATTTGAAAAGAGCGGGTTTCATGTGTAATGTCCATAGGTGGCAGCATACTCATATCGGTAGTTTGGTAGTAATGCTGTATATTGTTGACCCTACTTGAATTTCGCACACCACAAAATGGAGGTGACATGAGAGGAGCAATACTGAGCAATAAAATTTTGTTTTTGTTTAAACATACAGCCTCTGAAACTTTCGAAAAGCTGAAGCAAGCACATGGTGAAGATGCCCTACCTCGTGTAACAGTGTTTAGGTGGTTCGAGGACTTCAAAGAAGGGCGAGTCCTCTGTGCTAAGCAAGGCAGGCCTGGCATTTCACATTTGGCCTCACATCGCAAATCAAGTCCAGGAATTTTTGGCTATCAACATTACCTGTGTGCCGCATTCGCCTTATAGCCCCGATCTTACCCTCTGATTTCTTTTTATTCCCATCACTAAAGGCAAAGCTCCGGGGCATTTAATTTGAGAGCACTGAAGCAGTGCTGAAGAAAAGAGAGGCGATTCTCAAAGACCTGACAAAGAATGGCCTGCACCATGTGTTCGAGGACTGGTAGAGATACTATAAAAAGTGCATTCAAGTAGAAGGGGACTACTTTGAAAAAGATCATGTCAACATTAAAATGGAGTAATAAATATCTGTGAAAAAAATATCAGTCTCCGTCTTTATTGATCAGCCCTTGTATATTCCAAAAGATAATGTAATTCATTTTCAAATTGTAATTACAATGAAAAGGAATTTAATTTTTTCAATAAAAGTTTAAAAACCTGTGTGGATTTTTCAAAAAATACAGATGATTATATCGCAGATATTGAAATCGCCTGTCAAGATTTAAACGAAACTGGTAAATCATTAATTACAACTAAATGTAGTAATTTTACAGAATTTGAATAAAAACCACTCTAAAGGAAATAATAATTAACAGATCATTAAATCTTTGAATGAAAAGATGTAATTTATACTGAAGTTGATAAAGGTAATAGGATTGTAATTTTGGATGAAACTGATTACATTAATAGAGTAGAACTCTTACTTCAACGTGAAGATTACAAGAACATTAATAATGACCCATTAAATTCATGCATTTCAAATTTTAATAAAATTCTTAATAAAGTGATAAATTATACTAAATAAAGAAAAACATTTGTAAAAGTCAGCAATCCAGTTTGGGCTAGAATTTATGCTCTTCCCAAAATTCATAAACCTGGCAATTAAATGAGACCTATTGTAAATTGTATAAATCCACCTACCTACAATTTGGCCAAATGGTTAAATAGAAACTTCAGTAGTTTTAATAAATTTGAGAGTATTAAGAATTCTTTGAAGTTGATTGAAAAGATGAGCAATATAATATTATCTGCTAATGATAAATTAATTTCCTTTGGTTTAACGGAATGATTATTGATTTAATTGCTTAACTGTTACAGTAATTTAATTGTTAATTGATTTAACTACTTTATTTCCAAGTATTCTCAGTGAAAAACTGTTGAAGTTTTTGAAAAAATGGTTAAAATCTATAGAATTAAAGATGAATTAATTAATGATTTTGTTAAACTTACTAATCTTTTTTTTGGATAAATTTGTTTTCGGTTTTAACGGAAAATTCTATCAACAAACTACTGGCTTAGCTATGGATAGTCCTCTTTCACCTTTTCTTGCTGATCTTTTCATGGCTTATTTTGAAATACAAGTCACTAAAGCATTCCCTTTCATTTTTAAAACTTGCGACGGTTGTTGCTTGCAAATGTTTGTTTATATAACTTTAACTGCCCCACGTATGGGAGCCAATATGCAATAGTAGGTGCTTACGTAATTTGTGTTTTTTTTGTATTTGTTAGCCCCACGTTGTGGAGCCAATTTGTAACGGGACATATTGTATATGTTTTAAGCCCCAACGTTGGTGCGGCAATTTGCGATGAGATTCTTACAAATGTTTGTTTACATCACGTGTGTTGAAGCCATCTTGTGACGTCATTCGTTGTTTTGGTTTGTAGCTACATCTGGCGTTAGCAATTTGTATCAGTTTTGAAATAATTTATTTTAAATGTCCTCCGGCTAGCTATCATCTTATCTTGGTAGAACATTTATCTCTGTGCAGGTTGTGAATCGGAAAGGAATCTTTTATCCAGAAATTACACTTAATGACGAAATTGGTTTTATAATTTTTATTGTCAAACACGTTCACTCACACTTTTACATATTGATATGGATACTCGCCAAACTGAAACTGTTTGTAATAACTTCTCACTTTTAACTCACGTACTTCAACTTTGTGTATATTTAACTGTATAATACTTTAGATTCTCGTAATTCTGCTGCGCGTAACTTATGACGAACTGAAGACAGCGTGCTAGAAATTTTGATGAACTGGGCGACCGACGTGTAAGGTATTGAGAATTTAGTTGAACTGCGGGGCGATCTACCTCGGACCTGGCTTATATACTCCCACTCCTCGACATGCCTAAAGATTATAAATGAACTGCTATTGGCTAATAAAATGCGCCAACATTAGTGTCTATTTTAATATCCAATGAAAACCACGAATACATATGCTTTAGGAAATATTCTAGAAATTTCTACCGAAAGCGCGCGAACATTACGTAACTTCCTTGTTCCCGGTAATGATAAACAACTCACCCCATCGCTGCATTATTGCGTTATTATTGACAGTTTCAGTAAAGCCGTATATTATTATTTACCAATAATAATTACAATTAATAAACATCGGAAGTCAATGTCACATAAAAATACATATTCATATTACAATCATTATTGACATTTAAATAATTTGTGATACAAATTACCGTATCATATGCCCCACTAGAAACATAATTATAAATATTTATGACTTGTTTGGAAATTTTATAATTGTGTTTTTAGTCTCCTAACTCTCGGAACACACGCTATCACTTTCACTTAACACTTCACACGCATTTAACACACAACATATGTTTTATCTCGCCACTACTTACTGGCTCTGGTTTAATTAATTTAGATATTAATCTGACATCACAAATTTTTTTTTTTATAGCAAATACTTTACCCTAAATTATTTAATTACTGCTACCAAATTGTTTACTTTCTTAAGTTGTTGACAAAAATTTATACATTTAAGATTTTTTTGTAATTATTACACATATTTACCAAAATATTCACCCTCTACATCTATTTACATCTCTTAAATCTAGGCACTGTTTCACATGTTCTATTTACTACATAAATATTTGTTTTTAATTATATTTACCAATTTTTGTTATTTTGTACTTTATCTTAACAATACTCTTGTAATAGTATTTATGTACTTTACTTTAATATAACATCATGCTTTATTTCACATGTTCAGTTACTAATAAAATGTTATTTTCCTCTCAAACATTTAGTCATGACCACAATTTATTTCTCCTTTCACATGACGTACATTTTTATTTAACCCTCTTACGTTCCAATACATTGCTCTGCATTTCGCCTTTAACTATCCAGCATTTACTATTTATCATCTTTGTCTTTTATTTCACCATGATCTTCATGGTTGTATGGTTTAAGCATCTCAATATGGAACTTTCCTATGCTTTTTCGAGTTGTTGGATTACACAACTCATATGTATTAGTTCCATATACTTCAACAACTTCATATGGTCCATGGTATTTGAGAAACATTCGCCAATAAAGTTTATTTGCTTTATCCGACAATTTCTTGGTTTTAACCAAAACTAAATCTCCTATTTTGATCCTCCATTCCTTTCTCTTCTTTTCTTCATGTTTAATTTTTCTTTTTATGGCTTTTTTCTTCATCCTCTCGAATGCTTTTCGGAACATCTCTTCTTCTGTTGGTGGTATCGAATGCGCATCTGGAATGGCTTCTGGAATTTATTTACACATTGTATTGATCTTCTTTCCCAACTTAAGTTCACATGGTTTGTATCCTGTCACATTGTTTATGGTTTCATTTAGTAAATTCTGAACGAAGTTCACGTATCCATACCATTGGGTGTGTTTTCGATGACATAACACCCTTAAATAATTTGAAATTTCCTTAATTTCCCTCTCCACTGGGTTGGAGTTCGGTCTGTATCTTGACGAAAAATATTGTTTAATGCCATTTTCTTTCAGTCCATCCATAAATTTTTTTCCTGTGAAGTACGAAGCATTGTCGCTCAATACAGATTGAATAGGTCCTTCTTCTATCACATATGACTTAAGTAGTCTATTCAAACATGCTAAACCTGTAGGTTTTCTCAAAGGGTAAATTCTTACATATTTGCTGAATATATCATAACAGACAAATATATATTTATTTCCAAATTGACTTGGAGGCATCGGACCATGAATATGAATACTAATTACACATCTCGGCTTATCCCTTATAACCGAATTAGTTTCAAATGCATATGCTGCATTTATTTGCTTTGCCTTCTGACACAGGTTGCAGCACGATATAAATTTCCGAACTTTCTGACGCAATTTGGATATGTATAAATTCTCTAAAATCATAGAAGTTGTTCGGTCCGTCCCTGAGTGTGCTAACCCTTCATGAAAATTCTTAATTAGTTCCTTTTCCATGCTTTTCGGAACCATTACCTTCCAACTAGGCATTTCTTTTCCATGCTTCTTGTATAATGTCCCATCTCAAATTGCTATAATTTCTTTCTTTGCCTCCTCAATCAATGGTGCATTTTCTTTAAGTTCAAATAATTTTGCATCCTCATTTTGAATTTCCCCCATATTTTTCAATTTTCTAATCATTTCTTTGCTTAAAGGAATTTCAATTGTCAATATTTTGACTTCATTTCTAGGCCTTTCAATATTTTCGGGAATTTGTGGGTTGTAGTTCAATCTTGATAGCAAATCACTGAAGGTATTATTTTTGCCAGGAATGTGTATAATCTCAATATCAAATGCAGATATTGCATGAATGTATCTAGCAAGTTTTCCACTACATAATCTACACCGTTGTATGAAAGTTAAGCTGATGTGGTCTGAATATACTTTCACCTTTTGCTGATAAATATAGGTTTTAAAACGAATTAATGAGAAATATAGTGCTCCAATTTCTAGCTGAGTCACTGAAGAATTCCTCTCAATATTTGTAAGTCCTCTTGAAGCTGTACTAATGACGTGAAAGTCATTGTTGATGTCTCGCTGTCCTAAAATTCCGGCATATCCTTGCATTGATGCGTTGACATAAATCTCATATTCCAAATCTTCTCTGGGCCTCTCGAGTAATATGGACTTAGCAAAGAGTTCCTTTACTCTCTCAAAACATTTTTGATGATCCTCTGTCCATTTCCACTTATTGTTCTTTCGGAGTAGCTGCCGCAGTGGTTCTATTTCAGCCGAATATCTTGGTACGAACTTACTCTGAAAGTTCAGTACCCCTAAGAGACGTCTAATTTGTTTTACGTTCCTGGGTGATGGAATTCTCATTATTGCTTCTATTCTTTTCTGATCAGGTCTTATACCTCGTTCATCCACTACATAACCCAGAAAATTTATTTCCTTGACACAAAATTTTGATTTTAGTATGTTCACAGTCATACCATGTTGTTGTAGTTTATTTAACACATAATGGACATTATTCATGTGTTCTTCAAATGTTTGACTAATGATTAAGAAGTCGTCAATATACTTTATTAAAAAGTCATCTGCAGAATTTCCAAAGATACTGTGAATGGCTCTCAAAAATCCACTTCCTGAGTTTTTTAAACCAAAAGGATTTACACAAAAACGATACTGGATCCCTGAGTACTGAAATGAAGTGTAATCACGCACTTGTGGATCTAATTCCACTTGCCAATATGATGCAGTGAGGTCAATGGATGTCAGAAATCTCCCTCTTGAAAGTTTTGTAATTAGTTGTTCAATTCCCTCACTTTGAAAATGATCTGGTTTCATATACTTGTTGACATATCTACCGTCTAAAGTTAATCTCAAACTACCATCTCGTTTAATACTCCAGCAGATTGAATTTATGTATTGAGAATTACTTTGCTCAATAATCCCATTTTCTAACATGCTATTTATTAATTGTCTAGCTTTGTCTCGAAGACTTATAGGTAAATTGTCATACTTGTGCCTATATGGTGGTACGTCTTCTACTTGAAATGTATGCTTATATACATTACATCTGCCTGGGATATTACTAAATACTGAACTATTGTTCATCAAAACATCATGAAGGATTTGTTTTTGCATTATCGTAAGATTATAAGCTTCTTCACACTTGTGTATTATTTCCTCATTTCTCTTCTCTTTCCAGCTGTTGTCTGTCTCGCTCACATGGTCGTCTTTTGTTTGGATTATAAATTCCTCTACTTTCTCTGGCATTTCTGCTAGCTGTTGAAAATATGGCGTGGTATTCCCTTCATATTCTGTGACTACCTGCTTTATTTGATTATTTCTATCAGTTTCTGTTATTTGCACAAAAAACTCTTGGTCACAAATATTTTTCTCATCCTTTGTCATCTCGATTACAGAAACTTTTTCTTTTATAAATGGTACCCTTATTTCTCTATCTTCTTTTGTTATTTTTAACTCTTCATGTTTAAAATCTATACATGCTTCATATTCATGTAGGAAGTCACATCCTATAATTATGTCACAAATCAGATGGTTTACAATTAGAAACATAACCTCAAAATTCTCTCCGCCAATAAGTATGCTAAGTAGAGCTTGTGTTTTTATGACCTGTGTAGTTCTTCCAATTGCAACACGACAAACTAAATTACTAGTGGGAAGAGCCATAATTTTGTTACCTTCATTAATCAAATTTATGTAAAATTTCTGTGAGCAAATTGAAGCTGATGAACCAGAATCTATAGTTGCAATGATTTCTTTCTTCGCAATTTCCATCCTAACATGAGGTGACTCAAAATTTTCTCCCTTATCTTTTGTTGCTGTAATCTTATTACAGGGTGTATGTGTAGGCGTATGATTTGTATTGGTAATGGATACTGAATTATTAAAGACGTCCTGAGAACCTACTGCACAGGAGTCTGTTAACAGTTTTCCTGGTTATTTTCATGTTCACGTACGGGATTGCCATTCCTAACAGGCGCTAAATCTATCTCAGTGTCGCTACCATTGTTTTGAGTTCCCCTTCCTCGAGTTCGAAATCCTCGATTTCCGATTTCTGACATTATGTCCCCTTGGCACGTAATTTTCTTGCCGTTCCTCAGATCTTTCCCGGTTATTATTTTCCCTCCAGTGAGTGAAATTTCCTCTTTGTCTAATGTACCTCCTTCCATAATTTTGCCCTCTTTCAGGCAACCTTTCTGTCCTGACATAATTTATTTGTTCCTGTCGACCTGGTCTCCTATCTATCCTTGATCTTTCAAATTGTGGAACGTATGATTGATACCGTTGTCTGGTATTAATTTCATGATGTCTGTCTTGTCCTCTAATTTGCTGATAACTACCTTGGTAATTTCTTCTATCTCGCACATCTAAAAATCTATGCTCCCACTCCCGAGACATATCTTCTTCCTGTTGTTCCAAAGCTGTTATTAATTCGGTCATCTCATAGATGTTCCGTGGTTTTGCAATTAATAAGTAATTTCGTATCCTTATAGGATAATGCCTTGCGAGCAAACTCACAAAATCTTCCTCACTGATTGGAGGTGACAAGTTTCTAACCTGACTTGCATGTTTTAGTAAGTAATCAGTCATTGATATTCCCTCTCGTGGATTAAATTGACCATGACTAAGCATTGCTCGAATTCTTTGCTGTACCGTAACATTCCAAAATCTGTTCATGAATAATCTCTTAAAGGATTCATATGAAATTTCACCCCCTGATACCATTTGTAACCAATCTAAGGTTTTCTGGTCCAAACATCTTTTGACAACTATCATTTTCAATGCTTCAGGTATCTTTTTAATTTGAAAATACTCTGATAATTCTGCAATGAACTGTACTGGACTGGAGTTTTCATTAAATTTTGGAAGTGGAAAATCATTTAAGATATGATTGTAATTTTGCAAATTCCCTGCTCCCATATTTAAATTCTCTAGTGTTACTTGTGCACTCTGAGTTTCAGCATTAGCTATAGATGAAGCTGCCGCATCACTCACATTATTTGTCATACCTGAGGAACTACCTCTATCATTATGTTGTACATCTGATACATTCACATCACATATATTTGCCCTTGAATTTAATTCTAACCTATTTACAGTACCTTGCAGATTTTCTATTGTCTGTTCCAATTTTTTATTATTCTCATTTTGAACATTTTGGTGTTTGTTAATTTCAGAAGTTAGCTTTTGATTCAAATCTTTAGACAAAACTTTAACTTCTTCAGACAATTTATTTCTCTGTGTTTCTGACTCCTTCTGAATTTCAGATATTTCCCCTCTGAAATTAACTTGCACCTGTATTAAATCTGCATTTGTAGCCTCCATCATTTCTCTTAACTCACTTGAAATGCTACTCATTCGGCTACCTAGCTCTGTACATTTTACATTAACATGCTCTATTTTATTATTAACCTCATTTTTTTGGTTAGATATTTCCCTGCTCATGTCTAACATTTTCTTTGAAACTTCACCTATTTCATTTGCTATCATTTCTTGATTTTCATTTTTCATTCTAATCATACTACTATCTAGCTCCATGAATTTCTTTTCAATTACTTCCCTGTTTTGTTCTAAGCTTTTACCAATATCTTCCCTCAATTCTCTCTTATTCTGATCTAGTTTTTGTTCTAAACTCCTATCAATATCTTCTCTTAATTCCCTATTATTCTTTTGCATCTCTTCCCTGTTTTGATCTATTTTCTTACTAAGATCTTCCCTCAATTCTCTCTTATTCTTTTCCATATCTTCCCTTAATTTCTCATTACTCTGAGTTAATTTTTCTAATTTCTCATTATTCTTTTGCATATCTTCCCTTAATTCTCTCTTATTCTGATCTATATTCTCATTCAACTTTTTCAGCATTTCCATAATCATACTAGTATCAAGATTAACATTTCCTGCTATTCTATTCTGACTTTCTGCACTAACATTTTCATCCTCAAATCCTAAAAAGTCTGGGCTATTTCCTGTAACCTGTATTGAATTACAACTAACTGTTACACTATCTCCCTCCATAATTATTTCTTCTGTATTACTAGCAGCCATTGTTTTTTTTATCCTACCACTCCTCAGTAACATTTAAATTTATTTACCCTTTTTTTTTTAAAAAAAAAATTAAGATACTCTAACCTTTGTGATGCTGTCTGTTGATGTTACTTTGATGTCCAGCTTTTCTGCCCCATTCTCCTAGGTTTGTATGTCGCTTCGATGAATCTGCGTAGTTTTATCGTCCTGTAGCTTGAATTTCCACGATGTCCAATTATCCATGTAGTCTGTCCTCCCTGTTGTTTCTGGAATCTGCGTCTTGTAGATCATTTCACCGCTGCATTCCTGGTTATGTTGATCCTTTCCTGGTCATCTTGTTTCTTTCCTGGTCATCGTGTTCCTTTCCTGGTTATCGTGTCCCACGTTCTGGGTGCCAATTTGCGAGAGATTGCTTTGTATAATATGTTTTGAGCCCCAACGTTGGTGCGGCAATTTGCGATGAGATTCTTACAAATGTTTGTTTACATCACGTGTGTTGAAGCCATCTTGTGACGTCATTCGTTGTTTTGGTTTGTAGCTACATCTGGCGTTAGCAATTTGTATCAGTTTTGAAATAATTTATTTTAAATGTCCTCCGGCTAGCTATCATCTTATCTTGGTAGAACATTTATCTCTGTGCAGGTTGTGAATCGGAAAGGAATCTTTTATCCAGAAATTACACTTAATGACGAAATTGGTTTTATAATTTTTATTGTCGAACACGTTCACTCACACTTTTACATATTGATATGGATACTCGCCAAACTGAAACTGTTTGTAATAACTTCTCACTTTTAACTCACGTACTTCAACTTTGTGTATATTTAACTGTATAATACTTTAGATTCTCGTAATTCTGCTGCGCGTAACTTATGACGAACTGAAGACAGCGTGCTAGAAATTTTGATGAACTGGGCGACCGACGTGTAAGGTATTGAGAATTTAGTTGAACTGCGGGGCGATCTACCTCGGACCTGGCTTATATACTCCCACTCCTCGACATGCCTAAAGATTATAAATGAACTGCTATTGGCTAATAAAACGCGCCAACATTAGCGTCTATTTTAATATCCAATGAAAACCACGAATACATATACTTTAGGAAATATTCTAGAAATTTCTACCGAAAGCGCGCGAACATTACGTAACTTCCTTGTTCCCGGTAATGATAAACAACTCACCCCATCGCTGCATTATTGCGTTATTATTGACAGTTTCAGTAAAGCCGTATATTATTATTTACCAATAATAATTACAATTAATAAACATCGGAAGTCAATGTCACATAAAAATACATATTCATATTACAATCATTATTTACATTTAAATAATTTGTGATACAAATTACCGTATCAAACTTGGTATAATACGTAGATGATATTTTTGCTATTGTTCCTGATAAAAATGTAAATGATGCTTTAAAACTTTTAAATTTACAAGATAAAGCTACAAAGTTCACATTAGATATTGAAAATAATGGTTACCTCCCTTTCCTTGATTTAAAGATAATTAAAAATAACAATAAACTGAATGTTGGCATTTATAGAAAATCAACTCATACGGATAATTACATAAATAAGTTTTAACCCTTTTCTACATAAATTTGCTGTTTTTAATATAATTTATAGGTTGATAAATATCCCCCATAAGGATGAATTTAGTAAAGAATATAGGCATATTATTAACCCTGTATTAATAAAAAGATTGAGAAATGTAAATTTCAGAAAGCTGTTAAAAATGTTTCCAAACTTAAAAAAATAAAAAAAGATAATTATAAGATATTGACATGCTCCACTGTTTTAAACACTTCATTTTAATTATTAGTTTTATAAGGATAATTATGTTTTTAAAAAATTTACTTATCATCCTTGGGTAAATAAAAAAATTCACAAAAGTTTCATGGTATAGTTTTAGCTCCTCAAAATAAATACAACATTAAAAATTTGCTAGGTTTCTCTACAAAAGGTAAAATTTATAAAAATAAAAAACCTGGTGTTTATCAATTACGCTGTTTGAATTGTGACCAGATTTATATTGGAAAAACTGTCATTTGGAAACCAGAATAAAAGAACACTTCAGGAATATTAAATACAAACAAACTGATAAATCAGCTGCAGCAGAGCAATGTAATGTAATATTTATTTCTGCATTATTACAATAATACAAATAAAGCTTACATCTAAAACTTATGTCTAGTGCACCAGTTTTCTAGCTCCCCCATATTTAGCCCCTAGGCTGTATATATGGGATAAAGCTACTATACCATCTCTCCATTTTCTAAACTATGCCCGTTCTGCTGTACCTTTCTTAAGCTCCTTATCCACTTATCCCTTGTGTTGCCTAAAAATGTCCCCATCATTTTAATTGTTTCTACTTTTGCGCTTCCCAACATTCTTAATGCTACTGCTTCTTTGTTTAACTTGTCCCATTTTTTGTTCCATATAACCTCTCTCTACCTTTTAACCTTATCACATTCTATTAGACAATGAAAAGTACTACCCGATTCATCACACATAATACATCTCCCCAAACAATTATATCATTCCTTTTTAAAAATATTGCTCCTGTGCGCATCCACGCAAGACCTATTCTACCAAATTTATTGCATATATCTACATACTTCTCCCTTCCCCAATTTCTTTTAACTGATTTATACAAGATCAATGATCTTTTATCCTCAAAACTAGCACAAATCTCTTGTTTCTCGATATCTTCCACCCTCAATCTCACTTCTTTCCAAAACCCACTGTTATTATATTTATCTAATAGGAAAATATTCCTCATGCCAATTTCTTTTAGGACATTTCCCATCTCCCCTAACCAACACTCTTCTCCTAAGACAGCTTTTTGTAACTGTATACATTCTGTTGATATTTGAAAAGAAGCTAGAAACAGTTGAGAACATGCTGACGATGGGAACAAGCCGTCTCCCGAAGCGCGTTCAAATAAGAATATTTTAGTGATGTAGTGTAACAACCCTCAACTCTCTTTATCTTAAATAGAAACAGTGATGTGTATTGAATTTATTTAAAGGTGAGTCGGAATTGTTACACTAACATCACTTAAGTTTACTCACGTAAGTGATGTTAGTGTAACAATTCCGACTCACCTTTAAATAAATGTATACATTCTTTTAATATATTACTATCTTCTAAATTTAAACATCTATACCAATACTTCAAAATTCTTTCCACTATTATACCTTTTCTCCCTACCCTTCCTAGCTCTGCCAGTGCTACACCCCTTGGTGAACTCTAGGGTAAACCCAGAACTTCTCTGCAAAACATTCTATGGACTATATCAATCTTAATCCATCCCTTTGCCACCCCCATATTTCTATTCCATATAACATTTTTGACTCCACTACAGCTTCATATAGCCTTTCCAACCAGTTCATTGTTAGTGTGGGTGTTTTGCGCAAGCAAACTCTAACAGCTTTCATGGCTAGCTTTCCTTTCAGTTGTGCATATTTATATTGTGCTTCCCATTTCCCGTTGCTTGAGAATCTAATCCCCAAATAATCAAATTCTTTTACCACCTCTATTTGCTCTCCATTTATATACCATCTTTCCTCTCTTTTTAATTTTGATCCTTTCTTGAACACTATTATCTTGGACTTTTTTGTATTCACCTTTAGCCCCCATTCCATACAGAATTTTGCAATTTCATTGATAGCATGTTGCAACCCTATCACTGTTACTGCCCCGGCTACTAGATCATCTGCAAATAATAACCCTGGTATTTCCTTTTTCCCTATAACTGGACAGTGTTTATTACTTTTCATTATTCTATCTAAAATATCATCTATAAATAAGTTAAATAATATTGGACTGAGTTTACAACCTTGCCTCAGACCTAAATTTTGCTGTATATAATCAGTAGTACTATTTTTTCCACATTTTACACAAAATTTAATTCCTTCATACAATTTTTGTATCCCCTCGATGATTGCAGTGCTGACTCCTTTGTTCCTCAATTTATATACCAAAGCCTCTCTGTTTATAGTATCAAAAGCCTTCTCAAGGTCTGCAAAAAATATATATACCCTACCCCTTTTAATTCTTAAATATTTGTTTACTATGGTTTGAATTATCATTATGTTATCTATTGTTCTTTTTCCTCTCCTAAAACCTGCTTGGTATTCTGATACCTTATCTTCCCTCTCTGCCCACATGTATAATCTTCTAGCTAATATACCAGAGTATATTTTGCCTAATATGGATAATAAACTAATTCCTCTGTAGTTGCTTGGATTATTTGTATCTCCCTTTCCTTTATACAATGGCGCAATAATGCTCACTTTCCAGCTCTCTAGTATCACTTTCTTCTCTTTGATTCTGTTAAATAGCTGTGTCAACAACTATGTACCCTCTCCCAACTCCCCGAAAGTTTTCCAAAATTCCCCTGGAATTCCATTGGCCCCTGTAGCCTTCCTCTGTTTTAATTTTTTTATTTCATACTCTATCTCTATGGTTGTAATCTCTTTGTCTAAGTGGTCCACTCTGTTCTCAAAATTTCCCCAATATACTTCACTTTTCTGAACTCTTCCTCCCTCCAACAAACCTTCGAAATGATATTTCCATTCCCTTGGTGTTATCTTATTAAGTACCTGTTTATTTCTGTACATTTCCTTAACAACTGACCATATATATTTATTTTCTTTCCCTCTGACCGTCTCCTTAATCTTTTCTCCCATTCTTTGCTGCCAATCCTTCTTTTTCTCATCTAGTAAACACTTATAACCCCTTTTATTTGCTAAAAAATTTTGCCTATCTTCCTCCTCTTCTGACCTTCTCCATCTATCCATTTCTTTCATCACTTCTTTCTTAGCCTTTCCACACTCTTCATCATACCACCCACACTGATTTTCATTCACTTTAGGCTTAACTTCCATCCTGCTACCTGCCCACTTAACCATTGATTCTAACCTTTCCAATGCTCCCTCTATCCTCCCACATTGTAATACTTCTATAATACCAAGTTTCCTTAATTCACCACATTTTGAAGTCAAATTACACCTACATTGTTCTGTGTTCTCCTCTTTCCATTTGCAACCTCTGATTTGTTTTAATGCTAATTTTTCATCTTCTTTGTAACATAACGCTAGTCTTATTTTCTTCTTTAATGGAAAATGACTACTATTTGTTATTATGTTCATAATCTTGAATTCTTCCATCACCTCTTCGACTCCTATACTACATATCATATAGTCTATTACACTTTGACCGATTGCACTTACAGATGTAAACTCTCTCCACTGGTCCTCTCCTTTGGACCCATTACACATTAAATTATTCCGTTCGCAAAATTCTATTAGCTTTCTACCTTCTGCATTTATCACTTTATCTCTACTTCTCCTCTCCTTTTCCTTATTTTTTCCCAGATACATTCATTTTCTACATTTAAACTTCTTGGATTATATTCCCCTACTCTTGCATTAAAATCCCCTACTACAATAAACTCTATGTTAGGATTTTTGCTTCTTAATTCTTCCATAATATCATTCAGTCTTATATATAAATTGTCCTTATAAAATTCTGAGACTTCTGGTGGGTTATAGACTATGCCTAATCCTATACAAACTTCCATCCCCTTCGCCCTATTTATCTTTATCCACATTATTTGGCCTTTCTCTATACTCAACACTTCACACACATTTATTCCACTACTCTTGTTAATGAACGCTCCAATACTACCGGAGGCCCTCCCTCTTTTGCTTTTCTTTTTACCATGATCCCCTATATAGTCATATCCTACCACATCTATCTTCTCACTTTCATTCAACCAAGTTTCCACCATTACTATTATTTCACCTAACTTTAGCACTTCAAATACTTCGCAACTTATCACTTTCGATTTTTGCCCTTCCATATTAAATGACACCACCTTCAAATGTAGTCCCTATCTTGAATCCCTTCTTCCCTCTCTGTATTTTTCTAACTTTGCCCTATATCTAGTTTTCCTCTCCTGCGCCACCGGATTTTCTTTCTGCTCCTCTAATTCCAGGATACTTCCTTCTGGGGTTGATACCACTTTGAGGCCGCTTCCACTCGCAATCATCTGTTTTTCTCGATCAGCTGCCACCAGGGCCAACGCCTCTTGCTTCTCTCGTTCACTGGGTATGACGCATCTCCTTGGTGATGCTACGCCAGCTGTTTCATCCCTTCCACTTGCATCTCTACGCACGTGTCCCTCTAGTTCTTGGATTACATCGGCCTGCTTCACTGCATTCACTTCCTCTGCTGAATTTGCTCTGCTTGTTGTTCGATCTGGAATCAGACGCTGACTTATATCCTGCTTCCTGCCGTCTATCCATAATTCTAGTCCTCTTACAAATGATTTTTTTCCTTCTTGCCTGGCTTGATTCATTTTCGCTAATAATAATCTTCTTATCTCTCTCTCTCTTCTTTTCCATAGTCTCGTTCAACAAAAATTCTCGTTCCTTTCAATTTTCTTCCATTATTTAAAACTGTCCATTTGATTTTATTAGTTGCAAATTTTACTACTATAGGTCTGGCTCTGTTGCCCCTTCTTCCGATTCTAAAACATGTTATAATTTCCCAGCCTGCCAGCTTTATATCCATTCGTCTTTCTAGTATTTCCTCCACTGCTTGCTCTAGGCTTTTCTGTTTTCCTCCACCCCGAATATCACTATATTGTGTCTTCTTGTCTCCATTTCCATATTCTGTTCCATCTTGTTCAATCTTTCTTTACAGATACGAAGTTCTTCATGCACTTCCTTCGTCATAGTGAACAGCATTCCTTTCAATTCTTCTATCTTTCTATCGATATTTAGTTCTATTCTCTTTTCTATTTTCTTCAGATCCACTATATCCTCTGAAATGATTTTTAACATTGTCATTATCTGTGTCATTCCTTCAGGTCCTGGGTTTAATTCTACTCCTCCAATAACCAATAATACTGCCAGGATCACAAACAACCATAGGTATTCCTTTGAAACTTGGTTTCTTTTCTCTTCCTTATTCATTTTACTGTTTGTAAAGCACCCAATTCTGGCCCTATACACTTCCAAATCTACCCCCATTTTTATTTTTTTCTGATCTTTCCAGGAGCGCTACGTATACACGACTGCTCGCTTCCGCTGCTCGTGCTAGACTCTCCTGCAGCAGAGCATTTTTAGTCATTTAATCATGAAATTAAATTATTAAAACATTTAAATGGACCCATAGATTTAATGGTGTGGGAGAAAAGATTTATTTTAAAAAATAAGGATTCTGTAATGAATTTTGAAATTCCACTGATTGATTCCATCAAATTTGTTTTACTTCCAGTAGAGAGCATTATGATAGCTAGCAATCCATCACTTAGTGACAGTAGCTGTAAGAACATAAATAAACAAGTTGAAAAACGAAGCTGATGATGAAATCAATGGATTTCAAAACATGTCCTGCAACTGGGTTAATGTTTATCAAGATAAGTGACGATTTGTTATTGTTATGTATTTGCATACTTCACTGTCAATAGCTTCATTTATATGATTTATGTCCACGAGCATTGCTCACTGCAGGACCGACCAACCAAACAAGCAAGCAAATCTTCACAAGATAACACTAGACATAAAGTAAATATTCATCCCAACGCATTTCTTGCTTTCAGAGAGGTGTGTATTACAACATCATTAAAACATTTAATGCTCTTCCTACTGATCTTAAGGAAAAAACTGACAATTTCCAAGCTTTCAAAACTGCTGTAAAAGAGTGTGTTTGCTCCAGGTCCTTTTATTCCGTACAAGATTATTTGAATGACAAATTATCCTGACAGTAACACTTCCTTTTTTAATTCCATTTATACCCCGTCTTTAATTACATTGGTCTTATTGGCAGCCTTTCCTTTGGAACTTATTGCCTATTGGCAATGGTGTTAACTAGTATTCTCTTGTCATTGGGTTTCTTGCACTTTTTGGGTTTTAATCATTAGACCGCATACATATCCACACTTCCGGACTTCGGGAAGATAAGGAATAATCTTGGCTAGAGAAAAATTCCCACCCCCAGCCTTAATCGAACCTGGGACCCCTCGCACAGCAGGCAGGTGCTCTACCGACTGAGCTCGGGGGCCAGCCGATAACACTTGTATAGCTCTCTAATAAGTGTTTGCTGTTTTTAATAACAAATTACTTGACGTATGATGCTTGCTTTAAAATTGCATATGTATATACTTTATATATGTACAAGCTACAAAAGCGCAATGAAAATGTAAAATAAAGCTAAGTTATTTCATTTATATATAACAAATGTGCATTTTCATCTACATATGTTAGTTCTGTAACTGCAGGAGAATATTTATACAGTTTGCTGTTTCATTAACCGTACATATTGCACATGGTTCCTTCCACTTTGTTTAACTTTATTCACTTCTGTGTTCTATAGGCAATGGGTTCATACTTATCTTCTGGAATTTGATAAAAAAATAATAACTTAGGGAAGGAAAAGGAATAAAATAGTGGCTTTGAAAGGAGATGTGAACACTTAAGAGGGTTCTAAAACTTGCCTGCCCATTTTAAGACACTTTTCTAAATAGTAAAACCACTGAAATGTGTCAACAAATTACTCCATTTTGTTTATACTGTGCATGAGCAGAGGGAACTACCACACAACCCTATTAGTGTAAATCACAAGAATAACAATTTTAGAGGTGGCAAATGGCTGGTTATTGCTATCATACTCGTCTTATGAATCCAGTTCATATACACACACTAACCTTGGGATAAATTTCAAAACCAGAGGACTCTGTGGTTTCACTGTGACTCACTATACAGCTTGATGGCCTATGCTCATACTTGTTCTGTATGTCATATCTATCTTGTGGTATTGTTTGCTCAAAGGTTGGCAGCCCATCAGGATGAACTAAATAAATTACAATGGCAACAAAGTACTCACTGCTGCCTGAACAGTAAACCAATCAGCAAAGGTTAAGTATGGAACTAATCGGTTCTATACTCATGCTTAATGTTTGTTTTTACATAAAACCAAATTAAACTTTCCTTGAATGTTATACAGAGTGGAAGGTGACCTATGATCATCCTTTTAAATCACAAAAGAGTCACTGTTTTGAGTATTTTCCCTTAATATTTTTTATCCAAAAAGCTTTCCATTCTTGAGATAATTACTGTTTTATTTTGCACAATACTGCAACACAGCAAATTCAGCATGTTCACTTTACATCCAACAGGTTAACTTTTAATTCTTCAGCTTTTGGTGCTATGGCAAGGAATAAATAATAATAAAAATAATAGAAAAAGAAATAAAAAAAAAATGGAAAATGATAAAACATACAATAAACAGAAAACTACACATGATTGTATCGTAACCGAAATACCATATAGAATATGGAACTGAGGAAGCATTTACAATATTCTGCAAATTATTAATAGGAACACTTTATTTATCAAGGTAAATAAAAGCTTGAGAAACCCAAGTTACACGTTTATGCTTCCTTTTTTGTGAATTATAAAACTCTGTGAATAATTAAACAAAGGCAAGAGCAGAAAATCAATGAGATTTAACAGAACCGATTCATGTGTTTACTATGATTCCTGCCCAAACATTTACAGAAAATCTGTGCTGATAGCCGTGTTGTCTTATTGAGTGTGGATTGTCATAAGCCCAGGTATGTGCACTGTGGTAATTAGTTACTCTATTCTGTAATTGCTGCTTCATCTATTCAAAGAACTGAAAGGGAAAATCCCCTCCTTGTTGAACAAACCATTCAGAAAATGCTATCCTTGGCACATCATCTGCTTCAGAGAGATGCTGGATGCGCTAAGTATGATAAGGGCATAGAAATTCTTTTAATGTTCTCAAAACAGTCCCATGGGATAAGTTGATATTGCAAGCTATACCACAGCTGTTGCTTCCAGGAACTTCTTCCACCAAATGAAGGATTTCTTCTTCTTGTGCAACATTTCTCTGACCAATTCCTTTAAGATGAGATCACTTCCTGTATCTATCACTATTTTGACAGATGAAAACAAATGTCCTATGATGTGGTGCTCATCTATTTGGAAATCTTTCTCGATAAATTCTTGCTGCATTATGATGCGTGTCACCGTAAATTAATAGCATTTCAAGATAGCTGACATTAGTAAAGTGAGCCATTTTGTAACTGATAATCTGTCATTTTGAAAACAAGCCATAAGTGCAATAAACAGCAGCTGAAGTGCACTTCTTTATAAACAATCAGCTGAGGTGCACTTCTTTCGATCTTGCAGTGCTATGTTGTACAGTCTCATGGTTAACAATGTAGATTCAATTGAGACAAATTTCAAAAGCTTATAACAATAGTCAGAGTGCAAATTGTTTTAATTCAAAATGTATTTGAATATGCAAAAAATATTTTTCTTTAATCTCCCCTAAGAAATATTTGAAAAAGTATTTAAGTTTCATAAAATCTTCATATAAAATAGAGTTAATATTCAGGAATTTTCACTTCTTTTTTTTTCTTCTCAAAAACTACTTTAAAAACTGCACTATGGTTGTTTGTTTTATTTATTACAAAGTGTCATCCTGTTCAAGGATGATCATAAGTAGGGCTAGGATATTTATGACCTAAAAATCACCGTAATATGCACAAAAAAAATATGTTGTTATGATCAAACATTTACCAAAATATGCACATAACATAATAAAATATGTCCTAACAATGTTAAAATGAGGTAAAATTTCTATTGTAAAATAAATTACTAAGTCACTTTTGATAATGACCTATTTGAGAATAAAATGCACATGAGAAACAAGCTAAACTATGCAATTTGACATTCCAGTGTGATTTTTATTAACATTATAGGAACATAGTTAACCTATGTGCTTTGTACATCCTCATTCTACTTCACATAAGCTCTGAGTTGCAATACACAAAGGAATACCTTGTGCAAATTTTCAAATGAAAAAGATTTCCTATTGTCAGCCAATACAGCCTTGTACTTCGAAAAGCTCTTTCTACTTCAGCTGACACAAGAGGAGCATATTTACAATGAACAATATCATTTTAATCTAAATCTGAATGATTAAGAGAGATATTTTCACCCAACAAAATCATTGAAATGGAACACCGTGTATGATACCCTTAGTTTTTTTCTAACATCTTTTCCATTTTCTTTGACACTTCTTTTCCCACTTTACCACAAACACCCTCTAATTTATTCACAATTTTTTTCACTTGTGGCACTTCTGATTCCTCCAAAGCAGTTATGACAGCAGCAATAAATCCAAAATTTGATTTTATGTATGAAAGTTTGCCTGAAATTTCACTATTAGACATTAATTCTTGAGCTAGTCCAATTGAAGTATGGTCCAATCGAATGAATCAATGATGCTTTTCACACTGTTCAAGGTCTGGCAGCAATACTTACAGGAATTCAATCCAGGATGGGGATATCTTGTCAAAATGGGAGATGGTGGCAAGGGAATGTTTGGAGATAACAACTTAAATGCTGCAACACGTGAAGGGGCTTTCAAAAATACCTTTTTGACACACCCAATAAATTTGTCAACGTCACTGAATTTACTACGAATCTCCTCTGCAACTTGGTGCAAGGCATGAATTAAACAAGTCACATGCACCATTTTACTGTACAATGCTTTTAGAGAATCGGCAGCTTTCACCATATTAAGTACAGCATCTGTTATGAAGAGAAGTACATTGTCATGCTTAACACCTTCGGGCCATATAGCACCCATAGATCTGTCGAACAATTTAGAAATGGTGGAAAAATTTACTTTTTCTAAATATTCACAGTTTATTAGAAACTTTTCGCCTGGACCATCTTCTTCCAAAGTTCCCACAATGACATTTGCAATATATCTTCCCATAGAGTCTAGTTTCTCCAACTGATACTCAATTTTTTTATTTACAAGCTGTTGTCTGATTTGTTGTCTTGTTACTTTCTCTACTACATATAGTAAGTACGGGAAGTATTGTATTCCACCCAAAAATTTGATACCGAGATTTCACCGGAAATATATGTTTTGAGACCCCCTGAATCCAAAAAAAGCATTTTTGGAAACATGTCCGTGTGTGTGTTGGTCTGTGAACAGCATAACTCAGAAACGAACAGTCGGATAAACACCAGACTTGGTACTTAGGTTCAGTATCTTCCAGAGATGCGACACGAAGGTTTTCAAGAAAATCCCCCCACCCCAGATTACCCTTTACATGGAACATTTTTCGAAAATTTAAATTTTCTCAAAAATGGCTCTAACGATTTTGATTAAAATATCATATGTTTAAGATATTTTCATGACAAATGAAATGTATATCTCGAATTTTCTGGGAATGTCTCCAAAAGTATTCTTCATTGTGAACAGCTTTTGCATAACTGATAAACCATAAGAGATAGACAAAATTTTACTACACGAAAAATGTAGATCATGTTAAAATACACAATTTATGTCATATACATTTTTTTGTTGAGTGAACCATTTTCGAGATATTGCTTGTTATTCCCTTAAATTTTCCAATAGTTTTTCTCAAATGGGAATCGTTATTCATTTTTTTATGTCCTGGACATACAAAGAGAATGGAATGCGCCACATAGCAACCAGCGCTTAAAAGATTTGACTATCGCTTAAATACTACCAATTCCCCTTGCACCTACAAGAAAATTAGCAATAAGATTAACATCTTGATTAACATGGAAGCATACGGAGACTAAGCATTTGTAAAAATAGTTTGTACAAGAGTAGAGAAAGTCATGTAAGTGTAACACATCAGATTTTTTATTACATGTCTCATATTATTGATTTGGCAAGAAGAGTAGCTCAGTGATCACCTGTTAGTTAACATTAAATTAATGCCCATTAATATATTTTTTGCAGTTTAATAAAATATAATATGGAAGTATTAATTAAATTATTCATAAAATTGCAGCATACAGTTCCTTTCGATGGAATTCTTGGATATTCTTTACACGGTACATATAATGGAAAAGTTGGTGCATTGCTCATTACTGCTCTTTTGTATCTTTTTGCAATGCAAGTGTGTTATAAATAGTATCTAGATTTTTTAGTAGGGTATGTTATACATTGTTGCTGGAACTATTGTATTCATGATGGAAAGTGGCATTTGTGCATAGGGAGACTGAAAAAAATTAGGAAAGGACAAAAGAAATTATTAAACAATACTGTTTAATTTGTCCTGCTTGTTTCATAACCTGCTCTTTAACATTGTTATTGCATTGCTATTAGGCAATCCTAATCAATGTAAAATCTTCAAGAAAGATTTAAAGTCTTTCTTAGGTACTCAATCCCCAAATACTCCTACTGTAATACACGTTGAGAAGTTTACTCCTGAAATGGCAATGGTTTAAACATTTTCATCTCTCGCATAATGCACAGGGAAAAAAAAGTTGTTCTTGGGATTGGGTATGTTACTGGTTAAAAAAAAAAAAAAGAGTTCTTTATATTGGGTATGTTATTAGTTATGCTGTATATTTCATAATTGTATGATGTGTTCGATGTTCCTGAGCATTGCTCACAGTGGAGCCAAATGAACAAACGAAAACAAACATTTTCATGTAATGAACAGCCATCTTCTGCTGATGTAGAACTTCAGTTCTTTTTTCTTTAGGGAAAAAAAAGTTTCATATTGCTTACCATGTGTAAATCTGCAATTCATTTGCTGGAACATTGCCACCTCTGTAGTCTAAAATATTATGGTGGCGTCCTGTATTGCAGAAAACGCGCAGCAACAGAGGGCATGTCTGTAATTTGAAAAAGAAAAACAATGAATAGGTGGTTAACATAATTTCGCTATATTAATTACTAGAATGATTGATAGATTTACGAATTTCTTCTTCTTCAACGAATTACTCTCCTTGTTGTGGGACTTACACCCCCAAGGCCTAAAAGGACAATTACTTGGGTCCGTAACCTGTGGAGGACCAAGCAAACTGGATTCATCCAGGATGGGTGATCAGCCCATTGGGTATGGCGGTGAAGAAGGAAATGAATGTAGTAATGAAAGGGATAAGAAAATTCGTGGATCAAATTATTCAACCCCAGCATTCGCCTAGCGACCGAGGAAAATAGCGAAAAATCCTTGGGTCAGGTTGGTCGGCCCAAAGGTTTGAACCCAGGACGTCCCGAATGCGAGTCGCACACGATACTGCGGCGTCACCTCGCTCGGTACTTGTTTAACATTGTTAAAAATCATTAAGCCTAATAAAAAATTACACATTTAAGTATACGTATAACATAACCAAAAATCCTTTTTACTTAAATATACTTACTTTTTCGCGATCTACCGGCTTTTCTGGTTCAGATTTGTCCTCTACTATCCCTATCATTGATTCTATTGGAGCAGATGCCATTTTTTATCTTGCTTTCTATTATGTTCTTTTCGGCGTTATACTTCTAGAATTATGGCTTTGCACAAGAAAACTTCCTGAACAGACTAAACCTAACTGAATTTTAGGCAATTGGCAGAATTAAATCAATGATGACACAACATAAAGCAAATGAAGCCAAGAACAATAACAGAGAACTGTATGCAGTATTGTTGCACATTTAACGCTCTACATTATTTTTTTTATTAAATGAATATGTTCTCCAAGTTTCGGCTATTTTCTTGGATTTACTACAATGTTCGGAAGACTTCTTGAACGCTATAACAACAGACAAGCTAACCCAGCTGATAAAGGCGCTATCTATAAATGATATAGCGCAAACTAATGGCGAAAAAGAAAAACAAAACACTGATGTCGAAATTTAAAAGGCCAAAGGTGTATCTGGGTTGTGTTGACATCGAAGGAGTGTGTGAAGTGAAGTATCGAAATTGTGTATTGTTGGCATTGTTGAAAAGAAAATATTTATAAACATGTTTCTAAGTAAAATTGCGGGAATGTATTTTTAATTAGTGCCGGATGGAAAACCAAACGAATAACTGATATGCTTGGACGGGTAACGAGAATGAAGTTGTAAGCTGGCCGGCAGAGCGATAAACAGTGGGTTTTCTATTCCCACAAGATCCTGAAATATCTTACTTTTATGTTGCATCTAAAGTAAGCAGTGTTTTGGAACTCATGCTAAAAATGTATTGGGTGTTTGCGTAGCAATTTGTGCTTGGATTTTCCTTCATTTTATTAATTGGCATTTGGGTTTATCCATTTCGTTAACACACAAATATCTACGTATATTTTCAATAAAAATGGAAGAACAAGAAGGAAGGATGGCTGTTGATTCAGATGAAGTGATGAATGACGAGAATGACATTATTATTAATGAAGTGGATGGGTTGCCCAATGTGCATCCAAATTACATAGAGTTGGAACTTCATGAGAATGCCCCAAGACAGAATTCAGATGGTGCTCGTACTATTGATGAACTGATCCACGATGAAGACCTTCCCACATCCCTAATAGTGACCAATCTAGATAGTTCCATCTTCAAAAGCGAGGAGAAAAAAGTAAGCAAAAATTTCACAGCTGAATGTCGTGCTCAGGGTTTTATTTTCTACTGTTGAAATTAACGTCATATAATTATATGCAGTTTTCATGTAGGTTTTACTACATTACAGTCATTTCATCTCTCTTAATATATCAGGCAATTACCTGAGGTCAGTATAAAGATGTTTTGCTTTAAGTGGAGGTTATGAATTAGTTACTGTTCTAAAACCTACAAGCATATCTAAAGGTATGCATCACACTGGCAATATTTACAATTATCCATTTCTAAAAGAGCTGGAGTAGCACAATATCATTAACATTTCCTGATACACTTGGATTGTCGAATAGACTGTGTGTGAGAGATAATCAGAATACTGCATTGACTGATATGCTGTGCCAATATTTAGTGCATGTATGAGCATCTTTCATGGTAGCTCAGTGGTAGAGCATTAACACAAAAGGCCAAGGATTCGTGTTTTGAGTTACAGTTGGGCATCACATTTTTCAAGTCTGATTCAACTTTTCAACTGAGTTCCTACACACGGCTAGTGAGAAAGAACAAATCTAAAGTGATGATCCTTTTGCCATTGAAAATGCTGTCCTCAGTGTCTTGGCCAGTGCAAAATAGTGTACTTTCTGGGACCCATGGTATATCCACCATTTTTAGCAATTTTTAACCTCCTCTCCTACCATGTCAGTAACTACAACCAATGTTTTGTGGCACTATGGGAAAAGGAAGTACTTGGGCAAGGGGGGGGGGGTTGCCAAGTGGTCAAAGAGGAAATTGGGTGGGCGCACAATGTTGGAAGTGTTGCATTTGCAATAATGTGATTAATTTCTCATTGTTTGATAGTTGTCACATTTAGTATTCTTTATTTTGCATTTTTTCCTTCTCTTACTAATACATTTTAATTCATTTAATGGGGCAAGGGAAGGATAGTTTACACATGAAAGGAAACTCCATGCAGAATGGAGTGTATTACTCCACAGAGAATGCATGTAAAAATAATTACATACTGGGTTCAACTCCTGGCTGGGGGTGTGAATTTTTCTCTAGCCAAGATTGTTTTTATCCTCCCCAGAGTCTGAAGTATGAAAGTGTGTAAATGTTTGTTTGGTCTAACGTAGAAAACCCAAAGAAACAACCAGAAACCCACTGACAATGTTATACAAGTTAACACCATTGTCGATAGGCAATGTGTCCCAAAGGTAAGGGCTGCTGATTTGCGGTTAAAGGCATGGAACATTAAAATAAATAAAACAAAAGTAGAATATATTTTTTCCAAGCATTTTACATAGATGGCCATGAATTGTGATGTTGCAACTCAAATTTGGTTTCTGCATGCCAAAACCTTTTAATAACCTTCAGTTGTGTAAGCTTTGCTGTATTTCCTCTTTATGTTTGAGCGAGTTATTAACATTGTACATTAAATTCAGTATAAGAGAGAAAATAATGCCCAGCATAATTTCAGAAACTGCTCAATACTTATAACTACTAGAAAATTTGGGGTGGGAGTTGTGAATCTTAATGGATACAAGTTTTGCCCATATTTCATTGAATATTGATATCAGGGAAGTATGTACTCTTAATGTAAAAATTGCGAAGCTATACTATAACATAACCAAAGAGGTAAGAAAGGTTTAAAATTTCATCTGCTGTGCTTATCTAAAAATTACTTGAACCATTTGGATAATTCTTTCACTGTTAAAAGATGCAAGTTTACATAATTTCTAGAATTTGGAAAATGGTTGAGGGGACTTTATGAAAATACATATCTGCCAGTATATTAGTTGTATTCATATGAATATTAGGAGAACTTGAATCCATTAATACAGATGTCATGGACCTGATGAAAATGTGGTTTAGGGGAAAATTCATTGTGCAGTAATTTCATAAAGATTATGGGGTAAGGTGTGAATGAAATTAATTAAATTGTCATTCCATATGTAACAAGCCACTATACAATGCAAGGTAAGTCAGTTAGTATTGGGTTGCTAACGAAAGTTTGTAACATTTTCAGTTTTGTCTAAAGAATGCAAATGTTGTGCAAAGTTTGACTGATTACGGTTCATCACAATTGTCAATTCTGCTTTTACTGACTTCCATAAAGTTTAATGTGTTTAAATGGTCTTCATCAAAGCTGATGATCTTCTTAGTGAATTGCTTATGTTAAAGTCACACTCTTTGAAATGACAGAACCAGTTTCTTGTTATGCATTTTCCAGTGGCATTCTCCCTGTATACAGCACAAATGTATCAAGCTGCCTTTGCTCTTTTATTAAACTCAAAAAGAAGAACATGTTGGAAGTGCTCGCTTTTTCACTTGACACTCCACCTAATTAAATAGGACAAACTTTCTTTACATCTGTAAAATTCAAGGCATATTTACAAACACAGCACTCCAAGTAATAAATGACAGATGACATATGACAGTAAAAATTGCCTTAACAATGCAGTATTGTGATGAACAAAACAAATGCTATAAACATATGCACCAACCTAATCTAATATATCATTAAAGTATTGTCTTGCATAATTTTCCTTTTTCTGTTCACTCTTGCACAACTCCACTAAAAATCCATTGTGGCAATCATAGTAAGATGCACTCCAGTTCCTGGTGTGAAAACTATTAATTTCTCGTTAAGTAAGGAGTAATGTTACATGCTTCATGTCTTATTTTCAATTTATGATTTATATAAATTTAACATGCTGCTGTATTTCTACTATTGTCATTGGATATTGCATAGCTTAGGCATTTGGTCTCTTTAGGATAATTTAACCTAATCTACCTATAATGTCATTGGTTCATAAAAAATAGCTAAGACTGTATAAATAGGGAGGTATGGCCATATATAGTGTTCATTTCCTACCAATGCTTGAGCTAAGTGTTCCATTTTTCTGGTCCTGAACTTGGTATAATAGCTTACATGAAAGCTACACAAAAATAGCAAGATCTTTTAAGGTTCTGTAGTTCTATACATTTTCAATGTAATATGATGATTATTATTATTATTTGCAGTTGAATATAAGTGGTAAATGCTATTCCTTCAATCAGTTTCTCTATAATTAAACATGATTTCAACTGCATGCAGCATTCAAACTTTCCATAAAATCTATATTGAAGGAATACATGGTCTAAGATCCTAGGACTTGTTCTGTTAGAAAGGACACATTATTTAAATTTGCAGCTTTTTACTTTATCTACTACTTACCTATAATAAGTAGAGGAAGTATTGCATTCCATCCAAAGATTCAGTACCTAGATTTCACCTAAAATATACGCTTTGAGACTCCGTGAATCCAAAAAAAAAGCTTTTTAGAAAAAGGATGTGTGTGTGTGTGTGTGTGTGTGTGTGTGTGTGTGAGAGAGAGAGAGAGAGAGAGAGAGAGAGAGAGAGAGAGAGAGAGAGAGAGAGAGAGAACAGCATAACCCAAAAACGAAATCTTGGTTAAATACTAAACCTGGTATTTTTAAGAAAATTCCCCCTATCCCGAACTGTCATTTACATGGAACATTCTTCAAAATGTTCGATTTTCTGAAAAATGGCTGTAACGATTTTGATATATACCACATATTAAAGATATTTACATGACAAATAAAATGTATATCTTGAATTTTCTGCAAATAGCTTGTGAAGTCCTCCATTTGGAAGGAAATTTATATAATGTATAACTGGTAAATATTAAGCGATAGATGTAAACATACTACACAAAAAATATAGATCTCTTTAAAACACAAGTTATTTCAAATACATTTTTTTTGTACCATCAGCTATTTGCAAGATATCCCTTATTAATGGTTCAAATTGTTCAATACTTCATTCTTTTGTGAATGTTCAGTAGTCTATTCAGACTGTTCAGTAGTCATTCTTTTAAGGTCATCTTGATTTTCAGTTGTTTCTCATGTTGTTATGGAAAGAGTATGGAATTTTAAGGCCAGTGTATAGGTCCAATTCTTAAACATTTGACTCTTGCTATTCCCTTTGTACCTATAATGAAGCCTTTAATGCAGGTATTTCTGGAAATATTTATTTGATTAAAATGCAATAAATAGGTAAATAAACTTTTGTAAGAATAATTTGTATATCAACTAATAAGTGATAAAAGGTAGAGAAAGTCATGTGAATGTAATACATCAGATTTTTTTTATAACTATATACAATATTGCTCCCATAGTAGTGATTATCAATTAATACGATATTAGTCCTTATGATGATCCTTTTCAAATTTTAGTTGAGAGTGATAATGATAGTCATTTTCTTTTAAACTGCAACATTTTGAAGTTTTAGCACTTATGTTGTTTTAGTATATATTTTCTATATTGCTGTACACACTCTCTCTCTCTCTCTCTCTCTCTCTCTCTCTCTCTCTCTCTCTCTATATATATATATATATATATATATATATATATATATATATTAAACTTTAGGACATGAATACCTGTAAACCTAAACATTTCAAACCACTGCTATAAGTACATTCATGTTCAGTGCCAGTCAAATGTCTCATTAACCTGCAAAATTCCAAAGCCGTGCCCTTTAGATTTCTCTGTTTCAAGTTGGCAAACAGAAAAGATGAGGTGTAGCACTGTCCCAAATGTTTGCTTCTGCTTTTATGTAAGATTGCTTGGAATAAAATACATTTGGCTTTTGTTTTTCATGCATTCTCTAGTAACAACAATAACCACAAAAGGTCAAAGCCATTTTAAGAGGTTCTACTGTATGTTAGTATTATGATAACCACATATCGCAAATACTTTTTAGTCCTTAAGCCAATTAAGCAGTCAAATGTTATAGATTTTTATTTTCTCTACCATGTACATAGGAGGTAGAGAAGGTATTGCATTCTACCCAAAAATTTGATACCAATATTTCACCAGAAATATATGTTTTGAGGCCCTGAATAATAATAATAATAATAAAAAAAGCATTTTTAGAAAAAGGTCTGTGTGTTTGTTAACAGCATCATTCAAAAGCAAAAAAACAGATAAATACCAACTTTGGTAGTATATAAGTTCAGTGTCTTCCAAAGATATGACATGAAGATTTTCAAGAAAGTCATGCTACCCCAAACTGTAGTTCCATTTAAAGGAACTATACTCAAAAAAGTTTATTTTCTCAAAAATGGCTGTAATGATTTTGATTAAAATACAATTAATTAAAGGTATTTATATGACAATATGTATATCATGAATTTTTTGGGAATAGCCTGTAAAGTCCTCTTCATTCAGAAGAAGAATATTGGTATAATCTTGTATAACTGATATATTTTAAGTGATAGACAAAAACAGAATACACAAAAAAAGTAGATCTCTTTAAAAGACACAGTTTATTTTGAATAACTTTTTGAATAATGAATAACCGCATGAGCCATTTCCAAGGTATCCATTATTAATGGTTTGAATTATGCAATACTTCATCAATCATATGCAATTTTAAGGCCAGCATATAGCTTAAGCATTTGATTATCACTGTTCCCATTGTATCTATATAGTATATGTAAATATACTACATCTATATACTATAATATACAGAGAGGGCCAAAAAGCTGTGAACCGGCTGCGCAGTGTTTTTCTTGTCTGCGTCCTCGGCACTCGTTGCCATCTACTGCTATCATAGAAAAGCGCGGATGAAACCATACAACATTTTTAAAACTACTTTTAAAGGTTTTACTTACCAAGTTTATGAAAGGAGATGCTGAAACTGGCCACCATCATTGTCCAAACATTTTTGGCACCTCTTTAGGAAACTATCCATCACTCGCCGTATTTCACATTGAGAAATGCTGGTAATCTCCTGGCGATGTTTTGTTTTAATTATTCCAGGGTATGTGGGTTTGTCTTGTACACTTTGTTTTAAGTTACCCCAGAGATAGAAATTGCAGGAGGTTAGGTCGGAAGACCAAGGGGGCCACATATCTCTACTAGTAATTCTGTCCTCAAACACACTTTCAATTGTTCTCAACAAAATATTGGCCTTATGAACATTGGCTGTATGAACTGTTGCAGAGTCTTGTTGAAAAAAAGCAAAATCACGCTCCCTGTTTGTTAATTCTCTAAAAACAGGGGGCAAAATTGTATTCACATATGCACGGGCTTCAACTATTGACCTGAAAAATAAAAGTGCATTTGAGGATAGAATTATTAGTAGAGATGTGTGGCCCTTCGATCCCCCGACCTAACCTCCTGCGCTTTCTATCTCTGGGGTAACTTAAAACAAAGTGTACAGGGACAAACCTGCATACCCTGGAAGAATTAAAACAAAATATCCGCCAGGAATTTGCCAGCATTTCTCAACGTGAACTACATCGAGTGATGGATAGCTTTCTAAAGAGGTGCCAAAAATGTATGGACGACAGATGCCAGTTTCAGCATCTCCTTTCATAAAGTTGGCAAGTAAAGCCTTTAAAAGTAGTTTTAAAAAAAATGTTATATGGTTTCATCCGCACCTTTCTATAATAGCTGCAGACGGCAGCGTGCACCAAGGACACGGACAGGAAAAACACAGTGCATCCGGTTCATAGTTTTTTGGCTCTCTCTGTGTATACTATATCTACTATGTAGTGTATATATATATATAGTAATGTAGCTATTTCAACTAAAACGAAATAGATGAAAAAATAAGCTTCGTAAGAATAGTTTGTATACCTGCTAAGTCGTGTGAATGTAACACATGCTTTTGTTTGTTTTGTTTGCTATCTGTATAGAACATAATGTTTTAAAATAAAATCTTGCTATCTACTTTAGTAGAACACTGTAACCAAGGGTATTTAGAATTTCCATTTAAAATATACAGGGATGAATTTTATGTTATAAAGATAGTTTTGCTATCACCTTCTCTTGATGGCGAAACTTACTTTTCTGTGCATTATTTGCTCTCTAAAATTCTCTTTTTGAGAACTGTGAGTTCACAGGGTTCAAAGAGTTAACTGTAGTATTTGTCATAATATCTGTAAATAACACTTAATGTTGACTTTGAATGCGTATATAGTGATGTGTACAAACATATCTAATTTGCAGAAAGAGCTGGAGCTGCTCTTCAGCCAGTTTGGAGAGCCGGTTTCATTTCAGTTTTTCCGAAGCTTCAGAAGGTTAAGGGTTAATTATAATTGCCCAGCTGCGGCAGCTAAAGCTAGGATACATATGCACCAAACACAGTTTGGGGAAACTGTGATCAACTGTTACTTTGCACAGGTTTGTTTCAAATTCCTAATCACTGCTGAAGTAGAATCTGTCAATGTGTTGTATTGCACTAGTATCTATAGAGGGATGACAATCAAAACTAGGTATTCTTGAGTTGCCATTAGTAAGTTTCTCTTTAATATAAAGCATTTGAAAATGTTTTATACCCTAAAATTTGGAGATGATCATTTTAAAAGATTTATTCATAAGTAAAGCATTTTAAAAGGTGTATGTGAAAAATATTTTCTGATATCTATCCTCTGATTGCTGTTTAGCCTGTTTCACCAATTGATTTTGAAGATCAGCATTTGCAGCCTCCTGCACCTGTGAAGCAGTTTCTGATATCACCACCAGCATCCCCTCCTATTGGATGGGAACCAAGAGATGAGGGAGAACCTCTCGTCAATTACGATCTCTTGGCTGCTATAGCTAACCTCACGCCAGGTAAACATCTCTGCACAGAGAAGACTATAGTTTCACCTAAAATATTTATATACTATAAGCAGGTTCCAGTTGAAATAACCAAACAGATTCCATGCTTCAGCACAAAGGCAAAGGAAACAAAAATGTCTACAGCTATTGGTGTTTAAACCCATGATTGATTAGAAAATGAGTCACTTGTTTTCAAAGCAATTAAGGTCATTCTGAATCAGACACCATCTTTTAGAACAGTAGTTTTCATACTTTTTGTCTTGCATTCACTTTGCCTCCTTAAATTAGTTTGTGCCCCCCTAATAAATTATTGATTTATAAAAGTTCTGCTTTGCTGTTAGGGTTAATAACTAAAAGAATATTTTATAATTATTTTATTATTACTAATATTAAAATATTTATTTATTAAGTACATACAACCCAAAGAAGATAAACTTATAAATGGGGGTAGAACAAAATATGAGTGCTTAATTAATAAATAATATTACATATTTCAAAGTGATAATTAAAAATGTAAAATATGCTTAATGAAAATGGTGTTAACATAAACACTCAGTCACCTAGCTAGCTTCAATCACCTATTTATTTTGCAGAACATGTATTGTGAGCATGAGCTTACATCATCAGCTGCCTGTTGACTGCTGGATCAACTCTTGAGTTGTATTGTTGAAAGTCTGGGGTGTCCTCTGTTGGATGAACCTAAATAAAGGGTTGTCTGCTTCTGGCAAATCAAAGTTTATGATGCAGTTTTCAAACTTCTTTATGTAAATCTTCTCCCATATTTCAAGCTCTTTGGGTTTCTGAGCTTGTTTCAGCAACTGGAAATTGGTGTCTATTTCATGGTTTTGAGTCCAGAAGTGAAAAGTGACTGCTGATATGTCAGTCTGTTTGAACTTTATGCAATGCTGGTGTTTCTTTTTGTTTTTCTGATGTAAACCTTCTTGCAATTTTCACATTGAATCCGTAGTGTCCTGACTTTGTCCTGTGGTATGAGATCAGATTTTCTTACTTTACTGAGATTCTTGATGCTAAATTTGTTGTAAGGTGCCAGGGGGATGTGGTTGTTGATATTTTCTGAAATTTGTGAGAGAGACCTGGGTGGTATGTGAATTTCCTGAAGTATATCTTTTCTGCTGTGTTAAAAAATGTGGTGACCTGCTTGATGCCTTTTTGTCTTTTGAATTTACATATTTTCCTATCTACCATTTCCTAGCTGAATCCATTCTCTACTGCAGATTTGACAATATGTTGATATTCTTTGTAATATTCAGTTCTGTTGAGGGGGATGTTGATTCTATGAGTCTAGCTGTTGAATGCTGCTTTTTTGTGTGCTTTGGGCTTGTAACTATGTGCTTTGGTGTAATTATCTGTTTGCTTGGGTTTTCTATGTATTCCGAATTCTATCCTGTCTGAAATCTTTGTTAATTTGAGGTCCAGGAAAACTATGGAGTTGTTGGTAGCTATCTCTATTGTGAATTGAATGGATGGGTCCTGTAAGTTTAAAAGCTTGAGAGTGTCCTCTCTGTGTTTGTGTTTTACTATTGTGAATATGTCATCAATGTATCTGTACCAATCTTTGAACATTTAGGGGAAGGTTTTGATGGCGTGTGTTTCGAGTTGGCTCATAAATACATTTGCCAGGAAAGGAGATAGGGGGCTTCCCATAGCCAAACTTTTTTTCTGGCGAATTTATTTATGAGCCAACTCGAATACCAACAGGAAAAAGATTGGGCTCGAATTAAAGAGGTTGAGTGATTCAAAAAAGTCTGATAAATACACCAAGCAGTGGATACATTTATCATCTGTAAATTACATGTTCAGATCTCTGTTTTTGTTTGAACTCATCAAAGATATTTCAACTGCAGATTTTAGATTGAATAGCCGAGCGAGCACATTACCTTTTGAAAGACAACAAACTTTAGTATGGTACAGAAGAGTTTGTTGGTCACTTCTTAACTCTTGACATAAAGCCTCAAAAAGTCTAGTGTTCACAGCATTAGATTTGACATAGTTCACTACTCTGATTACAAACTGCAAAAAAGTGTTTCAGGTAGAATGAGTCTTACAAGTCAAAGCTTGTTTGTGTATGACACAATGAAAACCAAAGATGTTAGGGTTACGCTTTTTTGGTTTTGTTTTGTTTTCTGAACAAATGCAGAATGGCAACTTGTCATGGCTTGTGTGACATCATTACATATTCCAACAACATTCTCCTGAGGAAGATTGTTAGCTGATAGAAATTTACATAGAGCAGAAAAAACATCCTTTGATTTTGTGGATGTCTGAAGAGATTGGGAAAATAATATTTCCTCTATGAAGCATTTTCTGTCAATATATCAACAATAAAACAGCAACTGAGAGTGCTTTGAGATGTCAGTTGAATCATCACAGAAAAGAACAGAGATTTCTTTAACTTTTCTATTATTGGTGTTTTTTGTTTTTTTTAATCTTGTGTCATTTCATCAATTCTACATTTTACTGAGTCATATGAGAGCAGTATTTTTACTTTCTCTACTACGTATAGTAAGTAGGGGAAGTATTGCATTCCACCCAAAAATTCGATACCGAGATTTCACCGGAAATACATGTTTTGAGACCTCCTGAATCCAAAAAAAGCATTTTTGGAAACATGTCCGTCTGTGTGTGTGTGTGTGTGTGTCTGTGAACAGCATAACTCAAAAACGAACAGTCGGATAAACACCAAACTTGGTATTTAGGTTCAGTATCTTACAGAGATGCGACACGAAGGTTTTCAAGAAAATCCCCCCACCCCAGACTACCCTTTACATGGAACATTTTTCGAAAATTTTAATTTTCTCAAAAAATGGCCCTAACGATTTTGATGAAAATATCATATGTTTAAGATAATGTCATGAGAAATGAAATGTATATCTCGAATTTTCTGGGAATGTCTCCAAAAGTATTCTTCATTGTGAACGACTTTTGCATAACTGGTAAACCGTAAGAGATAGACAGAATTTTACTACACAAAAAATGTAGATTGCGTTAAAATACACAACTTATGTCATATACATTTCTTTTGTTGAGTGAACCGTTTTCGAGATATTGCTTGTTATTTCCTTAAATTTTCCAATACTTATACTTTTTCTCAAATTCATTATTCATTTTTTTTATGTCCTGGACATGCAAAGAGAATGAAATGCGCCACATAGCAACCAGCGTTAAAATATTTGACTATCGCTTATAACCTACCATATTCCCCTTGCATCTACAAGAAAATTAGCAATAAGATTGACATCTCGATATCTCGATTAACATGAAGCATATGGAGAATAGGCGTTTGTAAAAATAGATTGTACAAGAGTAGAGAAAGTCATGTGAGTGTAACACATCAGATTTTTGCAATTCCTTTGCAACTTTCCTCTCCAAGTAAAGTACTACATACAGATAGTAAACATGGTTTTATGTGGCTCACCAATGGTATGTGGTTTCTTGTCTTTTGCTATAAGGAAAGTGAGCTTACAAGACACTTCAATGGCCTTTTCGTTCTCCTCTTGAAAACTTCCGGTTTAATCAAGTTTTATTCGTTTGAGTAAATTCTTCTTTCCATCTAAAAACTTGTGTGGTTTTCCTTTCTAAGGATGGTTGGTAGTCAAATGGCATTCCAAATGTCCTGGTCTCATTGCATCATTACTCAGAACCTGTGACAAATGGCATACTTAGGCAAATGACAATCATTTTTTCAATGTACATAAAGCTAAATCTTATATACCCATTACTGTACCATCTGTTCTGTACATGTAAAAAGCAGCCACCAACCGGTAGTAAAAATACCCCAGCCATGATAAAAGTTTTCCTTAGGAACACTTCTTTTCTGCTTCCAGCAGAGATGCAGAGGGATCCAGCACTAATGGGGCAAACTACTTAGATATAAGATCTAAATGCAGTTAGATCTAGTGGCGACAAAGATAATTATTTGCACTAGATCTTTTCTGAGATCTACATGAGGGAATTGTGTTTGTCAGAACTTTTTACTGTTTAGCAAATTCATGTATATTTTTCATTACTCACCTTGCTTCCCCTGAAATTCTCCAACATCTCACCAGATTGAGAACCATTGTTTTAGACATCAGTACTTCTGCCAGAATAAAAGTATTACTCCAAGTAACGTTTTTTAAGCTAAATAAACCCTAGAGCTTTGTGATTTGTAATGAATTGCAACAACCTTTATACATACATAATTAAGTGTGTTTTTTATATTAGTCTTTTTTTCTTTCCACTGTTATGTGTGTTTGGAAATTCCCATTGAAGACTCTTATGACTTGCAAAGGGATTGAATAGTTAAAGCTTTGAATGTTCGATGTTGTTTAACCGATTCCAAAAAACAATGTTTAGTGTTAAACAGTGTCTAAATTGTGTCCATGTTTAGACACTGCATAACAGATGTTTTAGACACTACTATTTTACATGAGGTGCAGAGCAAGAGTAAAGAAAAAGATGGAGACTCTGCAATTTAATGTTGTTGCATGGTATGAAGCAATGTTACACCCAGAAAGTAGAAGAACGGCTATATGACCACGAATGGTGCTCAGAGACTGTTCTAATCCTTTAGAACCATTATATCAAAGGGGTATTCAAAGCAAGATTTAGGTGATAAATCAAGATACATATTTGATTAACATTTCCATAATACTATTTAACACACATTAAATTAATGCTGGTGCCTCTTGTATGCTGTTTCATGCTTCGTATGTCATTTAACAGTTGTATATATGCTTTAATGTATGTTAAAATAGCATCTAACCTGTTCCGCTAACTTACCAATGCTCAGTGCATGTGGCAATATAATAATATATTTCAGCATAATTTAGTACTCTTTCTCCTAGGATAATACATACAAGTTTGTTTCTTATAGGTGCAGAATTTTAATAGGAAAAAATGTGCTCAGACTTTTTTCTATGTAATAAGCCAAGATTACCTAACCTCATCATTTAATAAGATTTCATGCAGTGAAAGCAAATCTAATGTGAAGGTATTTATGAAGTGCCATTTGAACCAGTGGTGCTGATTAGAACATTGAATTGACATATGCAGGTATGATAATGCATTGCTGCATCTTTAGGAAGCAAACGTATTACTGCACACTTGGTTCATTCATTCCCAGTGTTATAATTGAAGTGAAGCTACTCTAAATCTTAGGTACCTTGTGTGTTATGCTTCAAGGATATTTCTTATGCACATCCATAAAATATATAGGCTTTATGAATCAAACATTATTATTGAAAAATATTGAGAATATGCTGGCTTAATAAGTTTAGTAACACATTTTGACAACCCAGACATTTAAGTAAATAGAGCCGAGTGTATGACAAAGGACAATGAATCAGATGCTTAAGTTTGTGTATCAGCAGGCAGAATACTGAAGATGCAGTGTAGCAGCTCTTCAAACTAGATGTACTTTCTACCAAGCCCTGATATTTGTGCAAATTATTTTGGTACCACATAACCACATTCATATTGTGTTTTTCATGTTCAATAAAGCAACTGTAGCAGTAATTTGCAATTATTTTATGTATTACAAACTATTAGAGCAACCGGATTTGTGCTTTGTCAGCTGTAAATTATACCTTTTTACTTTCGTTCATAGTAGGTAGAGAAGGTATGGCGTCCCACCCAAAACTTTGATACCAGGATTTCACAGAAAATACTTGTTTTCAGGCTCTCTAGATCCCCCCAAAAAATTAATCATTTTTAGAAAAAGGTCCTTGTGTGCATCTGTGAACAGCATAACTCAAAAACAAAAAGTCTAATAAATACCCAACTTAGTATTCAGGTTCAGAACCTTTCAAAGATGCAACATAAAAATTTTCATGAAAATCCCTTCACCTCATACTAATGAAAGATTTTTTGAAATTTTTTATTTTCTAAAAAATGGCTCTAATGATTTTGATTAAAATACCATATATTAAATATACTTATGAAAAATAAAATGCACATCTTGAATTTTCTGGGAATAGCCTATGAAGTCCACTTCATTCAGAAGAAATTTTATATAATCTTGTGTAGCTGGTAAACATTAAGTGATAGACTACAGAAAAAATGTAGATCTCTTAAAACACATAATTTATTTCAAATAACCTTTTTTGTGGTATCAGCCATTACCAAGATATCCATTATTAATGGTTAAAATTGTTCAATACTTTTGTTATTCTTTTCAAGTCCTTTAGATATTCAGTTATTTCTCGAATTACATGTAAAGAGCATGGAATTTTAAGGCTGCTCCATAGCGTCCAGTTCTTAAACATTTGACTATCGCTATTCTATTTATATCTATAACAAAATGTGTAATGCTGCTATTTCCGGAATGTTTTATCTCAATTAAAATTAAGATAGGAAAATAAACTTTCATAAGAATAATTTGTTAGAGGGTAGAAAAAGTCATGTAAATGTATCACATCAGGTTTTTTAAATATTCTAAAGGATGTGTTAAAATGTTTTAAATTTTTGCAGGTTTGTTTTTAAAGCAAGCAATGGTTTGGCAACCTTCTATCTCAAAGTCTTTTAATATTTCCTAAAGAGTTTCTCTTTCATTAGGGCTGAAATTTTCTACTCACTCAACCATATTGCTTTCCATGCCGCTGGCAGAAGAAAAGACTGTTGAAATTCCCAAAACCTTTCTTCTGCTACTTTTGGGAACAACTATGCTGCGTCGTGTCCAAATATAAAAACTTCAAAATGTGGTGTTGCTGCATTCTTTTTAGGGCAAATGGCGCTTTAAACGCTGCTTAGCTAAATACTGGTAGACATGGATTTAGCAATGCAAAGTTAGACAACATTTAGACTGTTTAACTGAACAATGTTTAAGTTGTTAAACAGTGCATTGTTTTTGCATAAGTACAATAATTCATATAAGAGTTGGCATTTGCTCCTTTTCCTCACTGAAACAACAATTACTTCTCTGACATGTACTGTCATTCTCATTTTGCACTTGTTGTTCAGGGCCTTCTTAACAGACCATTCAGACAAGTTGGGTAAGTGGAAGATGGGTCTCATAACTGCCAGATTTAATTCCATTCTTCTTGCCATACTGAATGAAATTACAGATATGATGTAATGGGATGCACAATAAGTGTAAATAAATGTTAGTTGCTTACCTAAATAAATTCTCATAATCATACCACTAATAATAGTTATAATTAAGAGTGCTATAACACAAAGAGAAGCATTCTGGTTGATTCAAATGAAGTTGAGAGCAGTTCAGTGCTTGAAATACCAGTTCATTAAAATGAATGGTTAGTTCACAGTTCATAGAAGTGAAACATTCATTTTAAATAACTTGTTCATGAGGCCAATGATCAATAATTACAACATGAGTTATTTATTATATGTCAACAGGAGAAACCCACGAGTTGCACCCACCTTCAGGAAGTCAGCCAGGTATTGTAGTACATGTATGTGAAGAATCAGAAGATACACCTCAGTCCCCACATCCTAAAGGACGAATTGTGCAAACAAGATGCCCTGAACATCATAACTAAAGACAGATAATTGCCCTTATGTGAGTATATAGGTAGGTCCATATATCCATCTTCTTGCTGAATTAGTAATGTTGAAATGTTGTTGCATAATTTTCCCCAAGAAACTTATTGTTATTTGTTGGCTTTCAGAACAGGTATGTACACAGAGCTTCAATGCTCCTTTTACTGGCATTAGTTTCACAATCTTTTAAATGTGTTAGTTAAGTATTGCATTTAAAGAAATCTATTGCAAAGATAAAGTGTTAATTGCTTTGCTAGCTTTGAAAATGATAAGCAACTAGTTCATCCCTTATCCATAGATATTTCTTCTACTCTTTTAAAGTACTGAGTTTTGTTGATCTGAGTACTGAAACATTTCAATGTTACGACATAGAGTGAAATCATGTGGTAACAAAAAAAAAACTAATTCACGCAAATAACCTGGTTGTTTGTTTTGTTTTTATTTGTGAGAGGTGGCTTGATTATCATCACAAGACCAAAGTTACAAGTCCCCAACTATAAAACTTTATGAATGGAAAGTTCTATTTATCATTAATACCTTTACTTCTGTTTATATTATTTCTTTGTAAATATAATTGTCATGGTCAACTAACTTATAGCTTTAAGGTCATTGACAAGTGTGCTGTATTGAATATTTATGCTATGAAAGATAAAAAGGCATTTAACATTTAAATTTGTGGACATAATTTCATGTTATAATATGTTAGAAACACTGGAAAATATTTATATTAAATATGTACATTAAACTGTTGTTTATATAAATGAAGATTATACATAAGTACAGTAAAGACTGGGTACTTAACATGCAATAAATTTGTTGTATTGAATTTAACCTGTAAACTGAAAATAAAAAAAAATATTATTGAAAGGTTATAACAGCTATATGAATGTTTGAATTTTTGTTTTCTAATGAGAATGAAGCTTACAGAAAGCTATACTACTCATCCTGTTGTAATTGTAACTGCTGTCATTTCATTTATATGTGAATTGTTTTCTTAATGACTTACTCTGCTGTTATTAACAATTATTTGAATCTAACAAATTATAAACAAATGAAGTAAACCTGGCAATTTATTTGCTGTTGTTAATTGTTGTTATGTCAGCTTACATTCAGTGTGTAAGCATTGCAGAAATTAGAGTTGTATGAATAATAAATGATTCAGATGAAAATTTTTACATGTGATTTGATTGGTTCACTTAGTGAAACAGTTTTTGTATGTTTTTATTTTGCCTCTGGTAACACTTCTGTACAATCCTTATAAATACGACAGCATAACATTAAAAACTTTATTAAGATTTTTTTTTAATATCAACAGACATACGTAATGGTTTACTCCTACCTATGACAGGAACCAATTGTGTTGCTCCACGAGTATGAGGACTAAGAATTAAACCAAATACACTGAGTTTTGCATAACATCAGAATTTACAGGATCTGCAACCTGAAATGACATGTCTTGTGGTTTCTGGCTTGAACAAATATGTCTTCCTCAAAGTTCAAAGAATAACTGGTGCTGTATAAAATCTCTGCTGAGCTAAGGGTTGACTATCCTTGAATTTTGATGTACAGATGATTGTGTTTGAGCCTAAAGATTGTTGTGGACCTCATTCATTGATTTGAAGCATGATAGGGTAAACATTATATTCTTGCCTTGCCTTTAAAGTATAATGCTTTCAAAAATAACCTGCATAACAAATTATTATATTCCTTACAGTTTTTAATTTTAACCACTGATGCCCACAGAGAGATGAATAGTTTTTGTGATAATTGTTAAAATGAACCCATTTCTGCATAAAAGAGTGCATCCAGAGAATTGAACTTGCATGATCCGAACCCAGCATCCAGATTTTCATTGAAGTATTCTGAACAAAGCAGGAAAAATGGGCTGAATATACTGAGGAATTTTCAAGCTCTCATAAGAAGTTAAGGTAAAATCAAATCGGATATTGATATTAATACTAAACAAAACAGTGCAGAAAATAGTATACTTTTGTGTACTCTGCAATAATTTATCTGGCTTGACTGTTACTGTGGTAGTATGTAGCATAAAAATAGGGAGGTGTTAATTCATGCCGAACCAGCATCTTTGGGAGAGAATTATCTCTATGATATAATAATTGAGTATCAGGACTTTGGACAAATGATATTGACATTAGAAGAACTAACACATACCTCTTTCTAATTTGTGTACAGAGTTTATGATGTACTGTGTAATTATCTAACTGTTACTGAATTCATTTGTAGTGCTAATTGGGTTTAAATAAATTCTTGCTCTGAAAAAAAATTAATGGCAGCCATATTAGATAAAGCATCCCATTATTTTTTTATTAGAATGGAGGAAAACTGATAATACATGCAATAGACATGCAGAACATGTTTTAAGGTAAAAATTGTTCTATAAAGCATAAGTGTTTGTGCGGCTCAATTTTATTAGTTTTTAATTCTAACATCCCATTATGTTTGCTGAACTTGAAAGGATACAAGCATGATCCAAAAAGTAATTTTTGGATCAAAATTTTGAAATAACTGAAATTGTAACGGATTTTATTTTTTCAATATGCATACCATAAACTAAAATGTTCCCCTTGGAACTAAATGACTGATTGTTGTTTGTTGGATGTTGTTTAATTCTCATCTGAAGTTTTAAATCTCAACTGTATTTAGTCATAGGATGTAAGCAATGACCCTAAAGTAGGTGTTTCAGACAAATAAAATGCATAATGAAATTCACTCAAATCAGGCGTGCTTTTAAATTTAAGTGATCAATACATTTCTGGCCAGGTTGTCACCAGGTAGCTCTGCATTATCATGGAGAAGCAGCAACGGGTTTTTCTTTAGGATATGTTTTGTTAAAATGCGGGTCTTGGATATACAACTTTCAGGTCGTTTATCTGTCTTTTTCCAAAACAATAATAATGATCTCTATAGTGATGTCTGTAGATGTTTTTGGTATTTTGGCTTTGATTATTATTTGTACTAATATCACCTTTGTGAAAACTTGATTACAGTCTGTTTAAAGAGGCACTAAACACTTCTGAGAGCCAACCATAAATATAATGGGTGGCTGCAAAAATGGTTTAACCGTCATTTTATCAGAACAGAGAAACCTCAACCTTTGCAAATGCCAATAAAACAAATCACCCATAGATTCTAGCATGCATAGGAATAAAATAGTAATACAGCCATCTTACACAATTACGCCATTTGTGCATTCTCCTGTCTAAAGTGCCAAGTGAGCCTGGTTTTGCTATGATATATTTATTTCATTTCTTTACATAAATTACATCCTCGATAAATAATATACATTTAAGAGTCTTAATGCTTTGTAAATTAGGCTCTTCATACTTTAACCTCCTGGTTGTATGTATGGTGTAGATCCTCTACAACAAATTATTCTCATGTAATTGTCTTGTTTCTGTTGAGCTCCTTCCCCATTTATCCCTCACTCTCCCAAGGAATTCCCTCATCCTACTAATTTCTTCTCCTTTATTATCTACTAACATTTTAATTGCTATTATATCTTTTGGTAATTTATTCCATTTTTCATTCCAAATACTATCTCTCCACTTTTAACCATTTCACATTCAATTAGGCAGTGGTAGATGTCCTCGTTTCATTACATATTGCCTCCTGTCAAATTTTACCTTAATCCTTTAAGAAATAGTACACCTGTATACAGCGTTTTAATCTTTCTATATAATTGCAATGAGCATTTATCCTAAAAGCTAGCCCATATCTCCTGTTTCTCTATATCCTCAACTCATTGCCTCACTCCTTCCAGAATCCATTGCAATTAGTTTTACGCCATAGCCCAACTTCTCCCATACAAATTTCTTCACCTCCCCAAACCAGCTCTTTTCCCCCCATTACATCTCTTTAATATTTTATACACTCTTTTAGTGTATTATCATCATTAATTTCAGACATCTGTACATTTGAATTAGGAATGAGTGTGACTCAATTCTAATTCAACATAAAAGAAACTTAACTGTATCAGTATTTCAGAATTCTCTCAACTGTTACACCTTTCATCCATACTCCTCTAGCTCAGCCAAACTTATTCTATACATGAACTTTTTGGCAAGCCCGAAACATTCTGTGCACTGTCAATTTTTTGCCACCCTTTTACCATTCCCCAGATTTCTATGGCATACATCGTCTTTGCTTCCACTACTGTTTCATATAATCTTTCTAACCATATCATTGATAATGTAGGCATTTTACATAAGCATGTTGTGCTTTCATGGCTAATTTTTCTTTCACTAGACAGCTTTAGCCTCTGCCTCCCAGCTTCCATTACTTCGAAATCTTACACCCAATTCAGATTCTTTTACTATCTCTATCTGCTCTCCATTTATATACTATCTTTCATCTCTTCTTAGTTTGACTCCCTTTTTTGAAAACTATTATTTTTGATTTCTTACAATTATCTTTAGACCCCATTCATCACAAAATCGTGTTATTTCATTAATAGCATGTTGAAGCCGTACCATGGTTAAAGCTCCTGTAATCAGATCATCTATGAAAAGCAAACCTGAAATTTCTTTCCATTAACTGGACAATGGCCATTACTCGTAATCACCATTATTCTATATATAATATCATCTATAAATAAGAACTAAATTGGACTCGGTTTACAACCTTGCCTCAGATCTAAATTTTGTCCCATGTAATCTGTTGTTCTATTTCTTTTCCAATCTTACATAAAATTTAATTCCATGATATATTTTTTCTAATTACAAATTTTCACTGACCCCTTTACATCTTAGTTTATATGCCAATGCATCTCCATTTATCACTTCAAAGCCTTCTCAGAATTTGTGAAAAAAATATATACCCTTATAATAATAATAATAATTTAATTTAATTTGAGCACTAAGTTATTACATATTTAGACTGCCTTCTCTATTTGGCCCTGGCCACTAAGATAAGCAGTCATTGTGAATTACAGTTACATGTTGATACATTTACTAGTTCTTATATTTATTTTTATTTACATTATTTTTCCTCTTTTAACCGTCCATATCGATATATTTTTTACTTTCGTTACGTATTTACCCATATTTTTACAGTTTTTATCTAGAATTGTATGTATATCTTTGTTCCTATTCATTCCATACCATAAACTTTCTTTTCTCCAAATCTCTGTTTCTTTGCATTCAAATATAATATGTTGTATATCTTCCCTTCCCTCACATAATGGACATTCACCTTGTGCATAGCCGTTTCGCTTCCCTTTTAGCCTCCATATTCCTGCCCTTAACCATGCTATACCTCCTCTTTCTTTATTTGTGTTGTCAACATATTTCTCTCTTTCCCAGTGTTTTTTTATATTAACATAAAAAATCAAAGATCTCTTCTCAGTTATCTGACTAAATAATTGTTGTATCTCAATGTCCTCAAATCTTCTTCTAATACTCTTCCAAAAGCCTTTGTGATTTGCATCTCTTTTCCTCCAAACATCTCCCATGCCATTATTCTCAAGGTTATTTCTTAGTTCATTTACCCAGCCCGTATTTTTTAAGCTAGTTTATATACCCTTATACTTGTTAGGTATTTATTTTAGTATGTATTATAATATTGTATATCATTTCCCTTCCACTTCTAAAGCCTGACAGAAACTCTGACAATTTGCCTTCCATTTTCACCCATTTTTGTAATATTACAGTGAAAATGCCTGTGTATATTTTACCTAGAACAGCTATTGTGGTAATTCCTCTATAATTATTAGGATTATGTATACCTCCTTTACCTTTTGTATAGTGGTACAGTAATACTGATTTCCCAACACTCTGGAATTGTCCCTTTCTCTTAAGTCTCATTTAATTATTCAGACAACCTCATGCCTCCATCCATTTTGTAAGAATGTTTCCAAAATTCACCAGGAATACCATTTATTCCTAGTGACTTTTACCTTTTTTAAGTTTTTAATTTGGTATTCCACCTCCCTCATTGTAAAATCCTTATCCAAATATTCCATACTGTCCTCCACCCTGCCCAAGTTTCATTTGTACATTTTGATTCTTCCCTCACCAATCAGAATTTTACAGTAAAGCTTCCATTGTGGTGGGATTTTACTATTATTTTTTCCCTGTGATATATTTAACAGCTGGCCATGCATATTTGTTATCTTCCTCCTTAACTGCTTCTAATTTGTTTGCCCCATTCTGTATTGCCACTCTTTCTTTTTGTCCTCCAGGAAATTCTTATAACCCATTTTTGTAGCAAAAAAGTATGCCTATCCTCTTTCTCCACTGCACTTCTTTCTTGTCTTGTGATCACTCATCATACTATCCACTATCTTTTTGCTTCCCTGCTGCCCTAACCTCCATTTTGCTTCATGCCTATTTAATCATTTGTTCTAAGCTTTCTAAAGCTAACTCTTTCCTCCCTAACCATATTTTCTTACCTCTCCAATCCCTAGATTAAATTATTATCAAAATCTTCAGTATACTCCTCTCTCCATTTAAATATTCTAGCATATTTAATTCCATTACTTCCTCCTCATGTATTCCATTATATTAACACTCATTCTTAAAGGGAAATAAATGCCCATTATTCGTTATTATGGCTATGACTTCAAAGTCTTCCTTCACTACACAGCATGTAACCAATCACACTCTGACCCATTGTGCTCGTGGATATAAAGTCTCCCCATTTGTTGTCTTCTCTCAAACCATTAGACATAAGATTATTACATTCACAGAACTCAATCAACTTTCTATCTTGCTTGTTTAGCACTATTCCTACTTTTCCTTATTCCCTCGTTGGGTTTTATCCATGCACATTCACACTTTTACATGGATCTTATTTGGCTTTTGCTTACTTTAGCATTGAAGTCCCCAACAACAGTAAACTGTATATCCAGGTTCCCCATCCTTAGTTCTTCTAAGTTTTTATATTTTATATATAAATTTTTGTCAAAAATTCTGATGTCTCAGGTAGATTATATACTACATTTAGCCCTAACGCACACTTCACTTTCCTTCACCTTGTTTATTTTTAGCCACATTACTCCACTATTCTTGTTGATTAACACTCCTATACCTCCAGAAACCCTCCCTTTATTACTCTTCCTGACACCTTGCAAGCACCTATATATACATAATCTTCTACATCTATCTGCTCATCTTTGTCTAATCATGTTTCGACCATGGTTATTATATCCCCCAGCCTTAGTATTTCCCCACTTATAGTTTTTTACTGCAAAACCTCTACAATCGTTAACACCACCTTCCAGTCCATTTCCTATCTTGATCTGCTCCCACCTGCTTTAAACTTCTTCAACTTGGCCCTATTTCTTGTTCTTCTTTTATTTGCAGTGTGATTTTCATTTGCTGCCACCTTCAATATGCTACCCTCTGATGTGGACATTATTCTCAATGCACCTATAGTATTAATATGTCTTCTATTACTATCAGCTGTAGATAAAGCTTCAGCGTCAGCTTTTTCATTCATGCTTGATGTGACATGCCTCTATAGTGTCATTATACAACTTTCTTCTCCTAACTCCCTCATATCTTCATGATTTGGCATCATCTGATCGACTTCTCCTTCCTTTTCACTCCTCTAACTGACCTTGGTGATGTCACTGCTTCTTCTCTCCCTGCCATTTCTTTATCCTCCTATCTCTCCTTTGTTGGCTTTCTTTCTACTTTGGCTGATTTTAATTTCACATTTGCATTGTCAGCATCTTCTTAATTCATCATCCCTTGCTGCATGTGCTGTTGCTGATTCATATCCTGTTTCTTTCTACTGATCCATAATTCTAGACCTTTGACAAATGCTTTTTTAACTTCTTGTCTTGCTTAGTTCATTTTCCTTATTAATTGTTCCTAATTACTCTCTCCTCCTTCCCATAATCTTGTTCTATACATATTCTAGTGCCTTTCAGTTTCCTTGCATTACTCAGAACCGACCATTTAAATTTATTTGTTGCCTGTTTTATTACAATACATCTAGTTCTGTTCACTTTACTACCAATTCTGTGGCACATTATGATTTCCAAACCATTCAGTTTTATCTCCATGTCCTTTTCAATTATTTCCTGTACCAATTGAATTAGTTGTTTCTTTCTACTTCACTCCAAAAGATTCTTCTGTCTTCTATGCTCCGAATCCATTCTTCTCTCCGGTCTTTCCAGCCTTTTCCCCATAGCATACAACACTCCCCTACCTCCATATTATTATCCAGTTTTTATTGAGTCATTTTTTCGACTTTTTTCAGCTCCACTGTATCTTCTGATATGATTTTCGACACTGTCATTATCTGCTTCAGATCTTCAGGCTATAGGTACATTTCCACACCTCCAATAACTAATTTTTACTTTCTCTACTACGTATAGTAAGTAGGGGAAGTATTGTATTCCATTTACAGAGATTTTCGATACAGAGATTTCACCGGAAATACATGTTTTGAGACCCCCTGAATCCAAAAAAAGTATTTTTGGAAACATGTCCGTGTGTCTGTCTGTGAACAGCATAACTCAGAAACGAACAGTCGGATAAACACCAAACTTGGTATTTAGGTTCAGCATCTTCCAAGGATGCGACATGAAGGTTTTCAAGAAAATCCCCCCACCCCATATTACCCTTTACATGGTAGATTTTTCGAAAATTTTAATTTTCTCAAAAATGGCTCTAACGATTTTGATTAAAATATAATATGTTTAAGATATTTTTATGACAAATAAAATGTATATCTTGAATTTCCTGAGAATGTCTCCAAAAGTATTCTTCATTGTGAACGACTTTTGCATAACTCGTAAACCATAAGAGATAGACAAAATTTTACTACACAAAAAATGTGGATCGCATTAAAATACACAATTTATGTCATATACATTTTTTTTTGTTGAGTGAACCATTTTCGAGATATTGCTTGTTATTCCCTTAAATTTTTCAATACTTATTTTCTCAAATGGGAATTCATTATTCATTTTTTTTGTCTTGGATATACAAAGAGTATTAATCTGTGGGAAAGGGAATGGTGCTGCACCTAGCAACCAGCTATTAAGAGATATGTATGTGCTTAAAGGCTACTGTATTTCCGAATTGCCCTTGTAAATATATATTCCCCTTACATCTACAAGAAAATTAGGAATAAGATAGAGTCTGCAAATGTTTATCTCGATTAACATGAAGTAGATGGAGAATAAGCGTTTGTAAAAATAGTTTGTACAAGAGTAGAGAAAGTCATGTGAGTGTAACACATCAGATTTTTCTATAACAAAACAAAATGGCATGCTTTCAGTAAGCTGTAAAAAATTTATAAGCTTTGTATCTCATCACACAGATTTCCTTAAGGTTAGCCAATCCAGAGAAGATTTATTGCAGATTTTCTGCAATAGATCAAAATATGTAACTTTTTTTTTTAAAATTGATGGTTAGCTCATTTTTGCAAGCACCCAGTCAATTCATTTTGGAGTATGTCCACGTAGAGTTTCAATTCTAATGAGAAATCTTTCATTAAGACACTAACAGCCTTACTGATCTCCAAGGAAAAGGCACAGCACATGGGCTTTCCCTGGCAGGAGAATTATTCTCATCTTGGTTGAACTGAAAATCAGGAAACTAATTAAGTAAAATTGTAACTCAAAGGCAATATTTTGAAAATTCAATCATATGCTCAACATATTCTGAGAGTAAAGCTTTTTTTTTAAATACATAATTAGTTCAAACAATTAAAGCTTTACTTAATAAAAGGAAGTCCCAGGATTCTAATATTGTGATGTTGGGTAACAGAATGTTTACTGTGCTACCATTATCTTTAATTATGGTTTGTATTCAGTTTTGTTGATTTGTATATCTTCTGGACAGTACAAAGCCATATATTGAAAGAAAACTGTACACCAAGAATGCATTTTGAAAATTCCATAAAAGTGTAACTGCAGCTGAATATAAAGAGGGTCATAACAGACCCAGCATTTTTCTCCTTTGTAGCAACTGGATGGTCACTATTATTTTGGATTAGACCTCTGATGCAAGTTATCTGCAGTAAAGAGTAAATGTGTTAAGCAGTGGGTGAAACCAACATTCTGTTGCAGCTATACTTTTAATTTTTAGCATAGAAATAATATTTTGGACTTTCATTGATGTTATTTCTGCTTTTATTTCTTTTCAGAATATGGGGTAAAAGCTTGTTAATATGCTCCATTTAACAAACCTGTCATGTTCATTACCCATATATTATGTCTGGAAGTTTAATTTATAATTGTACATAAATTTACCCTCTTCTAAATATTCCTCTTTTTGTTGAATCTGAATTACAAATTCTGAAAACTGTAATGATTTAAAGCATGTTGAAGTATATTAGTGACTGACTAGTAGGAAACAAGTTTGAATGTACACATTTGAAGGAATTTGGAAACCTACCTTCCCATCTCTCTCTGCAGCTAATGACATGACAACCCATATTAGTAATGGAAATTTGCACAGGAAATAGCTGAACATTCAAAAGTTGTCTGCCAATCTTGAAATGTTGTATTAGTAAAAAATTACAAATTCTTCCCAGTATGACAAAATTAGCTCAAATTTGCATTTTGTGCTGCAGTTATTGAACAACAAAATATACTTTGTATCAAATTGTTTTTCTCATATAAATAATATTGCATGTTTTGTGCTGTCTCACTACATATTTAAGTTACAATCCCTTGATAAACATCTTAATGGAGTTATACTGATTTAAAAGTTAAGAAGAATAATAAGCCTTTTTACAGGGCTTGGAACACAATGTTTATAAATATTTACCATTGTGAAAAAATTAGTAAGTGAACATTTAAAAGAATTAATTCTGGTATTGACAATGAAATCCATGTCTGTAAAAGAAACAATGGATATTTTACTAAAAACTTACTGCCTATATATTTTTCTTCTAGTGTCTTAGACAAGAGCCATCTGTGATAAAGGTATCTTATACATCCTAATTGATTGCTGAAAAGACATCTTGAGCTTAAGTTTTGTTTTGCAGTTGCGTCACATTTGGCATTTTTGGTAGGGTTTTAATATGTAAGCTGTTACAAGTGAGCACCTTAAAGCTGAAGAAGAGACATTGCAAAAGTCAACATTAAAGCCAGAATTATTGTCTTCGGGTAGGGGGGGATTAAAATCACAACTTGTATTGACTGTCTCTGTGATGGTGCAGTAGCATTGCTATTTACAGAATAGGAGATCCAGGTTCGATTGCTGGCACCAGTATGCAATTTTTTTGGAGATCTGGAATGGTGCGAGGTCCTCAAAGACCAGCTGAGGATCTATTTGAGAAGCAGGGGGCTCCCAGTCTTGAAAGCTGTGCTGTGGGATTAATGTGATGAGCATGTGCCTCCACCACTACTGCCAGATATCCTATGTGGATGGAGGTAGAAGATGCAGCTGTCATGCAGTCAGCCTTGTCAAGCCATGAGCTGTCATGCCTAGATTCATAACCTGTATTTATTTGCACTGAAAAATTTCACTGGCACTAGAAAATTTAGACTTTCCATTTGCATACTGTGCTGCAGAGATTTTATCTTCCAAATAAAGCTAGGTTTAGCTATGGGATCTCTGTTGTACATAACATGTATCTTTTACTTATTGTATTTTCTAATGATCTCAGTGTTATTGTAAAGGTGTACACAATGATTGTTCAATTGCATAATATTCTTAGGAACCTCATATTGTGTCTCTCACTGGATGACAGGTGAAACTTTTTAATTTGAATTGAATTCTTTTCTAATTCACATGGCAAAATACTATACTGTGTTTCTTGTATCACATGGCTGAATAATATTCCAAGTTCTATAAATAATTAAGATACCAAATTGGAGCTTTTCAAAGCATGCCAGTTTTTGGAAATCATATTTTCTTGAAGGCAAAACTACATACTCACAATACATGTTCATGCATTTTGAGAATTTTATGTATTCTAGTAGATGTTGCTCCATGTAAATGATGGCATCAGAATAAGAACAGGACAACAATAAATTAACCAACTTATGGAGAAAGCTTAAAGTTTTAGTTTCCCTTTATTTTACTTTTAATGAAAAGTTTGAGCATTTGGTATATTTGTTTTCATGTTGTGCTATTTGGAGAGTGCGTTAATATGCATCTATATTTATCTTGCATTTGTTTTAAATTAAAACCTTCTTCCCATTTTTATTACTCTAAAATTAATAATTCAGCCATTCCAAATGTCACATATGTTACACGTTTACTGTTTTTAAGTTCTATTCATTCAAAATGAAGTATTTCAGTGCTATATTATCTTTAGACAGAAAACCTTTTTATTGAATGGATTTACTATTACAGAAAATAAATACTTAAAAAGCTGCAATTATAATTAAAACATTTATTAGCCCATTTTATACATTCAGCAGAACCTGTAATACTTCGGTGCTTACTTTAAGCAAAAACAATGTTATGTTCATAATGCTTATAGCACATCTATGCAAGTTTGGAGGCAAGCAATATTATTTTAGAGTCCCCCCATTTAGTCTGATTTGCTTAAGTTATATTAATTTTATCACAAATGTTACATCTTAACAAGTTGGAGCCAAAATGCTGCAACTTGTTCAAAGAGCAGATTTTTGGAGACACTATTAACATTTCTTCCAATGGGACTGCACAATAAGCCTTTTGCATCATGTTTATTTGATTATAGTTTTTAATCCATTATGTTCACTTTATTAATATGACCATCACCAGCAATCTTGTTTATAGTTTTAAAGCTAGTATAGTGAGCAATATGACCGTGTAAATTAGAATGAAGGTCACTGTATAAATTGAGAGTTTCTACTACATATATATGTACACTTCAATCCAAGAATTCTCTGTCATTGTTCTATTTTTTATGCTCTACTTTCTCTCTTCTGTACCAGCTGCTGGCTTATTCTTAATTCTTTTCTTTACGACTATGGATTACCATAATTTTGCCTCTACTTTTTTTTCTGTCTGTGGTTTGACCATTTATAGGTGTGCAGTGTGTTCTATACCCATTCTATTGATTAGCTAATCACATTGCTCCCATTCTCTACAGTTGTTTGCAAATGTAACCATAGACTTCTAAGATTCCTACACTATGCCTGAACAACTGTAATAAAGTTAACATTCTTAAAACTTAGTAATAACAAATGAGATCTTATGGTCATTTATACCGTATTGACGATTATGTTCTTTCAGACTTAGAAAATGTATTCATATGAAAACAGTTAATTGTAATGATTCCAAAAATCTGAATTACATGCAGAGTTCCAATGACCAAATGATCAGATTTTTGTTATGTTTTAAGTTATGATTGATTCATTTATTTCCTACAAAAGTAGTAAGAAAGCAAGTAATTTTTTTCTCTCAAATGTAATTTTTTGTTAGTATTTTATATCTCCAGTTGAGTCTTGATTTTAAGAAACAGGGTCCTATATCAGCAACATTATTATAAGTGTGAAACTTGTATTTAGATCTTCCCTTTCAAAAATAATGCATTATCAATAGCTTTCTAATTTTCTTGCAGTTCTTTTATTTGCATTGCTGCTCTGTGAAAACACTTTATAATCAGAGCTTTAACCCTAGATCCATAATGGACACAACCATTATTTGCAGTTCTGTACTTCACTACTTTTATAAATATAGATAAATGTTATATTGTTCTATTTAGAAACAAATGGACAGTGCTGTTTAAACTAGGACGTGTAGTAGAACTTCATTTCAATTCATTATTTACTCTTAATCATTTTGGTGCAATACACTGAAAATTATGCCAGTGTTCAGCTCAGTTTTCATGAACATGGAGCCTGTGGTTTAGTTTTAAAAATGATTTGTACAATAATAAAGAATAGGGAAAAAAAATCTCCATGACTTTAGAAACCTTTTGTCTATATGTCCAAATTTTTCCTACAATCTTATTCTGACACTGAATCAGAATTCTTAATGTTAGTCTACTCAGGGGTATTCTTAAAAATATACACAAGAGATAAAAAAATCTGGTTAAGCTTTTCAACAGCAGTTAGCAATATTTTAAAAAATATTGATGCTGAAGTATAATATTGGTTCACTGTCCTCAAGCTATACATACAAAATAGCTGTAATAGTTCCAGTAAAAGCATGTCTTGAAACAAAAATATAATTCTGAGAAGCTTGTAACTTGAATTATCTCCTAAGCAGATTTGAAATGACAAAGAGATATTTTCTGTTGAGAAAACTTGAAAGAATGTTTGTGAGAGGGATGGGGGTAAGTAGCAGTCAGTTTTGAAGGCCTATACCAAACACTTGTATTAGTACAGTTCATGCTCATTTTCCTGTGATACTCAAATGTTCATGAAATGCTGACACTGGGAGTACCTTACCCTGGTTATTCTGCATCTTTCTTACGGACTATGCTATAAATTTGGGATACTAAGCTTATCCTACAATTATCAGTATCATTAGGTCTAAACTTATTTGTTTTTCACTAAACCTTGGTTACCTCAAGGCAGAACTTGATCATGAATACTCCCTATGACCAACAAAAACCTTCTTAAGGCAAAGCAAAACTGTCCTACTCATAAGCTATTCCCTTTTAAAGGACATGATCGGCAGATATCAGAAAGTAAATGAACGGGAGCTCAAGTACTCACATGGTGTCAGTAATGTGTTTGTGTGTTTCAACAAAAGACTTTCCATTGCTACCCATAAAATGCAGGTTTGTTCACAACGTGTGTCTGACAGAAGAATGCTTATCAAATCAGAGTTAAATTACATTTTAATAATTAAATTTACTTCCTTGGAACTTATTCCCAGTTGTTCACAAATAGTGAATGTAAAAACTGTTACAAGAAATTCCAGAAATAAAAGTATTTTCCTGATTTCATCTATTAATACTGTTCTACAGTTCAAATAATTGGTAATAGTTAGGAAATATATGCAATACTTTCCACTTTATGAAAATGCAGTTTAGATAATTTTTTTACTTTTTCTACTACGTATAGTAAGTAGGGGAAAATTGAAATTGAGTTTTATTTATGGACGCTCTTTAACTACTATGGTTCTTAGCATCCCATTCTATATTGGGCGTGAAAGACCGGAAATTTTGCTCAGAGGCCTCTTATCAGGCTTGAGGTTCTTTTATGCGCCGTAAATCTACGATACAGGACCACCGGCTTTACTTCCTTTCCGAAGGATGCCGTGCTAAGGATTTTTAGCCCAAAAAAATCCATCGCCCTCCGCCAGGTTTGAACTCGCGACCTCGGGAACTAGAGGTTAGCACGGTACCACTAGTCCACGGAGGACGACGTAAGTAGGGGAAGTATTGTATTCCACCCAAAAATTCGATACCGAGATTTCACCGGAAATACATGTTTTGAGACCCCCTGAATCCAAAAAAAGCATTTTTAGAAACATGTCCGTATGTGTGTCTGTAAACAGCATAACACAGAAACGAACAGTCGGATAAACACCAAACTTGGTATTTAGGTTCAGTATCTTCCAGAGAGGCGACACAAAGGTTTTCAAAAAAATCCCCCACCCCAGATTACCCTTTACATGGAACATTTTTCAAAAATTTTAATTTTCTCAAAAATGGCTCTAACGATTTTGATTAAAATATCATATGTTTAATATATTTTCATGACAAATAAAATGTATATCTCGAATTTTCTGGGAATGTCTCCAAAAGTATTCTTCATTGTGAACGAGTTTTGCATAACTGGTAAACCATAAGAGATAGATACAATTTTACTACACAAAACATGTAGATCGCGTTAAAATACACAATTTATGTCATATACATTTTTTTTGTTGAGTGAACCATTTTCGAGATATTGCTTGTTTTTCTCAAATTCGTTATTCATTTTTTTTTTATGTCCTGGACATGCAGAGAGACTGGAATGAGCCACATAGCAACCAGCGCTTAAAATATTTGACTATCGCTTATAACCTACCATATTCCCCTTGCATCTACAAGAAAATTAGCAATAAGATTGACATCTCGATTAACATGAAGCATATGGAGAATAAGCATTTGTAAAAATAGTTTGTACAAGAGTAGAGAAAGTCATGTGAGTGTAACACATCAGATTTTTTTATTTAGTGTCTGGTCTTAGGAGTAAATTTCTCTAAGCTGAGTTTGCTTTGCAAGCATATTCTCACCTTCATGGAAGAAACATGTAGACATTGGTACTCTGAAAATTAATGGATCTTATTTCCAAAGGGTACCAAATCCATAATTTTGGAAAATGGTACTACATTGGCACAATACATATTAATATTTGAAATTTAAACACTGAATTATTTTGTGTAAAAAATACAGTATTTTTTTTTTAATACAGTAAACATGCCAAATTAAATGTTTCAAAGTTTCATTAGAAGAAAGTGGCATTGATGAAGGGTTATATTTTATTTGCTTTGATAAATCTTTAAAGGTTACTCCTACAACTTAAGATTCTTAAAGATTTCCTCATATCCTCGTATATTAACCTATTTGTTAGCAGATATGCTTTAGGTTATTGTTCATCACTCAGTTATTAGAACATTTCTGTATATACGCAGATGAAGACTGAATGTTGTATGAGAAAGCTATTTAAAGAGACGTGTTACTCCTGATTGAAGTCCAGAAAATATGTTACCCTTACACCAGGAATTGATTCATTTTCCTTGCCAAATTTTTACTTTACAATTGGCAGACACCCTCACAAATTCTCCTTATTGAAATGACCAACCATATAGATCCAACTTAAAAATCATGAAAAATGAGAGATATGCAATGAGAAAAGTGATAGCACCAAGAACTAAATACAAGGAAGTTTCATTTCTGTATAAATTACAGCATACACATTTTAAACAATATGTAATAGTATTAATAATTTAATTACTAATTTCATAATGCTAACAAAGGCATTGAATGACATGATAAATAATTTCACTGTAAATGAAAACCTTTATTTTAAATTATGAAACATCACTGTTACTAGCTTCTAAATCTTCAAAAAAAAGAAAACCTTAAAGTTAAGGTTTTTGCCAAAAGGCTATGACATGTAAGCAAAGTTTTGAGGCATTAACCAGTTCCTGTAGAAGTACCTAAATTTGAAGTTAGCTTCCAAGTGGCTGCATAGATTTGAGTCTTTAGCATATTTAACTATTGGTGCTGGTTATGCAGAGGAATGAATAAATATGCTGTAAGAATCTTACAAAAAAAGTACTATCAATGAAGCTTGTTTTCTCCAGTTATGTCTAATTTACTACTGGTTAAATAAAATGGTAATTAATACAAAATATCATAATGCATTATTATTTAAAATAAAGACAGTTGAAGGTTGTTACTCTACATCACTAAAATGTAATTATTTAATAGAATTAATTGTTCTTCCACACAAGCCGTGTGTTGGACAAGGTTGGAAAGGTAGAATCAGTTGTCTATTTTTCAATTTTTCAGTTGTCTGATTCTACATTTCCAACATTATTATTTAGTTTTTAATGTTGTATGTAAATTTTCCTAACTTAATGTCAAAGTGCACCAAATCCAAAATTAAATTCCTAATAACTTGAATTATTATGATAAAATCTTGGACTACCTCCAGTGTGGGCGAGTAGATTGTGTACTTCAATTCAAGAAGTCCTGAATCTCAATTGGGTCAAGTTCCTGGATAAGGTATCTTTCAGGGATTTGTCCTATCCTCAGAAGATGGATATCAGGCATTTCAACTTTATGGACCCTAGGGTCATTTGAGTATCATTTCACTCTTCATTCAGCATCTGATATGACTGACCTCCTCCAAAAAAATCTCTAGAGAAATCTTTAAAAAGCTGTGGATCAAACAATGGTTAAGGTATAATAATCATTGAGCTTCAACATGTTTTGTGCTCCTTTAAAGTCTGTTTAGGTTTGACACCTTTAAGAAACAAGACTCATTTGCACCTATACAATATTTCTCATTAAATGTAACATACAGAACATTTTAATGGAAGCAATTGCCCTACACAAGATTTGTGTTTGCTTGAGTGCTACTGAAATTAGTATTTTAGGTGACTTTCTCTATTTTGCAATTTCTAAAATTTAGCAAAGAAGTATTGCTTACTGTTAGCAGTTATGATCTAGCAATTTTCACATTTCAGAAATATTTTATTACTGCTGTAGAGGATGGCTTAACATACATTTTTCATATGTTATTTTTATAGCAAGGTACCTCACAGAATAAAATACTTCATTTTGTGTGAGATGTACTTATTTTTGAAGTCTGCCTTACAATGGGCCTTCAAGCACAATGTTACATTGTTAAAGTACATATTTTTAAGAAAAAAAAATTGTGGCTGTTTTACCATATATTATATTTTATGGTGCTTTGTAAAAGTGAAATCACCATTTGCATTGTGATTCATTTTTCTAATAACTTGTGGTAAGATGTAAGTATTAGTATAATTATTGATGTTTCACAAGAAAGAATGAGTTTTTAAGGATACAGCAGTTTGTAATATGGAAACAAGGAGGCAGAAAGCTAAAAATCACATATTTATGCTTAAGTACTATATACTGTTATTGTTGTCATTAAGATGTTGGTTAAATAGTAATGACATTAGCATAGACGTGTGCAGGGCTTCTGAAAGGAGGTGCAAATCACGGGTTCATGGTAATAAAAGAAAACACTAATATTGATATTTCAAGTTTTTAAATATGGAGACTGAAAGGATATTAGTTGAATATAGTAATTCACAATTGAATCTTCAGTTTCATAAATCCTTATTGTTTAGAAAACAAACTGTAAATACAAATTCACAAAGTAGAAATGTAATAGCCAACACATATTTTTTTAATAGAGTCAACTGAAAAATTCAATGTCACAGCCGGGATTTGAACACTTAATAATAATAATGAAGTAAAACATTTTTTTTGTTGATGGTTGTTAAATGTTACTTTGAAACATAACAAGACCATCTGGTTGAAACTGTAACTTTAAAAGAAAATTTTGATTCTATTTTCTCTGATAGCATTTCTTATACTACATGTAAAGCACATTCTTACACCTATATTTTCTTATTTTAGAAAGGAATCTACTGTCTGATTTAATTTCATTGATTTCCTGCTTCATAGTTAAAACAGATGTTGGATTTGTTTCCTTGAAATAGCATTGACAATCCGATTTAAGCTGGACTTTGAAAGAAATGTTGAACATCTTTTACTCTTGGACAACATTTATTTTACTATATTTATAGGATTAGGTTGAGTCCTACAAATATCTATATTTTGTTTTTTGGGAAGAAATCTACTTAAAAGGAAACCACAGTAAACAGTGAGCACAGAAAATTTAGTTTTTGAAGGGTTGCTGTTATACCTTTCATGCTCTCTGCACATGCCTGTGATCATTAGTGGGTGTTGTATCTATTTGCTTATGTTATTACCAGCCTAAAAGTACTGTCAGTTTACAGAGATTTTACATTGCAATAAACAGAATCTCTTGCATATCAGCACAACACATCTTGGTTAGTATTTGCTCATGAGACGGTTTTTATGCCATGCATTGATAGTAAACTTTTAGTAAATCGTAATACAGTTTGCACTGTTTAGAATAAATAGGCTCATAAGCATAGTTTATTAACATGTTTAAGTATATATGTATTCCAGTTATATTTGTGATGGATATTATGTGAGAAAAAAATTCTTTATGGTAAACAACTGAACTTGAATGATGTTTTATGAATTTATCTGATTTGAAGCAAATTACACTTTCACTTACGAGTATTTTATTGAGCTGTAATCTTATACAAAGTAATAAAACACCAGCGGTTCCAAGGTCAGATCCATAGCCATTAGTCAAAGAGAGATTGGCAGTGACTGTTTTAGGGCATCTCTCTCTTAATAAAATGTAAATAGAATGAGTGTATATGTTAGAACTAATAAATTTGGTTTTTCTTTGAGGTTTGACTTTTTTTCCCATAAGTACTCTCTGCCCTCACATACTTTATTATTCTGAGTTGATTGCAACACCCAAAAAAACAGGATCATTATTTCTACCAGTCCTGAGCTGTTGACCCAACTTGGAGAAGGTAAGCTCTAAAAGTCCAGGAATGGGATACGAGAGCAGTCCCAGAAGTACCTGACCTGACGTGTATATAGTGGTTATTGTTTTAAACAAATGACTATGGTAGAAAGTACTAACCTTATAAAGCTTACGTTTGAAGTTTGATGATGCTACATTGTTTAGCAATTGTTTGGCAGCCAACAATAGTGAACGCTCTCAGCAAATTTGTAAACATGGATAAAACTGGTCGTCATTATGTGATACAATACTTTCATTTGAAAGGTCTCAATCCAACAAATATTAAAGCTGAGCTAGATTGTATTCTGGGGGAGTCTGCTCCTTTATTTACAACAGTAAAATATTGGGTGGCTTAGTTTAAGCAAGGCCATACGAGCTGCCGAGATGAACATCGCAGTGGTTGACCAAATGAGGTGACCACACTAGAAATTGTGAAGAAAATCCACAAAATCGTATCGGATGACCATCGACTGAAAGTGTACGAGCTAGCAGATATCATAGGCATTTCAAAAAGTGCCGTACATTGCATACTAACTGAAAATTTAAACATGAGAAAACTGTGCGCAAGATGGGTGCCACATTTACTCACAATGGAAGAAAAGCAGTGTCATGACGATGTTTCAGTCGAGTCTTTGGCAGTGTGTCGCTGCAATAAAGCCAGGTTTTTGCATCAATTCATAACCATGGATGAAATATGGGCCCGTCACTCACACCTGAGATGAAGGAAGAGTCAAAACAGCAGATTGAAAGGGGAGAATCAGCTCTAAAGAAGGCGAAGACAGTTCCATCTGCAGGCAAGGTCATGCCGTCAGGTTTTTGGGATGCGTGTGGGATAATTTTCATTGATTATCTTCAAAAAGGAAAAGCAATCAATGGCGAGTATTATGCAAACTTATGCAGCATTTGAATGATAAAATCAAGCAAAAACCGGCTGCATTTAGCGAAAAAGAAAGTTCTCTTTCATCAAGACAACGCACTAATTCACACATCCATTATCGCCATGGCCAAAATCAATGAGTTAAAGATCCAATTGCTTCCTCATGCACCCTATTCACCAGACTTAGCTCCCTCTGATTATTTTCTGTTTCCAAAGTTAAAGAAATGGCTTGGTGGTAAAAGATTTGCCAACAATGAAGAGGTGGAGTTTGCAGTTGATGGCTATTTTGCAGAACTCGACGGTTCTCATATAAACAGGGTATCGAAGCTATTGAACATCTCTGGGAAAAGTGTATCAAGCTGAAAGGAGACTATGTAGAGAAATAAAGAGGTTTTTTCCCAAAATTTTTGTGTTCTCTTTGTTAGGTTGGGTACTTCTGGGACAGCCCTCGTACATGGTGCATTTTCTCAAGCTTTCCAATATTGTGTTAATATTACACCTTTGTATATTAATATCACATGTAGAAGAATTTTAATGAGTATTATGCACATGATATTAATTATACTTATTGCTTTTTTTTTTAATTTTCTCAGTTTGATTTTATGTTATTAGAGTTGTTATTAATACTATTGTAAATGCTTATTACTTAAAACCACGGTATGAATTCTGATGACATGTCATATTTTAACTGTTGCATCATAGGCATTGCTAACATGTACATAAATCCTTATCATGGGTCCCAGATTATGAAAATGCATATTATTAGGTCATTTACCACTTTCTGTTTTTAGGGCATTTTTCAATTTTACATCATTTTGTCACTTTCTTGACCTTTGCATCTTTACACTTTTTTTCTTCAAAACATGACGGCCTCACCCCATACCCTTAACCGGAGGCTTCCCCTGCCATTGTGCAATAAGCATTGGCAAACAAAAGGCGACCCTCATTAGGAGGGTGAGAACCATCATAGCCAAATGTATGTTTTCTGTATTTCCTTCAGCTTGCAGTCAGTCTAGTTTTGTGTTTAATGTACATTTGCACACTGGTGAGTTAGTGCACAACATTCGTTCCTTTTTTGACCCTGGATATAACCTGAATCTGATGATGTACACCAACTTCAGCAACCTGGACCTTCTTCACCAAAAACTCCCATGAAAGATAAAAATAGCTCCATCATTGGAAGAGCAGCTAGGTTACATAAACAGTAGGAATATGAAAAATAAAATCCTTCTTGCAAAGCATTCTTGATAGTGGTGATATAATAAATAGTAATAATCTGAATGATGTCACAGCAGAGGCAATAGGCATTAGTGTAACAACAGTGAAAACAATTGTTCATATAAGTGATGTTGTTGCTTACCATATGCTAACAAAAAAGAAAGTGAATAAAAATAAATTTCAGTTCGGCAGAATCAATGATTTTACTTGAAACTTACTTTGTTGTACAGTTTTTGAGCTTTACAGGAATGGTAAATCTGTAACAGTAAAATCTCTAGCAGAATCCATGAGACAAAAGAGGGCTGTCACATTATGAATTTACTTACTCGGTTACCATACTTTATTGTCTTCTGCTAAGTATGGGTTTTAAATATAAATCAGGTCCCAAAACACCAATCAGAGCTGAAGCACCGGGAATAATTGCCTGAAGGTATCGGTATCTGCAGGTATTAAAATGTTTCTCTTGCAAGGCTATGACAATGTCTACCTTGATGAAACATGGTTCACGAGTCATTCTTGTAGAATGAAAAACTGGACTAACGATTATGACAATTATGCTGTGATAATACCAGACAGCAACACAATTGTCATTCACTGTGGTGAACATTTTGGCTTTGTCAGGAATGCCCTTCTAATGACACACACAAAAATGGTTGATGTTCATGGCAATATAAACGTGGACATTTTCAAAACTTTATTATTACTATTATTATTATTATTATTATTAAAATGCCTTGAACAATCCAACATATGGCACTGGAATCTGAAAATCAATATTTTCAACCTGAAACCACCTTTTTGGCTCCCTATAAAAATATGATTTACGAAGTAATGGGTGGTTTCCTCTACAGGGTCACATACATAAAAGTCACTAAACCTTAAACGTGAAGATGCAGTATAGGGTGAATCACTTTCCCCCAAAACTACTGAATCCATTTAAACAAAACTTGGCTCAATTATTACCTGATACCCAGGGAAAAAACTGTGGAGGTTACATATCCCTAAGATAGGGGATTATGGGCCAGAACTTTAAACATTAAGAAGGAAGTGAACATTTGTGTCATCAAATCAATAAGTTTTAGGGATACTGATTACAATCATTACTGTATAATAAATATACAAAGAAAGGAAACTGACCAGCTAAACATTGGTAACTAATCAACTGATATTTACAATCGATAACATAAGGAGGCTTCTGTTGGTGGTTAGAGACTATATGCCATGTTCAACATTTTTTAAAGTGGTGCTTTGTGGGGAGTAAGGAATCTCTACATCTGCCAGTTTCACATCTATTTTGTTGAATATATGTGACAGGGAATTCTTATTCCCTTAATGTGAAAATTGTGGAGCCTATATGTAATTAAATAATTGTAGAACCAAAGAGAAGATACAAAAATTTATTATTGCATCCGCTGTACTTATGTAAAAATGACTCAAGCACTTGGAAAATGTTTTACAAGCTTACAACATTTCCAGAATTTGGAAGATTTTTTTTTTTGGAAGAGAATGGGAGACCATGATCAGAAATACATATGCTGATATTTGATTTCCATTTTTGTGAATTTTTGGTCCATTGTTAAGAATAGCATGGGAGCTTTATGAAATTATAGTTCCAAGAGGTAAAGGGTGGAGTTCAGCCTAAAAATGTTCTAGATCATGGTATAATAATGTAATAAATAAAAACACGGGCTAACTAAAAATAAACATGATTTATTATGCTAAATGCATTACAAGCATAGCTTTGCAGCTCTGGCTTACAAATCACTCGCTTGCAATTATATCATAAATTTCTGACATTTATTTTCTGCCATCTTTTAGTTGTCACCTGTTGCTAGGAAGACATAAATGTAATGTTCCAGAATTTACCAGAAAGCAGTTGGCAAACTTTCTTGAAGAGTAGCCAGTCAAAGATTTTCCAATGTTTGGCCAGCTGAACCATAAGGTTTGCTTTTTCAGATATCCTGCACTCAAAGCTTAATCAATGGCTTGGCCACAATAATTTCATAAAGAGTGATGAGGGTAAATTAATCAAATTGTCATTCATGATTTTAAAAAAACACCTTTTTAACATTGGGTATGGCAGCTAGTAGTAAACACAGCTTCAAATTATGGCTGTGGAAACAATTAAAACCAGTAAAGCTGTAGCTGTTAAGCTAGCCATAAACATGCATTTCAATACTGCTGCAACATGACTCAGATGCAACAGTAGAATTTTGTCAAAATCTATACTGGAAATATATTGGAATTTTAAAATTTCAAGGCAGTAGACACCCTGTAAAATGATGATTAGACAGAGGATGTACATAAAAAAAATTGATGTTACATTCACATGACTTTCACTACCCTTATAGTTAACTGTTATCATTTAGTGGATTTGCAAACTATTCTTAAGAAAGCTTATTTTTCTATCTACTTCATTATAATTGAGATAAATGCTTGCAGAAATAGTTACATTACACACTTCTTTATAGATACAAAGGGAACAGCAATAGTCAAATTTTAAGAACTGGACACTATATGCTGGCCTTAAAATTCCATACTCTTTCCATGCAATTGCAAGAAACAACTGAAAATTGACAGGATTGAAAAGAATGACAAAGTATTGAAAATTTTTAACCATTAACAATGGGTATCTTGGAAATGGCTTATGCCACCAAAAAGTTATTTGAAGTAAATTGTGTGTTTTAAAGAGATTTTAATTTTTTTGTGTAGTGCATTTTCATCTATTGCTTAATGTTTACTTATACAAGATTATACAAAATTCCTTCCAAATGAAGAGGACTGCACAGGCTATTCCCAGAAAATTCAAGATATAAATTTTGTCATGTAAATATCTTTAATGTATGGTATTTTAATCAAAATCATTTAGAGTCTTTCTGAGAAAATAAAAAATGTTGTATAATGTTCCACTAATGGGTAGTTGGGGCTAGGGGATTTTCTTGAAAATTGTGTCGCATCTTTGGAAGATACTGAACATAAATATTAAGTTTGGTATTTATCTGAATTTTCCTTTAGGAGTTATGCTGTTCACAGACACATACAGATTTTTTTAAATGCTTTTTGTTTTTTAATGTAACATTTATTTCTGGTGAAATATTGGTATTGAATTTTTGGGTGGAATGCAATACCTTCTCTCCGCACTATGCAAATGGTAGAGAAAGTAAAAATAACTCTGTAGAAGATATATCAATAAGACAACTAATATGGTATGGATATGTGATAAGTGAAGGAAGATTGCCAAGGGTGGCATACGTGGTGGATTATAGCAAGAAGGTAAAGAGGAAAACCAATAACAAATGGAAAAACAGCATTATGGAAGCAGTAGAGATAAAACAATTAAGAGGATAATGGTTGGACATTGTTTTGTGCAATGAGTATTGTGATTGTAAATTGATACTTGGCTGTCAGAAGATGCAAATAACATTGTAAATAACAATAATAATAGTTAAAATTTACAAATTGGCTCTGTTTGGTCCAGCAATGCTGGAAGGATTAAGGTTAAGCTCAGATTACAACCAGCATTGGTTAATGCTAGTTTACAATTCCATCAATGTGCATCTCTGTGACACGTTGCAGATACAATACTAAAATCAGCACCACATGATACTAAAGCTCATCTAAATTTTATAACTTCAGAATCGATATCTAGGTTTAGCACCATTGTTACCAGATTGTAATGCTGCTTCTGAACAAACTAGTAAACATGAGTACTGCTTGTGTACCACAGCTTGTTCTCTCACATGTGCAAACAATTACATCAATGAAAGTTGTTGGCAGAACTCTGAGCTTTATAATCTTCGAGGGAGGAGGAGGTTATAGTAATTGACACATTATATGTATTGTTGACACAGCAACTATACCCCAAGGTTATCGGGAGATCGGAGCCAGCAATCTGAGATAAACAAAGATAAGTCGTGCTCTCGCCCACCGTAAACACTGGAAGTGATAACCAGAATCTTCTGGAAGTTTCTTTCCCTCCACCCCAAAAATGTGTGTTCTGATAGTTCTAAAATGTTCTGTGGAAGATTCCATTGGCTATATAAACGAGCATTCTCGCAAGAGTCAGCTGAATTGAGTTGGACAGTGAATGTGTAAGCAAGTTGGTGAGCATGTTTCTGCTGCGACATCCAGTGCAGTTCTCCAAGCGAGTTGGTGATGACTGCTGTGACGTGCAGCGAATGCTACTGTGAAGCGAGAGATTATAGAAATCTTGTATTCGACTCCTTAGGGAGTGAAACGTTCAGAAGAAGAGCTTACCTCACGAGGTAAGTGAAGGGATGGGGAATTGGACAAGTTTGCATTAGTGAAGTGACAGTGTGAAGCAAGTGAAGTGACATTGAGAACTTATAGAAGTCACAGTTGAAAAACTGGACAAAGTCACAAGTGTCAAGAGTGGGATATAAAAGCCACGATGGAGGAAATACTTATAACAATTATTAAGTGAAATGCAGAGTGTAAAATAAGAAATGAACGAAATGGAATCTGGAATGGAGAAAATGGGAACGGAAATGAAGGGTGTTAAGGAAGAAATGGAGACGGAAATGAAATCCGGAATGGAGATGAGAAGTAAAATGAAGAGCGTGAAAACAGAAATGAAATCCCAGCTAGGTTTTGCCATTGACACTGTAAGACAGAGATAAAGACAATGGTGGAAGCCTTGGAGGACAACTTGCTAAGGAGTTAGAAGGAACTAAAAATGACATGGTTGGTAACATTGCTGTGGTGGAAGAGCGTCTAGGTCAGCAAGAAAAACGGGTCGCAATAGACAAGTGTATAGCTCAGCAGATGACGGAGAGTGCTGCAACCCTAAGCCCAGTCCGGTGTAACTTGCAGTTGGTTGGGACAAGGGGACCTTGAGGAGTGAGCAATTGGAGGACCGAGAAATAGCGTCGATCCTGAAGGATAAAGAATCTGGCGTACAACCTGTGTGGGCGAATGTTTCTCCCAGAGACCCGACTTATAATAGCTATTGGACACGGTGGGAGTCCCTGGTGGTCAGGAATGGTGTATTGAAGAGAGTGTGGGAGTTTGCAAACAGAAGGACTGGGGTGGAAGAGCTGGTGCTCCCGAAGAGTACGGTGAAGGAAGTCCTCGAGGAAACCCAGGCCCGTACTACCTGGGGACACCTGAATGCGAACAAGACCTTAAAGCTATGTTACGGATTCTATTGGTTTCATCTTAGAAGCAATGTGGAGAGGTGGTGCCAACTATGCAACATCTGTGCGACAGGCCCTGGGTTCTCGTCATATAGCCGGGGCACCAACGGAAAATTTAGGAGACAACCACCACTTTGCCAGGAGACACCTGAAGCTGGCAAGTGCCCGAATTAGAGTTAGCTACGGTTATCTGGCCACCAGTGCCAAATTCCAGGAAGGTGACCTCATGTGGCTCTATCTCCCACAAGGACTAAAGGGAAGTCAACGAAGCTGCAACGTTCCTGCATAAACAATGTGGTATACAGCATTCAGCGTCAACCCCAAGGAAAGCTGATGGTGGTCCATCTTGATCCACTTGCCCCATATCACGGAGCTGGTCAGCTGCTTGAGACGACCAGTTCCAAGGAGGAAGCTGTATGACGCAGCAATTATGCCCAAGGTTATCGGGAGGCCAGTGTCAGGCAGTCGGAGATAAAGATAAGCTACATCACCAGAAGCACCATTGACAGATAAGCCGAATATTCCGAAAGTTTCTTTTCCCTGCCTACAAAATGTGTGCCCAGATAGTTCTAGAATGTTCTGTGGAAGATTCCATTGGCTATATAAGCGAGCATTATCAGAGAGTCAATTGAGTTGAGTCATTGAGTGAGTGAGTAAACAAGTTGGTGACGTGCAGCAAGTGCTACTGCAGAGCTAGAGATTGTATATAAGTCTTGTGTTCAAGTCCCAGCAAGTGAATCGTCCAGAAGAAGAGGTTATGTCATAAAGTGAAGAGACAGGAAAATGAACCACCATTAGTGAAGTGATAGTGTGAACTAAGTGAAGTCCCAGTGAAAGCCGAACTAAATAACAACAGTGAAGTGACATTGAAAACTTAGAGAAGTGGCAGTTGAAAAATTGGACAGAGTCACAGTATATACACCCCTCTCTCCTGAGTCAGCTGAAATTGAATCTTCAAAACTTTTACTGCATAACATGCTCATACTGGTCATATGATAAGCTGTGCTTGCATTGGACTGTGAATTAAAATTGCTACACAGAAACTGCAAAAATTGCAACAGTTTACACATACGTTACATCTGTGATGCATGTTAGCTTCACCTGAATGACAGACTTAACTTTTAGGTCTGGTGCTTCTGTTGAAAATTATTCATACTATTTCACCATATCTACTTGGATTCCTCTATACCAAACATTATTTTGCTAATCATCTTTCCCTGCAACTTCTGACCATTGATAGAATGTACTACCACAGGATGTCATGAACTGTGAAACTTTAAAGAGCTTTTTACAAGAGTTTATTTAATGCCTTTAAAGTAATATGTCAGCTCGGCTTATATCATTAAAGCTACATTACATTCTACTCTGCTGTATCTTATTGCAGAATTAATTTTTTTTTGTTCCTATCCCTGCTTGTATTTTTATCGATATCAACACCTTCATTATAATGTTATTAATTTTCTTAATGTATTTCCTTAGCATCCTATTACTGCATTCATGCTGTAGTATTTATTGTAATTGTTTTCATGATGGTAGAGAAGCAAAGAAAGCTCAAGGAAAGGAGGCAGGGAGAGAGAAAGTGAGCTTAGAACTAGTAACTCCTTGGTACAGTAGTCCAAGCATGTAAAGATCTACCACAAGGTTGTGGTATTCTCAGCTTGTTCACACAAATCATGGGCAGAGGAGTGCTAAAAGATGGTAGCATGTGGTCAGCATGCAGCTATCCCCCAGGGTCACTTCAACATAATTTGCCAGACTGGAGACACTATTTTTCATCATGTAGCTTCTCAATTATTCTCCAAGGACCTCATAATTCTGAGTGCACCCTGTGCCAATTTCTTGAAGGGAAAAAATATCAGTGCTGATACTGAGAGTTGAAAAGATCCTCTTGTACCAGAGCAGTGATGCTGCCAGAATGCTACAGGGGCAGCATAATTAGATAGAGAAATATCAACCCAGGAGGTATATTTACAACTAAGAAATATAAAGAAAGGGAAAATTGTAGGAATAGATGGAGTACCAGGAGAATTTTGGAGAAAATATGGTGAAACTCAAAAAGGATTAAAATTAATGACAGAATTACTAAACAAAATAAAATTAAAAAATGACATACAGAAAGCTGGAAAATAAGTATGATGGTACCTATTTATAAAGGGAAGGGAGGAGTGAATAGGCGGAGAACTATAGAGGAATAAGTCTACTATCTATATTAGGGAAGGTGTATACAGGAATTTTGGCTGACAGACTATGGGGATGGGTAGAAACTGAAAATAAGATATCAGAATTTCAGGCAGGTTTTAGGAAAGGAAGACAGACTGTAGATAACATATTTATAATAAAGCCTATAATAGATAAATGTTTGAAAAGGGAAAGAGGAAAGGTACATATGTTTTTTGCTGACTTTGGAAAAGCTTTTGATAAAATAAATAGAGAAGCTCTGGATTATAAACTAAGGGAAAAGGGAGTTAGTAACAAGTTTATAAAGAAATCAAGAAAATATATAAAGATGTAAAATTCTGTATATGGGGTGAAAAAAGCAGTATCACAGAGAAGATTCTATAAAAAATAGGATTAAGATAGGGATGTAAGCTGAGTCCAATATTATTCTTCTTCTACTTTAGAAGATGTAAGCTGAGTCCAATATTATTTAATCTATTCATAGATGATACATTAGAAGGAGTAAAAATAAGAAATCAGCATTGTCCAGTAATAGGAATAAGGAGATTCCAGGTTTATTATACGCAGATGATCTTATGGTAGGTGCCATATCGATAATAGGGTTACAAAAAGCAATAAATGAAATTCAAGAATTTTGTGAAAATGGGGAATTAAGGTAAATATAAATAAATCCAAAGTGATAGTGTTTAAAAAAGGATATAAACTGAGGAAGGAAAAAAAATGGTTTCTAGGTGGCCAAGAACTGGAGGTAGTCAAAGAATATGACTATTTAGGAGTAAGGTTGAGTAATAGTGGGAAATGGGGAGCACATGGCAGGAAGATGTTAGATAAAGGGAAGGCAGCTATGATAGGAATAAGAATATGCAAATATAAATTAGAGAAAGAATTAAAATTTTGGTTTAGATGTATGAAAATGGAGGAAGGTGAAATCTTAAAGATATGCCTGACTCAGCAAAAGGTTCTAAGAAACAAAAAAAATAATGGATTCAATTGGAATGGAGTATATATGGGGATTGGAGGAAAGAGATATAAATGGCTTTAGGAAAGTAGTAAGAAACAGAGTGGAGATATAGAATGACAAGAGATATGGAGAAGCCTTGAAGATAAAAAACCATTAAGCTTTTATAAATATATACAGAAAGAGTGGGGAAGAGAGAGGTACATTGATTGCTGTAATAGACAAGAAAGGGAAGGTTTAGTATGGATGAGAATGGAATCAATGTATTTAAGAGGGATATGCGAGTTGTGTGGAGAAAGAGAAAGTACAGAACACTATATGGCAGAATGTAAGGAAATAAGGAGCTGGAGGGAAAAAGTGTGGGAGAAGAAATGGGAAAATATGGATAGAAAAATAGTAGCTATAAAGATGTTGACAGAGAAAGAAGAAAAGAAAATCAAGGGCATGGGAGAATTTTTAAGGAAGGTAAAGGAAAAATGGTCTAGAAAAGTAAGAGAAGCAAGGGCCACTCAGTGAGCGATAAGGCCTGGGAGCCAAGCAATCTGAGTGGCTCAATAAGAAAACACACACCAGACAAATTGTACAATAAATTAATTCATTCATTCATTCATAGGGACAATGTGCTTAGAACAATAACCTCAATGAAAATAACTGTACTCAATGGTACACCACATGTCTATGAATAAAAGGGGCATTTCTGTTTGTCTCATTGCATATTTCGTTTAGTTGCCTACTGTAGCAGTTCCCGCTATGTATGATTAAAGCTTCATCGAGCAGCATGCGAAGATTACTTTCGTTCTTAGGTTTTGCACACCAGTGTATACAGCAAGTTATTGAAATGTTAATATTTATTGTTGTTCATCAATGGCACTGGGGATTAATTGATCTGCAGCATTTTCCCTCTGGCTTCCCAATATAAAGTCTGTAAGTTATCACTTTTAAGGCCTTTGTATTTGGCGAGATGTTGTTTGTTCAGGATGACATCTTCTTCAAAGAGAGTGCACTTGGGTGTAGGTAGGCATCATATCTTGTAGAGGTGTTCTGCGAGGCAATCATGGCCAGTTGCCATCCTAAATAAGGCCACTGCAGTCTTCCTTGGCAGTTTTTGTATATCAACTCTACCTTTAATATTCTTATAATCTTTATCTTTTAATTTATCTTTTTCATCAAGTCTCTGCTGTCTTTTGAAATGTTGTTTAATGTTATTTAATTGTTTATTTATTTCTATTTGTCCTACAGGTTTTATTTGTTGTACTGCACCTTTCTTTGCTAAATGATCCACAAGTTCATTGCCCAAAAGTCTGACATGAGCTGGGATCCATTGTAGAGGGACATGATTTCTAATTTCAACTGCTTTAATTAGGCTTCTTATTTCTTTAATATTTCTTGTTTTATTATTGTAATTTACCATCCCATCTATGGCTGATTTTGAGTCTGATAAGATGACTATTTTTTGTTTTATGTATGGTCTATATAAAATGTTCTGTAATGCTGCTTTTATAGCTGTTAATTCTCTATCATAGTGGTTTGACATTTCATATAATGTTAGATACTGTGCAAAATGTTTACAGTATACTCCTGCACTGGCATTTTTTTTTTTTTAATGAGGGATCTATCTGTATATATTCGGAGCCATTCTTTTTCTTATTTTCCATAGCTATTGCTATGGCTCTCATTTCATCTGGTATATTGTTTTGTTTGTTTATCGTATATATCAGGTCATTATGATATTTTATATCAATATATTCTATTGGACTTGTTACCTCTGTTGCAATTATTGTTGTAATTATATTCTTGCATTTTAAGTTATTAATATATGTTCTGAAGCTTATCTGAGTTTTTAAATTATTTATAGTATCTGTTTCTATTAACTTACAGCTTTTGTGCTAGAGTAATTGCTTTCAACTCATGTTCCGATTCTATAGCCATGTTTTTTTTGTGAAGCTTTATAGTACTGTAATTGGTGTTGTTTTTACAGCTCCTGTTATTATTCTTAGTGAATTATTTTGTGAAATTTCTAGTTTACTTTTAAGTCTCTTGTAGTTCTCCTCCATACAATAGGTTAGGTTTTATTATGTTTTATATGTATTATTAAGGAGGTCCATGCTTCCATCCCATTTTATACCTGCTAAACGTTTTAAAATGTTGTTCTTTTTGTTGATTTTTTTTTTTACATTGTTTACATGTTCTTTCATTGATAGTTTTTGATGTAATTCTATCCCTAGATACGTTGTTGTAGTTGCTTCTTGTAGTTTTTTGTTGTTGATTTGCAGGCATATATTTTCTGTTTTATGCTGCATTGTGAATAGTTGATATTGAGTTTTTCCTGTATTTATTTCCATATTGTTATTATTAGTCCACTGTTCTAGGGTTATGATTGTATTCTCCATTGTTGTTTGTAATGTTTTCCAGAACTCATGTTCTTTTCGGAAGTCCATATTACCACGTCGTCAGCAAACATTCCTACTTGTATGTTATCTATTTTCTTTAGTATATCTACTAGTCATTTATATATATTGAACAGAATAGCACTTGTAACAGACCCTTGAGGTAGTCCAACTCTTGTTTGTTTCCATTTAGATGTGGCTGTATTGTATTTTACTGCAAACCATCTTTGGTATAGGAAGGTTTGAAACTGTTTAGCATGTGGCCTGATATGCCATATGTCTTCATCTTGTATAGTAGCATTTCTCGCCATACTGTATTAAACGCATCTTTGAAGTTGACAAACAGTACTAGAGTAGTCTTATTCTTTAATGTCCTGTGTGAGTCGTACAACCTGGTGTATTGCTGAACTGTCCTTCCTAAATCCAGCTTGTTCAGGGACTAATAGGTTTTGTGTTTCCAGATAGTATGTTAGTCTTGTAGCTACCATTCTTTCTAAGAGTTTTGCTATGTTTGATGTTAAGGATATCGGTCTATAGCTAGCTATCATTTGAGTTAATATTTATGTTGTAATTATTTTTAGAAATAGATTATTCTATTGTACTTGACGAAGCCATGAGATTGTAACAGATTTCCAGTCTGTGAACAAACGCGTGCGTGTACACACGCACACACGACACACACACAAACAAGATTGCACTTCTCTGGATTAAGCATTGTAATTGGCACTTTCATGACAATGTTGCATGCCCCACAGCCAGGGACGTTAAGAGAGGGTCCACCCTCTCCCCAAATGTTTAGAGCACCTTCAGAATTATAAAACATTTAAAATTATAATTTCTCTTTCCAATGTATGCATTTCAAATGGTTTAGTCTCCATTTGATGTTTAACATTTTTCATTACCATTATAATTTAATTCAAGCATTTGGTATAATCTGCAGTAGGCTAATGTATCAGCTATCATCCACTAAAATTGTCCAGGATGTTACAAAATGTTAATATATACATGCACTATAGCTAAAATACCACATTTGGAGTGCAGGATATGTAGGCAAATACACTATGAGAAATGGAGAGCTACTAATGTCTGCAGCCACTCACACAGAAGAAAACAGAAGTTGCTGCAAAATTTCAGCAATGAATTACAGCTATTGAACAATTTTGTAAAAGAGAGACCATTCCTTGAAGTCTTTACAGAATAAATGCTTAAATATGGATCAGCTGTTTAAGGTGTTAATCGTCTAAAGCAAACTGCAATGGTGATTCCTAGCAGCATAGCTACTAGTTACCTTCTCTTGCCTCAAATCAAGACCTCACCAACTTGCAAACTTGGTTATCTTGTATTATAATAAGGACCTAACTAAACATATGGATTTAGATAAGTTTGAAAAACAAAAGTCAAGAAAATTCATTACTAATCTAATCCAAATGTTAGGTATTTTCTCTTCTTCTATAAAGATTATTATTTTTGTTAACTTCAACATACTGTAAAAAGTGAAAATCTGAAAATCCATAGTGTACTCTGTAATTATAGTCAGTTTTCTTCGCACTGCATGGGTGAAATTTGGCAAAATATGTGGAAAATTTCAGTATTTTGGTTTTTACCTTATTTAGTATACTTATATCTTGTAGCTTTATACTACACAATTGGTTCATATATATCAACCATTTTTAGAAACCCAAACGGGTATTTAATTGGTTCTGTAAGTATTAGGTAAAGCATGCCCTTACACTTTAAAATACATTTTTCTTAATTCATATTTTCAACACTTTTTTCACTCTTCAAAATGCTCCTTGGATGTAGCTTATAATTTATTAGCTTGAAATTTTCAGGAGAACTTCAAGATTAAAGCATTAAAAATTAATGTGCACTAGTTAAAAAATGTTTAAACAGTTCAGCTGAAATTAAATATTTTTCATAACTTTAACTGAAAAGTTGAAAAATTCAATACATTTTTACATATAAATATATTTTTCTCTTAAACTAATTAAAATTAATCATGCATGTGCAACATTTTCTTTCAGTTTATATACTAAGCTCAATTTAAAAATTTGGAAGAAATAGGATAAACAGCAGGCTACAAGGAGAATTTCATATTAGCATATAAAATGTGATTAATTACAAATAAAATAATATCTTAACAATGTTAAGATATTATTTTGTTAATATTGTTAATATCTTAACAATGGTTTGACATAGCTCATTAAAACTTTGTGTGCACTATATCTTCTTTTATGTTCCGAGTATACTGTAAAAAATTAAAGCAATGATAAGAAAACTGGATTTTTTTTTAAAATTTTCATAGATAATCTTAAAATCTGTATCTATGACACTATAGTGTCTGATAACTAGATGATTCACTTATTTATTCCCCTGAATTTCTGAAATACTTCCCCATGATATGTCGGCTGACTATGGGCCAGCAATGCTGTACAACCAACTAACTTCTGAAGAACTGAATTGGACTAACATAACTTATTTGATGTTTAGGCTGTATATGCCTCATATGGTGCACCAAGGATTTACTACCTGTGGATGTTGCAATGTGTGATAAAAAAACAAGGTTTAATAACAGAATTATACATTTCAAACCCAAATTAATTGAAAGGCTTAGTAAAACCAGTGGTGCAAGATACCTTAAAATTTTTCAAAAAGGTATTTAAGTTCATAAAATGGGTGCAGAAAAACAATGTACAGAAAAGTGTAGAACAGAAACACGGTACCAAAATAAGCGTTTTGAGGATTGGAACAAGGGTTTGCAGAAGCTTTCTTACTATTTATTTAAAGGTGAGTCGGAATTGTAACACTAACATCACTTAAGTTTACTCACTTAACATGTTTCGGGAAACCGTTGTTCCCATCCTCAGAAGGTTAATTCGACATGTTCTTACTATGTTACATCCATCACCATTAAATCCACCATGTTCACTCTCTGATTGTGAAACCTGTTTGTAGTGTACTGTGCCAGATATAAACAGAATGCACTCTTGTACAGCAATAGTCAATGCAGCATTTGTGTTGAAAAGCATACTGGATGGTGTGGTAATACAGAATGCTTATCTTATTCAGTACAAAGAGTACAGTGTGGACATATAATGGTTAAGGTTCTCACTGTGTACCAAAACTCATTAATTGAGACAGTACATAGACACTATCGTCCAAGTTTAATTTCATTTTGATGGCAAATAAAGATTTATCATAAAGTCAGATTTCAATTATGTTTATGTGGCACTCCTATTGTTATACTGCATCTGCAACCCCATGCTTCAAAGCTCAAAATGGTTAATTTGGTATACTGCCTTTTTACTCTACAATTTTCTGCATATTGTTATTCCCCACACTGTATTTAGTGTGGTACTTGTTTTAAATACAGTAAATTCTGCTGTTTTCATACGTACTTCATGTGTATAAAGTTCAGAAATGGTACATGAAAAGAAAAGAAAATGTTTTTCTTTTTTTCATTTTATAATTTTGCCACATTTTTACTTACTCAATGAATTAACATTAATTGTTAAGATATTCAATATAATAATTAATTTAGTGCAATCCTGGTATTAATGTATACATGGACTATATAAATGTGCTTAAGTAATATATTATGCAGAAGCATGGCGTTATCTATTGAGACATGTTGGCTCCCTCCTCACAGGAGAATCAATGTGCCCGACTAACACTAAACTGTGGGATAAGTGGACTGGGGGGCCCTGCATGTTCCTAACGTCATGTTACGTGTTTGATTCACGAAGCCCACCCTGGGCGAAAGAAGACGAGGTGAAATGGACAAGAAGTCTTGAGTTCGTCGTTCGTCAGCCGTCAGGGAAGCAACGTGTCGAGGCCGGCTTTAGGGAAGCGTGGTGGTTCACGCGCCATTTTTCGGTCTTGTTAAAATTTCTTCATTAACATTATTTCTTTAAGCAATTTTCTAAATTTCAACATTCTGTGCAAGTGCTCACTTTCTGTAATTCTCGTAAATAGTGAGAATAATTTATTGTAAAAAAGATAATACATTTCTTAATCGTGAATGCCTAGTGCAAGAGAGACTAAAGCTTATGATTAAATATACTATAGTGAAATTACAATGTGTTAATCAGTTTAATATTATAAAGAATACATTTCTGTCTGGCTGCAAGAAACAACTCTTTATTGGGTTTAACATATATATATATATATATATATTTAGATCGTCAAATTAATTCCTTTCCTGCATTCTGGAGAGGTTTAAAAACATTTAAAACCTCTGGGGAAGTGGGGACATGTGTTTCGAGGTGTTGAGTAACATGGGTCCGGCATTACAGCTTTCCTGACTTTACATAGTATCATTTCCTTCCCTGCTCAATCATTTTCCAGACTACAAATTAACAATCTGAGAACAAAAACTATAGCACAACGCAACAAAAATGATAGCAGGAGTATGAAGCGATCCATTTCATAGTCACAAAAATAGTAAGCAGCTGCAGCGTGGAGTTAACGAGTACAAAAGATAGTACGAGCGGGAACCGAACAAGTATACGAAATTATATTTACAGCTTGAAACGATTTCGCACATTTTAATCGCTCATTTTTAACGAATGACAGTTATGCATGGGAATCTTTCCTTGTTAGAGAGGGAGAGGGAGAGAGAGAGAGAGAGAGAGAGAGGGGGGGCGTGGCATTACATAACATTAGTAGAATTTCTTTCTCTTGCTTAGAGCAGTGAATTACGTAATGAATATTTGTTCATCTTTTAGGTTTTCTTTATTTAGCTTGCAGCCATTATAAAGCTTTTAGCTGGTTTCTTTTGCACGGCAAGCGAAAAACATTTTGTTGCATTCGTGCCTTTTCGAAATAACTTGGCAATTTTTTTTTGCACAAGTATAGGTAATTCGCTATCGCGATTTGTAAATTACAATTGCTTCTTAAGGAAGAATTGATTTTTTTTGTTTGAAATTACTATGCCTGCGAGTAGATATGTCGGAAACTATACCTAATTTGGTCAACAGTGAAGGATAATGTGGAAGCTAAGCCTGAGATTGTTAATTTTTCGGAGAGTGGTGTACTTACACTTATACAGGATTGTAATTTCCAGTTAAACGAATTTACTACGATCTCTGAGCAAACGTTACAATTTTCTCATTCTGCTTGGCGACGTTTACGTGCACGCTTGGTGCATTATATTGAACGTGTAGATTTTTTTTTACAATTTTCGGCATTTGCATTTTCGGAAATGGAAAATCTAGTGTCATTTAAACGCACTTATACAGCCTTGCTGCAAAAGTTTTGGCTTCGAGTAAAAAAATGCGTGTTGGAGTCGCCTGTTTTTGTTTCAAATGCACCGTTAGTTCAGGATGAACCAAGGCATATTTTAACATGTGTTTAATCACCGTTTCAATTCCATCCGTTAAAAATTGACCATCCAGCCCGGGTTCAAGGCCGTTAACTGCTTTTGCCACGCCATGGAAAGTATACCAGTTTCAAAGGGTTCCTTTTGGGTTGTCAACTGGAGCACAAGTTTTGGCTAATCTTGTCTTATAGTATGCCCGTAGAAAATGCTTATAAAATCAAAAGGAAAGCGAATAAATTACCTTAGGAGTGAATTTAGAACATGATGTGGTCTCTTCTATATCTGGTGCCTACCTGACCGCCCGTTTTAGGTGGTTTACTTATATAGGCAAATCCGCCAGGAACACAACAAACGTAGCCATTTTCCCGATAAATCACATGCAAAGTGGGTACTGCCAACCTAAGTAAAAAGTGAAATGCACTAAATATAGTAATGGTTCTGTCATGGGTACAAAACTGGGTGGCGCAGAAGCAAGAGCAACAGCTGACCCATATAACGCCGCAGGAAGTGTACAAGCTCATTAGGCGATTGCCTAATGGGAAAGCCGCCGGCCCGGACAGGGTGACTAATGAGGAACTCAAACATCTCCCGAGAAAAGCCCTGGTGCAACTCACTAAGATTTTCAACGCCTGTTTGCGGCATAACTATTTCCCCGACACTTGGAAACGAGCCAAGGTAATTATGCTACCGAAGCAAGGGAAAAGCACCAGGCAACCTCAAAATTACCGCCCCATTAGTCTCCTGTCTACTATTGGAAAATTGCTCGAGAAACTTATACTTTGTCGACTTCAAAAACAAGTTTCGGAAACTCATGATTTGTCAAAATCTCAGTTTGGTTTTAGAAAAGGTCATTCCACTGAATTACAATTATTACGCCTCACACATGACATAAACGAGCAATTTAACAATGGGGCTTCAACGTTGGCGTTATTTTTGGACGTAGAAGCCGCATTCGACCGGTGCTGGCACAATGGCCTTCTTTACAAACTGCACCACAACTTTCCCGGCCTTCGGAATTACATGTTTTTGCTTCAAAATTACTTAGAAAACCGGCGCTTCTACGTCCAAGTGGGCCGCTCCTCATCTCGGGAGCGTGTTATGCAGGCTGGCGTCCCTCAAGGGGCAATCATGTCGCCCTTCCTGTATATACTTTTCACCAATGACTTTCCTGTGGACGCCAGATGCAAAGTCGCCATGTATGCTGACGACACTGCCATTTACAACCACCACAAAAATCCACGTTTCGGCCTTCTAGAAATGCAGCGGTACATTGACCGCTTCCTCTCATGGCTTCATGATTGGAAAATAGAAATTAATGCAAACAAGTGTCAGCTGATTTATTTTACTCGGAAGCTGCGCCTCCCGACCATGGACCTAACGGTCGGCGGTCAAAGGTTGCACTGCCGTCAGCATGTTAAGTACCTTGGCGTCACAATGGACCGCACGTTGCGGTGGACCACCCACTTGAAAGATACCGCCAACAAAGGGCGGCAGCGATTAAAGTTATGCGCCCCCATCTTTCGTAGCAAACAGCTACAAATGAAATCTAAATTAATCTTGTACAAATCTTTCATCCTGTCGGTGGTTCTTTACGCCTGCGTAGCCTGGGCCAACGCCTCCAACTCCCTCCAAAAACAGCTCCAAACCATCCAAAACCTTTCCCTAAGAAAAATCCTCAGACCTCCCATCCTCACCAACAACCGCACTCTTCACCGTGAAACAAACATGCCACTTCTTCCCGATCTAATAACACAACGGGCATCTTCTGTATGGGCGCGCATCAGGAGACATTCCAACTCCCTTATCTCCGGCATCGGCAGGGGCGAGCCGAAACATAGAAAACATGCGAGAATCAGGCATTTCTAGCTAACTCTCGGCTCGTCAATGCGCGCGCCCATCGCATCAGGCCCTAGGCCGCACCCCCTTACGGCAGAGGCCCCTACGATCGCCGCATCAACACCTTCATGAGCCACGCTGCCGCACAGCAAAACCGCAGACTGTAAATAGTGTACAAAGTGTAAGTAGTGCAGTGTAAATAATTCGTGTGAGTCCGTGTGGTTGAACTGGGACGTGTTAGGCATGGCCAGGTATATGTGTGTGTGTGTGTACATATGTATATATTGAAAAAAAACACTTTTCAAAACAAACTAGAACATGAACCGCCTAAAAAGTACAGACTGAGATTGTTCTCGGTGGCCTAATGCTGGCCACCGTATGGATCTTGTGTATATATTTAAATCATCGAGTGTAAAATATGTAAATTATAAACCATGTAAATTAATGCCTGTAAGCCGGGCCCAATGTACCGGCACCAGGCCAAATTTTTTGAATAAATCCAATCCAAATGCTGTTGTTTCTGCGAACGTGAATGATTCGAGTTTTAGACGCGCAGATCCCTCGGCTAAGCCCTGTCGTCGCTTCGCCCGCAACTTGCTATACTCCTCTCCTCCTGAAAAACACCCCTCGGCTACGCTTTGAGGCTGAGGGCCCTCAATCTCTCGGCTATGCCTTGAGGCTGAGTATCTTACCGGCTTCGGTGGCATTATTCATATGTTGGCAGCATTAGGTTAGAGCAAGCGTATGACATAGAGTGACATCTGACTTAGGACACATCATTTTCATCGCTGTGGGGCACACTGTAAGCGGAGATTATCGCAAGTTTTATTTAGACTGCTAGATCGTAACCTCTCCATAAATTTAAATTTGTGTTGGATTATTTAATGATTTTTAATAATATATTCCCCAGATTTTCATACACACAGCATTTACTGCCATCCGAATGCAGAGCTTACAGTTCGACCTTCAAAAGTTACTTTTGCTTCTCAAATTTCGTTTCTTGGACATCTAATTTCGCCCGCAGCTATTTCCATCGAGAACTTAAGCGATTCAAAATTTTCCTGTACCAAGAAATTTACGGAACCTTTCATTTTTGGGCATGGTCATTTTTTTGCAAAGATCATTCCAGATTTGGCAACAGTGGCAGAACTATTTTATGCTTTGCGTAGAAAGGACATTCAATTTATTTGGACTCTTGCTCATCAACAGGAATTTGAGAGTTTGAAAGCAGCAATTATGAATCCACCTTTTTTCGGGATGGCGGATTTTGATAAAACATCTATTTTACAAACTGACGCGTCCAGTTTAAGACTCTCCACAGTACAAGATTCGGGACAGAGTCGACGCCCCATAGCAAATTATCCCTTACCTTGTCTGATCAAAAGCGGAGATTTCCCGTATACGAGTTGGAAGCATTAGCGGTAGTATTAGCTTGACAAGTTTCGGTTCTTTTTGGAACACCAACGTTTTGAGCTTGAATGCGATAATCAGGCCATTACTTGGGTACTTTCACCTAAACGCCAGACGGGGGAATTAGCACGTTTAAGCGCATTTCAATTTACCGTGCGGCATATTCGAGGTGTCGACTATTCAATTGCCGATGCGCTTTCGTGCCTGTTTAATGAGGTTTCGCCTTCAGCAGATAGCCATGCTCAAGGTTTTATCCCGGGATTTTCCAGAGCTTTTCACTTCATTGTCAGACTATCAGAAAGAGGACTCTGTCTTGGGTCCCTAGTGGTTGGAGGCCAAGGCTAGTCGACCTCCGGAGGGTTGCGTTAAAAATGATGTTTTGTTTACTAAATTACCACGTTCCAGACTTACCTACGCATTCTTTTTCCATCGAAATTGGTGCCCACAATCTTGGAGTATTTTCATGCCTCTCAATTTGGAGCACATTTAGGGGTTTTCAAGACGAAAAGTATAATTCGGCGTTAGTTTGTTTGGGCCCATATGTAACGGGGAATTCGCAAATTTGTTGATTGTTCTATTTTTCGTAGTTCCAAACCGCCACATTAAACTTGCTTTGGATTTCTCAATCCCAAATTAGCATCTTGTCCATTGAAAAAGGTATTTTTGGATTTTATCGGTTCTTTACCAAAATCTCTTCACGGGAACTTGTGGGCGCCTTTACTAAATTTACTTGGTTAGTTCCGGCCTTCCCCAGACGTTGGTGTCTGATAACGCATCCTATTTTAGGTCAAGCATATTTAGGTCCTTTCTGTTCGAACATGGCATTCAACTGGTTCATACGCCACGTTATCTTCGACCGTCTTTGGCAGAAAGTGAATCGAAATCTGAAAAGCACCTTGATTGCGTTTCATTCTGATAACCATCGCCTTTGGGACACCAGGTTGTCGGCGTTCTAACTGACTTTAAACCTGACGGAGCACGAGGCCCACCAACAGGTTCCATTTTAGCTCATGTTTCGCTTTCAGCCTATATGTTCCTTAATAAATACTTGGCGGCTTCCGGACCTACTTCCAGAACATGGGAAAGCGGAGATGGCCAATAAGTTGTGGCAGAACACCTTTCACCAACTTTGTGCTGATTGGCAGCGGCGTAAACATAGTTACAATAGTTCTCGTCGTCCTGTTCCCTTTCAGGTGGATAAACCTTGGTTTTGCTGAAAAATACCCACTTAGTTCAGCACATCAGCACTTTGCACATAAGTTGGCACCGCGCTATGTAGATCTTTACAACATTATTAAAATTGTCAATCAAGTTTCCTTCCATTTACAGCATTGCTTGTGTGGCAAGCGAACGCTTCCCAATTACGTTTCGTTGCTTCAGTTTCCTTACCTTCGGCGGAGTAGCGGCTCGGCTATCGCGCATCGGGCATGGATTTCTTTTTTCTTTTGGCTCCTTGCAGGACACATTTTCTTTTTTTCTATGGGAAGATCTTCCACTCTTTTTACTTATTTCTGTGTGTTTGTGTTACGCCGACACTGTTGGTTTATATTTAGAGTTTATAGTTTTATTGTTAAATTTATGGCTGTTCTCTTTATATATTGTTATGCAGCCTTTTAAATTTTTACAGATTTGCATTTAATTTTTGTAAGGTTGCATCCCAATTTCTATTTTTTTAAATTTAGATTACCTTGGCATTGCATTAGCGCTTGTTTAACATATTCATACTTGCATTTGCAGTTTTTGTGGGCTTTGTGGTAGTGTCGCTCTACTCCTGTATGTTATCAACTTCCCTTTTGCCTTGGCTTATATGTTCATTTTACAATGTTACATGTACTCGTCGCTTGGGGTTGTGCTAGACTTGAGGATGGTGTCTTCCTGCTAGCGCCCCTTTTCTTCCGGGAGAGGAGGTAGCTTGAGCCAGGTTGGCTCCCTCCTCACAAGAGAATCAATGTGCCCGACTAACCTTAAACTGTGGGATGAGTGCTGCAGGTATAACTGATTAGACAAGATACCATCAGCAGATCACGAGCCGAAGTGACAAGAAGTCTTGAGTTTGTCATTCGTCAGCCGCCAGGGAAGAAACGCGTCGAGCCTGGCTTTAGGGAAGCATGGTTGTGCACATGCCATTTTTCGGTCTTGTTAAAATTTCTTCATGAACACTTTCTCGACTGGGTGCGCAAAAGCAGTTAAGTCAAAAAATCTTATACTGAGAAAAAATAAAGATTAAAATAAATTTCCCAAATCTCCTATGTGTAAAACTCTACACATTTTGAAAAAAAAAAACTCCTCAGTTAATAATCCCTTATTAAAGATTATCTGAAGAGTTGTAGGATGCTTTCGCGACTTACTGGATTTTGCACAATACATTTTGACATACACACTTTTACACAAATATTATACTATCTGCAGAAGATTTGTTTGCTATTCGAATATAGTGAAAATGACACATTTATATGCATTTTGAAATTTAGCAGTATATGACAAATAATATAGCATAAAAATAGTACAAGAATAATGAAATACGATAGCTTTATAAGTTTGAAAATAATACCTCATAATCAATCATACATATTAAATATATTTTTTTAGCCACTTATAAAAAAAATATAAGGTAAATTTAACAGAATTTGACAAAATACAACACAATATGATACAAAGAAAAGAAACAAGAAATGTTATTATGACTTGAATGTAGCATATTTTCCTTTATCTTTAAATTTCAATGAAATTGTTTTCACCATCCAAAATATTAACTGAACACTAAAAACAAATTCACTCAACATCCTCATTAGTATCACCATCGGAAAAGTATTAAGAACACTTTCGGATGCTTTCAGACTTCCGTAGAATTCCCAGAATGTGGCCGAGATAAACAGAAGTAGATCCAGCAAGTCCTTTTCTGCAGGGTTATTGCGTTTGGACTGGAATACTTAAGTGCTTTGACACCTGTAGATTTATTTCCTCTTCTGAGAAAACTGAAATCGCCATCTTTCCTTGTGTACTTGAAAGAAAATTGCTCAATGGAATCTTTTTGAAACTGAGCCACTGTATGTCCTTCCAAACAAATTTTTTCTCCATTTATATCAACCTTTCGTAACACAAGTGCTTTTCCCAACAATGCTGAAAAGTCATGAACGTTCTCTCTAGACATTTCACTAACCATAAATGGATTGTTCTTTCCTGTCAAGCGAACAAGTTACATCCAGTTGTGAGGAATAACACACTTCTTTTTCTCTATGATCGCATGATCTCCACCACTCTCCATATGTGTATGACCAGGTATTAGGAACTTGTGATCAATAGATTGGAGGGTTATATGTTCCTGAAGTGCAACCACACACATTACTGCCATGTGACTGTTGTTTTGTCCTTGGCAAGAATTGGAATACATGGTATTTTCTACATCTGGATGAAGTTATTTAAGGTACTTGTAAAGCCAAGAATCTATTTCATTAGCCTCTCATAAGGCTTGTCCTTCACAACGCATGAAGCAATATGTCTGCTAGTCATCACAAACGTGGACTTTCAAGTTATAGGTCCATAGCTGTCTTTTTTACAAGGCACTGGAGCTACTGACCACTGGAATTGACAAGCACTGTTGTAAGTTGAATGCTATGGTGGTTGTAGAAAGATCATTTCTTGAGTATGACTTGTCAGTCGATTTTTCTTCATATGCTAATCAGCTTTTTCCTGATGCATTTCTTTATCTCGGAACTTAAGCTTTTCTTCACCTTCAGAAATTTCTATCTTCAGCTGAAATCTATCACATGTCTGGCATGTGCCCACTTTTGGTTTTTTATAGCTAGTTTAAGATAATGGAAAATAGCTTTGTAGATCCTCCTATTAACATGTTTTCCAGAAATTAAATATTCTTCATATATTACACTTAGAGTGAAATAGGTGGTAAATATTTTCTGTCATTTTTTTCTGGAATAACAGCTTTCGTATGTTGGAATAGAAAGCAAATGATTACAGGCATAGACAATTGCTTCACTGTCAAATTTGTTATCAGGCTCATGCTTGCCCCTTCCATCATCATCTAAAATACCAGAAATGTTAACTCTGTTTCTTCTGAATTATGGTTTCTATAAACCCTTTAGTCTCACAGAATACTTTCAACATGCTTTATACACTGTTCCAATTTTCCATTTATGTATGTGATCAACCGTAGTTTGTCGAAAATGCTGCTTCTGTATATCCCCTGTTCTTGGTCTAGTAGCTTTGTCTTTTATTTGTATCAAATTACATATGTATGAAACCTTATCAAAATTACCCATCTTCCAGTAAGCATTATTAATTTGTTTTATAGTGTCATCAGTTCATCAGTTCTTTGCACTTCATCCTACATAATTCAAGGAGCTTTACAACTTTAGCCTCTACTACTTTTCCTTTCTGAGTAGTGTTAGCTTTTTCCACGGTTTATTGCACATTTCCTTTCTTGCCTGGCATTTATCGTAACACCTTTCAATCCTTGCTTCTTCACTAAAAGTCTGATATCTTCATCTGCTAATATTATTCTGCTTCGCGATTTTCACCTTCCAGTTTGTTCATCATTTACATCACTAGATTTATTGGTTAAGTCCAGCATTATTTTGGATTTTTTCTTCCTTATCCCCATATCTTCTGAATCTGAATTGTCTATTCTTCAATGCTGGAGTAGGGATTTTTACAGCTGTCATATGAATCCTCTATAGCAGCTTGTATAACTTCCGAGGGTAGTAAATAGCTCTTCTTCTCTAAATGAGAAAAGAATACAGGTTGCACTGTATTTGAGGCATTTTTTTGTCTTACATTTATACCCCACCTTTAACTGCAATAGTCATATAGGCAGCCTTTCACCTTTGGAACATATTGCCTTATTGGCAATGGTGTTAATATGTATGCACTTGACTAATTTTGAAGATTTAGAAGCTAGTAACAGTGATGTGTCATAATTTAAAATAGAGAGTTGAGGGTTGTTACACTACATCACTATAACAATAACTATATTGTTATAGTGATGTAGTGTAACAACCCTCAACTCTCTATTTTAAATGTATGCACTTGTTGTTGGATTTCTAAATTATTTTGATTTTTGTACATTAGATCACTCACACATACACACTCATTCATACTCAGACCCTATGGAGGATAGGGAATAATCTTGGCTAGAGAAAAATTCCCACGCCCCAGCTGGGAATCGAACCCGGTATCCCTCGCACAGCAGGTAGGTGCTCCACCGACTGAGCTATGGGGCCAATATTGAGGCAATTATAAAGATGTGATCACTGTCCAAAAGTAGTGAAATAAATATTTAAGCTTACCATTATGATTAGTAACTTCCTTAGTAGCCAGTTCAGCCAGTTTCCTACTTCTTGAACTCATTGTGGAGCACCTCACCTTCCAAGATATACATTAATGATGAGCCGCCAATCTATTAAAATGTGAAGAAACTGCCGCCAGTATCAATGCTACATTACTGGAACTGCAAACGGTCATTGTTGGGTTTTAGGTGGCAATGATTTATTGAAATAATACAATTTCAATAATTCCACATAGGTTGAGTACACAAAATAATATTAAAGGCTGTGGAGAACTTATTTCCAACATGTTTTGACTTAACTGTTTTGCACACCCAGTTGAGATTTCTGTAATTTTCTAAATTTCAACATTCTGTGCATGTGCCGACTTTGTGTAATTCTTGTAAGTAGTGAGAATAATTTATTGTAAAGAAAGATTGTAAGTTTCTTAATCGTGAATGCCCAGTGCAAGAGAGACTAAAGCTTATGGTTAAACATACTAAAGTGAAATTACAATTTGTTAATCAGTTTAACATTTATATTATAAAGAATATATTCCTATTGTCTGGCTGCAAGAAATAACTCTTTATTGGGTTTAAGATATATATTTTTTAGATCCTTGAATTCTGGAGAGATTCTGTATACTGGAGAAGTTTAAAAAATTTAAAACCTCTGGGAACGCTTCGTGTTTTGAAGTGTTGAGTAAAATGGGCTGGCATTGTAACTTCCTGCCTTTACATATTAGTATTTCCTTCCCTGCTCACTCATTTCCAGTACTACAAATTGTTAACGATCTGAGAGCAACTGTAACACTATATATGTATACTATTAAATAAAAATGTAACCAACCATGTAGGATGGACTACCTAGATGACAAGAATCCCCACAAGAGAGAGATTAAAAAAAATGAGGCAGTATTATAATACCTGAATAATTTCAATATTATTTTATATAAAAGTAAATTCAATAACAGCCCATCTTCAAACAATATGCATGTAATAATTATTTAAATTGTATGTAACAGTCATTGCAAATGCTTATTTTTATTGTAAACATATTTTATTAATGTTATGTGAATACATTATACTCTAATAATGCAAGAACTGTGAAAATAATGTTTTAAGTCACTAATAATGAGTAAAATGAGGTAATTGTAGCAATAATGTGTTTAGAATTTGAAATGCACTGGTCATGTTTAGAGCGACGATGACGTAAATTCTGTAACAGTTTTTTTAAATTAGCCAATCAACAGCAAAGAAAAGTTTAAAGTTAAATGCAGAAATTCTATTGGACTAGAATTAGCCTATCAGAGACTTGCAATACCGAAGCTTATAGGTTTTGACCATTGAGGTTACTCAGTTGCTGGTGAGACTTGATAAGAGTACAGATGGAAAATGTGTTCTCTACGGGTGATTAGGAAAAAAAAATATATGTGTGAAGTGAATGTATAAAAGTTTCTCACACTTCTTTAAAAAGTGTAGTGGTTTATAAATATGTGCAAGAATTTTAAATAAAAGAAGTTAATTTAAAAAAGTTTAATTCTGTGATGTCTACAATAATTGTCATACCGCGCCCTACCCACGACACATGACTCTAAAGTAAGACTGTGATGCAGTAATTTGTATCACAAATTACTTAAATGTAAATAATGATTGTAATATGAATATGCATTTTTATGTGACATTGATTTGAGATGTTTGTTGAATGTAATTATTGTTGAGAAGTAAGTTTATACGACCTTACTGAAACTGTCAATAATAGCGCAATAATGCAGAGGGGGGTGAGCTGTTTATCATTATTGGAAACGAGGAAGTTACGTAATGTTGGCGCGTTTTTCGGTAGAAACTTCTGGAATATTTTCTCCCTAGAGCATATGTATTCATAATTTTCATTGGATATTAAAATAGACGCTAATGTTGGCGCGTTTTATTAGCCAATAGTAGTTCAGTTATAATCTTTAGGCGTATCTGGATGCAGGAGTATAAATAGGGTAGGTTAGAGGTAGCTTCATGCTCAGTTCATCGAAAATCTCAATACATTACACGTCGCCTTCAGTTGCTCAGTTCATCAAAAATCTGTGTACACTAAACGTCGTCTTCAGTCAGTCAGTTCGTCGAAAGTATTGGTACGGCATACATCGGATATAGATTCACAAGTTACGCGCAGCAGAATTATGAAAGATCTAAAGTATGGTAAAGTTAATTATACAAAAAGTTGAAGTACGTAAATTAAGAGTGATCAGTAAGAAGTTATTATAACAGTTTCAGTTTGGCGAGTATCTAGATCAATGTGTAAAAGTGATAGTGAACGTGTTCGACAATAAAAATTATAAAACAAATTTCTTCATCAGTGTTCTTTTTGGATAAAAGATTCCTTTCCGTTTACACAACCCTGATCAAGAGACATGTTCAACCGAGAGATAATAGCTAGCCGGAGTACAGTAAACAAAATTTAAATCAAATAACAGTCGCATTCTTTCGAACACTAACACTGATGCAAATTGCTAACACAAGATGGAGCTACAAACCGAACAAATGAATGACGTCACAAGATGGCTTCAACACTGATGTAAACAAACATTATAAGTAATACCGTCACAAATTGGTACCACAACGTGGGGCTACAATAATGTTAAATAACATTAACATTAAACACTTACAAATTGGTACCACAACGTGGGGCAGTTAAAATTATGTAACCAAACAAAACACAAGCAGCACAACATAAGATCTTCAAGTTCTAATAATTTACGTAAAAACATATTACGTAAGCATTAAGTTATCACAAATTACGCAGCCGAGGCAAATTCAAACAGTAATATTACGTAAGCATAAAATTCAAACCAATGCCCAAAGAGTGTTAAAAAATTACATAAAACAATTCTTCAAGTTTGTGTAAACATATAGTACGCAACAGCAGCAGCAAATTAACCTCTTCAAGTTAGCTTCCAAGCATGTGGCTAACAACAACAACAGTAAAACTTCAACAGTAGAAGAAAAACAACTACTACAAGTTAGCTCCCAATTGCGGGGCAGATAAAATAATTTACGTATTTATATTGCGTAACAACAGTTGAAGAACATAACTTCTTCAAAAAGTTGCAAGGCAAAAGAAATGTTTACAAGCATAACATATCTAACAAATGCACAAATTAAGATTTTTGCTATTCTAGCTTCACTTTTTCAGCAGAACTTACTGGGACATGTTTTGGAGACCGTTGTCTCTATCAGTAGCCTGGATTCACTGCCGAGCTTCCTCTTGTGACTAGTAGATGGCATTATCTGGTTGGATGTTCTGTGTAATAGATCTTTTTCACACAGAACATCAAAACTAATCATACTGTGCTGCTTCTTATGAATGAACAACTTTTCCTAAATGGAGAGTTCTGCTGCTGGGTTTTTAAGGGCATTTAAAAGCTTCGGGTTTTTTTTTCTAGCTGATGATTTGTGAACCAAAAATGCTCTGCAACCACTGATTTTTTTGTTTGTTTATATTTCACATTTTTCAAGAGTTCTTTAAACTTTATGTCTATATTCCTCTTTGTCTTTCTTGTACACTTTCTTGCAATCCTGACATCCAATTTCAAATACCAGAAATTTTTCCCATTGGAATTTTGTCCTTTGTATTGGTCCTGAGTATACTTTTTAGGTAATGTTTGTTAACTGGTGTTAAGGTTATGTCATACTCTTTGAATATTTTTATGAATTTTGGGAAGGTCCATGGGTGGAAAGTGAATTTTTTGAACTTTTTAATTTGTTTAATGTGCTTACTGTGGTGATTTCCTTTATTTGCTTCTTCTTTTGAAATCTTTTTAGCTTCCTGTTTACTTTTTTATTTAAAGGTGAGTCGGAATTGTTACACTAACATCACTTAAGTTTACTCACTTAACATGTTTCAGGAAACGGTTGTTCCCATCCTCAGAAGTTAATTCGACTTAACTTCGAGTGTTAGTGTAACAATTCCGACTCACCTTTAAATAAATTCAATACACATCACTGTTTCTAGCTTCTTTTCATTACAATATCAACGTTCCTGTTTACTATCTATTTGGTGAAGTAACTTTTATCTACAATTTGCAGGATCTTGTACCTATTCTCTTTTGTACTGCCGTGTGTTCATTGGTATGTTTGCAGTACGGCTGTTTATTATTGCATATTTGTGTTCCCTGGGGGTTGTGGCTGTGGCTGTCGTTTTTAATGCAGTTATCTGTGCGAGTCTTTTCTATGTATACTATAACTTATTTTATTCTGCTACCTCATGAGTTTTGTCCAGAAAGGGGAGCATATTGTTGGCTTCTGTTTCTATTGTAAATTTTACTGCTGTATCTTGTAAGTTCAGAAGAGATGTGGCATCCTTTCACTAACTTCTTATCTATCATGGCAAAAATATATTCTGCACATCTGTACCAGAGTTTATATATGTGAGGAAAAGCTCATGTATAAATTTGCCAGAAATTGGGAGGTAGGTTGCCCATTGCTAAACCATTCACCTGGGAGTATAGTTTGTTCCTGAATGTTAAGTAATTTTGATTGATGCATCGTTTTGTCAATATCATATATTCCTATATTGCTTCCTTATCAATTACTGTGGAGTGTAGCCATTTTTTCAAAACTTCTTCTAGCTTGTCTTTTTGTATGCTAGTAAACAGTGATATGATGTGAAAAGAAACAAGTACATCGTTTTCTTCTATTTCTATATCTTTCATTTTTCCCAATGAGGTCATAGGTGTTACTTATGCCTCGGACTTTTTTTTTATTGTAAGAGTTCCTGAAATTTTTTAAGTAACCACTTTGCCAGATTGTATGTGGATGAGTCTATTGTATTGATAATTGGGCGCATTTTATTGCTGGGTTTGTGAATGTTTGGTAGTCATGTATCCTTGGTGTAGTTGGGTTGCTTGGCATCACAATTTTCTTTTGTTGTCCTTTATAACAGTTTTTATCTCTTTCAGAGTGGATAGAAGTGATTTTGTGTATTTCTGTGTTGAATCCGTTTTTAATGGTTTGAACTTGTTGCTGTGTAACATGATTTCCATCATTTTTTTCATAATCCTGTATGTCCACGATCACTAGCTTGTTTCCTTTATTTGTCCGTGCGTAAAATACATATTTTATACTAAGTTTTAAAGAATTTTTTTGTGTGATTGTTTTCCATGGTTGGTTTTCCTTTTGTATCAATTGGTTGATGATGGGTTTGCATTTTTCTCTGATGTGAGATAGTGTTTGCTTCACGTAATATCTTTTTTTTAAACTTGAAGATGTTAATTTGTTTTATGTAATTTTAACTTGGAGATCGTTATTTGCTTCACGTAATATATGTGTTTAGACTTGAAGAAGATGTATGCTTGCACAATTGTATTTTACGTAACTTATTTATTTAGTTGCATTTAAGGAGTTCCTGGAACACGCTTTGGGCATCGGTTTAAATTTGTTGATTACGTAATAGTTACTGTTATTACGCAATATGCTGTTATGTATGAGAAGCTGATTTCAAAATGTGTTTTTGTTATTACACTTATAATATTTAACTTTGTTATTAACACTGCTTCTATATATTATTTATGTTTGAATTTGCCTCGACTGCATCAGTCTTGTTTGTAGAGTCACATATATCTTATGCAGGGCACGGTATGACAGTGATTGTAGACATCACAGAATTTAACTTTTAAAATTCACTTCTTTTATTAATTCTTGCACATTTTTATAAAGAACTACACTTTTTAAGAACTGTGAGAATCTTCAATACTTTCACTTAGCACGTATACATATTTTAGATTCACTCGTAGAGAACACATCTATCTGTTCATTACCAAGGCTTGCTAGCAACTGAGTAAGATTTCAACGGTTAAACCTGTAAGCTTCGGTATTTCAAGTCTCTGATTGGCCAATTCTAATCCAATAGAATATCTGCATTTTACTTACCTTTTCCTTGCTATTGATTGGCTAATTTTAAACTGTAACTGAATTTACCTTATCTTTGATATAATCATGACTGGTAACTTTTCAAACTCTTAAACTCATTATTGCTACAAGGTTACCTCATTATTACCTCATTGTTAGCAACTCAAAACTTATTATTCTCACAGCTCTTGCATTATTGAAGTATATAATGTATTCACATAACATTAATAAAACATGTTTACAATAAAAATAAGCATTTGCAATGACTGTTACATACAATTTAAATAATTATTACATACATATTGTTTCAAGGCGGGCTGTTATTGAATTTACTTTTATATAAACTACACTTGAAATTATTCAGGTATTAAAATACTGCCTCAGATGATTGCTTTTACTTCTGGTTTTTGCAAATTGCTGCCTCTATGTCTGCTATGCATTTGACTGTGCTTCTGCGGAAACTTAGGCAAGTTTTCAAGCCTTTGCTTAAAACTTCCAACTCTTGTATTGAGTAGGATTCTTTTGATAAATTTACTACATTGTTTTGCAGTTTTTACGTTTTCTCACCATTTTCATTCATTGGGTTTTGTTTTCTGCGTAAGTACATGAAATTATTATTTAGTGTTTTCTTTTCTGTGTTAGTCTCACATTTAAGCAATCAAAATAGTTGCCTTCTAGATTTTTCCACATGGTATATTCTGATTTTCCTGCAAAGTTCAAATGAATACTGTATACTCTTTTATTTAGATTGCAAATTGTTTCATGGCTTGCTTTTTCAACTTCCATTACCTTACTCTCCGCTGCTTTTTGGGCTTTGCTATTAACATTTGCTTTTACAATTTTCCTAACAATGTGGGTGTTATACTGTGTTTGAGGCAGTTGTTTATAAACCAAATATCTGATGCCAGTTTCCTTTTTCTCTCTCTTAGTTACAAAAAAGCTTCAATTTCTGCTTTATCCTATTAAAGTTTGAATTCAAATGTAACAGTCTCACCTGTAATCAGTCCATCTTGAGTCACTTATTCTCACTGTGTAAATCCTTTACATTCTGGTGAAATGAAGGAATAGAAAGAGAGAGACATATTGCAGCTGGCATTGCCATATCTTCCACTCGCAGTTCACACATGATACTATCATATTACTAAATGTTCATTTGATTATAATTACAGTAAAAATAAAGCATTCTATCATCACACAGATTAAATAGTGTCCAGATAATAGAAATAAAAACAAAATATAACGAAAAAAAGTCTGTGCATTAGTAATATGTACATAAACCTCTTTCCTTATCTCGTGCATGGAGCATAGCAATAGCATTCTTGCTGCAACAATGTTGCTCTGTTCCATTAAAAACTTCCTCTCAGTGTTAGTACATTTGTGCTTAAATCCCAAGCCTTTTAAAATATATAGCATTAAGGCTTTTACATCCTGAAAATTTTCAGCTTCTTTCATCTTTGTAACCAAATGTCTGCTGTCAGGTCTTCTCTCTTGTGCATATCAAAAATTATGGATGAAGAACACTTTTGCTTAAGTCATCTAAACATGTAACTTCCATATTGCTTGGTGATTTAAATATTGAGGCCCCATTATTCTTAACTGTACTGATGGCTTCTTTACAAATTCGTTGCACTGTTTGTAGCCCAACTCCATATGCATTTGCTGTGTATTCCTGAGCTGTGACAACGCAAGTGGCAGAACCATGTTGTACTTCATATGTTACCTCTGACTGTTTTCTGAAATAATTACACACACGATGCAGAACTTCTCTTGCTTATCTCTGTAATACCTGATGTACTGTTTTATCTTCCATATTGTTCATATCAGCACTATATTTTCATCACACTGCGCAAAAAAACAAAAGAAAACTTTAAATTCGAATAATGAACACTTTTGCTTGCATGTTGACACTAAACTGAAGTGCATTGATTGTGAAAGTCACGTGACACTTCTAGTTTACTGCACATCCAATAGACGACCACCTTCTTAGCTGTTACCGAGTCTAATAAAACTGGACCATAAATACAAGGTTCACTCTTAAGATTTAGGAGAGGTTAAACCAAAGCTATGATGTGATTTTTGTGTCCTGGTGCATTAAGATTTTAGGAAGGATTTAACAGCACAGCAGTGTCACATTTTTGTTAGACATCTTTCATGAATCTGCACTACTTCAAACCCATCAGAAAATATTGGTTTCTGGAGTTTTTAAAAGGTTGGGAATAATTTGAAAAAACTGCTTTATGCAGGTCACCCTCATACAGCTGTAATATCAGGGACAATCACATCAGTTACTTAGTGAGGTTACCCACACACTTTGCGGAGATTTTGGGTACCCTTAATGTTAGGTCATGGCAGCAAATCTGTGAATATCTTCAAGTAATGATGTTCTCACTGTGTATCACAATCCTTAATAGAAACCAGAAAACAGCTCATTTGAAATGACGCATTTTATGCTAAAAATTTGACAATGAAAGAAGCAAGAATAGCACTAACACCTCCACATTAAACACTTGCTAAAGGGATTGAATATTTATCACTATAACCCCAAATAAAATGGTGATTGGTGATATGGTACTTTCTAGAAAATTACCACAGGGGAGGGGAGAAGTCTACAGAAGCAAAAGTGCAGGAAGCAGTATGATGGGTTTGTTCCACACAAAAAGCTCATCTATTCCACAGATAATCCCCAGAGTGGTAATGTGAATCATTCACTGCCTACTGCAAGTCATTTCAGTATGGAAAACGAAGCTTAACTACTTCACCACGGCAATGCTTCTGCACATACTCCAACCAAACCAAAATGTCACAGTGCTTCCCAAACTATTTATTCTCCATACCTGCATGGCTTTCCTTTCTTTGGAACAGAGAAGATTCATGAGCATGGTTTCCCATCAAATGAACTGGAGTTTTGAGCTTTATTTGTAGGATGTGAACAATCTTTAGTTAAAAGCATTTTCAAAGTAATTTGAACAAATGCAAAAGTGTTTACATCTTAATGTATAATTATAATATAAGAACTAATTCAAAATTTTTTTGGCTGCTATTAAAAGGTTTTGGAATGGCCCTCATGCTTTTTCCTGTGCATCACATCCTTTAATTAAAGAAATGGGAGGCTAAAATGGAAGTAATGGAAAGGTAGAACAAAGATAAATTGTGAAACAGTACCCAAATGTGTGTCGTAAAATCAGTTAAAAGTTCTGACAAAGGTTAACAATAAGTTATTCACTAAATTCTTCATATGTTCTTGATGCTGACCCATATTTACACTTTTCCAAATATAGCTTTATTAATTAACGAGTGCCGCTGTGAGTAAGCTATCTTAATTTTTGTACTAATATACTGTGCTTGTAAAAGGCAACAAGTTATCCACAAAGTAGGATTTAATATTTCATACGTACAATCAAAGGAAACAATGTAACAATAAAACTGTTTTTTTTTTGAAAAAATTTATGGACATATTTTTACATGTTACAGATAACAAAAGGATACAAAGCCTTTAAGACTTTTTCTGAGTTCAATGATGACAATGGAACAAGTTGGCAGCACTGGCATTATTCTTGGAAACAATCTGCACTGTACATAATGGGAGATCTTAAAAGTTCAGATCTTCTGAATTTGCTTTTTTTTTTTAAATATATAATATGTATAAGTTTATAAGTTCAGTCTTGGAAATAAACACTTCTTGCACTTATGTTATCCTTCAATTGCATTTTACCTATTCACACGCTGCATATATTAGTTAAAAATAGCCTCAAGTGGGCATCACTGTCTATATCACAATCGTGTACACAACTTATAATCTGTCTAGGCCATGTAAATAAAGGTGTTGATGTCATCTTCATCTCTCTTCATATATTTGTGTTCGATAAGCCATTCTATCTGTTCCTTTATCATCTTCTTGCTAGGTAAGAACATATTTTTCAAAATATCTATTAGCTCTGTCTGAAGCTGAGCATTAGTAATCTTTTTTCGCATTTTCAGGATCTTTATTATTGCTTCCTGTGAAAATAAAAACAATAAATTAGTGTCAAATGCACCCTATATGCAAAACTGCTTTTGTAATAAGTACAGAATGTAAGCTGTTGCTTGCAGAGCAGAAAATCAATAAGCTGCATTCTGCACATGTCATCAGTATAGCAGGAATTTGCATTAGCACCAAAATATTTCAATGGCCCACCTCCATGACCTGCCTGTATCCTGAGTTCAAATCTCAGTTGAGGTGAGTTACCTGGGTAAGGATTTTTTCTGGATTTTTCCTTTATCCCCATAAGCCAAATGTTTGATAGCTCTAAGCCTATGCACCCTGGGATCATTTCACCCATTTAATCTGTCTGATATGACTACTTGATTAAAGGATGTTAAAACTCAAAACAATATAGATTATTTACTGACTCATTTTGGAGCCTTGGAATTGATACTGGCAGTTGATTTTGGGTTGAGCACATTAATATGGATTCCTAAATTTCATGTTGGCCTGGTTTATCTCTGCCATAAGCTTGAATCCTCTGATGTATTTAACAGGAAGTTACAACTATGGAGTTATCAATATTACTTATATTTCAGGAAGCTAATCTAGGACAAAATTAATCAAATACATACCATTATTATGATGTAATCACACAAGGGAAGCAAGTCTCAATGGAGTTATGTAGAGTTAACTTAACACTTCTTGACATTGTATATGTTGTTTGGTGATAGGGTGATGTGGTTTTCAAATGCCTTTTCAAATTTGTGGAAGGATCCAGAGTGGTATGTGAATTTTTTGAAGTTTATCCTTTCTGCTATGATGGATAATGTTGTGATAAGCTTAAAGAATTTATGTTCTCCTAAATTTCAATAACTTCCTATCTATCTAGTATAAGCTGCAGAACAAGACAGGTTTAGCCAAGAAATGGTACACAAGAAAGTATTAAAACAACTTATTAAAATCAAGGCTGGTTCACAATAATTCGAGAATAGAAATGAGAACACAAGCTAAACAGCATACTGCATTTTGGTTCACAATACCCTGGTAATAACAATGGGAATGCGTATCAATGATCATATTCATAGCAAATCAGAAAGTTGGTTTTGCAGATTGGTACGTCATTTGTAACTGATTGCTATATCTTTTTTCTCCTGCTTCCAATTCAGGCAACATAATATAGGTAATCAACACCAAAATTCGATAGACAAAACATTTTCTAAATATGCATCCATTACTATTTTCAATTCTTCTAGTCATACCAAGCTTCATTCCATTATTAATAGTACACATTAAAGTTGTTTGTTGCTCTTTGTTAACTTTAAGGATGGAACTTTAATATTTCAATGCTCTTGATACTCAGTCGTATCAAAATATGTCTAATACTTTGAGATAAACCTTCAATACTTTTTCGGTACTTTTAAATTTTGCATTATTGAAAGCTGTTGTGCTTAACTTTCATATTATAACTTTAATTTAACTTGCTGGATAAGGAATGAAAGGAGTTGAGACTCCATGTTATTGCCTCAAACGTGTCACCAAAGAGTTGCTGGACTATAGTTCTTGATAGACCTTTACTGCGATGAATGCAACATTCTATAGAATCTTGTGTCTGAATGAAAACATGTAAAACAATGGGGGAAGGAGTAGAGGTACTCATTTAACATTAAATGAGTTGTGAATGAAGCTGATTTAGCTGAAGCACTAAACCATACTTCTTCAATAGTCTGGCTTGGTGACTTAGCCATTACATTTACCTACTCCGGTGAGCAAAACCTGCGAATCCAGCAGAAACAAACCAGAACTTAAGAGGTGAGATAATACAGCGCATGCAAATATTTGCTATTTTTAGTTGTTTGAGTTTCATGTAAAATATACATTTGTTTATATGTTCAAGTTTGCAAAATAAAAAAGAATTTTTAGTATTTGTTTTTCTATGGCTAGAAAATCCTTAAAAAGAAACTTTTCAGCACAAAATTAGTTACATAGAAAAGGAAGCAAACAAACTATTATTATTATTATTATTAAGCCTTGACTAACAATGGGGGATATATAACCTGTGGCATTATCAAGATAAAAAAATTGCTGCCATTTGGAGAATGCCAAACAGGAGCAACTTTGGAATTAGCATAGAATACAAAATTGGTTACATGCATTTATAAACAGAGAACTACCAAAAAGCACATAATTCATGAACAAGCACTTTACAGTTTTTTTTACAAAGTGAGTATCGAGAATTGGCATTCAAAAATTAGTATCGGTATCGAGTATTGAGAATAGTAATATAGTCCCATCACTAGTTAATTTCTACTGGTTTTTGCTGTTTTTTTCTATTGTTTTTAGGCAATAGCCAGCTTTCAGTTTCATATAAATGAACTAAAGATGGCATGTTCACTAGAAGAACCAATGCTCAATGAATCTGAGGGAGTTATATTTGCTGGAAATTCCTTTCAGTTTCAGTTTCGCAGCTTGTGGCTAGAGAACATGCTAGCAGCATGATGATGATGATGATTTTTTATTTAAGGGTGCTCAACTGCTAGGTCATTAGTGCCCTTGTAAAATGAATCATGGCAAAGGCCAGACATAAACATTAATATAAAAATCATAGCAAAAGCCAGAGATAAAGATCAATATAAAAACATAGCACAAGTCAGAAGTAAATATGAAGATATACAACTAAACCGAGAAGTATGAAACGCCTGCTATTAATATGACTAAATCCGCATTTGGAAATTTACCTTTGACAAAAACCTAAAAATCTATCAACCACTTGCTTATCACCTGCTAAGATTTCTGCAAGACTGGCCAGCAGTTGCAGTGTCCCGAAGATGTGCTAGAGCAATACACTCTAGCAACAAGTGACAAACCAACAGACTCTAGCCACAAAGTGGACAAATAGGAGCAGGGTCACCCTTAAAAAGATAACCGTGCATAAAATTGCAGTGGCCAATATGCAACCGAGACAAAATCACCTCCTTGCGACAAGATACACGAGAGGAAGTTATCCAAATTATCAGAATGCCCTTCACTAATCTAACCTTATTCCCACGGAGAGCTAAACATTCCTCACAACAGCACAGCTCTCTGCACAACAAGCCTAAGTCCTCCGATATTACCCAAGGTATTGTAACACTGGGTTCTGCAGTAGCCGCCTTAGCTGCCAAGTCCGCAAGTTCATTCCCCAGCAAGCCAACGTGACCAGGTATCCAAGCACACTCCGCATTAACACCAAAAGTGTATAAAACATGGAGGGCATCCTGGATTCGCTGAACAATGGGGTGGTAGTTGTACAACTTACGAATGCTCTGAAGTGCACTAAGGGAATCACTCAAAATGAGACAGTCTCCTAATTTTCGACGATGCACATACAAAATGGCTTGGTATATAGCATACAGCTCCGCACTATAAATGGATGTGCTAACATGAAAACCAAATGTATGGGGTTCGGTTCCATGAACATAAGCACATCCAACACCATTGGTGCACTTAGATCCATTCGGTCACTGTAACCGGGGAGAACTTTTAAAAAACAGGTGTGGATACTAAATGTAGGCATCGTAGACTTCCGGTATACGTCATCCCAAGATCAACTGATATGTCACACATAACCAAAACGGGAACACCCTCTCCCACTTAGCAAACATGTTAGGCTTTTCTATGTCATGCTTTCTGAGAAGCTCCCGGAAAAGGACACCTGCAGGCCTTGGATTAATGGAGCTATTCCTATAACGTTCGTCCAGCGCAGTGTGAAAAAAAGAAGCAAATGTTGGATGTTTTGGCATATATTTAAGCGCACAGCCATAATTTCCTAAGAGGACATCATGCCGATTTCGCAGATGAGGTTCTACTGATTCGGTGTAAAGACTTATAACTGGGCTAGCGGCAAAAGCACCAATAGCCACTCGAATGCCCCGATTATGAACCGTGTCTAATCTCAACACAGAAGGTTGTGCTGAGGAATAAATGATACACTCATAGTCTATTTTTGATCGGATCAGTGCACGATACAATCGCAACAAAACTGTCCCATCCAAGATTTGCCATTTAATATCTGCAAGATATTCAGAGAATGGTCACATCGTGCCTTTGACTGTGCTATATGCGATGACCAGCTAAGTTTCCTATCGAAGGTCAACCCCAGGAATCTCGTCGAATCTGCAAATGGCAATAAATCTGGACCGAATCAAAGTGAAGGTGGTAATCGTCTCCAATGGCGCCAGAAGTTCAAGCAGATTGGCTTCTCAGTTGAGAAACAAAAGCCGTTTTTAGAACCCCATTCTTTAAGATTATCTAAACATTGCTGCATACCGCGTTCCAAAATTGGCATAAGCTGAGAAGTACAATAAACGTCAAAGTTGATTACGAATAAGCATGACGATACCCCTGGAGGAACCCATTTCGAGATAAAATTAATTGCTATAGCAAACAGTATTACGCTTAGTGCCGATCCCTGAGGTACTCCGATCTCCTGAACAAAAAGGTTTGAAAAAACCGAGCCGTCCCTTACTTGGAAAATGCGGTCCTTCATAAACTCCTGAATGAACAATGGCAAGCGTCCATGTATGTTCCAGGCGTGCAGGGAACGTAGTATCCCTGCTCGGCAACACGTATCATAAGCCTTCTCAAGGCCAAAAAATATTGCAACGGTTTGACAATTCTTCATGAATCCGTTCATGTGTTAATAATGACACAAGGTGGTCCATTGTTGAACGGCGTCTTCGAAAACTGCACTGGGTGTTGGTCAGCAGGTTGTAAGTTTCCAACCATCATACCAACTGTCCATTGACCATGCGTTCCATCACCTTGCAAATGCAGCTGCTGAGGAAAATAGGACGGTAGCTGGATGGGAGATGACGGTTCTTTTCAGCTTTCAAAATGGGTATGACAGTGGTCTCCCGCAACTTTTCTGGAAAAGTGGCGTCAACCCAAAAAGGATTATAGACCTCGAGTAGGAAAACCTTACATTCAGAAGAGAGCTATTGCAACATTTGTACGTGGATACGATCTGGTCCTAATGCTGATAGTTGCGAAGATAAAAGAGCATGTTCTAACTCCGCCATGGTGAAGAGGCGATTGTAATCTTCAAGATTTCCTGAACTTAGACACTTGAGTGAAAGCATGGCCAAATGTGTTAGCCATGTTAAATGTATCAACAAAAGCTCCTGCAGCTGTTTTAAGACCAGCAATTGGTATATGAGTTGATTTTCCGGCCACACGCCTTAACTTAGCCCAAACAACAGAGGAAGGTGTATGTCGATTAAATGAAGCTACAAACTTGCTCCATGATGTCATTTTTGCTATCCCTAATAATTTGTCTAGACTTGGCACGCATTTTCTTGTACTGGATCAGGTTATCCAGTGTAGGGCGACGCTGGAAAATCCTAATAGCATGTCTACGAGCATGAATGACTTTTTGACATTCATCAGTCCACCAAGGGACCGCAAATCGACGGGGCTGGGCAGTTGACCGAGGAATAGATTGATCAGCAGCACAAAGAATTGTCTCTGTGAGATGTTGGACCAAAACATCCACACAGTCGTGCTCATTGTAAATAAACACACCCAACTGGGAGTAAAGGCTTCAATTGGCTTGATCCAAGCGCCATCTAGGCAAACATGTGGAACACATATCTTGTGTTAAGAGACTAATAAGACATGGAAAGTGGTCACTAGAGTGTAAATCAGAGATGACATTCCATTGCAAAGTAACTGCTCACTGTGGTGAACAAACTGCAATATCAAGGTGTGAAAAAGTGTTGAAGGAGTCTGAGAGAAATATAGGCCCTCTGATGTTCAGAAGAGCTAAATTATAACTGTGCCAAAAAAATTGGCAATTAATTTACCTCTCGCACAAGCCCAAAGTGAGCCCCAAAGAGGGTGATGAGCATTAACGTCTCCCACTAACAGAAAAGGCGTTGCTAACTGGGAAACTAGATATTCTAAATCTGTGAGCGAGGGGTTATCGGATGGATGGCAGTTTAAGCCCTAATGCCGGGACGACGGATTGTATGGTCACAGATTCCACAAATATATCATCTCTGATGAGCATTATAGTGCCTCCACGCGCAAGAATTCGCTTTTCGGGTGTAAGATCACATTGTACTGGGGTATATCGCCCGATTTGAAAGCTATCTTGCGGACGGAGCTTAGTCTCTTGCAAACATACGACCAAAGGAATATTCTCGTTGAGTAAAAGTTGAAGCTCTGATCGACATGTTCTAATTTCGCGTATGTTCCATTGAAGGATAGCCATAGTATTCATATTGGAATAAGTTCTAACTCCTAAGACTCCATTACTTTGAAGACGATGGTGGTGGAATCAATTTGCCATTTTTCGGTGACGGGTTAGCACCTTTAGCGTAGGAAGGATCCTGCCTCTTTTTCGCTGTCGTTTTGGCAGTGCAGGCAGAAACCTCCTGCTCCATCGCCTTCATGGGAGAGGACCGTTTTCCAATTGAAATCTTCGGTTCGAGAACTTCGAACCGATTGGAAATGGAGATTGGTGAAGATGTAGATCGCCGATCTGAGTCCTTCCCAGAAGATTCCTCAGAAGAGGATCTCCGAGGAGATGTTCGTGGATTTTTCTTTCCCTTGGATGTTCCGGTACAGATTTTTCATTTCTTTCAGGAAGTCAGTTCGGTTATAGCTAGTCTTGAAATTTATCTGTGGTGCATTATAACTTACGGGCTTGCCAGTTTTATTGCTTGAGGTCGATGCTATTGATGTTGACTTTACTAAAGGGATCTTGTCAGTAACAGACTTCGCAGCTGTTTTTGCAGATGTGGATGTTGATTTCATGGACTTTGGAAGTGAGCTGACTACCAGAATCCTTTCTGAAATTGTGGTCCCGTTTATATCACTGGTTTGAGTTGTGATTTCCCGACTTGATACGGGTTTAGCTGCAACTGAGCTATAGGTACTGGACTTCAGGACAGAGAGTTGGCAGATGCGCAAGAGTTTCCGGTCTTCTGAGAAGGAAACCTTCTCCCTAAACCAGATCTCTTGGATTGCCCTTTCCTCTGTACAATGAGAGCATTCTCAGGAACTAGATGGATGTTCACCATTGCAGTTAACGCATGTTGAAGCGGATATACACGCTCCCTCATGTGCGAATTCCCCACAGTTAACGCAGGTAGCCTCACCGTTACATAAATCACTTGTATGACCAAAGCGCTGACATTTATAGCATCTCAGCAGTTCGGGATATATATGGTGTAACTTCAATGGCTTTGAGGGAGGTCTACCTGATCAAAGGTAAGAAACAGGGTACGAGTAGGCACAAATTCACCTCTTTCTCTCTGCTGAACCCAATATACAGATGTCGCATCTTAATCTTCAAGATTTTCTTGAATCTCCTCATTGGACATACTGTCCAATGCACGGGTGTTTACAACAGAGTGCGAGGAATTCAAGGTTTTGTGCATCTCAACTCATATGGGGTAGCTAGCTAAAGTGTTTGCTTTCTGTATAATAGCTGCCTGGGACGCTGAATGTGCTTAAAAAAGGAGCGTGCCATTATGAGTTCTAATACAGGGTTTTACTGCACCAGCAATTTTATCCAGGCCCTTCTGAGTAGTAAATGAACTAACTGTACTGAACTTCCTTCCTTCCTCAGTTCTACTGATGGCTATGTAGCGAGGACCACACAACTCAGCTACTTCTTTTACAATGACTTTGGTGTTTTTTTTTTTTTTTATTATTATTTTTTAGAATCCATACCTGTTGAATCCTCCACCATTACAAATGTCTCCGATGGCACGCTCACATCCTGGGCACCACCCCAGTTTAGGTGAGAGTCCTGGTCTGGACCTTGCTCACCTTAGGGTCTCATCTCCCAATTTTAGATAGAGGGACCCAATCGCCTTCAGGAGTGTAACAGCTCATGTAATGGCCCTTCCAGGACTGACCTTTATCAGTGGACACAAACGCAGTCCTACATGATACTCATAGCGTGGAAGTTATGCATTACCCAGTCACCCCTTGTGACTCCGTTCCTCCGTCCCGCTCAGCAGTATCCATCAGACTGTGTTCAGGGAGGTAACTATTCATTAAAACACGCTTGTGGGCCAGAGTTGATTGGGTGTTTAGTATAAACCCTCTCACCTCTTAGAGGAACCCAATCGAGAGTGTGGCTCGGGACACTGGGACTGCCAATCCTGTACCTACCATAGTAGGCCCTTGGGGGGGGGGGGCGCTAGCAGCTGTTTCATGTCACAGCCACCTTGAATAATTTCTACAATAGGAGTTAAATATGCACAATATGGATCTAATATGCCATGCCCAAAAACGAGAATGTTAAAACTTGACCAAGTCTTCTTTCCCATTCCCGGGCTTGGAAAAGCTTCCTGTTAATTGCGAACGTTTTAAACGTTGCCATTTTCATTATAGTTACTGTTCTCGGTTAATGTGAATGAGCCTTCAAGCAAAACTGATTGCATACCTCTAGAGAAAAAGTCAGATATTTATCAAACTAAATGTGGAAGTTGTGATATAGTATACATTGGGAAAACTATATACTAAATATAGGGACCCATTTCAAAGAACATAAGTGCTGCATCAAACACATAGAAAAATCAGCAGTGACATCACACTTTTGGACTTTTGGATATAAAAACTGAAATTACGTCACTGATATCAACCCAGAAACATAATGAACTAAAAGTTTGGGAGAGGATATGCATTAAAAAATTTAAAAACCAGATAATGAAGTTTGATATGCCAGAAGTAGAAACCCCATCTTTAGATTATCAATAGGTCACCAGAAGATACTCCAAGCTACAAATGAATACTAGGAGATTGCTCCGAAAGTCAACAGGAAGGTGATGATGTAAGTGTAATCTCATGATACAAGTAGTCCTGCTCAAAAAATAGGTGAGTGAAGCAATTAAAGGTGTTTAAGTTGACTCCACATAACTGCTTTAAACAGATATGTTTGAAGAGTTTTGTGTGTCTAATTTAACAAGAAACTGACCATTAAATATTAAAGACAAGCTTAAATGTCACCACTATTTATCCTGATTGGTGTACTGGGCATCATGCTCAACTCTCATCCTGCAACCCAGGTTTGAGATATATCTGCGACATTGATTTTTTCCCCCCCCATTATGACAAACATGATGTAACGTGGATTTCTTTGCTTAGACTGGAAACTAAACAGTCTAATTATCACTTTTTGCCAACAAATCCACAGGTTTGCAAGTAAATCCTACTCTAATTTTGTATACATTGTATTATTATGCATATTTGACTAGCACAGTTTCTAATTCACCACAAGGGGTGGGGGGAAGATAAAAGAAATGTGAATAACACAAATGCATCTCAAACCCTGGTAACCCTGCCACGTGATCTGAGTTAGAGAATGGATAATCTATAAATTCTATTAACATGCTATGAAATGTTACTAATGTATAAACCTGAAATTCTTCTCTGTTTTGTTTGTTTTAGCAGTATATTCAACATCTATAGCTGATTCTCCCCCACCCCTCACCTATGCACACCACTAGACCAACTAGAACAGAGATCATAGCAGAAGGCTGCTGTTCATTGCCCTCTGCATAAAACATTTGAATGGTACACAAAGTGTGGCACGTAATAATTCAAACCCAGAACATGCATAAATGAATTCCTGCTACTTTCCATACCATTGTCATTCCTCCCTCAGTAGAAAGATAAGCATAAGTAATGGCAGTGATTTTTTTTGGACATGCTTGTTTTCTTGCTATATAACCTCCTGGCCTTATATTAACTATATGTTATGCTGCACAACATCAAAATGCTGTTAGAACATTAATGTCTAAAACTGGAGTTATATGCTTCATATTAGAGTGCAGAACATAGCTGTTCCATATTTCTTTTTGCATTTTCCTGAATATGTCTCTAAAACTTTTGTTATACTTATTTATACCTATAGTATTTTGGTAAACATCTTCTCATTGCTTATTTTATGCATTTGATACAAAAGCCACATCCAAAGTTTGACATTAAGCTCTTTTACAGAGACAGGATACCCTCATATTTACCTTCACTGCCAGGAGTAAATTTTAACCCAGACTTCACCTTTAATACTCACTCTAACAAAAACTTTGGTTTATGATTACAGTTGAATAAATTAGAAGTTGCTAGTTAGGACATAGTAAAAATACCTTTAAATACTGCCCATTGATGCCTACTTTTTCAGCTTAAATATTTATATATTGAGAACTATGTGCTGCCATTGTTAAAACCAGATAGGCATTTTTTTTCAACTGTTTCATTTGTATAGACTCCTTTAACTTCCATGGTCATATCAGGGGCTTTGACTTGGAAACAACTGATGGTATTATAACTCATTCTGTGGGTATCTTATTCAGTTTTGTCATGAATTACACTTCCATATTCTGTGGAGGGTAGGAAATGATTCTAATTGAAGAAACCCCCCCCCCCCACAGGTGGGATTAAACTTGGGACCTCTGGGTTAAGAAGCCAGAACACTGACTACCCAACGTCGGTGCAGTTACAGGCAATCTTGTTTTGATTAATGAAACATATTATAACATACTTACTTGAACCCTAAGTATTCTAAGCTGCACAATGCTTTCATTATCTTCTTCTCTGCTTCTTTCCGTAGAAAGTTGTAACCTTCCCACTAGGTTTATTTTTCCTCTTTTCTGTAATTTTCCATTTTTCCTAAAATATCCCCCCCAAAAAAACAAAATTATCAATGAATGCTGCTTGCTTTAGCTATTATTTTTCTGGCTTTCTGAAATCTTAGACATTGTAGTATAAAAATATTAACAAAATAAACCTTTTTAAAACAGAGGTTGCCTTAATATTCTATAAATGTATTAATTATTTTGTCAATTACTAGAGTGAATTATGCAAACATAAAAGCAAAAACTAATTGCACTGAAGTAAAATTTAGTTATGCTACTTACACAGGTGCAAATTCTTGGTTAACCCAAAATATAGTATTTTCATCAAAATCCTTGGGTGATTGAACTTCGGGCAAGTACAAGAGAACTTGTCGCTTTATCTTTGGAAAAGCAACTAGAGACTGAAATAATGAGAGACATTTTTATTAGTACAGAACATATATTTTGTAATACTGCTGCTACCAAACTATCAGGAATTATCAGCCAGAGTTTGATTTTCAAAATTTTGTAATGCTTAACTTTTAAATGCCTTCTTTATCATTTATATTAAAAAGCAAAGATTACATCTGTTAATTGTTCTTTCACACGGTTGTATGAAGGCAGGAAGTTGGATCACATTTGAAAAATTCATTACAGCATTTAGGGCCCGATCTTCAATCTATGGCTTTCTGCATCAAGGCTTTATTGCTGAGCTACCATGACAGTTTCCCAAACATACAACAAACTTCTCTCATCTGCTTCATATATTGCAAAGCTCCAAAGTGATCAACTGCTCTGAAATATCATTTCTTAAGGACAACTTGCAATGCTACAGTGCTTTTACTTCTGGGCTGTATGAATTAGATGTGAGAAGTTCTCTGCACGTGTAGGGCTTTCATCATGGCAGTTTGAGTCCAGGCCGTGGCAGTGAATTTTTCAAATCAGTTTAAAATTTCCAATCTTACCTTAAACATTACTAATGTAAAAAATCAAATAACTGATGAGAAAACTAACCCTACAGTGTGGTTAATAGACGCATTACAAATCGTCTTTAAAGAGTAACATTTTGGAGTAGTTGAAATTCCTTTACATGTTCATTGGAATGTATGAAATTTCATGGAACAAATTAGGAAACTGATTTTCAGGTAACTAAGAAGTAGTAACAATTACAGAATATAATTCTGTAGATGTAAAGGATTTCTGCAACCTTCCACATCAAAATTATCAGTGTGCACTATTTACCACTATCCAATCACACTACACTAGTTCTTAAATGGATATATAAGTAATACATCCACTTTATAGTTACAGGGATTAGCTAATAGCAAACTTGTCACATCATCTAGTGAGAGCATTATATTTAAGCTATCGTTAATAAATTGTCACAGTTACATAATAATTCATACACAAAATGGAATGGTTGAAAGTCATGCTAATAGCAGAAAAATGTCTCTGTAAACACAGGATCACAAGCCCACTGACTTTAATGTTTCTGCATAATGAAACTCTATACATTCTCTATTGCTGTAAGGCTGTTCTGTTTTAATTACAGCACAGCACAAGTGACGCTTCTTCTACAGTGGGGGGCCTTTGGAGTGACTTAACTACCCATAAGCCCTAAAGCTGAACCTTGAGCAGGTACTGGATGCATCGACAGGTGGTGGATAGCTGAGTCCTGACTGGCATTGTCGGCTGACTACTGACATGTTGGACAGGTCTGTCTCCGAATAACTAACAGGAGACTGCAAACCAACTCTCCAACCCCAAGGTGTTATGTGTTTCTGTGCCGAAGGGGTACATGGCATATGGGAACTGTGTCGCTAATAGAGCCTCTGGGATACCAGGCAACCTCCCAGAGCCTTGCCCCGGTATAGGGGACTCTGCTGGGGCCAACTGTCTTTCCTCCATACTCATGGGACTTAAATGGACATGGTGAAACAAAACCCTGAAACTGTCCAAGGATCTCTAGAAGAGGACTTAAAAGTACAAAACATCTCTGAACCATGTATAGATGATCTGGCTGCAAGGATTGCAAAAACAAGACTGCAGACCAAGGGACTCTCAGGGACTCAAAGGAGTGATGAAAATACTGCAGGTAAATCTTAAACATAGAAGGGCAGCATCTGCTGCTCTCTGTGTGAAGATGAAGACCTGTGATGTAGCACTCGTCCAAGAACCCTGATTTTACAAAGGGAAAATTAAGTCTTTAAGGAGACTGGTAGGAAAATTTATAATCATAACCAACAAGACTCCAAGAACCTGCATCTTAGTTGAAAATGACTTAAATATACTGCCATTAATGAATCTCTGTTCTAGGGACCTTATGGCAGTCAAGAGCAAAATCAATGGGGGGAAAGTGCACCGAGGGAGTTTATACTCTGATCAGGGTACCTCCCATATGATGTTATTTTACCTCCTATGAGCGAATTAGAACAGTTGGTAGCTACCTGTTGTTCTGAGGGACTACAATTGGTAATTAGCATCACAGCCAACTCCCATCACATTACGTGGGGGAGTACGGATACAAATAAAAGAGGTGAATCTCTTTATAATTTTATTATATCAAGTAATCTTGAGATACTGAATGTGAGTAACAGACCTACCTTTGTTACTACAAGAAGCAGAAAGTTATTTGTTACTACAAGAAGCAGGAAGTTATTTGTTACTACAAGAAGGCAGGAAGTTATTGACATAGCTTTAGCAACCAATTATGTGGGAAACTTTATTAAAAATTGGAATGTGTCTGAGGAAGAAAGTTGTTCAGAACACAGATACATTCAATTTGAAGTAAGATGTATTCTAAACAAATCAGAACTTATTGGGATCCAAAAAAAAAATGACTGGGATTCTTACAGGAAAGACCTAGTCAGTAATCTGAGTAAGATGGACAATAAGATTCATGATTGTAAAGATTTAGAAATTGCTGCAGAGCATTTACGGGATGCAATAATCTCAGCATTTAATGATAACTGTCCTCTGAAAACAAGGCAAGCCAGCAGGAATATGCCCTGGTTGAATCATGACCTTGCAAGTAAAAGGAAGAAAATTTACAGATTGTTCAACTTTGCAAATGAACCAAACAATGGGCTGCTTATAGTGTATCATTGGCAGAATACAATGAAGTCTAAGAAAGATCTTGGAGAAGGCACTGCAAGGAGAGAGAAATGGTCCCAGAATGTGCTAGACTTTAAAATGTTCTTAGAAACGATCCACAAAGATTTATAAGCAATCTCCAATTGGAAAATGGAGAATATACTAAAACAGAGGAGACAATGGAAGAACTTCTTTGAGTTCACTTCCCTGGATTATTTATACTTGATGAATCTGAGGGAGGATAGAACAGTTTGGGACTGAAGCTCTCTGGGAAGAGAGAATACAGGACAAACTGGGAAATAGCAAAGGAATTCATCAAATATGAAAAATTAAAATGGGCAGGTTCTCATTTCAACCTTATAAATCTCCAGGAAGTGATGGAATAATGCCCATTATGCTTCAGCAAGGTTTTGATGAATTATAAAAGTTTTGATACAAATTCTAAGAGCAAGTTCGGCCTTAGGGTACATACCACTGAAAACTGGAGGTATCTTAGGGTGGTATTTCTATAAAATCCAGAGAAACCCTTGACTCTGGCTAAGTCCCTAAGACCAATCAGTTTAATGTCAATAATTCTCAAAACTCTTGAGAAATTAATTGACAGGCATATAAGAGGTGTTTTGGAGGTACATCTGCATCAGAATCAGCATACTTATCGTACAGACAGATCAACTGAAACTGCCCCTTTTCAGATTGCCTATAAATTGGAAGAGACAATTCAGAAAAAGGTGGCACTTGGTGCCTTCACTGATACGGACGGTGCCTTTGATAACAGCTCCTTTAATGCAATAACTACTGCTGCAAGGAAACATGGAATTGATGAAACCTGTTATCGGCAGATTTAGTGCATGTTGAGAGGCAGAATAATTCACATAAATCTCATGAATAGTAGCCTAGCTGCAAAGATCATGAGTAGTTGTCCGCTGGGTGGGGTGTTGTCACTCTTATTATGGAATCTGGTGGTTGATGGGCTACTTGTTCAAGTAAGTAACCTAGTCTTTGATATCATGGGCTATGATGATAATATCATAATTTGAGGTAAATACACAGTAACAGTCAAGGAACTCATACAGTTGGCCCTGAATACTGTAACATAATGCGCTGTGAATGATGGTTTAACTATTAGTCCTCATAAAACAGCCATTTACCAGAAGAAGAGACATAGGGATTACGACCTCTTTATCTTTCAAGGTAAGGTACTTAAAATATCTGAGGAAAACAAATACTGGAGAATCACTTTTGAACTACAATATGGACTGGAATCAGCATTTCAAAAAAACATACAAAAAACAACCTTTGAAGTAGTTAGATGCATGCATGGTAAAAGATGGGGATTAAGACCTGCTATGATCCATTGGATATATACCAGGATAATCATTCCATCAATAACATATGGAGCACTGATTTTGTGGCCTAAGGTTCTTCAAACAGGCTCTAAAAATCAATTAAATAAAGTTTAGAGAACACCATGTATAGTGTTACAGGAGTCATGAAAACAACGTCTACTGCAGCAATGGAAACACTCTTGAACCTGACCCCATTCATTTAGTTGTAATGAAGGAGGCAAGAATAGCACTCTATAGACTGCAACACATTACGCAACTGAGAATTCCTGAAAATGACTCAGGTTTGCTAAGAATTAGGAAATAGATATGAGATGTATCTTTAGAAATGCTGTCAGACTATATGATTCCAATTACACTATAAAGAACTTCAGGATCATCTCTGATCCTGAACACTGACGAATAAAACTCAGGAAACTCCTGAGAAAACTTTGAAGTGGTTTACAGATGGCTCAAAGAAAGGCTCAGTATATGGCATAAGACCAAGGTGTAAAAGGCCTTTTTTTTCTTCTTTTGGGTGAATATGCTACTGTTTTTGAAACAGACCTTTATGCTATTATTCAATGCATACATGAAAATATAAGGAGAGCTTATACTGGTAAACAGACCCTTATATTCTCAGATAATCAGGCTGCACTTATGGTCGTGTGCACCATCCTCATTAAACAAATCCTTAAGGGACCTTCAGCTTACTGCGGTAAGAATTTGACTGGGGTAATCATCACACAGCGGTGCACCAATGTTCACCGCAGTTTAGGTGACTGTGGTTACCTGGCAGCTGCTCACCTTGGTTGAGCACATCATTCATTGCTCTACTGAAAGCACCCGGATGTACATCAAGTCGTCTTTTTTCACTGTTCTACCTTTTTGCTGAAGTGCATGCATGTAATTCAGTGTGCAATGGAGGAAAGCAAAAGCAGACCCCAGTTTCTCTATTATGTTAATAAATTTAACATGCAATTCTTAAGAAAAGGTAGAAAGTACAGAGATAGAAGCAATAACTTTAAGATGACACATGGGAAAAGCTGGCCTTACAATTTATTACAAAAATATGCTCAACTATTATTGACTTTTTTTTCCCTTTCTTTCTTTCCACACTGACTAAATTCCAGTTAGCTTAGTCAATATTCACTTACTGAAAGAGAGGCAGAAAAAAGTATATTATTCCCAAACAAGATTTGAACCCTGAACCTCTTGAATATGAAGCGCACAAGCTACTCGACACTAAGATGACAAATTCAGACTTCGGCACTGACCTCTTCAGGTTACCGGATTCCTATACCTTCAATTAATGTATATAATATTCCTGAAAACATATTAATTGCACTAAATCCATTCATTAGCGCCCTTATTTCTGCCTTGTTCTTGGAACTATTCAATTGATATAATTATGACATGTAACGCCACGATTGTATGGATTTTTGTTACATCTTGGGTCAGGATATTTATGGTAGGTTGCACAAAAAAGGCCTTAAAGCACAGTTTGTTTCCTGGGATGATCATATGAACTGCTTTAATTTACAACTGCAATAAAAATTATACTCCATGAGTTTATTCATTGCAAGGCTGAGCATTGTATTTACATAATAAACATTATTTCTAATCTAGAAGAATGTTTTAAGGTTACCTCATTACAGTATTGAATGTTGAATAATTTCTACAGGGAAAAAAGAAAGGAGAAAAACAAAAATCAAGAAAATTTGGTGGCTATACGTTTTTATTGATAAACTGTAGTTTCAGAACAGTTTTCTCTATCTCTTCATTTATACTATTATATGTTCTACATTTTTTTACACAGAAATTTGGAGGATAAATACCGTTTTTGCCAACATTTTAAGCATTATAATAGGAATATTTCTTTATTCATTTTATTGTAATTTATGCAGCTTCTTAGAAAATATGCTGTTACAAAGTTATGAAAATGGTAAAGAGTAATTATACTACTTTGATCCTGGTTCTTTAACTGTTATCTAATTTAACGTTCTGATTATAAAGAACCAAACTGCAATTCTTGCCTGTATGCTTACCCACAGAGTTCTCCTTAATTCAGGATCTGGAAGTTCTGTTGCCAACCTAAGGTTTTCATAGGAAATACGATCATGTGGACGTTGATTCCAAGCAAATAACACAGCCATTTGGAATGTGGTAACATCAACATCATACTTTCCTATTGCATTTTCAAATGTTATCTGTAAGAAAAAGTAACATGGAAACTCAACTTTATTTGTGCATATAGCTCAGTAATTAAGATTATTAACGTACAATTTGAGGAAGAAAATTTTCAAATATCAAAAGATTGTGAAAGAGTGAATCAAAATGTTAAATGCTTCTTGAACCTGCCACTAAGGAAATTTCCAGAGAGGTGGAGAGCACACATAAAGGATTTGTTGCTTGGGCAATTTGTTCTAAAGGCCATTAAATGCACAGCCCATTTGTTCTAAGGGGCAAGTTGAAGGCGCTAACAATCCAGGCAGCTAGGTAAAGGTGCCAGCATGCTTTCACAGTGGTGCAGCCTGCTAGCAACTTCAAGCATGTGGTCACAATACCGAATCAATTACCTGCTTTCAGTGTTTTTTTTTTTTTTTTAAACTTATGTGACCTCTTAAGTGGAAAATGTGTCTTGAGGTCCATTTTGATTGCAGCTCTGCAGCTAATTTGTGTGTTTGGATATACAAAGATCCCACATTTAGTGAAAAGGTGAATTTTAAGGGACTCAAGGGTAAGGCCCATCACAAAAATATAGCCATTCACGTTAAATAAACCAGTTTTATAGCTGATTTTATGAGCTTTTTCTATAAAGTGTACTTTGCTACCCACTTCCTAAACCACACGATTAAAATCCTATCACATGAATTCAAATTCAAATAAAAAAAAATTAATAAAAAGGAAGAACTAAACAGCTAGAGAAGCATCAGGCTAACCTGATTAAGAGACATGACTGTACTAAAAATTCTGATGTGTTACACTCTCACGACTCTCTCTAACCGTTGTTTATTTTTGTATAGCTTCTACAAACTATCCTTGCAAAAGCTTATTTTTCTATCTTCTTCATGTTGAGATAAATATTTGCAGAAATTGTTACATTACGCATTCTGTTGAAGGTATAAAGAGAATATAGGGCACTAAAGTGATAATCAGATATTTAAAAAGTAGGTTGCTATATGCTGGCTTTGTTCTTAGTGAAGAGATCATTGGTATCTTATGTTGTGCTGAAATGTTCTTGGGATAGAGAAAAATATGTTGATAAAGTAAACAAGGAGGGAGGAGAGGGCACAGCACGGGTAAGAGCTGGAGAGTGGAAGTTAAGGGTGAAAAAAATGGTTTTATATGGGGTGAGTGTTCTTATATATGGTAGGAAGGAAGACCTAGAGCACATAATGTATGATTGTAAAGGAACTAAAACTAAAAACTAGAGAGAAGAACTTGTTAACCACAAGTGGTTTGAAAAGTATAAAAGAGCAGTTTGAACCCGTGATTGGTCAACATGTGAGCGCTGTGCTCACTTTGATTTTGAATGTTAGTTATCTTGTCTACCTTTAAAACAAAACATTGGAGACTACTCCTTTCAAAGGATGGTAATAGAGAAAGTTGATGTATGCTACACAGCTTTTTGAAATTTCAATACCCTACAAATGAAAGAAGTAACATGTGTACTGAGCTAAGTGCGGCGCTCACATGTTGAACATTGGTGGTTATCATGTTATTCTTTCTGGGGCTCAGAGGTAATATTTGTATTACTGACATGTTTTACATTATCGGGTCACATTGTGCCATGTCAGTCTTCGCTATAATAGTAAGCATTACAAGATGGAACGCCAAGAACAGCAAATATTGAACTGGCTTGTGGAGATTGAAAATGAATCTCCCATCATTTGAATTTTTGATGATGATAGCGAATCTGGTCAGGTGCAAAACACAGGTGCTGGTGAGGAAAATCATATATACACTTGTCAAAAGATGCAGTATTATAGAGTGTACAATTGGGGGGGGGGGAGATAAAAGTGGTGAATAAATTGCCTTATGACCGAATGATCTAACAGATCAAAACAAACCATTTAGTGCACCTATTTTAATTGTAAACTATCTAATTTGGATTTTGTTGTGTTTTATAGTCACTTTAGCATCTATATTATTATGTTTTGTAGTAGCAACAAACTGCAAATACAAGGGTCAATCTGAAAGTAATGCCTCCCATTTTTTTGTGTTGTCTCTGAGTGTCCAAGCCAGATTATGCTGGTATAGTATTAATTGTTGAACTTTCCTGCTAGTGTCCTGTTAGTTTTGTTGTCCTATGACAGATAGCAGCAGCAGGGGAGCATTCCAAAATGGCTACTGACATTGAGGTGCATACAAAACAGAGATGTGTGATTGAATTCCTTATCACTGAACAAATTGCCCCAATTGAAATCCATTGACGCTTGCTAAAGGTGTATGGAGATGATAGAGCACAAGTGAGTAATGTGAGGCGGTGGGTACACATTTCAAAAGTGGGGAAAAGTATGTGCAGGACAAGCCATGCCCTGGTCAACCCTGCTCGGCTGTTACAGCAAATAATCAACAGCGTCTCATCAATTCATCCGTAATGATCGGCAGATTACGAACAAGGAATTGTGTGTAGAGCTGAATGTCGGCTGTAATGCCTTAGACAAGATGTTACGCAACCTTGATTATCGCAAAGTGTGAGCAAAATGGGTCCCGCGGATGCTTTTATAAGACTACAGGCCCCAAACCAGTTTTGCGGCCATGGAGCTCATTACCAAATTTGGCTGGACATCCTACCACATCCACCATACAGTCCTGATTTAGCACCTTTGGACTTCCATCTCTTTGGGTCTTTGAAAGATGCATTACGTGGCCAACATTTTCCAGACTCAGATGCTGTTGTCACAGCTGCAAGACAGTGGCTAGCCTCAGTTGGTTCAGATTTTTATGAGCGTGGCATGCAGGCTCTTGTTCATTGTTGGTAAAAGTGCATAATGGATGGCGGTGATTATGTGGAAAAACAACGGTATGTAGCTGAAATCTTGCTCTATTTAACTGGTTATTGTGCTTTCTGTATCTGTTGTAGTTTCCATGAAAATAAATGGAAGATATTACTTTGGAATGATGTAATATATTTAGTATATTATATTCATTGTAAAATGCGTTCAATTATGCAAAGAAACGTAAAACGTCTGGCATAAGCATTTTATGTTATGTTGCCAAGAGCATTTTACTGCAAGTAAAGATTGTGAGTTACTTATTAATAAAATTGAAAGATAATTTAAGGTTATTTAAAGTAAAAGTTATGTACTGATTATATATTTACCTAAAGGAAATCCTGAAAAGGTCTTCAAAACACACATATAAACCTTTTTCAAAAATGCTTTTTTTTTTATTCAGGTGACCTGAAAACATATATTTCCAATGAAATCCCAATATTGTATTTTTGGGTGGAATGCAATACTTCCACTACCTACTATAAGTATATGCCAGAGAAAGTAATAATGGGTGCTCTGTCACATCAAACATACGATATTAAATTAATATTTTAATTCTGCTGTGAATTTACTTTGTGTATCTGATAGAGCACAGTTCATTTAGCTTGTACCATTTGATTATTACTGATAAAACATCTAATAGAGGCTTAAATTTATGCTTAAAAGCCGTAACATACATACAAATTTTTAAAGTGGTAGCAAGAGTTTGCCTTGCCTAAAGGTGGATTAGAGCTATTTAAAGGTATGGGCATCATGAAGATGTTCATTAGTTGAGTGGTATCATTAGTATTAGTTCAGCATCACAGTGACTGCACAGCTTCAGTTCTTACATCATAGCTTAACTTTCTACTTTCTCTACATGTACCTAGTAAGGTAGAGGAAGTATTGCATACTGGGATTTCACCAGAAATACTGTTTTAAGGCCCCTCCGAGTAAAAAAAAACCACCACTACTTAATGTGTGTGTCTGTGAACAGCATAACTCAAAAATAATAAGTGGGATAAATACCAAACTTGAGATTTAAGTTCAGTATCTTCCAAAGACACAACCCAAAGATTTTGAATGAAATCCTCCACCTAAACTATTCTTTACATGGAAAATGTTTCAATATTTTTTATTTCCTTAAAATTTGCTTTAACAATTTTCATTAAAATATTGTATATTTAAGATGATAGATAAAATAGCCTTACATCCCTTTAGGGCAATGGCCTCCTACCCTACACCTTTTTCACTATAAGCTGAAAGGAGAAGTAACCAAAACTTAAATGTATCACTTCCGAGCACATGGCAGCACCATGTGGAGGATGACAGGGACTAAGTGCCTGTGAGAGGAAATTGCTTCAGACAGAATGTGAATACAGTATATTGTGCAGCTTGGGGATCATTAGCTTTTAAACATTGTATGTCTTATTCCTATATTTTGACTTATATCCTAAATTTGTAACACATAATGCTAAAAGTAAACAAATAAAAGTTTTACCTGAACAGTTCGGCATCTGTGATTAAAGGTACTGGATTAAACTGTTCTTAACTTCAAGCTTTAGAAATCATTCAATGACTAATATCAGTATACCACCTTTGCTTTAACCTTTTATGAGTCAACAAGTTAAATAACGATTAGCACTATAGGTTAAAACACAACAGAAAACAAACGTGACACAAGCTATCCAAGCAACAATTCTGCATCACTAACAAAGAAGTTCAATTATTGCTAAACAGTGGCCAACCATACTCATTGTCGATTAAAGGTGGGTACTTTTCACAGAATTTGTTAAAAGCATTTAACACAATTGTCTTCTTTCCATTTCCTGCATTTATGTTTTCCACAGTGGCAGAGGATTCTCAGCTGGAAACCGGAAACAAAGTGCAGCGCCTGCGCATAGCCTCTTAAACCCTCTGCTGTAACGGTTCATTTAGTTATAGGTGAATCGAACAAACACATTTAGTTTCATAAATTGAACCATTACAACAATGAGTTTTTTAAATTTCTCTGCATGAGAATAACCACAAAATGTTACGATCTGAACCCAACTGTTTCTTGTAGAGGAAGAGACGACATATTTAAGATATTTACATGAAAAATAAAATATATATCTTGAATTTTCTGGGATTAGCCTGTAAAGTCCATTTCATTTGGAAGGATTTTGTATAATCTTGTGTAACAGATAAACCATAAGAGATAGACAAAAACTTACTACGCAAAAAATGTTAAAACAACTTATTTCAAATAGCATATTTTTGTGGTATAAGCTATTTTCAAGATATTTGTTGTTATTATTTTTTTTTTCAATAATGTCATTTTTTTTAAAGTGCTGCCACTATTCAATTGTTTCCCACGATATTATGCAAAGAGTGCATAATTTCAAGGCCAGTATTTAAAATCCCACCTTTAAACATCTGACTATCAATTCCATTTCCTCTACCCTTTGTACCTAAACTGAATTGTGTAGTGAATCTATTTCTGCAAAATTCTCAATTAATATGAAGTAGATAGAAAAATAAACTTTTATATGAATAGCTTGTAGAAGTTATACAAAAATAAACAGTAGTGGGTACAGAAAGTCCTGTGAATGTAACACATCAGATTTTTAGAAAAAGGTATGTGTGCAGCTGTGAGTAGTGTAAGTCAAAATCAAAATGTTGGATGAATACCAAACTTGGTATTTAAGTTCAGTATCTTCCAAAGATGAAACCAAAGGATTTCCAAGAAAATTCCCCAAACTCAAACTACCCTTTACACGGAACATTTTTTGAGATTTTTTTATTTTCCCAAAAATATCTTTAACAATTATGATTATATTTACGATATTTAGATCAAAATGTATACCTTTGATTTTCTGGGAATAGCCTGTGAAGTCCTTTTCATCAGATGGAATTTTCTATAACTGGTAAACGTTAAGAAATATCACTACTATTATCTGAATGCATCAGAACAACCCCTTGACTAGACTACATGTTCATTCTGTATTCAATTCTTAACATTTTACCATGTTTCCATGAGGAATTGAAATTCATTTGAGTACACTTTTGATATTGAATACTGTATGGAAATGCAGACTAAGATTGAACTGAATCTTAGATTCAAACCCCTTACAAAACAAGATCAGATCAAATTTTTGTTGCATGGAAACACCTATGGAACTGAAATTGTATTGAATACGCCATAGAGTAATAACTTCTACTGTATTCATTGTTATACGCTGATCACTTGTCTTTTCCATTTTTTACAGTAAGGTTACCAGATGTTCCCATTTTCTGGAGATAGCCCCCAAATTTTGCTCTTTGTCCCCAGTGAAAATTCATTGCTGGATTTAATCAATTGTCCCCAGAAATCCCCGGATTTTTAGTGTTCATTACCCTGAGTTTCACTTTATGACATGTCAGCAATAACATTCCATGACTTTTCAATTTGTCATTAAACCATAACATATTTAAAATTTCCCCTAACTCTTTTGTATTTTGTTTCTGTTCCCTATGCTATCTAACTATGATCTCTTTGGAGCTTGGTTTACTCTATTCCTTGAATGCGCTGTTCTCTTTGGAAACACATGAATGTTCTGCAGCGCGTAAACCTTCCACTTAATTTATTTGTACAAGCCATCTTTGTGTAAGCACATGGTTAAACTGCAGGGTAATAATTGCTTTCAATTTGAAAATGTCGAAAAAGCAAGAGTGTTCAGTAAGTGATGCTATGTTGAATAAGTTTCCTTTTCTCCAGCGAGCTGCAAATAACTCTGCTGCATTTTGTTCTATAAGCGAAACAACATTCCGTGTCACGAGTCGGTGGGAAAACTTTGGTTAAAATAAGGTTACCAGATTTTTTTCATAATTTTCGAGGGACAAATTTAAAAATTACTAAAACCCACTCTTCTGATTGACTTGATAGTATTCTGACATTCTGTTACATTTTAAAGGATTAAAATACTTTGTCTAATTACCTTACATACTATTTACTATTCTTACTTTACTGATGAGTGAATCTTCTTAAGCAGGTCTTTTCTGGATCCTAATTTTGAAGCAAATTCCGGACAGGTGATATTGAAGTTTGTTACATTGGCAAGCATGGCTCGAACAGTTTCTAAAGCCATCCTGGACTTTTGGGATGCCCACATCATATTCACTGAAGAGAAAACTCTCTCTACTGAAACCTTACTTCCAGAAAGACACAGAGATAGTTCAATGGAGTTTTGCATGTGGGATCATTTTCTCAGAGTAGTTTAAAAATTTCATCCCATTTAGAAGAAAGTGCGGTATGTTCTTCATTCCATTTCACTATTATTTCTGCAGTCGTTTACTGCTTCAAGTATGAAATTTTATCAAACAAATTAAAGTCAAGGCCATCTACTTTTGAAGAAAAGTAATGCACAGTTTCTTCAAATTCTTCTCTTTGAAGTGGAGATCTCAATAGTATGCATTCTATGGTTTTTATTATCTTGTATATGCACAACCTAAGCACTGAGATAGTCAATAGCATTCTCATAAAATTAATGAGATACACTAAGAAATGTGATGTAGAATAAGAACTATCTTCTTTTAAAGATAACCAGAAGTTGCTTCACTGATGATGTAATGAATTTATCTTCTTTCCTGCAGTTCAGTTTTTCAATTCATCTGGAGAGCAGTATTGATGACTCAACTACAGTAACACTCTAGCCTTCAGTTTTTATTATGGCATCATGAAAAAGTGGCAAAGCTGTATTAGCAAACTTTATCCAAAGCAGAGATATATGGATCATTAAACCACTTCTTTAACATCATAGGGCACTTTTCTTCAGTGAGGAAGAATTACTGAAGTACACGGAGGATCTCACAAATTGTTTGATTGCTGGCAGTAGGGACATCCACCTCACATTGCTGTAACTTTGACATTTTAATTTTTTTATATTCCTGCCCAACAAAATCACAAAACTCTTACTAAAGTCTTTCCACTCTGACACTAAATATGTGGAAAGAGCCAAATACCTTCACAACTATTCCTTCAACATCAAGAGGGATGAAATAAATGGCAGAGCATGCACAGTAGTGTATCATGTGGGTTATACATCCCAAACCAAGAACTTTCCTTTCCAGCTGGTCTTTTACTCTGGTAAATACATTGTTTTTCCATTTCCTTTTCAATCCCCAAAATGTGTGTTTATATTAGCTCCAGAGATTGCTACAATTTTATTTTCAAGACCTAATTTCTTTACTGTTTCAGGTGAAGCTTGTGACATAATGTCTGCTGTTTCCCCTGTAAGCTCAGCAGTCAATAAGTTTAGCCTGAAATATTAATCTCTTTGTCTATATTATCATATCTAATGAGCACAGACAATGTTTTCAGACTGCCATGGTTTGAAGCATCAAAAAGTATGGTAACAAAAGAAGCAGTTTGAATTTCTTCTTTTGCTGTATCAAAAGCCCAGGGTGCTAAAACGAACTTTACAGTAACCTAAACTTTTGTTCTTGCACACATAATTTAGGTTCATTGAACTTTCATATTAAACCAGCAGTACAGTACATTGATTTAAAATTTTAATGTTTCACTGTATGAAATGAGAAAGCTCTCTCCTGTAAAGCAATGCTCAAATCAGGTTTATTAGGCACAACACTCTTGAAAAACTCAGACACTTTTGTGTTACTTTACTACTTTGGTGTGTTGAATTTAATTTAGTGTATTTAATTAATTAACCTGGAAAAAACTTGAGTCAGTTGGAGAATTCAATGTCCTACCAGCATTTTGTCATAGTAGCTGAATGGTTAGAGCAACCACATGGAAAATAGGAGAATTGTGTTCAAATTTCGGCTATGACAATGAATTTTTCAGCTTGCTCTATATCACATTCCCTAACTGGACAGGCCATTAAAAGTATAATTAATTAATTGTATTAGTTGTACATAATAAAATAATAACAATTGCCTCATAGTCAGCTTAACTATATGAGCACCCAGGAATAAAATACTTGTGAATTACAAGTCGTTGTCAAGATTGCTATCTCTATAGAGAGATGCCTTGGTTGGTCTACCTGGGAAAAAAAACCTGAGTTAGTTGGGGAATTAAATGCCCTACTGGCATGTTATATATTACCTCAATGTAAGGTTAGAGAAACTGCACAGAAAGTGGGAGAATCATGTTTAAATCCCGGCTATGACATTGAATTTTTCAGCTTGTTTTATATCACAGTAAAAATTAGTGTCACAGAAATTTTCAATGTGTCAAAAGCAATGGTTTTCACTTTACTTCTAAAAACACAAAAAATCCAGCAGCTCCTCCAATCTGTGTTAATTGCAAGGGGCAACATACAGCCAATTATAAAGGCTGCCCTATGCACACTGAATTGCAAAATGCTTCTCAGTGAGCAAATAATAAGAAAACAAACGCATACAATATAACAACCATTCTGCAATTCACAATGTTTCTAGAAATGCTACACAACCTCTCAAAGCAAACCAAAGAATGTTTCCCAATTGATTCACCATTAACCATGTTTCCACTTTGAAATGGACGTAAGAGCAGATTTTCACAATTTCAGTTCAGATATAAACAGAGCTAAAGAAGATGTAAAACTCTATCTAAAACTGGAAGAAAAACGAAAAAATGCATCTGGATATTCACTTCTTAAACCTTTGCTTACGTTATAAACTTATCCCAAACTTCTTAAGAAGATGTGTGAAATTCAACAACAGTAGGCACCATAAAGCAAGAGACAAAAAAGTAATTCTTATAGAAACAACAAACACAAAGCAAAACTACAGAATCTAGATCTCAAAATCTACCAGTTACACTTAGAGCTACCAAAAGTATTAGGCCAATCTCTGTAGGAGAACTTAAGATCCAATTTTATTTTGATATTAAGCAGAAGAATGAGCTGTAAAACAAAAAAAACTAAAAAATAACTTAGATAACCTACTTTCCAAACAAAAAAGGTCCCCAAAACACAACCAAAAATGCAAACCACCTACAAATAACCATGTAGTACATATCTCCAATGAAAACTTCAACAACACTGAATTATCCCTCTTTAACAAAAGGTTAAAAACTTGCATTAGCTATTCACACACCACAAAAAAAATAAAAAATCTGATGTGTTACACTCACATGACTTTCTCTACTCTTGTACAAACTCTTATTCTCCACATGCTTCATGTTAATAGAGATATTGAGATGTTAATCTTATTGCTAATTTTCTTGTAGATGCAAGGGGAATTGCTAGGCTTTAAGTGATAGTCAAATATTTTAAGAGGTAGTTGCTATGTGGAGTATTCCATTCTCTTTGCATTACCAGGACAAAAAAAAAAAATGAATAACGAATTTGAGAAAAAGTATAAGTATTGGAAAATTTAAGAGAATAACAAGCAATATCCCGAGAAAAGAAAGGCAGACTTCTCAGCTCTCTGTATTTCTTACTTAGATGCAGGGATGAGAACACCACGCCGAAGTTCGCCAGAATACGCTACCCAATCAAGAATACCTCTACCACCAAGATTCTCAGATGCGCCAGCACAGCGCTGGTCAGGGAATGCATTCACAACACGCATTACAAGTTGGACGCCATTGGGAAACATTCAAGATTTCTTCTGGCTACTCTCCTCCAAACTCTCTCCTTGGGACTGGGACAGGGTAGACCTCTCCACCTTCGCACAAGGACACACCACGCTCCTCCGGAGCACCAAGCAGCAGACCAGGAAATCTGACTCACTGGTTAAATCTCAGGAGGCTGTTCCACCTCTGCCATCCAGCCGCATCATCATCAATCTATCAGGACAGGAGATAGACGAGGCCACAACCTCTGTACTGGCTAAAGGTCTTAACTTTGCGCCTACACCGAGAACACTTCCAGTGGCCGATATCATCAGTGGGGTAGAATCTGCCATACAAGAACTTACCCTAGACAGCGCCGAAGTATTACGCTCTGCGGTGGCCAATGCAGTCACCCACACCTCGCTTCCGTAATCCAACATCAGCCAAGCCGAAAGCCTGGCACTGAAGCAGCTATGCACAGATGATAGCTTGGTCGTCCTGCCGGCCAACAAGGGGAATGCGATGGTCATCCTCTCCACCAACCAGTACCAGGACAAGATGAAGCAACTCCTAGATGATCCGGCCTACAAGCTCCTAAAAAAAGGACCCTACGGCATCCATAGAACGTCGCACCAAACTTCTCATCAAGAATTTCAGCCTCACTTCGGATTCTAAGCAGTTTCTTTCACCCTCAGGCTCCAGACCGCCCAGAATGTATCGGCTGCCCAAGGTTCACAAAGCTGAGGTCCCTCTCCGACCCATTGTGAATGCCATAGGCAGTCCTACATACAGACTAGCACGCCACCTAGCCAACTTGCTGCAGCCTTTAGTCGGGAGTTGCCCACATCATGTCAGCAATTCCGTTGAATTTGTTAATACACTTAACGCCATCACCGTTGCGCAACTGATCTTCTCGTTAGTTTTGACGTAGTTTCTCTCTTCACCAGAGTTCCGCTTCTAGAAACCATACAACTCTTAACTGAACATTTTCCGACCGACATCACTGAACTATTCCGACACACCTTGTCTTCCACCTTCTTCCTGTACAACGGCAACTTCTATGATCAAGTAGATGGCATAGCCATGGGCTCTCCACTGTCACCAACCATAGCCAACTTCTACATGGAGCACCTAGAACACGAAATTCTGGCCACCTTTCCACTGAAACCTTCTCACTTCTTCAGATATGTCGACGACACTTTCGTTGTTTGGCCGCATGGCCGTGACACACTACAGGACTTCCTCACATACATCAATAGCCTCCGGCCTCAGATCCAGTTCACCATGGAAGTTGAAAAGGACGGAACTCTGCCATTCTTAGACATCCTAATATCTAAGAACAGCAATGGTACACATGGGCACGCTGTTTACAGACCTTGTAGTAACTTTATTGCTTACGTAATATGTTTTTACGTAAATTATTAGAACTTGAAGATTTTATGTTGTGCTGCTTTTGTTTTGTTTGGTTACATAATTTTTAACTGCCCCACGTATGGGAGCCAATTTGAGGTAACTTTTATGTTGTATTTATTTAACATTATTGTAGCCCCACGTTGTGGTAGCCAATTTGTAACGGTATTACTTACAAATGTTTGTTTACATCACGTGTGTTGAAGCCATCTTGTGACGTCATTCATTTGTTCGGTTTGTAGCTCCATCTAGTGTTAGCAATTTGTGGTACCTAGTATCAGTGTTTGAAAGAATTTTAAGTTTTGTTTATTGTCCTCCGACTAGCTATTATCTTATCTTGGGTCGAACATGTGTCTTGATCAGGGTTGTGTAAACGGAAAGAAATCTTTTATCCAAAAAGAACACTGATGAAGAAATTTGTTTTATAATTTTTATTGTCGAACACGTTCACTATCACTTTTACATATTGATCTAGATACTCGCCAAACTGAAACTGTTATAATAACTTCTTACTGATCACTTTTAATCAACGTACTTCAACCTTTTGTATAATTAACTTTACCATATTTTAGATCTTTCATAATTCTGCTGCGCGTAACTTGTGAATCTATATCCGATGTATGACGAACTGACTGACTGAAGACGACGTGTAGTGTACACAGATTTTTGATGAACTGGCAGACTGAAGACGACGTGTAATGTATTGAGATTTTCGATGAACTGGCCATGAAGCTACCTCTAACCTACCCTATTTATAATCCTGCATCCAGATACGCCTAAAGATTATAACTGAACTGCTATTGGCTAATAAAACGCGCCAACATTAGCGTCTATCTTAATATCCAATTAAAATTATGAATACATATGCTTTAGGGAGGAAACATTCCAGAAGTTTCTACCGAAAACGCGCCAACATTACGTAACTTCCTCGTTTCCAATAATGATAAACAGCTCAGCCCCCTCTCTGCATTATTGCGCGCTATTATTGACAGTTTCAGTAAGGCATTATAAATTTACTTCCCAACAATATTTACAATCAATAAACATCTGAAATCAATGTCACATAAAAATGCATATTCATATTACAATCATTATTTACATTTAAGTAATTTGTGATACAAATTACTGCATCAACCTCTACCTTAAGGCCAACAGTTTTCACCACAAATCACAAAAGATCGGTGTACTAAACACCTTGGCCCACAGAGCAGTCACCGTGTTGGATCCGAGCCATCTAACACAAAAGCTGCGGCATTTAAAATACACCCTCCGACAAAATGGCTACTCCGATTATGACATCACTGCTGCACTCACCAAAGCCAAGAAAGCAAAGCCTACCACACAGTCAGCTCCAGAGAAACCCACCACCACAGCCTGCATTCCATACACCAGTAACCTATCCGGCAAAATCAGCAGAATCCTGGCCAAACACAACATCAGGACCGTACACAAACCTCCTCCGAAGATAAAAAACCTAATCAGGCCAGTGAAAGATCAGCTAGGCCTCCAAGTACCGGGAGTCTATCGCATTCCTTGTGAATGTCGTGCCCTGTACATAGGACAAACAGGCAGGACCATAACTACCAGGGTCAAGGAGCATGAGAGGTCTATCTGGCTAATGCAGCCAGAAAAATCTGGGTTGACTGAACGCTGCTTTGATATGGACCACAGAGCCAACTTCCGCGAGACCACCATCGTTGCCCGGTGCAACGGCTACTGGGAGCGCAGGGTCAAGGAGGCGCTGGCCATCGCCTCAGAGAAGGGCATGCTCAACCGGAATGCTGGTCTACAGCTCAGGTCCTCCTGGAAACCAGCTACCAATATTGAAATTGACAGGCTGAAACGCCACAGAAAACAAAACACCGACACATTAACTACCCTCCAAAGAAACTTGGTTTCTTTGAGGTCTGCCACTTTAAACAAAGCGAAGGCCGGCTTGCGTTTTCTACGCAGTCCGTGCCTGCCGCCATGACGAGTATATAAACACAAACTCATTCCAAACAAACCTGAAATTCCATCCCAGCTACTCAAAAACTCTCCCCCCCTCCTCTAAGACCTTTCCTAATCCTAACAAAACCACCGCTAAACCACAGCCCATTACCCTAAACCCATCATCCTACCAGCATAGGACATTTGTCCTGGTATGGTCCTAGTCGGGAGACACCACCTGGACCTCAGGTGGTTCCTTCTCCCAACGACACCCCCCTGAAGTGGGCCCAAAATACTGATCCAATCATTCAGCATCCTGAAGATGGGAGAGATGTACGCTCCCGAAACGTTGATGTCTCCACATCACTTCACCTGGCCTGAAGCCCAAGAACGTCTAGAGCATCTCGAAAATGGTTCTCCCAACAAGAAAAATGTATATGACATAAATTGTGTATTTTAACACGATCTACATTTTTTGTGTAGTAAAATTTTGTCTATCTCTTATGGTTTACCAGTTATGCAAAAGTCATTCACAATGAAGAACACTTTTGGAGACATTCCCAGAAAATTCGAGATATACATTTCATTTGTTATGAAAATATCTTAAACATATGGTATTTTAATCAAAATCGTTAGAGCCATTTTTGAGAAAATTAAAATTTTCGAAAAATGTTCCATGTAAACAGTAATCTGGGATGGGTGGATTTTCTTGAAAACCTTTGTGTCGCATCTCTGGAAGATACTGAACCTAAATACCAAGTTTGGCGTTTATCTGATTGTTCGTTTCCGAGTTATGCTGTTCACAGACACACACACTGACATGTTTCCAAAAAGGCTTTTTTTTGATTCAGGGGGTCTCAAAACATGTATTTCCAATGAAATCTTGGTATCAAATTTTTGGGTGGAATACAATACTTCCCCTACTTACTATACGTAGTAGAGAAAGTAAAAAAACAAATAAACAAACGGAACTCATTGCAGACATACAGGCCAGCCAACATCACAAAAACCCATACAAATAAGCCAATTCGTTAAAGGCAAAACCAACTGTGTATACCAAAGCAGATAAAGGTAAAACTATAGTCATCTTAAATGAAGATGATTACAAATCCAGAGTGGATCAACTATTACTACAAAGCCCAGAATACACAGAAATCAAAACAGACCCACTGAAATCATTGTGTTAAAGCACTCCAAAACACACTAACAGAAACTACAGTATTAACAGACATAGGAAATCAAGTCAGATCTTCCTACAATACCAAAGTTATACGCACTCCCAAAAATACACAAATCTGGCAATAAAATGAGATCAACAGTCAACATCAATTCTCCGACATGTGAGCTGGCTAAGTTGCTCTCCAAAAACGTTCAACTCCATGCCAGCATTTGAGAACAGAAGCAAGTACTTGGAGCTAATCAATTATCTATCCAACTAGCACATATTCCCCATCAGATGTAATGGTCTCATTTGAAGTCACAGTACTCTTTCCAAGCATATCCACAGATGAACTACTACAATTACTTCAAATTTTGCTACATAGAAACAACACATCAAATGAATAATCAGAAGACTTTGTAAAACTAACCAAACTCTGTTTGGACCAAAGCTATTTCACTTTCCAAAACAAGTTCTATCAGCAAATTTCAGGATTAACCATAGAAAACCCCCTATCACCATTCTTAGCTGAATTATGTAAGTCATTTTGAGTGCCATATCACCAAATCCTTCCTGCATTGGTTTAAAACTTGCTATCATTATGTTGATGATATATTTGTCATAGTTCCTAAAAAACTGATTGATGATGCCCTAAAACTATTGAATCTACAGAAGAAAACCATAAAATTCACCACAGAACTGAAGAAAATGCCCTTTCTGGACATCAGGATCATAAGAAACAAAGTCAGCCACAACTAAAATTTGGCATATACAGGAACTCGACACATACTAATAACTATATTAAAAATTATAGTTACAAACCTACATTACACAAACAGGCAATTCCAAACAGCATGACATACAGATTAATGCATGTACCAATGGAAAAAAAATGACTACCATTTAGAATATAAAGAAATCATCCACACAGACTCCTAACAACAGATTTCAAACATCTATTATAGACAATAAGTTTAAGAAAGTTAAGAAACAAAAACACATTAAGGAATCAACAACACTCAAGTTCAATAAGATCCACAACAATTCAAGAAATTCACATACCACCCTTGGACACCACAAATTTCAAAATATTTTTAAAAAATACATCACTTTAGCTCCCCAGAACGACTACAGCACACAGAAAATACTATGCAACAAACTAAACGACACCATCCCCAACAACGAGAAAGCTTATGTGTGCAACATGGTATACATTGGCAGAACTAAAAGGAATCTAGAAACAAGATTCAAAGAGCACATGAGATGCATATAGCTTAAACAAACTGATAAATCCGCTGTAGCACACCACTTTTGGTCCTCACTTCATGACATTGCACCCAACATAAATCTGCTGAAACAAACCCTCAAGCACCCAAGAGTTGGACACCTGGGAGAAGATACACATCTTAAAATACAAGAGCCAATTTATGAGCTTTGAATTGCTGCCTCCCAACCACCTCTGGAAATTCATCACCCTGTCAATAGATGTCTCTACACTTAACACATATCCACAACATCCTCCAAACCAGAACTAAGCTAGCCAGTCGGACAAATGCTGAGATGGGAACAAAACCTGTTCCAGAAACGTGTACAAGTAAAATACTTATGTGATGTAGTGTCCCAACCACAGATTCATTATGCAGTCAAAGAATGTATGTTTCAAGTTACACTTATACTGATGCAAAATGCAATGCTGCAACCTCTGAAGCCAATTTTACTGCAGTACTTAACACTAATTGACAAAACTGATGATTTTGTGTCATTATTGGTTTTGCTTATCAACACCTTAACACAAGTGCTTCCTGCACTAGATAAACACGAATATAATTGAGCGTTTGTTAGTGGGCACCTGGAATGTGGATTTAATAATAAATATTTTCAATTAATGCTGCTTCTGAATGTTACAATACAGATATCTTACTTATAATCATAACAGAACTAGCACCACATTCAATTTTTACATGCCAGGCTATAAAATATATTGTGCTGACCATCCAAGTAGAATTGAAGGGAGGTTCCGCTGTTTTTGTTAAAAATGCCATATTTCATTATGAGATTATACCAGTTATGGAAGAAGAGCTCCAAATGTCTAAACTTTTAATAACCTTAAATAATAGAAAATACCAAATTGGATTGTTTTATTCTGTGCCTGGTAAGAAAGTTACTCTTGCTGATTTCTGCGATTTAGGCCATAGTTTAGGTACACATTACCTAATAGGAGATGATTTTAATGCTAAACATCCTAGATGGCAATCCAACTTAGCCAACCCCCAGAGGTCGCTTACTTCTTTAGGCTGCAATGTAACTGTCATTAGACTTCAAATATCCTGTTGAATCCACATACTATTCAGATGGGGCCAAACACCTTATGTTCTGGATTTCTTCATATATAAAAGCATATCACACATTTGTGGTACACCAATCAGTAATACCAGAACTCAGTTCTGACCATTATCCTGTAATGCTAACAATTAATTCTGCAGCTGAAATAGTGCCCTGCGTTCTCTAATACATTGGACTTTTGAATGGCATTTGAATTCATCTACTTTAGAAGAAATAACTGATACCATTGAAATCATGCATGATGTAGACAAAGCTGTAAGCACACTTGAGAAGTGTTTTTTGGAAAAGTCGATAGATGCAAAAATAAAAATTTTACAGGAATTGCAATTTTTATTTTAAACAGGAAGCATATACTTTATAACAAAAGTTTTTAGCATGAAGCACTCTTTGTTCAGAGGCAATGAAAGTTGGTTAAACAAAAATATGTACAGTTTTTAAATATTGATCTGTTTTACTCCCAAAAAATTGAGGTTTCTTCAAAACTTGATAGATGCAGTCTTTATTCATATGGGCCTCATTAGTTAGAGCACTAATAAAACTAAACATTAATAATTTTAGCACAAAACTGTAATTATCACAAAAGTCTAACCAGGCACCTCCATTAGAACAGTTGTGTAGAAGTCCTTTGCCTCTCTGTTATTTCAAAATACTGGACGAGTTTCTTAATGTTATTCTTTTTTTCTTTACACACCATATTAACTTCTGGAAAAACACAGGAATTCAACACAGTGGTCACGTGTTTTAACTCTTGGTTTTAGCACACACACACACACTGCCATTGGATATGCTGTATATGTGTTCTGCACTTCAATAGATACATAATGATGTGTGGTTAATTTTTTTTTTTTTGGTAAGTGATCACTTGCTGCAGAGCCATCTTGAAAGGCAATGTCAATCGTAACACCTATTGAGCACTGGACTTTATTTTTCAGTCCTTGTTGAGGATCTTCACTGTGCCATGATTCTGCAATATGTTGTAGTAACCAATGGGTGTTGAGATGTCTTCCATTCTTCTGTATTCTTTCTCTATTCTTCCAAAAAGACAATCCGGAACCATATAACTTTGACTGTTTATCGGAAAAAATGAACAACGCAATCAAAACATCTGCTTTGCTGCAAAAAAGCCATGAACATTGCCATTATAATGCTATTCTTGTTCTGACTGGCACAAAAATCAGAAAACAGATGGATGATGGAATGTTCATTGGTTGAAACTTTTTTTTCTAGATTCAATAAAAATTCTAGTACTGCAGATGTAGCTTGGTTACATTCTCTTGGCGACTGAGTTTCCAACTAAGTATAGAAAGAAATGTCTTTCTTCTCTTGTGTCTTCAAATGAATCAGAACACACAGGTTGTAGAGTCATACTTGTCTTGCATAAAAAATTTTATTGACAGATAATTTTGGCAATGGTTGGTTCTGCTGCAAATCAAAACATATCTTTATTACTTCTGGATTATCATCCTTCATAATTTTGTAAAACTTGCCTGCAAGGAGTTTATGTAGTGTATACTAGGTCCTGAGTTCATTCTTTTTCGACAAGTTTGTCACTTCTTTTATTTACAAAAGGGCTACTTTGCAGGTTGAACAGGAATCTTGTGGTCATTTTAAAAGACAAGTTAAAACAGTGGTAAAAACTATATTTATACTTTGACAAGGAGCAAGTCTCAAGTCCCAAGTTTCTTCTTTTCTTACAGAAGCTTCCCCACATCAGTCCTTTGAGAAACCAGTCATAACTAGCACACAAAAAAGTGCTATCTGTCCATCTGTTTTCCTGACACTGTATTTTACTGATACACTTTGTTTTCTTTTTGAAGACTGTACCCATGACTGATGGTCATGAACTTCAAAAGCAATTTGCCCTAATCTGTTTTGCACAATGTCTGTAATTTATTATGAAATACACTAATATCTTCATACATAAAATCTGCCACTTTACACTGCTTACTTCCTTTAGCTTTTGGACTGCATGGAGAGTCTGCTAGTCCATGGGAGCATTTTATGTTTGGTTCATGCTCCGTTTTCTTACGTTTAACCATACAAGAATTCTTCTCTTTAGATCTTAATTTTCTACCAGCTACTGCTTCTTGAACCGTATTAAATGAACCCCCCCCCCATGTATCCATTATTCACACACAAGTGAGAGTCGAAACTATGGTACTGATCTTCAACCAGGAGAAAAGTCGTGAGAGGGATTGACTAGCTTTGCACTGCATGGTTTCAGATATGAATGTTACATCAGTGTAGTACAAGTTAAGTGGAAAACATTAGCTCATGTTTACATTGAAAACTTTAAATGTGACTATTTAAGCAGCCAACGTATGCCCAAGGTTGCAAGGATTCATATTTCGCTCCTTGCCACCTGAGAACAGTGAAACCTTCTCATAGAAATTGAGGCAGCATTTTATATCACAACACTGTGAATGCCAGAGTGATTGTAGTATAAATTAGCATTATTGTATGACAATGATTTGAGATGTTTGTTAATTATAAGCATTGTTAGGAAATAAGTTTACACGGCCTCACTGAAACTGACAATAGGAGCGGGTAACAATGAGCGAGGGGGTGAGTTGTTTATCAATTATAAGAGGCAAGCAAATGACTTCAGATTAGCGCGCTTTTCTGTAGAAATGGAGGGAATATTTTCCCTAGAGCATATGTGTTCGTAATTTTGATTGGATATAAATATAGACGCTAATGCTGGCGCGTTTTATTAACCAATAGCAGCTCATTTATGATGTTTAGGCATATTGGGGTGAGGGAGTATAAATTCCGTGCCAGAGACGGGTAACGCGCAGTTTGACAGAATAATTCACAAGGCAAACGCCGTTCAGTCCAACAGAAGGATTCGCAGGTAATATGTCGTTCAGTCCAACAGAATCATACAAAGGTTATACGTCGCACAGTTTAAGAGAATCGTTCACGCGTTATACGTCGCGCAATTCTACAAAATCTCTCGCGTTGTAAAGTTAGTTATAAATGTGAAATACGCGAATTAATAATGTGCAGCAAATAAGTGATTATAGTGATATTAGAAAATATAACAGTTTCAGTCTGGCGTGTATCAAGAGTCAGTATGTGAAATTAACTAATTGTGACGGTAATAAAAGTGTAAAAACAAATTCTTTTATAAGTGTTATCTTTCAGTAACAAATCCTTTCCGTTTACACACCCTGTTGAAGAGATATGCTCGACTGAGTAGTAATAATAGCTAGCCGGAGGACAAAGAACCCAAAATTTAAACTAGTATACAATAAAAGGCGCCCAGCAATAGATAACACGAAGTGACCGCGATAAATTGGCTCCCATACGTTGTGCAGATAACATGAAGCATTTTCCAACTACCAACAAATATTCGACTTCAAAATGCAGTAGTTGGTATACTACGATACTGGAGAATGCTCTTATTACCTTATACTATGGTGAAAAACATTTCACTTAGCCTTGTGTATGTTTCAAATAAGAAGTCCAGCATGTATTGAGTTTTACTTTAACTATGTGACTGCATCTATTGAGTTTTGAAAAAACCTGAAATGTTTGGTTGTCTCTAATTATGGCATGAATTGAGTTTTGCTAAATCTGATTTCATAGATCAATTCAGATAATAAAAAATATATAGATGCAATATATAACTCATTTTTGGAAATTTTTTCATCTATTGACTTTTGCAAAAATGCTCCTCAATTACTAGATACATTCACTATACTGCCAAAAAACACAAAAAATTCCACTCTGAGAAATAAATACATATTATCACCACATATGAAACAGTTGTTACAAGAAAAAAAAATTGCAAAAGGCTTTGGGAGCAGACTGGTATCCTCCATTTAAAATATATTATAACAGAACTACCAGAAAACTACATGAAGCTATGAAAGAAGAAAGCGGTGCTGCTATTAAAAATAATTTAAAACAAATTAACTTATCTGATGGCTCTGTTTGGAAGAAAATTAAGTACTTAACTAAACATACCGACAAAATATCTCCTTTAAAGGTTGGTCACTCTTGGTTAAGCTTTTCAGAAGATAAAATAAGCATTTTCTCTGAAATATTGTTTCACCTTTATTAAAGGTTATGCCTCAGGAAACACTGGTTTTACTAACGCAAATATTCAATGCCATATTGCACTTGACTTATTTTCCAGCTAGATGGAAACATGCTATTATCGTAATGATGTCTAAAGTTGACTAGCTAAAAATTATCCCAGTAATTATCATCCTACCGGTTTACTACACTGTTTTCCAAGATCTTTGAATGGCTTCTTCTTCTTCTTCTTCTTCTTCTTCTTCTTCTTCTTCTTCTTCTTCTTCTTCTTCTTCTTCTTCTTCTTCTTCTTCTTCTTCTTCTTCTTCTTCTTCTTCTTCTTCAACTACTAGTGGCAACACACGCTATAATATCAACTACACAGTTTGGATTCCCCTGGTCACTTTAGTTCTTAACAATTTCAAAGAATAGTATATTCCATTTTAGATACCTGCAAAAATGAATCCGTTTGCCTTGGGTTATTATTGAAACTACAAAAGCTTTCAACAAAAATTGGAACAAAGGACTGCTGCACAAAATGAAATCTGTTTTCTCAGATACCTTGTAAAGAGTAATACAGTCCTACCTTAACAAAAGAACATTCTCAGTAAAATTTGAAAACTTTACAATCACAAACTAGATCCATAAATGCTGGAGTACCACATGGCAGCGTTTTAGGGATGTTTCTCTCTCTCTCATCTATGTCTCAGATTTTCCAGAAAGGGATTTAGTAAAAATAGCTCAGTTTGCTGATGATGTTATCACAGGCTCATGCCAAAATGCTGCAATGAAACTGCAAACATTTAACCAGGATACCACAATTGGTGCACTAAATGAAAAATAACATGAACCCCAAAAAGTCTTAAGTTGTCAAATTCATGCACAAATGCAACACTATGGAGTATGTCATTGTTCTACAAAGAGAACAAGTTCCTAGCACAGAAACAGTAAAATATCGTAGACAATAAATTAACCTGGAGATATCACATGAACGATCTCATAAAAAGACTCAGAAATAAAAAACACCAGCAGACTGAAAGGTCCCTTGCTATTACAATCAAGAGATAGATTATGAAACCTATGTGGATGTGCTAATGGACTATCTGCGGTTCAGCTTCAGACTCCACGTGAAAAGAATCCAAACCATCCAGAATTGGGCTCTGTGGTTACACCTTAGTACATTTGCATGATACTCTGCATCGTGATCTGCATGTCATGAGAGTCTATTCCATTCTATGCAACAGCTACAATAGGGTTCATTCCTTCCTGCAAAATCAAAATGAGTTCAACCAAATTTCATACCAGATGCCACCACAACGCAATCTTAGTCTAAAACATAAATGACATATTGACTTACTTGACAATAATCTAGTAGTAGTGAGGACAATCAATGGACTTGCACCTCACATCATGTTTTATGCATTTTTGATTGTATGTATATGCAATTATTAATTTTACCAGAATTGTAATATACTTCATGTATAATAAAGTTTAATGTGCAAAACTAAATAAGTTAAAACAAAAAGACAAAAACATAGTAATATAAAAGTAGATATCTTTAAAGCAGACAATTTATTTCAAATAACTTTTTGTGGCATCATCTTTTGTAGAGATATCTGTTATAATTGGTTTGAACCGCTCAACTTTGTCATTTTTTTAAAAGTGCTACTGCTATTCAGTTGTTTCTCGTGATATCATGCAAAAAGTATGAAATTCCGAGACCATATATAGCAACCCACTTTTAAACATCTATCAATTTGGTTTGCTCCATCTGTCTTGTACCTACAACAAAATGTGTAATGAAGCTATTTCAGCAAAGGTTTCTCTCAATTAGCATGATGTAGACAGAAAAATAAGTTTTCATAAAAATAGCTTGTAGAAGCATCATAAAAATAAATGGCAGTGGGTGGAGAAAGTCATGTGAATGTAACACATCTGATTTTTTACAAAACAGATCCTTGTGTGTGTGTGTGTGAACAGCATAACTAAAAAATGAAATGAATGCTAAATACCAAACTTGGTATTTAAGAAGATCTTCCAAAGATGTGACATGAATATTTTAAAAAAAATTCCCCAACTCCAAACTACTCTTTACAGGAAAATTCTTTAGAAATGTTTGATTTTCTAAAAAAAAAATGGTCTAAGATTTTGATTAAAATGTCACCCCTATAAGTGAAAAACAAGGGACAGCAATACCAAAAGGAGGGATATTCCTGGATTTTGAGGGACGTAGCATAATAGAAGTCTTTCACGTTATCAATATGTCTTATTATACATCTTTATAATACATTATCAAATTAGAAAGCACCAAGGAGAAGATATTGTAATAATGCACACAATAAAGGGCAAAAATTAGTTTTTAGTTGCATGCCCTACTAAAATATTTCACAGATATTATGAAAAGACTGAATATAATTTCTGCAATAAATACTGCAAAGATTAAAATTGTTTTATTTGCCAGTCTATGGATTTATTTCTAGTAGTGTATAAGCTTGAATTTTATTATTTCTCTTTAAAGATGTATTTCTTACAGTACAGAAATTCCTTACATGGCATACTAAAATTAATTTACTTGAAGCTCTGCTTTAAGTGTATCTATGTGAAGCCTTTTCTAATATCTGACCATGATATTTCTCCCTGGCTGAAAGTTGGTTCAACAGGCAAATGCAGTGGTTGGTGGAAATGAAACTAAAAATTGAATTTTCCATCTACTTCATGTTAATCGAGATAAACATTTGCAAAAACTATCTTATTGCTAATTTTCTTGTAGGTGCAAGGGGAATATGGTAAGCTTTAAGCGATAGTAAAATCTTTTAAGAGCTGGTTGCTATGTGGAGCATTCCATTCTCTTTGCATGTCCATTTGAGAAGAAGTATAAATATTGGAGAATTCAAACAAATAACAAGGAATTTCTCGGAAATGGTTCACTCCCTAAAAAAAAAAAAGGATATGGCAACTGTCATGACATCTACATTTTTGTGTAGTAAAATTTTGTCTATCTCTTACTGTTTACTAGTTATGTAAAAGCCATTCTGAATGAAGAGAACTTTTGGGGACACTCCCAGAAAATTCAAGATACACATTTCATTTGCCATGAAAGTATCTTAAACATATCATATTTTAATCAAAATCGTTAAGAGCCATTTTTGAGAAAATCAAAATTTGTGAAAAATGTTCCATATAAAGGATAGTCTGGTGTAGGGGTTTTCTTGAAAATCTTCGTCTCATCTTTGAAAGATACTGAATCTATATACCAAGTTTGGTATCTATCCAATTTTTCGTTTAAGTTAAGACCTTTTTCTAAGAATGCTTTCTTTTCTGGATTCAGGGGCCTCAAAACATGTATCTCCGGTGAAATCTCAGTAACAAATTTTTGGGTGGAATGCAATACTTCCCCTACTTTCTGTACGTGGTAGAGAAAATGATAAAAGTTAGTGGGCAGATAAAGTCATATGAATGTAACAAGTTTTATATTTTCCCCTCATTTCTTTAATGCTTTGCTTGATATTTAATATTTCAGCATAAAATACTAATTGTAAAAAATAAGTTATGCTGGCTTACATTTAGTTAGATAAAAATAACAAGTAAAAACCAATATCTGTAGCACCCTGTTAATGTGTGTGTGTGTGTGTGTGTGTGTGTGTGTGTGTGTGTGTGTGTGTGTGTGTGTGTGTGTGTGTGTGTGTGTGTGTGTGTGTGTGTGCATGCGTGCGTGCGTGTGTGTTTGAAAAGGAAATAGCTTTAAATAAGAAAAATTATTCTACAGTATCAAACACAGTGAGCTACATTAATAATTAGTTTATATATATATATATATATTTATTTATTTATGGACGGTCTTTAACTGTTGTGGTTCTTAGCGTCTCATTCTATATTGGGTGTGAAAGACTGATAATTTTGCTCAGAGGCCTCTTTATCGAACTTGAGGTTCTTTTACATGCCATAAATCTACGACATGAGACCACCGGCTTTACTTCCCTTCTGAAGGAAGCCATGCTAAGGATTTTTATGCCTGAAAAAATCCATCACCCTCCGCCGGGTTTGAATCCGTGACCTACATTAATAATTATATGATAATAATTAGTATTTGGGTAAACTCTTCAGTTCAGGTGACAAAAATTAAATCTGAATACATAAAACAATTTAATGTGATGAGGTTTGAACCATCAATAATAGAGTCCATAAGAGTTAGGGCAGTGCCCACCATGTTGGAGTAAATTACTTAGGAAGTAACATTTACTAAATGAAGTCCATATCCGGAAATAAAGTTGAAGAGCTCAACTACAGTTTACTTTTTAGTTATTACTACAGAAATAAGAGCTCATTATTTCTGGCATATTGTTTTGTTTGTATGATTTACTTGCAGTGAACAGGATAAGCTTATGTGCGATAGGAAAAGAGGGAAAAACTTCAGCAAAAGACATAAATGCTTGTTGGCAGAGATAATAAAAATCCATTGAAACAATAAGAGTGCAAAAACACATGATGTAAAGATGCTGGATAAAAAGAAAAATGCCTGAAAAATCATGATGGATGAGTGATGGGAAACGTATGAAGAGCAGCTTAAAATTCTTTGGAAACTATGTTCTTTATCTTCATATTTGCATCACAGATTACTTGTATGTTCATGGAGAAATACCCTTTTCAATTTCAGAAAAGCTCAGCATTTTCATCAAATGAGCACAAAATAGGAACATGCATGCAGTTGTGAAAGTGAAGAATTACATTTTAATTTCTAAACATTGCTAATCATTTGGGTTATATTTATGTACCTTGCTGTTAATCTCAAAAGTACTCTAACAATACATTGAAAGATATGACCAGCAGTCGCACAGTGAATGTTTGCAAGATTGTCTACAACTATCTGAAATGTTCTGGTACGAAACACTCATAGGGCACACATCAAATGCAGTTTGGGTGATACAGCTGAGTTTTGTTGTAAATGTTCTCCAAGTAGGTTCAAAAGGAATGTAAAAGATTCTGTTTTAATACCAAAATACTCCTTGAACTCTGTGTGTATAATTATCATATGGATCGCGCCTTTCCCATACTGTACACACTATCGCATTCCATTGTTTTCTTTGTCGAGATCATCAGTGTAATCTAACCAATAATTGTTTTCTTTGTCGAGATCATCAATATAATCTAAGAAATCCAGGAACATGTCAAAATATCTTCCTCCAAATACGGTTTTGTAGTTCAATTGACGAGTTACTTCACACAAGTCACAAGAGTAAATTCCAACCTATATTTGCACTCTGTTTACTTTCATAGTAACATACTACAAGATGGGTGCTCTCCAACATTTACTTCTATAGTAATTTATTCTGAGAGTATCTGAAAGCAGTAAAATACTCCAGAAGTAGTTAACTCCTATATGGAAATTGCCGAATGTTGACTTTAATTGTAGTTTACAATGGAAATACAGCTTACTTTATGTTGGTGCACACTGCCCTTAGAGTGCTAATCCACTTAACCTTAAGGCACCTTTGCTGAAGTCTTTAACTGTGAGACATTTCTCTGCTGCTTGCAAAGCAATGTAACCCTAATGCTTTTTAAACTTCTTGCAGCTTCTTTATATTGGTGCAACAATTAGCAAATAACGTTAATTTTATTAGGAACAAATAAATACGTTACAGAAATTGTAGGTAAAGAACAACTTTTTTTTTTTGAGGGGAGAGGGCAAATGAGCTGATGTTTTCATGTAAGAACATAATCTGCAGGTTATATAAACACTGTAAACTATACCTTTTTCACTATAAGCTGAAAGGAGAAGCAAACAAAACCACGTGCTAAGACAGCACCTAATTGGCTGTGGGCAAACTACAACCTTTCCCGCTTAGCATGTCATCTCTTGCTCTACAAAAAACAGTTTGGTTCAGATCGTAACATTTTGTGGTTATTCTCGTGCAGAGAAATTTAAAAAACTCATTATTGTAATAGTTCAATTTATGAAACTAAATGTGTTTGTTCAGATTCACCTATAACTAAATGAACCGTTACAGCAGAGGGTTTAAGAGGCCATGCGCAGACACTGCAGTTTGTTTCCGGTTTCCGGCTGAGAATCCTCTGCCACTGTGGAAAACATAAATGCAGGAAATGGAAAGAAGACAATTGTGTTAAATGCTTTTAACAAATTCTGTGAAAAGTATCCACCTTTAATCGACAATGAGTATGGTTGGCCATTGTTTAGTAATAATTGAACTTCTTTGTTAGTGATGCAGAATTGTTGCTCGGATATTGGGTTGCATTTGTTTTCTGTTGAGTTTTAACCTATAGTGCTGACGTTTTTTTTAACTTGTTGACTCATAAAAAATTAAAGTAAAAGTGGTATACTGATATTAGTCATTAAATGAATGATTTCTAAAGCCTAAAGTTAAGAACAGTCTAATGTATCTTTAATCACAGATGCCGAACCGTTCAGGTACAACTTTTATTTGCCTACTTATAGTATTATGTGTTAGAAGTTTAGGATGGAAGACAAAATATAGGACCAAAACATACAATGCTTAAAAGCTAATGATCCCCAAGCTACGCAATGTACTGTATTCACATTCTGTCTGAAGCAATTTCCTCTCACGGGTCTTAGTTCCTGTCAAAAAGCCCTGGTTTTTCTGCGTACTAGGTTAGACTGCTCTTCTACTGTTGTTATTGATACTTTTTGTGATCATAAACACTGAATACACTGGGTCAAAGTTAGAATATAGCTTCTTTTGAACACACATTTATTTTTTATTTTATATATTTATTCTTTTTAGGAGCTAGATTTCCAAGTTCAGCGTGCTGAAGCAGCTCAGTGGTTTCCTTCATGACTCCCATGCTAGGAGATTCATGACTCTGCGGTGGCAATTTTAAGTTGGCCCTGACCTCTGACTAGTTAATGTGAAGTATCCCCAAGGACATCCATCAAGAAAATGACATGTAAGCTTTATAATGCATATAGGGCTAATAAGTGTCAGGCAATTTGGGACTCCTAGGAGTCTCAAAGAAAGTACAAAAGAGAGATCAAGAGGGCCTCTGAGGAATCTTGGAGGCACTTCTACAATAACATTCAGAAGCATTGAGCACTCTTTTTTTTTCAATTGCACTCAGAAAATGTAGAAAAACAAGAGTTGTCGCAAAACACAATACTACAATTAAGATGTTCTAACAAAATCCGATATCTGGTGAATAAAGGATTGGCACATTTTTTCGCAGGGCTACACTGATCATTGTACTAAACGCTGGTCCAAGTAAAACTCATTAATGGCAGATATACCAAAATGAATGAAGATGGCAAATATCCTACCCCAATCGAGAAGGTTACGAGAGGCACAAAGAGAAGTAGTAATGATTCTGTGAACAGAGTTTGTGAGATGAGAATTCCACAGCTTTTGAAGGGAAGAGAAGTAAGGCCTGATATAGGATGCGAACATGTTGTGCAAGAAGTAACCAGTTCAATATGAGATTTGTACCACACTTGAAAGGTTAGTGATATAATAATTATGTTGTACTATAGTATCTATGATATAAGATCGATAGTTCTAACCAAATGTACAATTTAACACTTTTCTATTCCAAGTTCAACATTGGCTTCGGTAGTCCGCATGGATGTAGTATGCTTTACCTGTAAACAATTCAATATAAAGAAGAAATATCCAATGCTTACTGAAAACAAGATAAAATCTCTATTATGTTTAGAAACAGCTTCATAAAAAGAGCTAGTAAATTCTATGAGCTCCTAAAAACTGAAGGCAGCGATGCTGTAAAAGTATGTTTTGATATTCAGCAAGATTAGACTGTACTGAAAGTTTCTCTCACAAATGTGTTCTACAGCAGGCAAGTTTGGCTCTACAATCTGTCATGATACATATAACTAATCAAAATCCAGGAGATATCTTTAGCTATATCTGGTTAGAGACACAGTCACGTTGAGGAGCAAATGAAGTATCCTCTGGTGTTCTTCGTTTTTTTTGGACATATTGTCGTAGAAGCAAAACCTTCTCCTGCTTTCTGATTACTATACAACAATTCTACAATGCTTGCAGCACTGATGCATTTTTAGAGAAAAGCAAAATGTTCAAGGAGTTATCTCATGTTCGGTATTTGGGAGGACAGAGAAAAACTATGGGCTTAAAGAGAAAATTCTTTCTCCTCAACTCTACAGCGGCATATTGAAGAAACATGTTAAGGTACAAATGCTTGGTCAAGATTGGAAAATATGGGATTATAAGAAGACTTCAAGTCTGGCATTGAGATCCAAATTGACATTTCAGATTTTGGCAGCAAGGGCTCTATGTTAAAAAAGAAAAAGTTGAAGGGAAAGTAAAGTGTTGTTTTGGATCAGATATTAAATGTGAGGTGCTAAAGCAAGACATAAAAGTGTTTCTGAAACCAATGAATTTCTTAAAGTGAATCATGTGTCGGAAAAGAAACAGGATGTTGAAAAACTAATGAGTAGTTCCTCATGATGGCAAAGCATTTTATGCCAATGTGATGGCTGCAACAAAGAAATGAACGTATTACTCATAGTACGTTATAATAAAGATGGATTTAAAGATGTTATCAAATAAGTATTCTCACCTGGGCACCTCATAAGTAAACAGGCTTCATCTACAAGCACTTTATTTGAGTATCTATTATTTATTTATTCACTCTAAAGATCACATTACATGATATGGGCATAAAATGACTAATACAATAAACATGAATGGTTTTTCAATATGCATATTACAACTAAACACTCATATACAGTAGAATCTCGTTAGTACATTTTTGCAGGGACCTAAGGATTTGGACGTCATAGGCGGGAAAATGTGTTAACGAAAATACAAAATCTGCAATTTAAGAACATAGTTATGTAATAAAATCTAATAATTACTACGTCTCTAAGAGGAAAAAAAGAAGCTTTGGGAAATTACGGAATAATTTGAGCTATATCAGCTATTGGTTTTTTAGATTTTGTTGTATGAGTTCATCATATATTTACAGTAGGGGGCAGATGAAATAGATTTCAAGTACAATTTTATACTGAATACGATCCGTGTTTCCATGTTAAATTCAATATGTGTTCAAATGGATTTGAATACACCAAACCTGAGAATAAATAATTCAAGCTTTTATGTTGGTCAACTTGGATTTTTGAGGTTATGAATGTTTTTGAGAAAATAAATTGTGAATTATGGAAGCAACAATAGTGGCTTTGCTGTATGTTTTATTACACATATGATAACAATTTCCGCTAAAAAAAGAAAACAAAATTATGTGCGTGCATCATGTTATGAGTACAATAGACGATAGTAACTCTGGTGTATTCAATACGACTTGAATACGGTAAGTGTTTCCATGCAACAAATTTCGTTCCGATCCTTTTCTGATCCTATTTTCCAAGAGGAAAGTTTTGTTTTAGCATTTTTCCTTTCTTTAAAAGCAGTTTCAAACAACTTAGGTTTGCTAACAATCGTGTTTAAGGTTGACGGAGGAATGTTTAACTTCCGCATTATATCCACATGTTTCATATTTGGATTGTGGTATATTTCAATGATTTTCAGTTTTTCAGTGTTGGTTATTTACTACACTTTCTTTTTTTCATTGCAAATGAAAAGTTAAAATACAATCTACGTATGTTTGGTCAACACTCAACAGTAGAAACTATCGTTGGCATTTACCACGACAAGGTAAAGCATTCTCTATCCCGCCCACATAAATCGTGTCACACAAATATTTACATACATGCATGTGATTGGCTGCCGGTATCCATCCCGTGACCAAGGATTGACCAAAGTAGCAAATGGAGGACGTCAAACTTTGAACGTGTTAAGCGCCTACTCCCACTGGACTGACCAAGGATTGGCCAAAACAGCGAATGAGGATATCAAACTTCAAACGTAGTAAGAGGGATCGGGAAAATGCACTAAGCAAACGTTATTTATTACATTTGGTGATTTGGTAACGGGACTTTTATAATTCAACGTAATAAATGGGAAAACGTGTTAATGAGGAACGTGCTAATGAGATTCCGCTGCATTCTCCTACTGAATACAAGGTATGCTGTAGTATTAACTTCTTTATTAAACTGTTTTAATTTACTTATTTCTTTAATATTTGCTGGCATTTTATTGTATAATTTAGTACCTAAATTTGTGAATTATTTTTTAAAATATTTGTCCTGCACACCTGAATATGAAGGTCATTCTTTCTTCATGCGTTATGAGCATTATCACAGCACTGCTGAGGTGTACAATAATTTTTACTTTCTCTACTACGTATAGTAAGTAGGGGAAGTATTGTATTCCACCCAAAATTTCGATACCGAGATTTCACCAGAAATACATGTTTTGAGACCCCCTGAATCCAAAAAAAGCATTTTTGGAAACATGTCCGTGTGTGTGTCTGACTGTGTGTCTGTGTGTGTGTGTGTCTGTGAACAGCATAACTCAGAAACGAACAGTCGGATAAACACCAAACTTGGTATTTGGGTTTCAGTATCTTCCAAGGATGCGACACGAAGGTTTTCAGGAAAATCCCCCCACCCCAGAGTACCCTTTACATGGAAGATTTTTCGAAAATTTTAATTTTTTCAAAAATGGCTCTAACGATTTTGATTAAAATATCATATGTTTAAGATATTTTTATGACAAATAAAATGTATATCTTGAATTTCCTGGGAATGTCTCCAAAAGTATTCTTTATTGTGAACGACTTTTGCATAACTGGTAAACCATAAGAGATAGACAAAATTTTACTACACAAAAAATGTAGATCGCGTTAAAATACACAATTTATGTCATATACATTTCTTTTGTTGAGTGAACCGTTTTTGAGATATTGCTTGTTATTCCCTTAAATTTTTCCAATACTTATACTTTTTCTCAAATTCGTTATGCATTTTTTTTGTCCTGAACATGCAAAGAGAATGGAATGCGCCACATAGCAACCAGCGTTAAAATATTTGACTATCGCTTAAAACCTACCATTTTCCCCTTGCATCTACAAGAAAATTAGCAATAAGATTAACATCTTGATATCTCGATTAACATGAAACATATGGAGAATAAGCGTTTATAAAAATAGTTTGTACAAGAGCAGAGAAAGTCATGTGAGTGTGACACATCAGATTTTTTTTATATTGCCGTTGCAAATACAAAATAAGGGGAACATAGTAGGCCTTAAGCGATAGTCAAATATGTTTATAACTGGACGCTATGTGTAAAATGTAATTCTCTTTGCATGTCAAAAGACCCTTTCTGCAAATGTTTATCTCGATTAATATGAAATAGATGGAGAATAAGAGTTTGTACAAATAGTTTGTACAAGAGTAGAGAAAGTCATGTGAGTGTTACAGATCAAATTTTTTTACTTTCTCTACTACGTATAGTAAGTAGGGGAAGTATTGTATTGCACCCAAAAATTCGATACCGAGATTTCACCGGAAATACATGTTTTGAGATCCCCTGAATACAAAAAAAGCATTTTTGGAAACATGTCCATGTGTGTGTCTGTGTGTCTGTCTGTCTGTCTGTCAGTCTGTGTGTCTGTCTGTGAACAGCATAACTCAGAAACGAACAGTCGGATAAACACCAAACTTGGTATTTAGCTTCAGTGTCTTCTAGAGATACGACACGAAGGTTTTCAACAAAATCCCCCCACCCCAGAGTACCATTTACATAGAACATTTTTCGAAAATTTTAATTTTCTCAAAAATGGCTAACGATTTTGATTAAAATATCATATGTTTAAGATATTTTTATGACAAATAAAATGTATATCTTGAATTTTCTGGGAATGTCTCCAAAAGTATTCTCCATTGTGAACGACTTTTGCATAACTGGTAAACCATAAGAGATAGACAAAATTTTACTACACAAAAAATGTAGATCGCGTTAAAATACACAATTTATGTCATACACATTTTTTTTTGTTGAGTGAACCATTTTTGAGATATTGCTTGTTATTCTCTTAAATTTTTCAATACTTATTTTCTAAAATGGGAAATCGTTATTCATTTTTTTGTTGGATATGCAAAGAGTTATTATCTGTGGCAAAGGAAATGGTGCTGCACCTAGCAACCAGCTATTAAGAGATATGTATGCGCTTAAAGGCTACTGTTTTTCTATATTGCCCTTGTAAATATATTTTCCCCTTACATCTACAAGAAAATTAGCAATAAGATAGAGTCTGCAAATGTTTATCTCGATTAACATGAAGTAGATGGAGAATAAGCAATTGTAAAAATAGTTTGTACAAGAGTAGAGAAAGTCATGTGAGTGTAACACATCAGATTTTTTTATATGTGTACAATAATATTTTTTTCTAATTGAAAGTATTTCTCTTCTGAAGTAGTTTTGTTGTTCTGTTATGTCTATTCATACTGAATGTTAAATGTTTCTGGATATTTAACTTTTGTACTTTTGAAGAGAAACTGCTGTGTAAGGGGTTCATACCTACATGGAGTTACATGAACATTGGATAACTGCCTGCAAATATGCACAGATATGTAACAATTATAACTGTACAAAATACTCTTTAGTATGAAACAATTAAAAATTAAATCGCAGTTCAAGTAGATTGTTCCATGTAATCAGATTTTGCGAGAACTTTGAACATTCTGAAATGAAATAAACTATGTTGCTTTATTTTTTTCTACATCAAGGTATTGTTGTCTTAAGGATGTTAGTATGTACATTTTTATAGCAATAACACAAATAAAAATTCTTAGAAGTTTCAATGTAAACAGAAAAATTTGAATATCTCAAACCTACACTTTATGTAGATGTTGGGTTTTGATAAATGCTCTTCAATTGGATCTGAGCCCTGGTATGTCTCCCAGAAGTGTTAAGTATGAGATAACCCAGCTAATGGTGAGAGATTAGGAGAAAACAAACCACCGCAAGGCAGGCCCAGGATTTTATTTCTGGGCCTGATGGTATATTAAGTGAGCTTCTCTTAAACTTAACTAGATGTAAACTGAAAGGACTTGTTGACTTTTTTACAGGCCACAACATTCTGTATAGACATTTATCATAATGGGACTTACTCAAGACCCTTTATGCAGGAAATGTGGGAGAGAACTTGAAACCTCCAGCATATATTATGCAAATGAAGGATTTGCTGTACATAGATATGTATCCCTAGGCTCCTTTTTCTTGGAACCTGAAAAGATATGAAGGGCAGACATCAAGGACATAGTACATTTTATCTGGACCATCAGACCCAATTAATGCCCAGGATAAGAAGCACAAAAGGTTCCAAGAGCCTATGTGCAGGCTTCTATTGAGCCCACTCCTCAAGTTTCACCACTGCCGCCACCCCCACCTCATCATCCCCAAAGCCCAATGTGGTTCAGAGTCCACGGTAAAAGTTGTGGGTTATCTTAATCATCACCATCCTCATCACATTATCATCAGAGATAATGGACACTACCCACATGGTGCCTCCAGCTAATAAATGATCCAACTATCACTTAGTGGGGTGAGCTTTCTTAGAGGATTGCAAGAGACCATATGGGAAGCATTGGAATGGATGAACAAACAAACAGGATTGTAAGTTCTAGCCAAAAATGTTGTAAATGAGGTGAAAATGTAAATTGAAGGCCCTTTTTTATATACTGTAATATGAAAAACTATTTGTTTTAATCACCATTATTACTGATGAATACTAAAACAAATTAAACTGCATTTAATAATTATTAAGAAACAAGAAGCAATTCAAAATGTACCACAGATTGAAATACAGCATATAAAGAGAACTGAGATATAAGGTTAGTAAGAAGTATTGAAGCACACATATAATATGGCCAAAGCACTGAGAGCATTATGTGGGCAATTAGGCATAGAATTATGAAGCATGCACTAACTAATGCTTCATTTGTACCAGGCCTATACATAATGTGCATTGCTAGTCTGTGCCAGAGCAACATTGTCATAAACAAAACCAAAATAGACATAGAAACCAAGTTAAAAAGCACACAAAATATGTTAAATACAAACAGACACAAAAACCTGCAGTAGCTTATTATTTCTACTCTACCAATTTTGAAATTGTACTAAATATTAAACTGTTAAGTGAGTCAGATAAGCAGCAAGCTCGATGCATGGGTCAAAATGCTAATCATAAAGAACACTACACACATAATGATTTTTGAATTGCCACCACCAAATGCTCTATGGAGGTTCACTTCTCAACCACAAGGTGCCACCACATATAACCAACCTACAATGACGACGACAACAACAACATGCACAGATCTAGTCATTTGGATAATTAAGTAACGTTAATGTTTGTAATACCTACTCATCCTTTAATGACAAACACATGACAGTTTCTAGTCTTTTGCTATACAACATTAAGGTCAGCAATTTCTGCTGATTACTGTAAGTAACCAACCATATTAATGACTTTATTATGGACCTTAGTTTAATACTTCAAGAGTATTGCCATATGTATAACCATGCTGCTATGTACACAAAAATGAGGACTACTGATTTCTAAGATAAGGGCATGTAACCACCACCATGATTTCAAATTTGTAACATCTTAAAAGTGTTCTCAAAATCCCAAAATGATACAAATTGCAAAATGCTCAAAATTATGAAAGTGTAAAAATCAGTTTAAAATGCATTACAAAGGAAATCTAAGGAATAATTACTGTAAGTGAAAGGAGAACAATTCCTGGAGCATGAAAGTACAATTCTGCTTCTGTACTCACCGTTCCATTTGACATATGATGGTACCATATTAATTTGCGACCACTATGTTTCTTTTTATAAAAGTCTTCTACCTCTGGTATGAAGTCCTCTAATTCTAAAGGCAATGAGACTGTAACTCTTTCACTCCCTCGTGCCCAAGCTCCAGCATTTAGTATCTTTATGCCAATAGCATCTGCAATGCACATAATAGAAGAAATTTGTAAGCAATAAAACAGAAAACCAAAAGGATAAACTTTTCCTAATTTTAACACACACAAAAAGGTACTAGACATTCTCATTAATTGTTTATCCTTAGGATGCTTAAGTCAATGCTTTTAGGTCCCATGAAGGATGTATGCAAGAAAAATATTACTTTGAATTTTGTGAACAAATCCAACATAGTGAAGCACTTATATAAAATTTACCAGAAAAGAGAGATTTCACCTTAAACACTCATTATCTGTTCATATATCAAAATGGAACTTGCTAAACCCAATGGTGAGATTTAATATGTAGCTGAGGATATGGGCAATTGCCTAGGAAACATCTGAGAAAAGTGCTGTGTATGGTTGCCAAGTATCTCATATTTCCCGTGTTTTCCAATTTCCACCTTTATTTTCTTCAATATCCTGTCTAGTTGTTTAGAACCTTTTCTGCATTTTTAGTTTTCAATGGCAAGTTTACAATTTTGGTAATTCACATCAGCTACTTAATCCTTCGTGGTTGGAATGCAGTCATACCTACTAACATCCAGAGGTGATGTAAACTTAACTTACCAACTGAGCATTTGTGAATGGATCTATTAAATGCTTTGCACAACCATCTTCAGATATCAGCATCAACAAGAATGCTTTCATAGCTTGTTAAAACATGCTTAAGGGAGATTAGCAGCCACAGGTTTATGACGCTGTACATATACATGTGGTGAGTAGTTCCACTTTTTTTAGAGCTTTTGCATGATATATGAAGACAGCACAGAAGTAAACCTGACAAAGTGAAATCATGTCATGTTCAACGGATTTAGTAGTGATGATTCTTCTTATTTTGGATAATTTGGCTCAGAAGAAAAAGAAAACAATGTAGATGCCACTCTGGGGGGGGGGCAACAACAACAAAACTGGGTTGCTGATGACAGTACACGAACGCCCAGATTCACAGGTAATGTATGCTGTTTCTAATACTGGTGCCTGAATTGACAAGCCTTATCTCCATCCAGATATATGCTTCAAACTTTATTACCAAAGAAAACCTACTTAGAGTGAACCTGTGAGTGTATAATCCCAATGTATATTGTATATAGCTTAATATGACTTTCAGGACATAGGCCATTGTACCCAACATCTTAGTAAATTTTTTCAAATTAAGCATAACGTCAGGTTTGATCTCTTTACATTTACACAATGTTAATTATAATGTGCATGGATAAGTGGAATAGTACAATAGTTTAAATTTTAGAGCCTGTTAATTTTAAACTGTTAAATCTGGTTCAAAGTAATTCTCCACAGGAAGGTTAAGACACAAACTGTACTTTAACTTAGTTAAAAATATTTTTGATACACCAAGGTAAAAATTACAAGTTTCTTTTAAATATATTGCCAGTATTGGAAATTACACAGAGAAAGTGAATGGTAATTGAATAGTTCATACTTTTGTTTCTTTTTGTTTTAGAATCTCCCACAGTTTGGTCACAGACTGGTCACATATTTCAAATTGTAAGAAACACATGTAGTTTTTGTGAATATCTTAAGAAAAATGTTGATATCATGTTTACACAGTTGAATATTATGTTTTCAAGAATCTCTGTATTTTTAATTTCAAATATAGCAATTGTAATGGTAAGCAAAGCAAGGCAGCAAGTATTTTAAGTCCAAGTCAACATTTCTAATAAAAGGCATTAGTAATTATTATACTCCACAACTGGGTCATTGGGTGGAATTGCAGTCAGTTATATCTGAAAAGTGTATGTGTGATGGAATAATGCTCTACATAATCTCACTCAGTTGTCACAAACATTGTGTGTTGAAGCAATTACCACAGGTGCTGTTAGATTACTTCTTATGAAACAAGGGCATGCATTTTATGGTTAGAACAATGGTCTATGCCATTAATCATTTGTTCACTCTGTTTCTCTTTATTTAACCCTTTCGGGGATATGGACATCATATGATGTCCACGTTAAAATGCAGGAGAAAGGATATGGACGTCAATAGACGTCCTGTGTATACATGCATTTAATGCTTATTTAACCCAATTATTATAATTTTTCTCTTTTATAATAAATTTAAATAAATTCTATAAGACATCAAGGCTTACCTTTAAAGGTTTCTTCTTGAATGGTATACCTCAAAACATGGATAAACACAAGGGCACATCACATTCATGGCAAATCATATTGGTTTCCTTGCGAACACCTTTTTTGCGACACACCAGACACTTTCGAAATGGACGCGACTTTTTTGAGGTGGATGGTATCCTTTTAGGAAAATGTTTTCCTTCAAGTCTGAGGGGTGCAGGGGTTGTGGATTTCTTACCCCCAGTATGAAGAGGCCTCTGAATGTTATACTGCTCAATTAGGCTACGAGCTATTGATATGTAGAAGTCCAGGTATGTCATTGTCTTGCATGGGTTTAGAGCTCTCCAAATTACCAAACAATTGTACATATATGGTTATATCCAACTGGTGCAAAAATACTTTTTATACCATTTAGCTGTTTTTCGTAAAGAGGGATATGCTTGGAATACATGATCTACTAGATCCACACCCCCCATATGCATATTGTATTCCTGCATAACATCAGGCTCGAAAATTGACATTTTGGTGTGAGAATCTATTTTTCCAGTGTCAATCATCAAAATTGCAATTGGATAATGCCGTAACTACCCTTCTGTCTTGCCAAGCAATGTAGGTCAAAGGTGGGAGCTGACACACCTGCATTTCTCCTCTCCTTAGAGCCTTCGTATTCACATACTTTGCAAGCCAATACGATTTGAACATACTGTTCCAATTGCATTTGTTTTTCTTTTGTATAAGGCCATGTATAATTTTGGAGAGCTGTACCAATTATCTAAATATACGGTCCTACCCTGATCAAGTAGAGGTTCCATCAGGTGCATTACTATGGAGCCAGATAACCCCAAATCTTTGTCTCCAGTATTATCAGTCCCTTGACCAGTGTATATGCAACTATTATAAAGATATCCCGTTTTACTTTCACAAAGATCAAAACTCTTTATGCCAAATCTGGCCCTCTTTGTTTTGATGTATTGCTTCCAACCTAAGCGGTACTTCCAAAGCATCAAGCTTTCATCAACAGTGACTTTTTCACTAGGCACGTAATTTTCTTTAAATTATGAAATAATATAATAAAAAACCGGCCTGATTTTGTGTAGTTTATCATTTACATTTTCTGTGCATGTGAAATGTAGGAACCACAAACTGGAAGTAAACCTGTTATTTGACATGCATTTCCCAAAAAATGGAGTAGCTAGCATGTCATCTGTAGACCAGTACTTGTGTAATGTAGGTTTACGAATAACGCCCATGAGCGTAATTAGACCAAATAGTCGTAAATCTCATTCAGTATTACTTCTGTCCACTTCTGAATTCTACTCGCAGGGCCTAAATTGCCTTTAGAGGTCAGGTCTTCCTTCACCTTACTCGCATATACATTTGTTTTCGTAACAATGAGACACACTAATTGTGAAAATGTCAAGTGGTTGGTTGTCAGAAGTCAGTTGAGCCTGGGGTTGTACACCAGAGGCTGTGTTCGTGAAGATATGTCTATTTGTGTTGGAGTTATTTTCACCACTCCACAATGTTGATTCTTCACGAACACCTGAAGGAAGAGTGTCATTTTCTTCCTCGCTGCTACCTATATCCTCAATACCCCCCTCAAAATCTGAAAACCTGCCATCTATATCCAAATCACTATCACACAGCAAAAAGTCCTGCACATTTTCTGAAGTAATTTCAGAAGCCCATACACTTCCTAGGCGAGCTAATTGATTTACTACATTACTAGTTGAAGCCATGGTTAGCACTGAGATATAACCATTTCAAATGTGCTTTTCAGTACAGAACACGAAAGCTTTTCAGACTGAATAAAAGTATCACTGCATTAGTCTACCATACACTTCGGTTGTGTAATATTCTAAGATGTAGGCACATACAAATGCTGACAGACAGGTTTGCTTTGTTTGTAGCTGGCATGTTTCAATACACAGAAGTACATTATCATGTTGTAATATAAACGAAAGCATGAAACATTGAACCGGAGAACACATCGCTGAGGCAGCTATATCGTTCGTACACACAAACAAGAAGCTGACTCACAAATTAGGTGCGTTCGATGCACAAATGGCTTTTGCTACAGAGAAACAAAGTAGCAAAATTTCAACGTTTTTTAAAATAGTCTACACTTTGTTGATACCGTAGATGTATACTACCTTTAATGAGCTTTAAACCAGTTTTTGTTTCATTAAGATAACTTAATCAATACGGAAGATATGAATGAGTATTTATGCAGCATTTTTACCCCGTTTAACAATTTAAATGTCTTGCGCTATTTATTGGGTATCCATTCCTGGCCCATGCAGGGTTTAAATGGCCATCGCTGAAGCGGTTAAATCTGCATGTCAACTACAGCAGGCACTTCTAGTCTTCCCTTAATGCCGCTAGATGAATAACTGCCTATTGTGGTATAAATAAGTTTCCTATTTAAAGCAGTTATCTGCTATTAAAAATTCAAGCAATTATATTTTTCTGAGGCATGTGAGTTATCGTTATTATCATGATAATGTCTGATAAAGATCAGACAGTGCAGATAGACTGCTCAACTGATGAGCACAAATAAAGCACAAAAAGATATGATTGAAGCTAGAGCTACATGGCCATTGCTCCTTCCCACACCTTCCTATTAATTTTTGCGAGCCAACAGCACATATTCCACCCTGCCTACAGCAGATGGGCATTGCTGTGACTGAGTCAGTAAAATAACATTTCAAGCTTGATAGTACAGGCTATTTCAGAAGTATTAGCAATAACATATGAAGGAGATGTTATGGAGCTCAGGATATAAATAAGAGTTTTTTCAAAACATGTCCTTTATAAAAAAAGTAAAATAGAAATGATAGTATGAAGTATGACTCACTGAAACTTTTAATACGAAATGCGATCACTGCTACAATTCATTCTAGTTTAAAAACAATCATTCAAATACAGATTATTGTTGATACTGAAAGTGACAATTTGAGGGACAATAAATGCAAGTTACACTTTGAGAAATGCTTTCATCCTGTACAAATAATAAGGAAATTAATTTTTGAAGTATTGTAAAAGGCTTTTCTTAAAACTTTAGTTTTAGTCATTATGTGGGTATTGCAGTCAGATCCCTAATTATTGACAAGAGTGAAATGGAAACTGATCCAAGAACACCCAGAACCACCCAAAGATGAATAAATAAATAAAGAAAGAAAGAAGGAAGGAAAGAAGGAAGGAAGAAAAAGAATTAAGACCACATGATTAATTTTAATATTGCATCACATTAAGAGGGGGGCAAGAAATTAATGTATTATAAATATTCATTGATTTTGTAATATTTAAACATTTAAACATAGCCTACTTGACTTGTGGTTTGTAAATAGATAAATGAAAATCAATTGCAACACATTGTTGGCAAAGCTAGAAGGGCACAAACTGTAAGCTAAAGAGGCATACACACAGAGACGAAAACAGTTGAAGGGCAATGCAATTTGGTTGCTAGATGCAAGGGATAAACAATGACAAGAGAGATTGCCATCAGACTTTCACAGTGGGAGGACATGATCTGGCTTCAAAGAAGAAAGAAGTCACTAGGAACAATAAATTAATAATTCATGAGGTAGAGTAAAATAACACATGTATAAGGCTGATAGGAAAGATTAGTACTGAAGCAGATTATTTTTAGCACTGCGACTGTAAATAGTGACGAGCCTGTAGGCAAGTATTGCACTCTGCAAGAAATGCATTAAGAGAAAATCTAGCTTTGTGGAAAAGTACCTGAATGCCAAAATGTGACAAAATATTTGTTCTACTCTCAGCAAAATCATTTGTGTGTCAAAAACAGGAAAAAAAATTGTTAAATTCACAAAATTTACTGAACGGAGATCATACCATAGTTCACTTAATCTACAGAAATTGTGTTCAATAAATATTCATGCAAAGGTAATAAAAAGAAGTTGTTAATTTCCAAACTGGAAAATAATTCTTATCATTTAGCAACTTCACTTCCAAACAGACAGACACAAAGAACCCTGAGATACCACTTCATAATTATAGCACCACCAATGTTGTAACAACCATTTTAAGAATCAGACTTATCTGATGTACTCAACTCACCAGCTAAGTTACCCTTGATCCTTCTGTAATGGTTCTTAAACTGTGCATTTAGATCTTTATTTACTTTAATATCTTGGAACATTCTTGCTAACTTATTGACATAATCTGCTGGCATTCCTACTTCCCTTAGCCTGAAACAAAAAGATATTTAGTAAAACAGAAACAATTTACTGTAAATATATGCTGGTAATGCTTTAATTACAACTTTCTTAATAACATTTGAGTTAATTTAATACTTAACTTGCCTCACTAAATTCAAATTGAAGTTATCATTTCACTTCACTGTGTACTTCTTTTGATTTTAATTGTTATATCAATTAGGTAATTACGTTTATTACTTACCACTCTACCATATTCTCCTCCTTTTCTGTATCAGCCGATGTTTCCAAAATAAGACGTCTTGTGAGATGAGCTTTATGATATCTCATGAAAACATCCTTATTCTGAACGTATTTCAGCACTAAAAGCTGCAACCAATAATCAAAGTTATAAAAAACATTGTTGATATAAAGAAGAATATAAAGTAAGGGAAAAGTCAGTGATCTTGTAAACATAAGGATTAGTAGTACTTGTCATCACAATCTAGAACTAGCAATGCAGGGTGATTCGAAAAGATGAATCCTATTTCATACTGCTACATTATGTCCTGAACTATGTACTTATATACACGATCTCCATAACATTTGAAAGAAGGGGCGATAATGCTTCAAGTACTACAGCTATAGTGCTCACCAACATGGCTAATATGAAGCATAAGGATATTTTGCATTCATATCACTATGATTACCTAAAATATAGTATCACAACTGCAGTGATCTCAGTTATACAAGACATTCATCATACAGTGTGAAATGAATTCAACTACTGTTTAGATGGTATCCATGCCAATGGAAGTAACACACTGAATCCTTTATAAACTTCAGTGTGAATTCAATCAAATGTAATCTACTGAATATTTGTTAACCAGTCAGCTTTGAATAATCTTCTTCTTAATAATAATACAACTTCATTAACTGAATGTTTTAGCCTTCTCTATAATTTTCTTCCTTTCTGTACGATCTTTGGTCAGTTCAATCCAATTTCTTATCTGCATGTTTTTCAGATTTATATCATCAAACCATCTGTTTTTAGGTCTGACAATCTGGATTCGAGAGGATTCCATTTATATATTCTTTTGACAGTTCTCTCATCTCGCAATCTATGCAAGTGTCCAGACCATCTGAGCCTCTGTGCTGCTATAAAATTTATGATGGTTTTGCGAGTATAACAAATTGTATGTTGCAAATAAATGTTTGTTTACATAACTTTAACTGCCCCACGTATGGGAGCCAATTTTGCAATAGCAATTTTACGTGTTTATAGCACCACGTTGTGGAAGCCAATTTACGAGAGCAAATATGTGTTTATTTCACGTGTGTTGCCATCTTGTGTGACGTCACTCGCTGGTTTGGTCTGGTCCGTAGATCCCTCTGGCGTTAGCAATTTGCATGAATTTTAAATGTCCACCGGCTAGCTATCATCTGATCTGGTAGGCATGTTTTTCTTACAGGTTGTGAAGCGGAAAGGAATCTTTTATCCAAAAATTACTAGTGAAGAAATGTGTTTTATAATCTTTATTGCAGAACACGTTCACGAACACTTTCACAAATTAATTTGGATACTCGCCATACTGAAACTGTTTGTAATAACTTCTTATCACTTTTAACTCGCATACTTCAACTTTGTGTATTTAACTGTATAATACTTTATAAGATTTCTCGTACTTCTGCTGCGTGTACTTAGAATTCCGTTGAACTGAGCGGCCGACGTGTAGTGTACGAAAAATTTTGTATAACTGCAGGGCGACCGGCTTCGAGAATGGCTATTTATAGGCTTGCCTTAAGATACACCTAAAGATTATAAATGAACTGCTATTGGCTAATAAAACGCGCCAACATTAGCGTCTATTTTACTATCCAATGAAAACCACTAATACATATTATTTTTAAAGAATGTTCTAGAAGCTTTTTTACCGAAAAGGCGCGAAACATTACGTAACTTCCTGGTTCCCGGTAACGATAAACAACTCACCCCCTTGCTGAAGTATTGTTATTGTTAACAGTTTCAATAGAGCCGTATATTATTATTTACCAATAATAATTACAATTATTAAACCTCTGAAATCAATGTTACATAAAAATAGATATTCATATTAAAATAATTATTTACCTTTAAGTAATTTGTGATACAAATTACCGTCTCAGTTTGTTTTTAAATGTTATTATGTAACACTTCATTTCTCAGGGTCCTCCATTGTGCTCAATCTTTAATTGGTCTGTATATTCTTCTTAAAATCTTTCTTTCAAATATTAAAAGCTTTTGCCTTTGTGATTCTTTGAGCACCCAGGTTTCACAACCGTAGGTTACTACAGGCATTATAATTGTGTTATAAATCAGTTTTGAATAATAGTCTTACAAAACTGAGCTCATCTTTTTGAATCACCCTGTGTATAAACAAATAATTCAGTTTTGTTGGATGTCAAAATTTTGACCACCTTGTGATTTCTGACACCTTCTAGAAAGGATAGTAGGACTTTTCTGTATCCATTGAATCAACTAATTTTCTAGCCTAAAGACAGACCTTTAACTGAGGTGGGATATGAGTGCTCTCAAAAAGGATTTTGATTAAAATATAAGTGAATTGTGTTACTTTCTCAGACTCAAAACTGGTAGGAAGCACTGCACTTTTAAAAGTTGCTATCAAGGGAAATAGTCTTTAAGTTTGCTTTCACTGATTATATTTTAAAATGATCTTTCATTATAAATAACCTTTTATATGGAAATTTATAGCTAAGTGGCATCATATATTCCGAACAATCTACACAACTCTAGCATTTAAATGCTAACATAGTGTCAAAATTCTTGCATTTTAAGTTTTTCCTGAAAAATGTAAACAATCTTAGTGTTAATATCCCCAAGAAATGTGATCAAGAAGGAGGTGCATGAATCTTGCAGTTTCTGAACATACTCTGATCAGAGAGAATAGATCACAAAAACAAAAGTAGATTCTTAATGCCTCTCGTTATACGTCTGCACATAAGAAACCATTGGGCGTTCTTTTATAATAATGCAGTAATAGTGTTTAGAGATAGGCCTATTGCAATGTGACAATTTAAAAATGTCAAAATCTCAATGTAATGATTTGGGCCACAACTTTTTTTATGCTTTGGAGATAGCAGCTATGGATTCTCCTGAAAGAGTTGTGCTTAACTGCTCTTGTGCAGCAAAATCTGTAAGCTTAAGTTCATGGACAACTTAGAGTTTATAGGGATGAAAACTGAAGTCCTTATGAGCTATTTTTCTGAACGTACATTCTGAAATATGCAAAGTGCAGAGTGACATCAAGCAGATTTCTTCCGGCTCCACAAGATAGCAGCACAAACATTTTGAGCCACATTTGCTGTCAGCACAATTCTCTCACTGGCTTAAGATTACATGCAGGTGCAGTTGATCTAAAGGAATTAATCCACCTGGTAATGTGCATCCAGCCAGCACTTTTCCATGGCACATGTAGCATTATTTTCAGCTACACTCGCCTATGTAAAAAGAAATAGCTATTTAATGCTAATTAAGAAGCTATTGGTGATTAATTAGCATCCAAAATATAAATTATCCACAATGTGGCTCAAATTATTTGACATTAATATCATCTGAAAGCCCCAAAGAAGATGTATATATGTTTTTAATTTCATGAAGAATTACAAATAAACATCAGCACAATTACACTGGGAAAACTGCAAGATTCTGTAAATAAATACGAGTGAGGCAACTCATAGTTTTTTGTAACACCTTAAGAGTTGGCCCATAAAGTCCCATGTTTCTAGCATATTCAAAGGGGGCGAGTATTTTTTTATGATGTAGAGAGATGCATCCTCAACGATCCTTTTTGCTACCATTGATATGTAAAGTTTTGAACACATTGCCAATAAAGTTAAAGTCTGGAAATCTGAACCAATGGTTTGCAAGAAAAATTTGGCTCTGTGGAGAAAAATCTGAAGGCCATTATTACTAGTATTTGTTAGTCTTAGGGAGATTTTCATGGCAGTTGACTCAATCACTCGTAGGGCGAACCTACAACACTTTGCCTTAGAAATGGATGCTTAAACAGTTTACGTGGACCATAGCAAGATGTACTAATTACAAAATAATGAGAAAATGTGATAATATAGTATATAACAAATATTGATTCACTGTGTATTCAGGTCAATTAAGTACAAACTGTGAGTGTTACATGTTTTCTTGCGTACAATTATTCATCTTGTTCATAAAGTGTTAATGTGTGAACATAGTTAAAAGTATGTCAAAAGAACGCCAGCTGAGGATTAAGATTAGCTGAATACTAGCCGGAGCGATTTTATATTACGATCATTGATATGGTTAATATAAATCAATATATGGTAATTAATATTCAAACTGTGTCTAAAATTGATCCAGGGTGCTGCCTTAAATATTCACTACGAACTAATTTGGAATTTATTTTGGATCTCAACATACCTCAAAAGTTAGGAAGTTTGCAGGATTCATTAGCAATGACATACTGTTGCTACACAATCATGGGTATTTATTTAAAAAGAGAACCCAGAGCTTACCGAATTCCTTTTCCTAACATTACCAATAAGCAACCTGCAATGTTCTAGAGAACAACAGACGACAAGGCTGACCCTGAGATTATTTATACTCCTAGCCAATTCTTCGAAGGATGTTGTGGGACATCAAGGTAGGTGAATCTGTCCATTAGATGACCAGAGGTAGATAACCCTATACATCCCAAACTGGTGTCATCTGCATAAGTGTTATATACTAACCACAATAATTATTATTTTTTAAAGCAGTTTCAATGGCAAAAGTAGCATAACACTCCATGTTTAATAATATATATAAGATTAGCATTAATAAAAGCACAACTAAACGAGACCCACTTATAAGTGGTGTAAAGTTATATAACTTATTACCAAGTTCCATAAAAGTCAAACAAGGTGTAAATCTCAAAAAGGAATTAAAGAAGTCTTTAATAAGTAAATGTTTATACAGAGTAGATGAATTGTAAATAGTTGTAAGTATAAATTATAAGACCAATTGTCTATCACTTGAATTGTACTCTCGCTTGTATACGTATCATAACTTGATGATGCCTGAAACATACCTGTATCATATTTATGGACAAATAAAGATTATTACTATGTTAAACTCACACAAACAAAAGGCCAACTCATTAACAACAAAATGCTGAGTCACACACTTACAACTGAAGTTCTTTGTCCATGTACTAAGGAGTCAAAATATGCTATGAATGCTGTCGCATCCTACAGAAAGCTTAGCAACTTTGCATATATAAGTTCTGGCAGCTTTTGCTATTGTGGAAAACTACATCTAAATATAACAAAAGCAGGGGCACCACTGTTATACACAGATACACTTTGCTGATTATGGTTACATTGTATAAAATCTTATTCAATGGGAAAGTAAGCTGATTGACTTACAACATCCTTTAGCTTCCTTTCTATTTCATCAATTGTAAGTTTTCTACTCAGTGGCGTCTTTCTAAGCAACATGTCGCAGTAATTGGCAAGGAGTTCTGGGCACTTGGATTCTGGTTGGGCCTTCATGCCTGCCGCCTGTTATAACAATAAAGATCCTTAATATTACACAATTTAAACATTATCTGTTGCCAAAACACTTTAGAAATTATCAAAAATAAAATATTTACCTTGGTGGTAGTTAATTCCAAACGAAATACTGTTATGTCATTTACTACTTGTTTGTATGCCTTGTCTCTTGCAGTAAGAAACCTTGGGTCATCATTAAATGCTTCTTTTACTAAAAGACTAAACTGGTTGAACAGATCCAGTAACCTTTCAACATACTTCTCAGAGTCCTACAAAGTTAATTCACATCAATTAAAAAAATGCTCATTTATTTCTAATCTATGTATACCTAAAAAAACAGTATTTAAATATAAATGACGTTTTGAGTGATCCATTTTTTTTTCTCATTCCCCTGGTATAAGAAATAACTTATGTTTATACACTCTATGAACAGTTGCTCACTGTTATAGTACATCTGTATTCAAATATGTATTTTAAATTAATTGTAACTTGAAAACTTCACCAAAGATAGGAAACTGTTGTATTTATCAAAACCATTATCAATGTACGAGGGCAGATCAAAAAGTAATGCACAATAATTTTTTTACAAAAAAGTTTAATAGTTAAAACAACAACAAAAATCACAAATGAACTTACGCCTTTTACCTACTTTTCGACAGTCACCAAGTTTCTCAACACATTTCTCCCATCGTGATACCACTTTCAATATGCCCTGTTCGTAGAAGTCCATTTCATTGGAGTATAGCTATCTGCGGATTGCTGATTTCACCTTCGCATCTGTTACAAAGCTTTGGCCAGCCAGAAATTTCTTCATGGGACCAAACAGATGAAAGTCCAACAGTGCAAGATCTGTACTGTATGTGGATGCTGGAGCACCTCCCAACCAAATTTGGTGATTTTCTGACGAACAGCAGCAGCAACATGGGGGGCGAGCATTGTCATGAAGAATTTTGACATCGTCAGCATTCATGTTGTGGCGTTTGTCACGAAGGGCACGACGCAACTTCACCAAAGTTTTCATGTAGGCTGCAGCATTCACAGTGGTCCCGTGTTCAGCAAGGTCCACCAATACAACACCATGCATATCCCAGAACACCATCACAAGCACTTTCCTAACAGATTGAGACACTTTGAATTTTTTCTTCACTGGGGAACCAGCATGTTTCCACTCCATACTTGCCTGCTTGGTTTCGGGCATGTCGGGGTATGCCCACGACCCATCACCAGTGACGATTCCTTTCAAAAAGTCATGCCCTTCTGCAGTGTACCGCGTTACATGATCCAAGCCCGTTATCATGTGCTGGCCCTTGTGGTTGTCTGTCAGGCTCCTAGGCACCCAGCGAGCACTAACTTTACGAAATTTCATTGTGTCATGAACAATATCGTACACTGCACCATAGGAAATGTTGAACTGTTGTGATAAGGTTCGCAGTTGCATACACCGGTCGTTAAAAATTGCCGCCTCAATGCCTCTGACATTCTGCGGGGTTGCAGCTGTTACCAACCTCCCGGAGCGTGGCAAATCACTAAGGTTCTAATGGCCCTCTAGGAAGAATGCACACCACCTGGAGACATTGCTATGGTCCATACAATCATCCCCATACACGCATGTCCCTGTGAATATCACTCGGTTTATGCCCTTTGACCCACAAATATCAAACATCTCTCTGCTCTTCATATGTGGACGACAGTAACATGCGCACCATCTTTGATGCGTAGTTCACGCTTCTCTCGCTAGAGCTGTAGATGAAACAAAAAATAACCTCTGTAGTGAAAACTTCAAACTATATCTGTGTAAAATTGCAACATTCCAGCTGCAATACCAAGGCAGAAAAAATTATTGTGTGTTACTTTACGATCCACCTTCATATATACACTACTGTAAATATTTCATATGTTACATGTCCAATAACAATGTATGTTCCCAAATGATGAAAATAAATATCAATAATAACAGTTTCTACTTTGTAACTTTCAACTTAATGCATATACAGTAGTTTTATGCAACTATATAAGAGCATATGATTACCAAAACTTTAAGGAAGAGATTTTGATATTTTACTTGTTCCTACATGACTTTCTTTTTTTCCATCCCCCCCCCCCTCATTACTCTACATTACTGTATAGTAACAGCAAAACGTTCAAACAATCCAAGCTTTAAAATAACCTTCTGTATCCAATGTACAAATTATTATAGTTCTGCTGTACCAACTCTTATGTTATTCTTTTGAAAATACAGCAAAACCTCCTTTCAGACTTTTTTTTTCTTTCCTCGGGGAACTATACAAAAGAGCATAAAGAACAGGAAATGTAAAAATACAAGCTAAAAATTGATAAAACGTGAATTTATGTCAGCTAGCATTCTGTGACACTAAATATTATATTGTTCACGGAGTTTAATAAGAAAATGCATAAATACTATTTTAATTCTACAGCCTGTTTTAACTTTACAATGGTAAAAGTAAAATTAGCTTGGTATCAGTACAACTTTTTGTCAGGTACAATGTTGCTACTTTATGTAGTTCTATAAGGATTTAATAAAGAACAAAAAGGTAAGCATAGGCTATCAATGACTTTAGTCTATGTGCTTCTGTGTTGGAGATGGTCTTCCTTATTTAGTAATTACTTTACAGAAGTGAATGCCACATATCTAATATGTCGTTCTCTGGTCTAGGGGTACCATGCTAGCTTCTGGTTCCTGAGGTCAAGTGTTCAAACCTGGAGGAGGGTGATGGATTTTTTTTTTTTTGCATAAAAATCCTTAGCATGGTTTCCTTCGGAAGGGAAGTAAAGCTGGTAGTCGTGTGTCATAGATTTATGGCACATAAAAGAACCTCAAGCCTGGTAAAGAGGCCTCTGAGCAAACCTTCTGGTCTTTCATGCCCAATACAGAATGGGACACTAAGAAACATAGCATACAGTTAAGGAGCGTTCAATAAAAGAAAGGGGAGAAAAAAAAAATAAATAAAAATATCTAACATAGTTACCTGTGTAATGATGTCAGCTGCAGCAATCATATCTGCAAGACCTGCACTAACAATATGGTCCTCCAAATCTTTAAGCATAGGTTGTATGCCATCTGGTACGCGGTCCATCAATTTGAACATTAGCTGCAGTTCTGCAAGTATAAAAATATTTCAACTTGTAGTTAAAACACATTAATTGTGAGAAACTGTAGAAAGTACTTTGCGCTACATTAACATGATATTCATGTTATCTCCTAGGAAACAGAAGGATTGCTGTCATCTAGGATGTTTCTTCTTGTTAATTCATTTATCCCTAGTTCTTAGGCAAATCTTGGCAAAGACAGTAAAGATTTAGCATACTGCTGATCTCAATAGAAACACCATAACTCAGATATTAGATGGTACTGAGTTATTATATTCATAGAAACTTAAAACGATAGGCTCTATTTCAAAACACTCATTGCTGAGATACAAAATTGCTAAAGATGTGAGCAATTATTTAAGAGCAACTTGACATACCCTGAACTAGATAGTTATGATGGCATCACCACTGTCACCATAATTGGTGGTGGTAATAACAATTCCAACTCCAAAACTGTTAAGCCATATGTGGCACAAAGTGTTAATTCATAAAATGTTGAATTTTTCTGAATGTATATGAAAATCTTTTTGCACATGGCAGCATGATGAGAATGTGCTGCAAAGACTTTGCTCTTACTGAAATTTGGAAAGCTGTGGTATATGAATATGAATTTATTTAATACTAAGAAATTTACAATGTATAGGGTTGCCTACTGAAAATTTGGCTCTGGCCACTTTAATTCAGTAGACATCCATTCCACATACAAAAATTATTAATTTTCTTCTTCTCTCTTTACTGTCTATTTGTAATTCTTTTTAATCTTAAATAAATTCTATCTTACACTCCTGCTCCCCTTTATCCCACTGGTCATCTCTAGCCTTTTCTAGTGGAAAAAAAACCATTATTTAAACAGAAGTTTAAAATTATTTACCATGTAGCTAATACAGATAGGCTGTAAAATATAGTCTATTACACTTTGGCCTTATTATTTACAAACGTAAATTCACCACACTCGTCCTCTCCATATTTACCATTTAAATGTCAAATAAATTTAGTTCATAAAACTACCTCTGTCCACCAGCTTATCTTTACTGCATATGAGCTTGTTGTTTTTGTTCAATGGTACATCTCTTTGCCAATCTTCTAGTCCATGGACTTCCATTTCCCCTATCCTTACATTAAAATCTCTCATTATTATAATTTCTAAATTCATGTGCAATTCTCTTAAGTATTTTATATCCTTTTCTAATGGTTGAAACAGTTCAGAATTGCAAAATTGTGAAGTGAGGGGTGATTATAGATTATTCCTACAGAAATTATGGTGTCATCCAGTTGTTTATCATGCATTTATCAACCTAAGTATTTCTTTATGCCAAGAACAGGTTTTAAATTGTTTTACTCAATAACTACTTAAAAACAGTCTCAGCCCTCCTGATACTCTTCTTTTGTTAGCTAACATTTCCGCTTACCTCCCAAAATAGTTAAAATCATTAACATTTATATCACTTTCTTTTAGCCAAGTCTGTATCACCGCCAATATGTCTAATTTTGCCACTAAATGCTGTAGAGATACATTAGCTATCTTGTTCTTTAACTCTTCACAATTCCAAAACCAAAGCACGTCCCCTTCTCTAACTGCTATTGAAAATCCGATCTCTTTCTAAATACATCTAATTGCTTTACTTCTTAACTGAATTTCTTCCGTGTTTGCAGCTGGCAATTTATTTGGGACTATTAAAGATCTGCACTCTGATGTTACCACACTTTCTTCCCCTTCTGTAGTTTCTCCACTACTTAGCTGCTATGCTTTCAAATCACTGTTTGTGATTGCTAGACTCGGAGCTGTTAACACCTCCTTTCGTGATGACGACACAACCTTCATTGGTGGAATCTCCCAATATAGATTGTGATGTCATCCTTGCTGTTGGTAGCTGATCATCTGCTATCCTTGATCTTGGTGACTCACTGCATTCAGCCCACTGTGTCTGCGGTATATTGTAAAAGAAAGGATGCAAAATGGCCTGAAGAAAAGATTATTATTATTATTATTATTTGGGTGGTAGCGGCATGATGTGCATTTCAGAGTGAGTCACATCAGCAAAGAGAAGCTTGTACTTCATCCTCACACTATATTATGTGTAATAACGATCTGTCTCAGTTACATGTGGGATATAACACAAAAAAACTGTTTTGGGATAAAGTATCTTGTACCGCAGTCTGAAGTATGTCTTCTGGGAAGAGAAGGTAGTGAATTTACATGTATTTCCATTGTTTGGTGAATTTGTTTCTCCTCCTCATCAGACTTACAATTACTGTATGATTAGAATCGGTATTGGCATGAAAATTTCATTGAAATTTCCTCCTCTGTAAGAAGTCTAGATAAAGAATTTCTTTTTAAATGATGCACTACCAAAAACTCATTCACATTCAACTAGGTGTTCATGCTAAATGTCTCAACTGCTTCTAATGGCTTGATCAAAATATCCTTTTTCTCTGTATTATAACATATGTGCGTATACATGCAAAGTGGTGCTCTGATTTATATATTTCTTAGCTTCCTCTTAGCAATGCATTACGCACAGAGATTTTTTTTAATAACTTTTATGGAGAATGTAATAAAGTTTGGTAAACTCAATTCAATACTAAGTGGAAAATTATTCTTTTTATTTTTTAACTTTGGGGCACGTATTTGGTGCAAGTGCAATAGCGCTGTGCTGATAACTAGATTGTCTTATACCATACGATCCGAAAATATGTATAACACAAACTACTTAGTATGATGGCTAAGGGAAATACTGACACAATCAAAGAAAACAACATTGCATTGTGCTAGCTGAACATGTGGAAAATCTGATAAATAGGATGTGCTAGCAAATAAAGCTTTAAGTAAATACATGTGTACACTGAGAAGAAACTCTCAAGTATGGAGAATGATTTCCTCCCTAAACCTTTTTCAATAGCTGCAGTTCTATTATTACTTGATAAAGATGTATAATTTTGTTAAACAGAAATATCACTTGGCAACCAGCTAAGCACTGTGATCATCACTCTGCACCACACAGGAATGACCTTAACATTGCTCTCAAGCAATTTTACTCTCTTCTTGGAAGTCTTATGTGGTATGGAAGCATGTGGTGGGGAAACAGCGCCACATTTTCATTACTGTAACAGCAGCCAGCCACAAATTTTCTCAAGGGATGTACTTGGGATTTTTGTGAAACTTATAAGCTGACAAATGATGAAGCCTATGGGTTAGTTTTTTAGGTAGGGGCTTATAAAAGTGGTGCTCAACTATTATAAACAGCTGATATGTAACAGTCACATGACTTTCTTGGAATAATTCAGAGTTATTCCTTGCATATTTAAATCTTCTTTCTAATTTGTGTTAATCATGCTGAGAAATGGTTTCAAATTAGGCATTATGGATTTGATTACATTCAGGACAAGAAAACTTCTCAACCATTTATGTCTTAGAGCAGTTTTTGTAGCAATGAGCTTGGGTGGAGGAATGTTAATTTTGAAATTTATTACATACGTGATATGCAAACGTAAGGTATAACCTGGGCAAAGTTGTACAAAACAAATATTTTAAAAATAAGGTGCTTTGATAAATGTTAACTTAAATAAACCATATATTTTAATAAGGTTTATAAATTTCTAGCAGTTATTTTTATGTTTACCTGTATGTAATGTCTGGCTTGCATTTTGTCTTGTTGAAACAAATCAGGAGTACAATTTTTTACTTTACTGGAGCGAAGGGTTTTATGTTATATTCATCTTCGTTTACTATCCATAAGAATGGTTGTTTACAGAAAATTAAGATGTGCCTTATATTTGTCACATCAATATCTCAAAAAATCTTTCAGATAAGAGCCAAGGACAGATTTGAGAAAATATTTTTTTTTTTTTTTTTTTAATTTAGAGAATAGTTTTGGATAGGGATATTCTAAGAAAATCTCCATCCTGCACTCTTAGAAGACGCCAAATTTAAATTTGAAATGTCATATATTAAAGTAGTGAATTTTTTTAGTGATGCACCGAATTACACTACTTTAATAATTAATTCGCTTCACTGTATTCTTCGGAAAGAGTTATTTCTGATTATAAATTTCATATTTATTCTTTCCATTTTTTGAGTTATGAACACCCTTGCTCTCTCTCTCTCTCTCTGTCTCTCTCACACCACCTAGCTTTTTTCTAAAAATGCTTATTTTTATTCTGGGGACTTCAAAACATGCATTTCCAGTGAAATATCAATATCAAAATTTTGGATTGAAAGCAATACTTCCTCTAAAATGATGAAGGTTGAGGCAACTTATTATAATTTGTAGCTTCACTTACTCATAATTCATGAGAAGATGTTTCACAAACATTTGTCTGCATCATCAACTCGTTGTCAACTGCCGGTGTTAGTTGTTTGAACCATTATGGGAACTACAGGGCAATCCTGGTGGTGTCTTGATGAACTTAAATGTGACATTGTCTTCAGAGATGTCAAAATTCATGAGGTGCTCACTGTACTTCTTAATGAAAATCTACTACTAACTGCTGGGGTTGATGGCTCTGTTAACTGGTTTGAGCAATTACATCTCCCTCTGATTTTGTTGTTCTTGTCCCAAAAATGTGCTGAAACTACACATTTATCAATTTGTTTCTTAAGAATATGTAGAAAATGTTCCTTGAGATGGGTTTCTAGGTTCCTCTTTGTCTTGCCAATGTCAACATCATTACAACCCAAGAAATCTATTTTATAAATGCCAGATCTTTTTTTATGGAGGAATATAATCAGCTCTGTAAATCTTTTAACCAATTTTTTAAGCTGTGTTTATTGTATGGCGCCAAGGAGATGTTATATTCCTTAAAGATGTTCTGGAATTTACACATAGCCCAAAGATGGCGTATGAATTTCTTGAAAATTGTATTGTCCTTGTTCACGGAGTGGGTGGTTATGCTATGGATATCCTTTTATTACTTAAACTTCTTAATTTTCTGGGCTACAGTTCGTTTTTGAAGGCATTGTATGGAGGATTGGTTCAAGTTCCTGCTGATATTTGGGTCTGTCTAGTGGAATGTTTATCAATCTGTGGGTCATATTGTTGAAAGCTGCTCCTTTATATTGTCTGGAATTGAAACTGTAAGCTGTAATATAATTGTCACAATGGGGTCCTTCCTGTGTATGTAAAATTTAAATGTGCCTGCATTCCCAATAATCTTGAGATCCAAAAAAGGTAACATATCTGTTTCTATGCTGAGCTTTATTGATGGTTCCTGCAAATTTAGTAGACTGCCTGCTTAGGGAGCATGAGTGGTAGAGTTTACACTGGCTATCATATACATTACTCTGCATTGATGTATGTAATTTGAATCATGTTGTATTTAGTTTACAAGGTATTTGGATGATAAGACCGAAATTACAGTATGTCACATACCTCCTGAGGCTGGCAATTGAAGCTGGTGGGTCAGGCAATGTTGTGAATATAAAACTTCACACAAGTAACGAGAATCTGCATCAAACATCTGAGTGGACATACCATTATAGGAGAGTACTGAAAGTCCAGCATTTCCAAGGAGATCTGAACATATTAGGAACTGGTGTGCATACTAAATCAAACTTTTGGTATAAATTTTGACTCATATATGGGGGGAGGTGTTGTATATGGCAGATTAAAATAATAATTATTTATATGTGTTATGTATAATTGCTTAACTGTTGAGATGAATTAATTACTGCATTAAGCATATTATATGACATTGTGATGTAAAAGTGGCACAACAATGTAAAGCATGCCTCTGAGAATGCAGCGAAAAGCTGGCACCTTGAAACTATTGTAGAACAAATAGCAAGTAGTGATAGGAAATCACACACCCCTGAGTCAGTGGACAAATGTGCAAATAATTTGGCGAAAGTTCAACGAATACATGACATATTGACTGTATGTGGCATCCACAATGTTCGAGCACATAGGTCAGATGATATAAAACCTCCTGATCAAAACCTGTAGATGATGCAGAGCAAGGAAAAACTTACAAGGGTATGTCGAGACCAGGACCGTAGCATGCAGGGCGTACCACCTGGTAATGTGATAGTAATCCGCCGTGTCACATACTTCAGGTATACTCAAATCATTGTAAACACTCTACTTTATTTTACAATAAATCAACACAAACTCTGCATCAGCTTCGCTTCGCTCCATCAGTCACCCAGCACCACCTTCCCAGTTGACACTGCAAACCACTCTGCAATCCTAATCCTTCCCCCATGCACAAGGATACAACAGTATACATCATCCTAAGCAAAGCAGAATATAATAAGGAATACAAACACACAGCAGAAACTGTGGAACAAAATGAATTTAGCCATGAGGTGATGGACAGGAAAATATTGAAATTTAGGGGACAAAAATCCATTAACACATCACAACATTATCTGCCAAAGTAGAAAAGATGAATTTCAGAAAATTCACATACCACCTGGGATTCTTTGACAGATTTGAAAAGATATTTAAAAACCACATCACCCAGGCACCAAATAAAAAGTACTATGTCAAAAACTTAATAAAATCAAGAACAACTGATTGCATACCTCTAGAGAAAAATTCAGGAATTTATCAAATTCAATGTGTAAATTGTGATATGGTTTTACATCAGAAAAACCATTTCAAAGCACATCGACATTACATCAAACACAAGCAAACAAACAAGTCAGCAATGGTATCAAGCTTTTGCTGAAAACCTTAATATTAAAACTGAAATTGAATTATTGAAATCAGTCCAGGAACCAAAAGAACTGGAAGCTTGGAAGAAGATATACATTAAAAGGTTTGAAAACCAGATGAATTAATTGAAGCAGACAATCGCACCTTTAAGTTCATCCATAGGTTGCCAGAGGATACCCCAAGCTACAAATGAATTGTCCCTGATATTGCTTCAGCAGTCAATAGGCAGCTGATGATGCAAGCACAAGCTCACCATAGATGTCCTACATAAAAAATCTGATGTGTTGAATTCACATGACTTTCTCTGATCACTCCTCTACAAACTGTTCTTATGAAAGCTGCTTATTCTAGCTACTTCTTGTTAATCCAAATAAGCTTTGAATTCACATTTAAACATTTCATTGTACAATACAGTGGGTAAAGTGATAAATTTCCAAAGAACATGTTGCTACATGATAGCTTTGAAATTTCATACTCTTGGTATGGAAAAAACACAGCTTTCCATTAAAAGTATAAGGATTTGAAATTCAAACCAGTAACCAGAAATATCTTGGAAACAGTTAACTCAAATGACATAAATTGTGATCAACATTTTTTTTGTATGTAACATTTTGTCCATCTCATACCAATTATATGTATATACAAAAGTAACTCGAAATGAAGAGGACTTAATAGGCTATTCTCAGAAAATTCTAAATATACATTTCATTTTACATGCAAATATGTTAAAACATATGGCATTTTAATTAGAATTGTTAAGAGCCATTTTTGAGGAAATAAACAAATAATGAAAAATTTCCATGTAAAGGGCAGTTTGGGTGGAGAAATTTCTTGAAAATCTTCTATCGCATCCTTGGAAGATGCTGAACTTAAATACCAAGTTTGGTGTTCAAGTTTCGTTTTTGAGTTAATACTGTTCACAGGCAGGCAGACACACACAGAGACCTTTTTCTAAAAATCTGATGTGTTACATTCAAATAGTTTTCTCTACCCACTATCATTTATTTTTATATAGCTTCTACAAACTATTCTTATGAAAGTTTATTTTTCTATCTCCTTCATGTTAACTGAGACACAACTTGGCAGAAATAGTTTCGTTGCACATTTCATTGTAGGTACAAGGGGTATAGAGCAAGCCAAATCGATAGTCAGATGTTTAAAGGCATAGAGCTATATGCTGGCTTCAAATTTCCATGCTCTTTCCATGACACTGTGAGAAACAACTGAATAGGGAAAACACTTTATAAAAATGACAAGGTATTGAACATTTTAAACCAATAGCAACAGATATCTCAGAAATGGTATGTCACAAAAAATTATTGGAAATAAATTGTGTGTTTTAGAGAGATCTACATTTTTTGTGTAGTATGTTTTTATCTATCTCTCATTGTTTACCAGTTACACAAAATTATACAAAGTTCCTTCTGAATGAAGAAGACTTCAAAGGCTATTCCCAGAAAATTCAAGATATACATTTTACTTGTCATGTAAACTTCTTAAATATATGGTATTTTAATCAAAATTGTTAGCCATTTTTGAGAAAATAAAAAATTTTGAAAAACTTTTCATGTAAAGGGTAGTTCGGGGTGGGAGAATTTTCTTGAAAATCTTTAAATGAATTTTCTTTTTTAATTTCAAATAAAATTCTTTTAGCAATTATCTTCTTACTAATTATCTTTGGGTTAATTTATTATTTTGACTTCAATCACCCTATAAGTTAATATGAAATATTACATCCAGGAATATGCTGAACTTAAATACCAAGTTTGGTATTTATCCAACTCATCATTTTTGAGTTATGCTGCTCTCTCTCTCACGCATGCACACCATGGACTTTTTTCTAAAATTCTTCTTTTGGATTCAGGGACCTCAAAACATTTACAGTGAAATCTCAATATAGAATTTTTGGGTAGAATGCAATACCTTCCCTACCTACTAGTATGTGGTAGAGAAAGTAAAAATCGGTGACTGAATCGATTAAATGTACAAATTGACTCCATATATATGCAATGTCAGATTTTGATAATTTTTTCTCCAATGAAAAACAATGCTTTTCTTGACAGATATAAGCTACAATGAATTGCAGGCTATGAGTGGTACAAAGCAGAAGTAGAAGTTGTGGATAAGAGGAGTGGTGAAGGTGAGAGGGGGAACTGTTCCTTTCTTACCGCATCACCCCATAACAAATTCTGCTTTTGCTTTGTACCAATTGTAGCAATTCAGTGTATAACACATCTAGTAATATCAATTTCTAAGTAACTTAAGGATTAAGGGTTTACACAGTCTGTATAGTAAAATGCAAAAACATTGTAATCATAAAAGAATATTTTGGTGAAGAAAATTTGTTGAGAATGTCATGGAGTAGAAAATAATTGTTGTTCCTCCATGGAAAATGTGTATAAAACTAAGACAAATGATGCATATGTTTCATTCCAAGCAATATTAGCAACTGAGAAAACAGAAGACACAACAAAACACAAGATTATCTGATTCTGAAAGATAATTGTATGTGATATTTATTTCTATTTTGATATTTATTTGAATCTTGCAGATGTGTGTAGGATGTATCATTAAAATAGTTGGATAAATTTGATTCTAATTATACAGATATATGTAGTGAAGTTTCTGGATGCCAAAACATTGTGATATCCCTTAAGTAAGAAAGTTTTGCTGTATTTCCTCTGTATGTTGTAATCAAGTTCTTGTAATTAACTACTAAAAATAGTTTTTCTTGATGGCTGCCTACTCTGCACCATTTCCAAAATATTTAAAGTGATGACCTGGATAGGGAATCTTATCTCACCAATTTTGCCCCATATTCCATTGAATACTGAATTTAGGTTCCTGTGGATTCTTTATGTTATAAAATAACTATGGGACCAAAGAGAAATTAAAGAAGTTTAAAGTTTTATCTATTGTGATGTAAAATTACTCAACTATTGCATTTATTCTTTAACTACTGTAGGATAATGATTCACTGCTCTTCCACACAAGCCCTATGTAGTCTAAAGTTGGAAAGTTAGAATCAGGCTGAAAAATTCAATGCCAAAACCAGGATTTGAACCACAGTTATGGCAGAGTTGGTTGTAGCTAAGGCTTTACTTAACATTGCTCTAACCAACTGAGCTACCATGGCAGCATGCCAGTACAACATTAAATTCCCAAACTGACTTGTATTTTTGTTTGATTCTATGTTTGCTGTAAGATGCAGACTGTACAGAATTTAGAACACTGCCAGGAATAGGTTAAGGAAATCAGAAATGCAACATTCGCCACTTTTTCACATCCATTTCCGTGAATATCAGGGAATTATTTGTCCATTTAGGTTTTCATGAAGATAATAAAATTGTTCTATGTACAAAGGTGAGGATTCATTACAAAAATGTTCTAGATTGCACAGTAATTTCTTAAAGAATATAGAGGAAGTAAATGAATGAAATGATGCTCAAATGAGCCTGCAGGTCCATAGAGATTTAGCTACCTGATATTTATCTTCCGAGGCTAAGGGAATCCCTAGAGAAAACCTTATCCATGCAACTCACCCTGTCTATGGACTTGCCCCTAAGATTTCAATTTGTAACTTCCTGAATGTATGGCACCTCATATCACAAGGATGGGCTGAAATGAATTTAATAGTCATTCCAGGTTTAAAAAGCCATCCATGGAACGACACTGGATAAGCCAGTTGATACTTCATAACATTATAAAATATGTGTTGCCTTCACATGATTTTCTGTAACTGCATCTTCTAAAAAGTTCAAGTTGAATAACAGTAGCTTAAGTGATAATCAAATCTTTTCAAAGCAGTTGCTATGTGATGGCTTTTAAATTCTGTTCTCTTTGTATGGAAGGAGGAGAAAGAAGAGGAACACGGAGAAGAACAAGGAGAAGAACAAGAAGAAGAAGAAGAAGGCGGCAGTTGAAAAAAGCATTAAGCATTTGAACATTCAAACCAACAACAAAGAATATCTCGGAAATGGTTAATGGCACAAAAAATTGTATTATAATGAACATAAAATGACAAATTGTATGCTTCAATCTAAATTTTTTGAGTAGTAAGATTTTATATATCTCTTGTGGTTTATAATCATACAAAAGTCATTGAGAATGAAGAGCACTTCACGGACTAATCCCAGAAAATTCAAGATATGCATTTTATTTGTCATGCTAATATCTTAAACACATGGTATTTTAATAAAAATCATTAACCATTTTTGATAGCATTAAAATTAACAAATTTTTTCCACATAAAGGGCAATCTGGAGTGGAAGGGACTTTCTTGAAAATTTTGTGTGGCATCCTCGGAAGATTCTGAACTTACATACAAAACACAGACATTTTTCTAAAGATGCTTTTTATTATTATTATTATTATTATTATTATTATTATTAATTTATTCAGGGGAGCTCAAAACACGTATTTCCAATGAAATCTTGATATCAAAATTTTGAGTGGAATGCAATACTGTCCTACTTACTATAGGTAAGAAGTTGATAAAAATAAAATACAAGTTAGTACAATATTTGTGCCTTGCTACTAATTTTGCAAGCAAGAAGTTTTTCAAAAAGAATTTTAATTTAGTGTATCTAACCTAGTTCTCAAACCCTTTTACACCGAACTTCTAGAAAACCAAACCACAACATTTGGATGTTTATATTATCATGTAAAGAATGGTATATTCGCCTGCACCTTCAAAATATATTTAAATAGTACAATGTAATTTTGACACAGTGGGACAAAGTACATTAAGCAACTACAAAAAATGCATCATTTCCTTATTTGTACTGAAACTCCAGCCTTGCCTAAAGCTCAGTCATAAACATCTCATTCATAAGAAAATGCATCACTTTCTTTCTAAGCAGTCATGCCTATGACTATTTTTTATTCAACTCACTTTCAGTTTCGTTGTTCTTTATCATACCAGCACATTCTGCAAGAATTGTAGACTTGAAAGCAGAAACTAGAACATTCACACAACAGTCTGTGAGCTGAAACAGAGAGAAGTGATAAACTGACTTTCCTCTTAAGAAATTTAATACACAAATGATTTGTTAGCTGAGTAACTTATTTCTGATCATAAAACGTGTGTATTAACTTTTTTACTTCATACTACATTGACTTGAACCCAACACCAGACAGCAAAGTTTTAAAAAATACCTCTAAAAATTATACTATAAGCCAAATTAAGTACAAAGTTAACAATAATATTTGAAGAGAATATGTTAATAAACAAACTTTTATGTATATGTTACCTGCTTCCTCAGTTATTATATGCTATTTTATGCTATTTTCTTCTCTAGTTGCAAATTTTCAGCAATTCAGTGATGTGAGATCATGCATGTTACCACATACATGCTTGTTATAGATAAGTAAAATTATGCTTTATTACATGTGTCCAAATTATTTTGCTACACTTACCACTTGAACAGACCCACTGCACGATTCCAAGTATTTCTGAGCTCTCTGTTCTTCCTCCCTCAGTTTGGCATCAGCATATTTCATGTAGTTTTGAACTCCATTTGCTTGAAGATACTGAGGAGCCTTCATTTTATAGAATGCTTCTGTTGCCTCTATGTAAGCTCTTTCAAAGTTTTCTCTATATATTTGCAGCTTATCATCAGGATTAGAACATAAATTAACTGCAACAAAGAGATCATCCATTAATGTAAACATAATATTATAGGTTACTGTAACCATTACCTTTTTAGGTGTGTTTGCTATTGTGAAGCAACTATTTTCATGCGTTGTCTGTTTGTAAATAACAATGGAAATGATTGCAGATATATGAGTATGGATGTCAGCTTTAAATTAGAGAGAGAAAAAAAATTAATGTGTACAATGAAAAGGTTCAGGCACATTTTGCTTCAAACTTTCATAGATTTTTAGAAACACACTTTGAAAAATAGAGATACATATTTGGTAGCTGTATACTATCCCTCACAGGCTCGTAAGACAATTGGCTCAATCCATTGAAAAAATTTGGTTTTATACATGACATTTATAACCAGAAATATATGTCATTTCCTTATCCTCTAAATTATCTAGATAAAGTATGACTCTGATAATGGCTATAATTATTTAACAATGAAAACACAAAACATTTTAGTTGCAAAATGCGAGGCTTAACTTTTTATTTTTTTCTCATCACCGAGAAACATGTAGAGAAATACTTTTAACACATAACTAAGAAGAGGATCTGGATGTTTAATTTGCACTAAATATTGAATTTTATATGTAAATTTTTATAACTTACTTCCATAAAATATTATTTACAATAATGTAGCATGAAAATGAACCTTTTAATATCAACAAAACTTTGCTGTTAAATTGCCCGAAAACACTCTTTCAACTGTTGAAATTTCAAAATGGAACCTTAAAAAGCACATATGTTATGATTAAAATACAACTCACCAGTGTAAAGGGATACAGTAGGCAAGTGCGCCATACCTGCTGAATGCACTGTGACGTTACACTGCCTCTGTACAAGTTCCCACCTCACTTCCGACAACAGCATCTCTAGGATCTTCTGCTGAGCCAAAGTACATTTTCATAGTAATTTTATTTACACATACAGGAATTGCACAGTGTATGTCATATGTTCATGCTGTTTTAGCTTCACAAACCTCTTCATATTTAACAACCAGGCTTCTTCATGTTCCTGTTTACTCATGTACGAAAACAAAATTCCTTTAATATTACTTCTAGCCCATTCATAGAGCTCTTGAGGATTAGTTATCTGACTTCCCTGAAGACTAGCACGTGCAGCAAGTCTCTTAACTGTTCCACCGTCACAGGGACCCTTGCCATGACTCAGCTGAAATCTGAAAATCTGTCCAGTGGTGGGACAAATTGCTAAAATTATTTTTATTTTTGTATTGGCCTGCTGCTCCATTGCTGAAGTAATATATTTTCTTACGCTCAGGAAATTTCTACCTTAGGATGATAAACTTCTGAAAAAGATGAACAGCAGCACTGTCATGTTTTAAATAATCTGATATGAAAGCGATGCATGTGTGTTCCAATGTTATTTCAACATTTTTATAATAAGGAACAAAAGGAAGGATATGTAGTTGCACGAGATGAATTCCAGTGGCAACCTTGTATGGCATCTTTCTTAATGAAACTATAGTTTTCTACGTAGTCCTCTAATACAATCAATTCCCCATTTTGAATGACATTTTTTAGATTTTTTAAATATGGCGACAGCTTTTGCTATGAAGTTATGTGATTTGTATTTGTTTAAACTAGTCATCAAGTTCCTTACGAATTTCTCAACACTCCGTTTTACAGCAATAATTTCTGCTCTATCAGTTGTTTTCCATTTCTTATATATCTCTTCAATCAGATTGTTCTTTAAGAAAGAGTTGAAGAAATCCAATACATCTTTAGGCTATGGGCATTTTCCACATTTATTAAAATAACAGCTCAGTGGAGGATTGTGACAAACCATCTTTTATATGAAATAATCAATATAATTTATGTTGATATTGTAATGAAAAGAAGCTAGAAACAGTGATGTTTATTGAATTTATTTAAAGGTGAGTCGGAATTGTAACACTAACATCACTTAAGTTTACTCACTTAACATGTTTCGGGAAACCGTTGTTCCCATCCTCAGAAGGTTAATTCGACTGGCCCGTGTTGTTGGTGTTTCCGTTTTTTGGACTGGATCCTGTGGTGGCATCTTGTGGTGGAGAAATGTACTTCCAGAGAGGATTTGGTGGCGGCAAATCAAAATTCATTAGATGTGTGTTGTGTTTTAGAATGGTGATCTTCTCCCATGCATCTAATTCGGCTGCAAATTTGGCTGGTTTGACTAATGTAATATTGGGTTTGATGTTGTGATTAGTGATCCAAAAATGGTGTGAAACTGCAGATTTGTCCATTTGTTTGTATTTAATACATCTCATGTGCTCCTTTAGCCTAGTTTCTAGGTTTCTTTTTGTCTTACCTATACATACTTTATTGCAATCTGAACAATTGATTTTATAGATTCCAGCTTTTTTGTCTTGTGGAATGGGGTCTTTTAACTTGTTACAAAGTAATTTCTCTATGTTAAATTTGTTCTGTGGAGCTAGGCTGATGTTATGTTTCATGAAAATCTTCTTAAATTTGTGAAAAGTTCCTGGGTGGTATGTGAATTTCTTGAACTTTAGCTCTTTATCTTGCTGGCTGAGATTTGTTGTGTTTCTGATGTGCATTGATACGGTAATTTGTATCACAAATTGCTTGAATGTAAATAATGATTGTGATATGAATGTGTATTTTTATGTGACATTGATTTCAGAGGTTTATTAATTGTAATTATTATTGGTAAATAATAATATACGGCTTTACTGAAACTGTCAATAATAACGCAATAATGCAGCGATGGGGTGAGTTGTTTATCATTACCGGGAACAAGGAAGTTACGTAATGTTTCGCGCCTTTTCGGTAGAAGCTTCTAGAACATTTCCTAAAGCAATATGTATTAGTGGTTTTCATTGGATATTAAAATAGACGCAAATGTTGGCGCGTTTTATTAGCCAATAGCAGTTCATTTATAATCTTTAGGTGTATCTTGATGCAGGCCTATAAATAGTGTAGGTTCGAGGTAGCTTGTCCCCAGTTCAACAGAATTCTCAATACTCTACACGTCGGTCTCTCAGTTCATCGTCAGTCAGTCCTTCAGTTCGTCAAATTACACGCAGCATAATTACGAGAATTATTATAAAGTTAATTCTACACAAAGTTGAAATACATAGTTAAAAGTGATAAGTAAGAAGTTATTACAAACAGTTTCAGTTTGGCGAGTAGCTATCTCAATATGTAAAAAGTGTTAGTGAACGTGTTCGACAATAAAAGTTATAAAACCAATTTCTTCATCAGTATCATTCCTGGATAAAAGATTCCTTTCCGATTCACACCCTGCAAGAGATACATTCTCGACCCAAATAGCTAGCTGGAGAACATTTAAAGTGAATTATTTTTCAAAATTGATGCAAATTGCTACGCCAGAGGGAGCTACGAACCAGACAAAGGAGTGACGTCACAAGATGGCTTCAACACTGATGTAAACAACATTACGTGAGAAACATTGCTCTCGCAAATTGGCGCACCAACGTGGGGCTTAAAACATATACAATTTGTACCGTCGCATAATTGGCACCCAGAACGTGGGGCACGATAACCAGGAAAGGAACACAATGACCAAGAAAGAAACAAGATGAACAGGAAAGGATCAACATAACCAGGAATGCAGCGGTGAAATGATCTACAAGACGCAGATTCCAGAAACAACAGGGAGGACAGACTACATAAATGATTGGACATCGTAATTCCGAGATGATACAGCAACAAGGAATTCAACTACAAAACGACAAGACTACGCAGATTCATCGAAGCGATACACAAATTTAGGAGAATGGGGCAGGAAGCTGGACATCAAAGTAACAGCAACAGACAGCATCACAAAAGGTCAGAGTATAGTAATTTTTTTTAGAAAACGAAAACAATGGCTGCTAGTAATACAGAAGAAATAATTATGGAGGGAGATAGTGTAACGGTTAGCTGTAAGTCAATACAGGTTACAAAAAAAAGCTCAAACAATATAGTTTTTGAGGGAGGAAATATTAGTGCAGAAACTAAGAATAGAATAGCAGGAAATATTACTATTGATGCTGGTATGATGATGGAAATGATGGAAATGCTGAGAAATTTTAGAGATCAATTTAGAGAAGATATGCAAAAGACTTTTAGGGAAACGAGGGAATATATTAGTAAGAAAATAGATCAGAGTTTGGAGGAATTGAGAGAAGATATAAAAAAAGATCATAGGAAATCAATTGAAGATATTGGTAGGAGTAATGAGATATTAGAGCAAAAAGTAGATCAAAGCAGTGAAGAAATTGAAAAGAAAGTTACGAAGCTAGATAGTAGTATGCCAGAAATGAGAGATGAAAATGAGGAAGTAATAGTAAGTGAGAGAGGAGAAGTTTCAAAGGAAATGTTAGACAAGAGCAGGGAAATAGGTAACAAAGAAAGTGAGGTTAATACTAAAAGTGAGGTTAATGTAGAATGTACAGAGTTAGGAAGTCAAATGAGTAGTATTTCAAGTGAGTTAAGAGAGATGAAAGAGGTTATGAATGTAGATGTAAATCAGGCGCAAGTTAATTTCAGAGGGGAGATATCAGAAATACAGAATGAGACAGTAATGCAAAGAAATAAATTGTACCAAGATGTTCAAAATGAAAACTCCAGTCCAGTACAGTTTAGTACAGATTTGTCAGAGTACTTTCAAAGTAAAAAGATAGCAGATGAATTGAAAATGAAAGTTGTCAAAAGATGTGTTGTTCAAGAAACTTTAGATTGTTTTCAAATAGTATCAGGGAACGAAATTTCAAATGAATACAAGAGGTTATTCATGAACAACAATTTGAAGGTTAGGATACGGCTACGAGTAATGTTTAGCCACACACAATTTGATCCAGGAGGGTAAATAACAACGAGATGTAAACTAAATGCTGGATAGGTAAAGATGACTTGCAAAGAAATGTATTGGAACGTAAGAGGGTTAATTATTTATATGTCATTTGAAAAGAGAAATAAATTATAAAAAAAAAAAAAAAAAAAAACTTGAATTTTTAGTAACTGTAACAATATTTGAAAATTAAAAATGCAAAGATTGAAACTTAATATGATATTAAATTAAAAGTACATAAATATAATTCCAAAGAGTATTGTTAAAATAAAGTACAAAATAACAAAAATGAGTAAATATAATTAAAAACATTTACTTATGTAGTAAATAGAACATGTGAAACAGTGCCTAGATTTAAGAGATGTAAATATTTGTGTAGAGGGTGAATATTTTGGTAAATATGTATAATAATTACAAAAATCTTAAATGTATAAATTTTTGTCAACAACTTAAAGTAAACAATTTGGTAGCAGTGATTAAATAATTTAGGGTAAAGTATTTGCTATAAAAAAATTTGTGTCAGATTGATATCTAAATTAATTAAACCAAAGCCAGTAAGTAGTGGCGAGATAAAACATATGTCGTGTGTTAAATGCGTGTGAAGTGTTAAGTGAAAGTGATAGCGTGTGTTCCAAGATTTCGGAGACTAAAAACACAATTATAAAATTTCCAAACAAGTTATAAATATTTATAATTATGTTTCTAGTGGGGCATATGATACGGTAATTTGTATCACAAATTGCTTGAATGTAAATAATGATTGTGATATGAATGTGTATTTTTATGTGACATTGATTTCAGAGGTTTATTAATTGTAATTATTATTGGTAAATAATAATATACGGCTTTACTGAAACTGTCAATAATAACGCAATAATGCAGCGATGGGGTGAGTTGTTTATCATTACCGGGAACAAGGAAGTTACGTAATGTTTCGCGCCTTTTCGGTAGAAGCTTCTAGAACATTTCCTAAAGCAATATGTATTAGTGGTTTTCATTGGATATTAAAATAGACGCTAATGTTGGCACGTTTTATTAGCCAATAGCAGTTCATTTATAATCTTTAGGTGTATCTTGATGCAGGCCTATAAATAGTGTAGGTTCGAGGTAGCTTGTCCCCAGTTCAACAGAATTCTCAATACTCTACACGTCGGTCTCTCAGTTCATCGTCAGTCAGTCCTTCAGTTCGTCAAATTACACGCAGCATAATTACGAGAATTATTATAAAGTTAATTCTACACAAAGTTGAAATACATAGTTAAAAGTGATAAGTAAGAAGTTATTACAAACAGTTTCAGTTTGGTGCGTATCTATCTCAATATGTAAAAAGTGTTAGTGAATGTGTTCGACAATAAAAGTTATAAAACCAATTTCTTCATCAGTATCATTCCTGGATAAAAGATTCCTTTCCGATTCACACCCTGCAAGAGATACATTCTCGACCCAAATAGCTAGCTGGAGAACATTTAAAGTGAATTATTTCAAAATTGATGCAAATTGCTACGCCAGAGGGAGCTACGAACCAGACAAAGGAGTGACGTCACAAGATGGCTTCAACACTGATGTAAACAACATTACGTGAGAAACATTGCTCTCGCAAATTGGCGCACCAACGTGGGGCTTAAAACATATACAATTTGTACCGTCGCAGCATCTGTCGTTTGAATTTTGCAATTTTTTTGTCAATAGTTGTTTTGTTGTACCCATTATGTATTGCTGTGTCTACTATATGCTGGTATTCTAACTGGTATTCTTTTTTATTTAAGGGGATATATACCAGTCTATGTGTTAGGCTGTTTGGTACTGCATGTTTGTGTGTGGTTGGATTGAAACTCTTATTTTTTATGTAATTAGTAGAGTGTGTTGGCTTCCTGTATATGCCAAAGGTTTTTTTAGACCTAAAAATCATCAGAGAACAAAAGAACCTAACCTTTGGCATATACAGGAAGCCAACACACTCTACTAATTACATAAAAAATAAGAGTTTCAATCCAACCACACACAAACATGCAGTACTAAACAACCTAACACATAGACTGGTATATACCCCGTTAAATAAAAAAGAATACCAGTTAGAATACCAGCATATAGTAGACACAGCAATACATAATGGGTACAACAAAACAATTATTGACAAAAAAATTGCAAAATTCAAACGACAGATGCACATCAGAAACACAACAAATCTCAGCCAGCAAGATAAAGAGCTAAAGTTCAAGAAATTCACATACCACCCAGGAACTTTTCACAAATTTAAGAAGATTTTCATGAAACATAACATCAGCCTAGCTCCACAGAACAAATTTAACATAGAGAAATTACTTTGTAACAAGTTAAAAGACCCCATTCCACAAGACAAAAAAGCTGGAATCTATAAAATCAATTGTTCAGATTGCAATAAAGTATATATAGGTAAGACAAAAAGAAACCTAGAAACTAGGCTAAAGGAGCACATGAGATGTATTAAATACAAACAAATGGACAAATCTGCAGTTTCACACCATTTTTGGATCACTAATCACAACATCAAACCCAATATTACATTAGTCAAACCAGCCAAATTTGCAGCCGAATTAGATGCATGGGAGAAGATCACCATTCTAAAACACAACACACATCTAATGAATTTTGATTTGCCGCCACCAAATCCTCTCTGGAAGTACATTTCTCCACCACAAGATGCCACCACAGGATCCAGTCCAAAAAACGGAAACACCAACAACACGGGCCAGTCGAATTAACCTTCTGAGGATGGGAACAACGGTTTCCCGAAACATGTTAAGTGAGTAAACTTAAGTGATGTTAGTGTTACAATTCCGACTCACCTTTAAATAAAATATAATTTATGTCATCATTTACATCTGGTTAATTCTTTGCAAGCTCATCAACAATAATTTTGTATTTTTGCAAATCATACCCGTGTAAACATTAAGTGTTCCAGGCGTCCTGATAAAACACGTCTGGGTCTCAGTGATGCAAAACTTGAAAATCCAATTTTATGACCCGGTTGTTGTCTCTTAAATTCTTTATTAAGCTCCTTCAAGTTTACTAATAGCAGCTGTTTTTGCTTTTTTACTTTTCTGCCTCCTCCTTTAACAGAATGTGTCTTTCATGCCAGCCATAATCCTGCTTATGTCATTCTCCTGACAGAAGTCTTCTATAATATTTTTAATTTCATCTGAGATGTGACCCTGGTATTTACTGTCAGGAACCGACATGATACCTTTATGGTTCTATGTCAGTTTTGCTGTGTGAGCTACACAAAGAGAAAGAGAAACACCAAATTCTGACATCATTCTGTGTTCAGTCCAACTTTTTGGAAGGCATGTTACGAAGGATATCTCAAAAGTAAGTTAAAACTATTTTTTTAATCTGCATGATAGGTGGGAAAAGTTCGGGAGTTGCAGGGAACTTTTGTCTGGGTGTAGTGGCAGCACTGTAAAATTTATATGCTCCTACCTTTACCGCATGGACATTCAGGCAACAGTAACAATGGAGACTCCACCTGCTCCTACTGCTGATTGCAAAGTTTGTGCTGTTATCTGTTTTTTTGATGGCAAAAAATAAAAGTATGACCGAAATTCATTGTGAGTTGTGCAATGTGTATAATAAAGATGTTATGTCAAGACAATTGGTTTCTTGTTGGCATCAATCATTCACTGAAGAGAGAACAATGTCATATGATTAACAACGAAGCAGCTGACACTGCAATTCCTGTGCTCTGAATATTGTCAACAAGGTTCGAAGGGTCATGGACACTGATCGGCGCCTTACGCTTGACAAAATTCTGTTTCAACTTCTTCCGAATATTGAAATAAACTGTGTAACACTTCACAGGGACACTTCTGAGGATCTGCATCTATCAAAAGAGTGTTCAAGATGGGTTCCTTGTGTGCTTTCAGAACACAAAGAGCACACAGTTGACACTACATTGTAATTTTTGCAGTTTTTTGAGAATGAGGGAGACAATTTATTTGATTGAATAGTGACTGGGGACAAGACATGGATCCATCACTGGACGCCCGAATCCAAAAGACAATATGGTGTGGAAAGGATGTGCCAACGCCAAAAAAGGTGAAGATTGTGAAAACAGCTGGCAATGATCTTTTGGGATTCCAAGGGAGTATTGTTGATCGATTACCTGCCCCTTGGGACCATGATCACAGCTGCTCGCTATTGTGAGGTGTTGAGAAATCTCAGAACAGTGATTCAAAACAAAAGGAGGGGACAGTTGAGCAAAACAGTTTGTTTGTTCCATAATAATGCTTGCCCACAGGTTGCTTGTAAAACACAAGACCTGTTTGAGAACTTTCGATGGGATGTTCTCAGTCATGTACTTTATTCTCTTGACCTTGCACTGAGCGAATACCACCTTTTTCCGCAGCTGAAGCAACATTTCGGGGGAAGGCGCTTCATAAATGAGAATGACTTAAAACATCAAGTGGAAAGCAGGAGAGGGTTTGGCACTGGATTAAAAAAATGTTATCACAGTGCCAAAAAGTATTGAGATTCAAGGAGATTATGTAGGAAAATAATTATTGAACTCAGCTTTCAAAATATACCCTTTTTAAAATATTTGAATGTTTCATTATTTTTTAAAAAAATAGTATAACTTACTTTTGAGACGACCCTCATAGAATCTTCCATTTTTCATTCAAGGTTTTTAAATTTAAAATTTTGTCTTTAAATTGATCAATCATTTCTTTCCCATTACTCTCATTCTGCACATTAAACAATTCATTTATACTTTCATTCACAATGGCCTTCCTCTGTGCATAAGATTAGCACGTGAAAGTTTTCTTTTAAAAACAGATGGGAGTCAAGAGTTTATTTAAATTGCTAATTGTGGCCTCTTCAATTCCTGTGGTTCATATTCTTCTTCACTTGATTTGCTCACTTCGGTACCTGTCTCAATTTCCTGATAATTACTCCTTGCTTTCTGCAACTTAGATATTTTGAGACGACAATAGTGACATATTATGTCACCAACAGTTAAATTAGGCATTTTCCTACACATTTCCTCAGTCACTTTTCTCTTATCTACCTGTCTGCTATGCTTTTTTCAAGTCCCAGTGGACTGCAACACCACAAAAGAGAAAACTTCTCAGATTTAGCCATTTTAAATTGTATCACTCATTTATTTCCTGAACAGCACGGCATGTAACACAGAGCTACTGTATTAACAACACATATATATGTTTAATCAGCTGAGGGATTCCACCATGCTGCACACCTTGTGAGATGCACGCTGCACAGTGACCTTGCTGTAACCGGGTGATTCCACGCAAGTTTCAACCTTAAGTGCAGTATTAATATTTTTTTGTTAATCAAATACCTTTTTAGTTCTTTATGGTTCCATTTTGAGATTTAAATGACAGCATAGTTGTATGCTTGCCTTCCTATAAATAAAAACAAATTGTAACTAAATAATGGTTCATTTTGTAAATATAAGCATTTATTCAATTATCTGTTTGCATGGTTACTCCCTATCATAATTACTAAAATGATATCACTTTATGAGGTACATCAAATCATCTTTATAATGGTATAATTCTTGTTTTTGTGCCTTGAATCCTGTGGTTTTCAAAACATTAAAAATTATAGTCTGCACATTAACATCCCTTACTTTCCACCCTTTGCTGTAGCAATTGTAAGAGCCTCATAGTTCACAGTTTAATACATATATATTTTGTTTATTAATGACACTGTCAATTGCCAGGATCATATCACCACCGCCAGTGTGCCGGAATTTCATTCCGCAGGAGTTCTTTTACATGCTAGTAAATCTACTGACATGGGGCTGTCACTTTTAAGCACACTTAAAAACCATAGGTCTGGGCCAAGTTTGAACCTGCGACCTTGGGATCAGAAGACTAGTTCTAACAACTAAGCCACCCAGACTGACTTTCACAGTTTAACTCATTACGTACATGGAAATGATATACTAAAACACAAAAGAAAAGATCCCAGATTTCACTGTCAAAATGGAATGACCCAATTAGCTCTTAAGGGTTAAAGTAGTAGCTATTTTAGAGCTGGGCTTCCAAATCCATCCACAAATATTTCATAGCATTTTGAGGATATATTGACTTTTGCTAGTGATATTTAAACTCCAAGACGGTTTCTTGAAGCATTTGATAAAAGCAACTAAAATTCAACCAACTTGTCTTAAGAAAGTAAGAAACAAACAAAGGAATGCAAGGAATGCAAAAACAATATCTGATTGTTCGAAATTATTATTTCCAGATAATGTAATTGTTCATATTGTAGAATGCACAAATCAAGAATTACAGATAATGGCTCACGCTTATTCATGCAATATGCGAGACTGTCCTGAAACCGATTTTGAAGAAATGTCAGCCTTCTTTGGAGTGCTACATCTTGCTGGAGTGAAGAAATCACAGCACCTAAATACAGATGAACTGTGGACCATAGGTGAGATGCGACAGATGATTTCATTGCATCCATGAGCAAATGAAAATTTCATACTCTTCTGTAAGCAGTAAGATTTGATGAGAAAGCCACAGAACACAAAGGAAGGAAGGAAGGAAGGAAGAAAGAAGATGATTTAGCTCCAATTAGGGAAATTTTCAATGACTTTGTGAATATTTGCATGAGCAGCTATAGTGCCAGTGCAAATTTAGGCAATATACTCCAAATAAATCTGCAAAGTACGGTATAAAAATATATGCACTGTGCAATGCTAGAAAATTTTACTCTCTCAATAAGTGTATACAGGAAAACAGCCACCCAGACTATATCAAATCCCGAACGATGCAGGCAATGTGGTTTTGCAAATGATTTGTCCAATTGGCAACAGTGGAAGGAACATGACGAAGGATAACTACTGAAGCGGTATTATTATGGTTTGCAACTGTTGGCAGTGTACATTAGCTTAGGGTACTCACCCATCTCAAGATGCACTCTTGATGTGCATCTACCATTTATGTGTCGAATCTTGAGCTGCACGATGGATTCTAAAATGCCTGAGCTATGAGATGTCTGTTTTCTTATCTCGGGTCATAGTACGGGAAAGCAAGTTTTAAATAAGAGTGTTTTTAAATTCTTACTTTCCGGAATAACACACAAATAATCATGTTTTCCACATAAATAACACATTTTGCGGTATTCTGCAATGCTTTACAATGTTTTTCATTGAGGATGATCCTTCTAAACTCGTATGCAAAAATTACTATCTACGGTCGTAGATCGAATTCACACGGAGATACTATGCGTATCAAGGAGATGCTAACAAGAGTGTCTCCCCATATACATGGCAGCCCTATATATATAGTCTTTCTCGCATTGCATTGGTAGCTCATCCAACAAGTATTCAGAAGGATGTCTAAAGATTTTTAACCAATAACAAATTTTCCATAACTATGGTTTATATTAATGTTGGCTGTGGATTCCAAAAATATATAACATTTTTCTTTCAATTTTCTTTGGTTTTAAATTATTTAAGCTCTTAATATCTGCCTCACTACATTTACCTCTGTTTCAGTTGCTAATGATTTATATAGTAATCACTGATTAATGGTAGTAGGTACATTCCTCCAAGTTTCTTTCATTCAAAAACAGGTCAATGACCAGCAGAATTTGGACAGAAACCTAACAACTGTCTTCTTTGTTCATGTGCCAAAGAAAAAGAAAAGAAGAATGTGTTACTAATATCCACCATGCACAATGAAGACAGCATCGATTCTGGCAGTGGTGAGGCAAACAAACCTCAAATGATCACCTTTTACAACCTCACAAAGGAAGGTGTGGACATTATAGATCAGCTGAAATCAGAATATTTGGTTTTCAGAATAAGTAATTATTGGCCTCTGACAATCTTTTTCAGCCTTCTAAAGGCTGGAGGAGTAAATGTATAGATACTTTACAAGACGAATACCAATGAGTCGATTCCTTGACGAAAATTTTTCACAGAACTGAGGATGATGCTTGCAAAACCACATTTGATGAAGTGTGGTTATCCCAAGTTAAACATGTTTATCTTAAGGCTATTATTTCATCTAAAGCAAATAATACAAACTTCGCCTGTATCCATGGACTACCAATAACTAGAACACAGGAAGACACACAGAAAAAGCCAAGATGCATCTTCTGTCCCAGAAGGAAGAACCTAATCGTGCAACATTGTTGTAACAACTGCTCCAGTCCAATTTGCAAAGAGCACACAGCAAAGACTGTCAATGCTTGCCGCAAGTGTACCAACACTTCACATGAAACTGACTCTGATTCAGTCCAGTAAACGCAAAACTGAAATTTGTGCTTAACAATTGAATTCACGCTGTGCCAATATATATCCTAAGGATTAATAGTGCATATTATTAGGTTTTTCTTAATATACTTAGTTTTTCTGCCGCTCCGTATTGTGGCATATAATTCTGAAATATGGATGTGCTCAGACTAGTTTAAAGATAGTTGCAGCAATACGCATGCAACCTGTATGGTAATTGTAATGATATATATTAAAATAAAGGCATATATCAGGAAACGAAGCTTGTTAGAAAAAATCTAAATGGGAGTGATAGTGTGACGACAAGTGATGTGAGCGATCCCTGGTTGATTTATCCAGTAACCCTGATGTTAGAACAATCACAACAGCTAGCATTGTTTTGGCTTTGAATTCTAGTCGAGATAAAATCACTTACGCTCCATTTATGTAATTTCTTTTAATAAACATACGTCTCGGGATGTCTTCCCCATCAGTTTGACAGCTGTCTGGTTCATTCATTTGTGCTCTGCTCCTCTCTGTCTTCTCCCTGATGAGACTAATGATGTCATCCACTGCCAGAATTCCAAAATTCATAACTTTTCCTGAGCTAGGTTCCAGCAGTTTCTTAATGTGCTTTAACAGCTTGATGTCATGTTTTATTTTATGAAGAGCAGAAATAATGCCACGGCACAGTTGTGCATTTGTTTAAATTTTACATTCCTAATGTGTTCCTTCATCCCAGTCTCCAAATTCCTCCTAGTTTTTCCAATATATATATATTTTAGAACAACCTTGATTATTCATCTGATAACTTTTGGATAATTTTGTTTCTGCCATTTTCCTTAATGGATGGTTAAGTAGAATCCTAATGTTATATCTATTTTGGATTGCCAAATTAATTTCAAGTAGTACAGAACAGTGATGACAAAAATGATGATTAATAGACGTAATATATGTTTTCAATATACCTATTTAATATAGCTGTACAAACAATTTTTTTTCCAAACTTCCTTCCTAAAGTCTGTGTGTGAGGATTAATTGGGTGGCAGGGATTGTTCACATACATGACTCATTCCACATCAAATCGAACACACATAAAACATCACTTTCTCTGAATTATAGTTTACATGTTCCACACATAAAATAAATGGACGTATTTTATATTTTGCAGAAAATAAAATTATTTTAGGATTTACAGTGTATTTAACAGTTTTCTTATATATGCACAACATTACATAAAAGCAATTTATTCTCAGAATAAGAATGGTCAGGGATAAGAACAATAAAAGTCATTTTGTAATAAAAAACATTGCAGTTTTCCTTATTCAAAATACTATTTATTCGGAATAAAGAAACAATCACTTTTTTAAGTATGAATATTTTAAACCACAATATCATATTAAAATCTGGAAAAAAATATAGAAGCAATCGGTGATATATTTTGTTATAGACTTGTTAATCTCAGGAAGAGATCTTCCTTAGAAGTACGCTTTTAAATAGTTTATTTGTGTTAGCGCGTAGGGTTTTAGAACATAGACTACTGACTGAGAGATTCACACTGCAGCAGGACACCGCCAGATGCTTTATGCAGTACAAATGTGATAGGCTATCACTTCTGGAGTTCGGTGTAACTTAACAACTGGAATCTGATATTATATTAAGCCTGTCAACGCTATTTCATTTAAAATGCTGCTTTGTGTTCAGCGTTTTGCATTAGAAGTTCATATTTAACTCTGTGGTTTCTGAAAACGCATAATGAGTGAACTGAAGAAATGTAGCCATGACTATTGCTTCAATCCATTTAATATTTCCAAGCATAACACAAGGCCAAAATCATTAAGCTTAGTTACCTGCAATATGCTTACAACCTTAAAAAATGGAGAACTTAACTTTTTACCAAGCCTAAAACTATATGATGCGTGAAGAAAAAAAAAATTCCAAAGTACCACCCACTGCTAACAGTGATTGTGTGGTACGTTGTGTATTACCCAGTCACCTCTTGCAGCTCCCCTCCCCTGATCTTTATCAGCGCATACAAACACAGTCCTACATGGTACCAATGCTGTGAATAATCCAGAAGTGGTTTTGAACATAGCTACGATTTTGAGGCAAGATACAGCAATGCAAAAGGGATCCCTGCTACCTTAGAGCTAAATTCATTTATTCCATCAATCAATACTGCAATAATAACCATATGGTATTCATTTGAGCCTGAAAGGAAAAAAGTACACCTATAAATTATAGTTAAGTTGCCTCCCATAGGATAAGATTGAAAGCTCAAATTTTTTTCAACTGTATGCCAAATTTAACAGTTACATGTGAACCACCTAGTGCAACTAAACTGCTGTGAGCAATTGACAAGGCATCCAATGACAGGCTGCTGCTGTTGCTACTCTCCAGCCACACCGTGCCAGAATCCCACTACGCACCACTTTCTAAGTTATTATTTAAAATTAACTATATGGGATCCCACCTCTGTTTTATGTAAATATATATAAAAACTACAAGGAATTTATTTATAATTTTTATAGAATTCACACCTGTGGGTTAATAGGAATATATAGATTTAAATGTTTAGATTTTAAAAATTGATCTAAATAATGAATTATATCAATTATAATAAATACTAAGTAAAAGATTACATATTAAGCTTTGCATTGCACTTAAAACATAATTTTATCACTTATCATCTGTGAGATATTATATTTAAAGGTAGAGAGGTGTGCCGCTTTTCACAAGTTGGATTGCACAATATTTTGTAGGATATTGCAATTTAAAAATAAGAGTTTAAAACATAATTCACTTTGCGTTTGTAATCCTTGGAGACAAATTTGAAGTGAATCAGTGAAGTGGTCAAATTTTGTGAAAATTTGTGTGACTTGACATGGGATCACACACATATGGCAAATAGATAAATTATCTTTGCGATTTATGTAGAAAGAAATGATTTGTCGAAACATCTTATAAAGAAAATATACATATATATTGTATCATTCATTGGAGAAACACTTAGAAAATGCTTCAATCAGTCAAACATCATATTAACTGTAATCTGAATTTGCCAAGCTTACAAAATATAAATCAAGAGCAAGAACAAGCCTTATTGTTGTTAATATTACATAGTCGAATTAGATACCAACATTGAGATAATCACACGACTCATCTCTTTACTGCTGAACAGCTACCGAGAATTTATCTATTCTTTACTCAACATTACATATAAAGTGGAATTACATTATTTAACTTTGAAATAACCTCTTAAGTTCTACTTACATCAGTTTGCCAAATTCCACAGTTTAATTCATACTAATCCAAACACCACACATTAGCAAAATTACAATCCGATAACAACTACAAACATATACATGAAGTTGCTACTATGAACACTATCAAAACAAGTTTTATTGATGAAATGATTGCTAAAATAAGAAAAAAGAGATGTCAAAGAAATAAGTAGATGGATGATGCAGGAAAATCGGTTTAATTATAATAAGTTTACCTTTTATCCTGAATTCTTTCATAAACTTGAAAATATATTCAAGGGTTTCAGTATTAATCACATCAGCCATCCTGAACACATGCTTTCACTTCAGTTAATGCTACACACAATGACTATGAGATATGATCTTTGTACATGGTCCTTGCTTGTGATGGAAGAATGACAACTTACAGATTTTGGTGCATCAGTAGTGGTACCAACTCTTACACAAATAATACCAGCACCTCAAATATTCACTATTGAATTTTGGAAAAAAAATGGGGAGATTATTGTGTATATGCATTATTCCTCTTCCTAACATGTCTTCCTCAATGGGTTTAAAGGTAACCAGAACGAGAAAGTTGAAATACATGTATTCAAATGGGAGTTTCCACAATCGACGGAAAGCCTTCCTGGGTCCCGGAAACAGGAAAGAAGAGTTGCCCAACTTTTAACGTTCTCATTCCCGGGCATGGTATATTACATCCATATTGTGCATATTAGACTCTTCACTCTAGAGATTATTCTAGGCAGCCGTGACATGAAACAGCCACTAATGCCCTCTATAGTAGCAAACTGGAAACATGAAACTGGAAGAAATTAGTAGTAAATATACTTCCTAACCTCATCCCGACACCCGCAAATCTAATGAGCGTTGGTTCCTTTGGTGATAGGGTCATTAGTAGTTTGTTTATATGCAACTCAAAATTGGCTATTACCTCAAAAACAATGGCAAAAGCTACAAAGAACAGCAAAAACCGATGGAAATTAAAAAAGAACAATAAACAACTTTAATGTATGTCATCCAAGGAATGAAAGGTTGGCACAACTAGAGGGATCAGAAATGTAATGGATATGCATTTAGATAATGTTTACTGTATCAAATTTTGACGTTGGCTAAATTGGAAGTAGGTGAAAAAATATCATTGGTCAGTTAAAAACAAATGAAATGTGCAAAATCGACTTTCACTTTGTGATCGATATGATCGTCGATATGTATTCCCGTTCTCGTTACCGGGCTGTTGTGAACCAATATCTTGTATGGTGCATTGCTTCCCGTTCTCGTTTCCATTTTGGTTACCGTTCTCAGGCGGTTGTGAACCAGCCTTAAGAGGATAGGTTTTGACACATCTTGTCCCAACAGGGTCCAATAAGATTGTGTGTATGAAAAATTTTCTATCTGGCATGAGAACTAAATAAAACTCTTTATATATAAAAAAAGGCTGTTCAGTGTATTCACATTTTCTATATAAAATAATAATTTACAGCAGTTGTGATAAAACATACCAAAAAAAATGCACAATTAAGCAAATTAAACATATACATATTACCCTGCTATTATGTCCCGGCTATTTATGTTTTTCTGCCATTTACAACATTTTTTAAGGCATTTTCAATTTCCCCATATTCACAATGTATTATAATTCTGTGAGTGAGTGCATGTGTGCAACCTTTGTGTTAGATTCTATTCAAGCCCAATATTGCGTAACATTTGAAGTGAAGTAACATGTAAAGAGGCCTTGGCAGCTGTTCAGTGGTAAAGTAATGAATCTTGTAATTCTCAATCGTTGGTAATGAATTTGACTATAGATGAATAATAAAGTTGTTCTTGGACTTAATTTACTTTTTGTTACCATCAGATAATTCAGATTACAATTTATTGATGTTTGCTTAAAGTTTCATCTGAAGTGTTCCCTCAATGAATATTAATATATATGTAAATTTTCTTTAAAAGATGTTTTGATGAATCAGATCTTTCTTCCTACATGAATCATGAAGTTTTGTATTTAAATCCTCTTCTGAACATGTCTTCCTGAACAGGATTTAAGAGGACAGATTTTGACATGTCTTGCCCCAATGGGGTACAAGAAGTTTGTGTATATGAAAAATTTTCTATCTGGCATGGCAGCTATATAAAACTGTTTATATCAAAAAAGGTTGTTAAGACATATTAAAGTTTTCTATACACAGTAATAATTTACAAGAGCTAAAGTAAAACATCAATTGCCACATAAAAGCATTAAAAACTGAAAAGCTGAGTTTTACTTATGGATGCTGATTAACTACTATGGTTCATAGCCTCTCATTCTATATTAGGTGTGAAAGACCGGAAATTTTGCTCAGAGGCCTCTTTATCAGGCTTGAGCTTCATTTTATGTGCTGTAAATCTAAAACACGGGACCAATGGTTTTACTTCTCTTCCAAAAAAAAGCCATGCTAAAGATTTTTATGCCTGAAAAAAATCCATTGCCCTCTGCTGTGTTTAAACCCACAGCCTTGGGAACTAGAGGTATCCCTAGCCCAGGGAGAATGACTAAAAGCACTAAGTTTTCAATAACAAGTAAAAATACAAAATATGCGAAATTAAACATACACATACTAAAAGAAATAAGTGTGATACAAACGGATAATTAAGAAATGTGTTTTAGCTGTGATATATCATTGTGGTTTTTAAAACTAAAATAATACATTTCAAAGCCAGTTGATCTACTTTATATTAGTTGAACTACAAGATGATAAATGATTCAACTGGTTAGTTACAAAAATATGATAGGCTACCTCCATGGTGTATGGCAAGCATGTCTGCCTTCTCATTGTGAGAGTTTGAATCTTAGTTAAGTGTGAGTCACCTATAAAATCTATCTTTTAGAGTTGTCTCATACACTGATAAAACAAATGTCAGCTAACTCTCAGCTCTATGTAACCTAGACTCATTTGAACATTCATTTCATTCACCATCTCTGTAGAGCATTGCTGTAAGAATGCTAATTCTCACTTCCTCTCTCTCTAAAAGAGAAACTTGAATCTGCAAAACAGACTTTCCATTATTTTCTATATATTTATCAATATACATATTTGCTCTAAGTTTATTACAACTTTAAATCATTTCCATTATTGGTTACCATTTTTAATAGATTATGGACCAGGCTTACCTGATTTAGTTGCACTTATTATTCAGTAATTTTCAAATCCACTGTATCAAATAACATAAGTTTTTCCATCTATTCATACATATGAAACAGATTCGGAGTGGCTACTTATAAAGAGTTGAAATATTATGCACAAGAGTACTTATTGTGACAGAAACAATTTAATGTGGAACAAAACATACCATAAGATTCTCGGACACCAATGACTAGTTGAGAATCAAACGCTTCACCATTTCTTTCAGCATGTACTAACTTCATAGCAGAATCCTGAAGCCTTTGTTTGATATCACAAAATATGCTCTGATTCCAGCTGTCCAGCATTAGCTTAAACAAACAATACATTCAAACATGTTAATTCTTTTGTATACAAGTGCAATGCTAATTAATAAATATTTTCCCGAAACAAAGCAATGGCAATAGTTTTTTTGTATTTTTCATGATCCAACTTATACAAAAAATTAATTAATTTGTTTCAAAACTTACATAAAAGTTACAGTGAGACAATTTATATCCTCTAGAGAGGTTACATGTAAAATATTAGTACTATTTTTCGCTGAAGTCCTAACATTGAGATTAGAGCTTTGTCAAAGTGTTGAATATTGTGATATGCATATGTAACACTTTTCAGTTGAGTACAACTATTAATTCTTTCTGAGAAGTATATAATATGGTGGTCACAGAATGACTAGGTAACAATAAGGTAGCTTACATTTTAGGTGACTGGTTATTTTGATAATAATGTTCAAAATGCCTGAGTACAGATTTGAATAATATATGCTGGGAGCAGTACACACTCTCATTAAGATGATCAACCCAGTGAAGACTGCTTATTCAAAGGCTGTATTTGATTTTTGTTCCCAGAGCATTAGATGCATGTGTACTAACCAGGGTTGAGCAAATTCAAGTGGTATGTCATATAAGGTAAAGGAATATCTTCATTATTATATACTGTAAAGAACGGCAATATATACATTTTTTCCTGTCAATTGTGATATACTTTTTATGCGATATTTAATAGCAAAACAAAAAAAAGCCATCATTTTGCAATTCTATAAAAAAAGCTCATAACTTATAAAACAAAATTATATTTGAAGAAAGAATAAAAGAAAACTAACAAGAAAGAAAGGAAAAAGAGTATCCTGTTGAAGGGAATGTCTAGACTGGAGTAAGGGAACTTTTATTTATTTAGAATCACTCCTACACTCTTTTAGAGTTTGGAATACACAAAGTTAGGAGTGAATGTGAGTGTACTACAAAGCAATAAAGAATTAAAACCTAATGTTAAAAATCTGAGTTGATACTCCAGGTACCTGCTTCTAAATGCAAAGTTGCTCATATGGCTAGGTAGTTAAATGCAGCTACTTAAAAAAGTGTTACAACACAAATATATAAACTTGTATTATGGATGCTGAGAATAGAAATTAAGTGCTAGCTTTGAATTTTTATAACAGCATTCTTTGTTTTAAATAACTTCAAATTAAACATTTATATTGAATTAATGGCATGTTAACATTTTAAATTTATATTAATACCCAGATTTTAATGTTAATAAAATGATTACTGGACATGTAGCTTTATATTCTTGAAAGCTCAATCACAAGTGCCTTATATATTTACTAGCTGGCTTACCCAACGTTGCATGGTTAGCTTTTTAAACTCGAATGATCAATTACTTAATTTTATTCTTTATGAAATTATCATATAATGAATGATCTAGAAGATTTTTATGGTTAATCCTTCCCTTTACCCCTTATAATTGTAATTCCATACAGCCCTGAGTAATAACGGATGAAAAATCCCGATATTCATACAAAAAGGTGTAAAACATGAGCAACAGTCTTCCAAATTCTGGAAATGCTGCATAGCCTATACGTATCCTTTGGCAGTGGAACAATCATCGGTGGAATGGTCGAACCATTTTTTTTATAATTACAGTAGGAGAAATTTTAAACCTTTATACCTTCTCTTTGGTTCCATAATTATTAGAAAATAAGAGCTGCATAGTTTTCACATAATGCAGAAATCCTTACCGTATTCAACAAAATAAAGATAAAGCTGGCAATTCTGAGCATTCTGCACTCTCAGGCCATCAAAATAGCCTCTTTGGAAAAGACATATAGTCTGTGATCATCAAGAAAAATCATCTTCTGAGTTGTTAATTATAAAATACTGGTTCATCGATTTGTAATGCCTTCAATTTTCTCTCTTTACACAATCATTTAGCATGCCTTCTGTTAAGAATTGGTGATTAACTCACCTCAGTAGGTTAGTATTTATTTTGACATGCAAAATCCATCCAATTCATTTGCAAATTTTATCTTAGTAACACTAAGCTCGGTTTACACTTTACACCTCAGGTTAGCCAGCTTAGAAAAAGACAACAGAAAAGGAATAAGTTCGAAATGAAAACACTTCCAAAAGAAACTCACTGAACCCTCAACATTCTCCCACCTTGAGTTGTAGGAGCAACTCATCAAAATAACAGGTTCAGTCTTTTGGAAGTCTTTATCTGACATCCATCTTTGGTTGTGTAATCAGACACACACACTTGTTTAATTGTTTCAGTTTTCTCTCTAACACAACCAGGACCAATGGCTTGACTGCTAGACAACAGAGGGGTAGGTTCCTCATTGAATCCACTTTCTAAGTACACTTTACTGCCTTGACATGTGGACGTTTCAGGAATAGGTATCTTATTTATGTCTTTTGCCACTATATCTGAGGTACACACCTCTAATGGGTAGTCTTTGTATAGGATGGGTCAATTTGCCCTGCATAATATGTCGCTTCTCCACTCCATCACGGCCAAATATTGTTTCGTGACAATGCCTAGGAGCTAACAACACAGTCGCTTGATGGAGTCATTACCAACAAGAACATCACCAATCTGAATAGGAAGCCGATGCTTCTTCTCAGCTTTGCCATTTTGGATCAGCTCACTTCAAAACTTGACTTCAATTCTCTCTGCAGTGACTGTCTATATTTAACTCTTGTATTCAAACTGCAATAGTCCACTGTATCATAATCAGGAAGGCTAATTTGTTAGGCTTAATGGTATCAATTCTGATGGATTCTCAGAAATGTAGGGCAAAGGTCATAAGTTGATTGACTTACAATCACATAAAACAGTGGCCAATTCTTCGTAAGTCAAACATGCCTTGCCTAGTATTCTCTTCAGCCAATTCTTCATAATTCTCTCCCACCAACCAGGCAGCTGTTGGGGAATTGAATCTTCATTCAATCCCGTGAACAGCAGTATACTTCACAACGAGACTCCAGTTTAGAAACTTAAGTAGTGCATTAGCAGCTCCCACAAAATTGGTTCCAATATCTGAGTATATGAATGAGCATTGCCATGTTTGAGGTGTAAGGTGTAAACCTTTGTAATGCCAAGAGAAAAGATTCAGTTGAAAGCAGCATATATCAACTGGGATAGGAACTTCTGGTGCAGCATCGATGTTCCTGCTTCGACCACCCAAAAGGTACATTTGAGCGCTGCATATTCTTATTGCTTTCAAATGCAGATACTAAGGACACACTATGCAGCTTGTTACATTTAACATTCAAAGCTGCCAACACAATTATTCTAAACTGCCGAGTTGAATATTAAATAGCTTTAAAAATTATACACATTTAGTTCAAAATTTAATATATTATATTAGTTTACTATGTATAAAGTCGTTTTCATATTAGTGGACTGGCTTGTAGTGTATTTGAGTTCAGTGTATGATGTGAAAAAAATCCTAAGGTTGGCTAACTGTAGCCGATTTGAGACAAAATTTCAAAGCTGTGGATTGTATTTTAACGGTTGCAAAAGTAAATATGAGAAGAAAATTTTTCGATTTAGTAAAACTGGCAAGACTTAAAGGGCATACAAGAGCCTACAAACAAAGAAGGAAGCAAATTTATTTTCTCAAACGCCTGTTGGTAAGTAGGATGTATGAATGTAATAAATAATGTAGAATAACCAAAATTAAATCCATGACAACCTGAATTACATTACATATACATTTATTTTCAAAATACAACTGTATTGGCTACTCATATGTGCTTGGCTAATGTTATGTGTTGTAAGTCATCTGTAGCTTGAATCTAGTTTACTCATGCATGATAACATTAATAATAATGGTAATTTGATGAGGAAATACTAGTGAAAAATAAAATTTCCATTTGGTATCCTAGTTGAGCTTTACAGCTGTTAGAAAGCTAGGATTGAAAGGCTTTCCCTTCCCATTTAAATATTAAATTCACTTATGCATTCTTTGAATTTCATAACTGCGTATCTTTTATATATGGGCTACTACAGTTCATTCTCACGCTCAATATCTCCTCTGGATTGTGGCACAGGTTTCCTTCATTCCTCATTTGAAGTGAGTTATATTTAATAGAATTTCTGTTTCTCTCTCAAACTAATGGCAGAGTTATTGCCACAACTTTCTAAATTATCTTTTTGTCTTTCTTTTCTCACTGTGAGATTACAATGCACACAACCATGAACATTTCTGGGACATATTATGCCATGGCCTAGTACTATGCTAAGATTAAACACTTTTGCAAAATGCACAAAGTAATAGTGCTGTTTTATCAAAGAAATCATTTAAATTTCAAAACTTTAGTAGAGAAAGATGTAAAACATCTGGTATTGGATACTTCATAAATTGTTGAAATGTTTCAGTCTGCACTATCCTTCCCATTCATTTACTTTAACTTGTACACAGCTCGTGGTAGCTTCACACAGAAAATATTTATTTGTAAATCCATTGAGTTTGTAGATTAAGTAAAAAGAATTGAAATAAAAAAGCAAGTTTTTATAGTAAATAAGCGAAAATATAGTGTCGTATTTACAAAATTAATTTTTTTTTTTGCTCTGTGTTGCTGAAATAATAACCAAATAGCTGCTGCGAACGAAAGACAGTATATTAAAAGTGTATTAGTTGGTTTAGTGTTTCCGTATTAATTGCTTTAAAGATTCTGTATTAATTGCTTTAAAATTACAATTTTTGAGTTAATGTTGTTTATAGCTGATTGACATGCTTTTTCTGAAATTATTTGTAATCCACTAAACAAACAAAATAGTAACAAGGATTTCCATTTACTTTATGATTCCTTTAACAATAAGAAATAGCATACCTCATGTTGCAATGAATGTTAAGTGTCACCATTAACAGTCCATTTAATGAAACTAGTTTCAAGCTTAAATTTGCGGTGGTATTAGTTATTATGTTGATGCTTGTGATGTTTATGTAGGTGTCTTTACTTCACGTGTTGCCATCTTGTGACGTCATTCATTTGTTCGGTTTGTAGCTCCATCTGGCGTTAGCAATTTGCGGTTCCTAGTATCAGTTTTTGAAATAATTCATTTCAAATGTCCTCCGGCTAGCTATTATCCTGTTGGCTTAGGCACGTATCTCTATACAGGTTGTGAAACGGAAAGGAATCTTTTATCCAAAAAAATTACACTGATGAAGAAATTTGTTTTACACATTTATTGTCGAACACGTTAACTATCACATTTATACATTGATCTTAACACCCGCCATACTGAAACTGTTATAACAACTTCTTACTGATAATTCTTTTAATCCACGTACTTCAATCTTTTGTATATTTAACTTTGCCATACATTAGATCTTTCAAATCACTACTACTTTTTGTCATTTGCAACGCAATTTGCTTTCACTGTCTTCATATACAGTGACATCAAAGTAAAATAAAAAATACAAAAATGTACATATTGTTTGTTAGATTTTCCTAGTACACCATTACTGGCAAATTCCAACTAGGCAGCCTGATTAGGATTTGGTGGATTTATCTGAACTTTGTGTTTGGAATATGAACTTAATTTTATATGTTGTAGGGTTTACAATCTGTTGTTAATAAAGATATTACAACAGGCATCATAAACTGGTTAATAATTTGGGTTGTACCACTTTCTTGGCTACGAAGTCATGTAAATAGTTCTCTTAACTGCCAAACAAAATATTTGGATGGCAAGCATGATGAATGATGATGCACTTCAAGCAGTTGTGAAAAAACTCCTTTCATTTATACATGTAATAAATAATGGTAGGGAAATTTAGTATTATTTATTTATTTATTCTATATTATTATTATTATTATTATTATTATTATTATTATTATTAATGTATTTATTTATTCATTCAAGTCATAATTTACGTCAATATGATTTTTAAAAAATGGCATAATTAGGGCAACTTCATGAGAGGGGCAAAATGTTTTATAGTAATGAAACATATCAGTTCACTGAGGAAACAAAAGTAATGATGTATTACATTTAATTTTTTTTCATGACTCTGTAATCCACTTGGTGCACATTAATAAAATATTTTAATCTTTTGCTGTTGAAAGAAAGAATAGTTATGTATTTTAAGTATTAAGAATTCAACAGAGCAAAGAAAACAAGGAGAAATGATGTCTAATATGATGCTCATAAGATTGTCTTTTATGTTCACAACTACTAAAAACAGCTATTTGGTTTGAATCCATTTTAAGCACAAAGTTGATGAGTACTGTGATTCCGTAATCAAACTGAAAAATAATGGTTACTTCCTTTACCTCTTTTTTCCAACTTTGCTTCTGCTTATGTGCTATCTCAGGCACAGATTTTTTGAGTAAATGAGCACTTCTCAGTGCCCTATGAAGCAGTGAGTTAATGGCTTGCATATTAAAAGTTTCTATATTTAAACTGGACTAATAGAAAATAGCTGTAAAACATTTTTAACCTTCCTTCACTTAAAAAAAAGGAGAACTCATGGTGTTAGTGCTTATTTTAAGTGCCTTTGCAATAGATACTAGATTAGACTGCAACAGATATTCCAAATGAAAAGCCAACAAATAGCAATAACTACACACAAGTTAATTGCTAAGACATTTATGATTTGGATAATATACAAGCAGCTATTAAAATGTATCATAGCTTGTTAAATCTGCATCAAGGGACGTGAGTGGAAGAAATCTTGCTCAAGTTTGTGTTGCTTAAAATATTGCTTTAGTTAAATGTTTTTTTTTTTGTATTTGAATAGCTGCTTTTTGTTTTTGCTGTATTTTTCAATACATGTGTTAATGTATTATGTAGTGCTTTATGTATAACTAAATGCTGGCATTCTTTGTACATGGTAGGATATCATTTTTGTTATAATTTGTATATTATTGTAGAAAGTAAATCAATGACATTTCTGTCACTATAGGTTAACAGCTTTTAAATTGATGAATGGTAAACTGCTGTATACAAAGAATAACATTACATAATACCATACCACAGCCTTTCCTGTTTTCCTACTTTATTGAAAATGAGTATAAACATTATCAGTTTAAGGCAATTAAAAATGATCTCAATATTCTAGCAGATGAGTAAGGCAAACTGAAAGGAGTGCAAGTTTTAAATAAAGTCACTGTGCGTTTAATGGCTTACTCTCCAGGTTGAGAAAACCATTAAAAATGCAGGTGATTTTATTTGAAACTTGCACTCCTTTCAGTTGACTTCTGCAAACTTTAAAAGCAGTGGGCTGGACTAGCAGCAGGCATGATCAGTTGATAATGTAGTAAGGTGCATTACCGATCACAGCGTTAGTTTTGCTAGTCAGGAAAAAGTGCCCTATGCGACACCTTATTCCCATCATTGGGGTGATACCCTCACCATTGAGGTGAAAATCAGGTATTAATCTGTGGTTGAAAGCTCCATCTCTAACTCCAGGTACACTGCATGATAGACCGCACAAGTAAAGAGACATACCCAAGTATCTTTGCTATTCTTAAGAAATAGAGGCCCAGCCATGTCCAATCTCGTAACCTCCAAAATAGCTGCATTCTTTACCTGGTTTTCAGGAAGAGCTGCTGTGACTGTTTGTAGCCTTTTTGAAGTGTGTCTTCTATACGCATTACATGTTGACCTTACTGTCTTTCAACCATTGAGAATCCAATATCTTTCTTGCAGTATGTTCAATATAATGCTAATACTGGCAGGACAGTATGAAACATGGCAGGAAAAAATATGTCTCTTTACCACTTCATATTTAGAAGGCAAAATCATTCATTTCCTAAAGCTTTTCTTATCCTTCTGAGACAATTTTTGTTTTAACTTTCCGTATCTTTGAAGGCATTCACAGTTCGCAGTTTTTATCATTCTCACCTGTGAATATTCTTTTTGAATGTGGCTTATTATCTTTTTTCAGATGTAATTTCCCCACATTGCTGCTCTTCTTTTGGACGAAAGCAATTCCACTTGAATCTTAAATATCTAAGTCATGACTTTCACAATCTTGTTATAACATCAGAATTTTTTGAAGAACCAACCTCTTTGATTTGTGTCAAAAGGCTGGCAGTTTTCAAGTTCTTTCTTTTCACAGCTTCATCACAACATTGTTCTACTGTTGAAAATGACCACACTTTAATTGGCATTTTCATCCAAGTTGGTCCCTCCCACCATTTCTATGCAACAAAATGTTTTGCTCCACATCCTCTTGAGGGCAGGTCAACTGGATTTTCTTCTCTATAACATGACCCAATGATGATGTACAGGTGAGTAACCTTATTTTCTGAATCTGGTTTCTTACAAATACAGACCATTTCTTATCTCTAAAAATCCAGCAAGAACTATGGTAGGACCATTCCAGAAGTACAGTCCTTCAATGTTCCATTGCAGTCCCTTTTACTGCAGAGCTGGCCAGGCATGCTCCAATAAGAGCTGCAAGCTACTCCAAGTGAGGCATAGTGATATGTTTTAGCGGAGCTACACAAGATTTTGATGCTAGAAAACTCACTACATCTTTCTTTTCTACATATTCTGAGAATGTATGCAATATAAAGGCCTGAGAATGTATAGGGCTTCAAGCTCACATTGCAAAAGATATGGATACTGCAGTTCATCTGGTTAATAGGAGTGCATCCAACCAAACCATCTGGGAACTTTGATTTCTCTCAGGACATGAAATTCCTCAAACCATTGCAGGAATTCCTATTTGAGATCTTTTGTGACTTCAGCATCCCAGTCTTTCTTCATCTTACGAGTTCTTTGTAATAATATCTTCCAACATATCATCATAGGAGGTAGTTCCAACTGGGTCAAAGAGTGTGTCTGTCACAGACAATATTGTTCTCTTAGTGAGAGGTTTTTTTATTAACTGCACTGATCCAATCTAAATTAACATGCCAACTATCATTGAATTTATCCCAACAGAATAAGGAGCTTTTCCCTCTTTATCTAAGGAAGACTCCCACCCTCTTAATTCAAATCTTTCTTTTGCCAACAAAGCATGGGTATTTGAGACAAACTCTCTTTTATCTCACCTTCATTTTCTTTACTTGTCACTAAACTATCAACATAGAAACTTTTTGTAAGTTTTATATACCATCTTCATCTAAATTACAAATATTCTGAATATGGTAACCAATAATAGCTCCTAGTAGGAAAGAGCTGCAGGTTATTCTAAAAACTATCAGAGTGAGACCAAAATTCTGTCTATTTAGGCTGATCTGAAGGAATGTCTGTTTGGTGTCAGCAATTACACCAACTTCAGTGTAAACCTAAGAAAAATATCTGGTATCATCTGAATGAGATTCGGACCACTATCCAGGCACTGGTTCAAAGAATGCTGATTTAGAGCTCTGACAGATGCATCAAATACGTTGAATTCTAGTTGTACTGCTATTCTTTTACTATAGGCCTGTGAGGTAAGTAGTAGCTGTGCCGATCCACCTCTTCGATGATCCCTTCTTTCAACCATTGTTGCAAGACATTGCCATAATCTTTAGAAAAGTTATTGGGTTCAAACTTCTTTGTGGTTCTCTCAAGTCTCTTCATAGCTAGATGTTTATTGTCACAAAGAGGTGGATGTCCTTCAAGCCAGGGCAAACAAACTTCATATCACCCTTGATTATTAATTTGCATGGGTTCCAAAAAATGTTTAGTCAGTAAGTGTTGCTCAGTTTTAGACTTTGTTTCAGTCACATCAATAATCCCTACTGGGTCCAATATCCAAAGATCCAAAAGATTTACCTCCTTAATAAGTAAGACGTCATTGTCATGATCGCAACATTAGATTAAGCTATCTCCTCCTGAGGTATTTTCCCCATAAGTGTCCAACCCAAACGAGTTTTTAGTGCAACAAGTTCTGATGATAATTCTTCACGGCAAACAGTCAAGTCTCCCTGTGACATAGCTGCTATAAAAGTCACTATGGGATCATCAGAGTGGCCAACATCAGTCAGAGAAATGCCTATCTTCTTCAATTCTGCCATCCATGATCCATTTTCTGCAGAAGAAACTCCTTGGCAAAAAATAGGATGATGAAATACAACAAACTTACAGGTAAAAGTATCATCCAAATTTCTTAAGTTATCTGGTAACATTGGTGTTTGCGACTCTCAGTATTTATGCCCCCAAACAATGTATCACAGTTTCCTCCATAGTGGAACATACACTTTTTCCACTACATCAGTCAAAATATAAGATGTTTGGGAATCTGTATCAATGAGAGCTCGTAACATAAATTTCTGTCTTACCAGGCACAAGTTTCACCCTCAATGTTTGTAGCAGAACCTTGGGATTAAGAAAAAAATTTGATAAGGTCACATTTCGTGTCTCTGATTTGGAAGGTAGGCCATTTTGAGATTTCAGTTCTTCTCACATCAATGTGTTGTTGTTGACCAATGGCACTGGGAATTAATTGATCTGCATCATTTTCCCTCTGGCTTCCCAATATAAAGTCTGTAAGTTATTGCTTTTAAGGCCTTTGCATTTGGTGAGATGTGGTTTGTTCAGGATGACATCTTCTTCACAGAGAGTGCACAAAAAATGCATGCTCTTCTACCTCCTTTAATTGATTTACCTAGTCCTGCTGCGTTAGAAAATATATTCTCTTTACAGTAAAGTTTGGTCGTGGATTTGTTCTTAATACTCGACTTGTTTGCACTAGTTTCCATACTAAAAACAGTTAAGACAACGGAAATTCTTTCTTCCCCTTCCACCTCAGCTTTCAAAAATTCCATCAAGTTATCTAGCCTTTCCTTGGGGTTCTTCATTTTCTCCCTCTTAGCACTCTTTTGCCAAGGTTTTAAAAACTTATCTGAGAAATATAATTCTACCAAAGGAAATAACATTGCAGAACATTTATCTGTCATCTGTCGTGAGCGCTCAAATTTGACGCAAGCTTATTGTACAGTGATGATAAAACCACTCTTTCTTTTGATTCATGGCTTGACAATATTAACTTCAAGATATCTCTCACTAAACTTCAATTAGTAAATCTTTCCTTCCAAATCTCCATTTCAGACTAATTATAGCTTTTGTGTAGTATTCTGCTGTAGCACCTACTCTCCACAACTTCCTTAGCTCTTGATCCCTGAACCGTGACCTTTGAATCAAATACTGGAACTTATCTTCAGGTGCTACATCAATGTCCTATTTGTTTTTTGAAACTGACTCAACAGACAACCATTCTTTTAACTCGCCTCTGAATTTCCTTAATTCTAGCTTCAGCAGTTTAATTTTTATATCATTTTGGTGCCTCTCACTGGTTATACTTTGCTCGCCTTCACCACACGAAAGTATTTGTGAGCTTCTGTCTTTCATATTCAAGAATTTACCATGAATAATCTTCAGCTGCTGTCATTTCAGTGTCCAGGTCAGCATTTTCATCTTCCAGCAGTAGATCTATAATATTAGCATCCACTGCTTGCAATTTCGCAGCACTTTCTTAATAAATTATAAGGCTTGTACATCAATTCTGCATTTCAGGTGCTTCAAGAATATCTCTCAATTTATTTAAAACTCATAAAAGCTGTACAAGTAGCTCTTCTTTGATCCACTAGTCGTTCCAGGTATAAAACACACATAATGCATTGGAAAAATGCAACCTGTCCTATCACAGTTGCCAAATGTATTGAAACAGGTTATAACATCCCTGCCACCACCTCGTGTTCTTATATTTACAGTTGCAATTACAATGATAATAAGCACATACTTTATCATAAGATATGGTGGAAATGTTGCCCTTCTCTATTCACACATTTCTGGCATCTTCTCAGAAAATTTTATGCACACTCGAGAGTTCAATATCTGAAATTGAGTGAATTTCTTGCCTGATGTTTTCTTTTAGTTCTTACAATTTATGGGTTTTTTTCATGTGATCATCAGGGTCGAGTAAATTTCTGTAATTGGATTTTGCAAAAGATAATTTTCTTAATATTCTTCTCTGACGAAGCATGGTTCTATTTATATGGCGGTTTCATCATAAAATAACATATATTTAAGTACAGAGAAAACCAATTTTACACATGAGATTACCATGCATGACGCAAAAATTGGTGTGCAGTAAATGCATACAGAATATGATGACTTATATTTTTTGAACAAACATAAATGCAGAGAGGTACAGGAATGACTTACTCACACCATTTTTTGATCAGCTGACCGATGCTGAATGTTAGCCTGAATTTTTCCAAGAAGACTTCGCTACCACGCACAAGCTGATTAGTTATTAAATTTAATTTAGGAAAATTTTGAAGATGTGCATGAAAATTTCCTGAGAAGATGCCAGAAATATGCAGATAAAGAATTACATTTCCAACATCTCTTTATGATGTGATATGTGTTTATCATTGTAACTGTAAATATGAGAACATGAGGTAGTTGCGGGTAGTGTTTCAGTGGAGTCTGAGCTGCAGCAGTTGGCATGTGAACAGCCGCACAGTGGCCACAGTGTGAAAGAAAAGCACCGTATAATCCTTCCAGCCCCAAAATGGGTCCTAATATAAACAACGCATGTAGTATCCTTCTATGCTTGACGTTTTGTGGATGCAAGGAGAAACTTCCCCTCAACAGCTATTCACTTTTGGGATTTCAAGGAACTGCCATTCTTAACCTCAATGTTATCTTAACCACTGCACCAGCACTGAGTATTAAAGAAATGCACCTAAACATGTTAAACTAAATGTACTAATTCACAAATGGGTGAAAAAATGTTATGAAATATATTTTATTAGTAAAAACTTATGTACTAATCAGCGTCCTTGGGTATTAGCACAACATCCAGCTCAGAATCAGAAGTTGCTTGAACTGCCTTCCAGGTTTATAACCAGCCTGTCTACAACTTGGTTGCACAGATACACATTGCTTCCAATGTTAATTAATGACATCGTTAACAGCAAGGGTATCATAATGCTTAAAAAAAATCTGATGTGTTACACTCACATGACTTTCTCTACTCTTGTACAATCTAATTTTACAAACGCTTATTCTCCATATGCTTCATGTTAATCGAGATATCGAGATGTCAATCTTATTGGTAATTTTCTTTTAGATGCAAGGGAAATATGGTAGCTTTTAAGCGATAGTCAAATATTTTAACGGTGGTTGCTATGTGGCGCATTCCATTCTCTTTGCATGTCCAGAACATAAAAAAAATGAATAACGAATTTGAGAAAAAGTATAAGTATTGTAAAATTTAAGGAAATAACAAGCAATATCTCGAAAACGGTTCACTCAACAAAAGAAATGTATATGACATAAGTTGTGTATTTTAACGCGATCTACATTTTTTGTGTAGTAAAATTTTGTCTATCTCTTATGGTTTACCAGTTATGCAAAAGTCGTTCACAATGAAGAATACTTTTGGAGACATTCCCAGGAAATTCAAGATATACATTTTATTTGTCATAAAAATATCTTAAACATATGATATTTTAATCAAAATCGTTAGAGCCATTTTTGAGAAAATTAAAATTTTCGAAAAATCTTCCATGTAAAGGGTAGTCTGGGGTGGGGGGATTTTCTTGAAAACCTTCGTGTCGCATCTCTGGAAGATACTGAACCTAAATACCAAGTTTGGTGCTTATCCGATTGTTCGTTTTTGAGTTATGCTGTTCACACACACACAGACACACACACAGACACACACACACACAGACACACACACGGACATGTTTCTAAAAATGCTTTTTTTGGATTCAGGAGGTCTCAAAACGTGTATTTCCGGTGAAATCTCGGTATCGAATTTTTGGGTGGAATGCAATACTTTCCCTACTTACTATACGTAGTAGAGAAAGTAAAAAGTTGAAACACATTCAAAACTATTCCGTTTTCACCAATTTTAAGGGCTTTGCCACTTCTATGTTTCATTACACTGCTCTGATCTGCTACACACTCAATCATGGTTGCAACTTAAACAATACTGACGTCTGCATGGCCATGATAATAAATGAAATCTAATTATCTAAGTTATATTTAAATGAAACGATTATTAAACTACGGTTGTTATTCACCCTCTTTATATCTGATGTACAAAAAGAGTGATAATACATGCAGTGTAGTAATGAATTATTTTCATTTGCTTGAAAGGTGTGCTGCGGCAGTGGCATTGCACTTGTTTACACCAGGACCCTTTCTTGGGCTGGATGGAGTTTAGTACATAGACTTTGTAAATCCTTTTTAGCCTGTTTTAGTAATTCATGAATTGAAATAAGGTGTATTACGGCCCATGTAAGAAAGAATATGGTTTTTTAATGGTGAAAGATTATGAAAATCTGTTGAGTGTTTTTTGATATTCACACACTTAAGGGCACAAGCATACACATATACAAAGTTTTTCACTTTATAATATTAGTATAGGTTGGCATGGAACAAATTATAGTGATGTTTTACATGTTGATTTATGCACATCACATGTTTCTTGTATACTATACTATACACTGGGCAACTAATTTATATGTCAAAAGAGGAAAGTTAACAACCTATTTAGAGTTAATATGATCCACATGTGCTTCACTACTTTCATGTATGCACACCCTCGCATGATTGTAAACAATACCTTATTCTGTCAGAATGGTGTCAACATAATGCACATGAATGAAGAATGGTGTTGTTGCTTGTTATGAGTGACCTATGTGTATGTGTGGCCTATTGCCCCTACTGTCATAGGCCATAAGCCATAGCAACCATCAGTGAAATGGTTGGGACCTGTGGTTTTTCTCATTAATCCAAAATTATCTAAGTGAGATGTGTAAACTTAAATTACTATAATTATCTAACAGGTATTTGGTGGAAGTAATGATGGTTAAGCATATTGTTCTTATGATAACCATAATAAAATGTGCAGTTCTATACCTTTCCTGCTCCAATATTTCTTAATAGAATACAGGTATTAAGTAACTATTTACGTTGGCGTAAGAGTGTGTTCTTGGGTTCGTGGCAAGCAGAAGCACATGCTTCTGTTTACATCAGAGGGAACTCTGGTTTGAAATGGACAGTAGTTTAACTGCTTGATCAGCAGCAGAAGACGGTTAGTTATGCCATTTCAGTAAGATAATGTAACATATGTAGAATGTGATATTTATTTTACAATTGAAAAGCACCATTACCCTTTCCGACGGATACAGATTACATATCATATGTCAACATTTTTAAAATTGGGGTGGGGGGGGAGGGTTCATTTTCATGTCAGCCAATTTTAATCTCATTTCCTGAATATGAATATCAAAGTATATTTTTTGGCCCTTTATTGTGAACATTGCCAATATTATGTCTTCCAACCCAATCCAAAGGGCTATAAGGAAGTCCTCAAGTGTTTAAAATTGGTTTACTGAATGGGGAAAGTTGTATGCCGTGTTGACTATAAGGAAGGCCTCAAGTGTTTAAAATTGGTTTACTGAATGGGGAAAGTTACATGTCGTGTTCAACATGCAATTTCCCTTCGCTTTCATTCAATTTTTTATCAAGGAGTAATTTTTGTATAATTCTGACAAAACATGCCGCACGTGTGTTTTTATTTGCCTCATATTGAATCTCAAATCAAGGAAATTAAGATCTAGAAAATGGATCTATAAGGAAATTGAAGAGGAAATATAGAGCATGGAAGTAAAAGCATGTAATATATATTACTCTTATTAAATTTCTTGTTCTAATGAGTTTAGTGCAAAAGTGGCCTAAGTTTGTACCATGGTATTCTAAATATTTTTTGGAATAAAGAAAACAGAATATAATTTGTAGGTAGTTATACATGCATGCCATGACCAACATCTAAAAATAACTGCCGAGTTCTGCAGGGACTCAACATTTCATACTCTTAACTGAAAGGATATTCACTTGTGATAGTACATGTCCCTCTGCACTACACTAAACCTCAATTTCATTAACTTGCAAGTGATCAAAGTAGCTAAATTTTAAAACTACAATCCCATAAGCTATCAATTCCAAAAAGGATATTCAATGTAACTTCTGACAAATCTCATACAACATCCTTCAACCAAAGAATGGGATTACTGGTAATCAAGAACATCATTTCAAAGTATGTGGGGGAGAGATCAGTTGCCCCCCCCCACTCCAAGTTATGAGAAATAATTAGGCTACTGGTTATTATTGCTCTGCCAAAAAAATTACTAATATGTACTTTTTTAATACAAATATTTCACATTTAAAAGATAACTTTCTCTTAGGTTAAATGTGTCATTAAACTTCACATGACAATTCGGATAGAAGCTTCAGGCAATCTTGCCCCCCCCCCCCCCCCCCCCGCAGAAACTGAAATGACATTCCTGCTGGTAATCAAATGAATAAAACTTAGTTTCTTTTCTCCTATATTATTTTACTTTATTTGTATCATCTCTGTTTCAACTTAAGTGCTTGAATATTTTTAGCAAAATTAAAGGGCAAGAATGTTTCCTACTGAAATTTTCTTGGAGAATACAGCTTGTAAAAGCTATTGATCTTTCTATGGTAATTTAACACTGAATCATTTTAAATAGAGCCTTAATAAACATTCACAAAAACCAATATTAAGCACCTAATTTGTTTGTGATGTAACAATGCATTTATCAATGTGAACAGGTTAGCACATGTAATTAAAGCTTTTATTTTCTTACCTTTCTTACTATTGTTTCTTCACTTGTGCCTTTCTTTTGTACACCTATATTCTTGTTTGCAAGAGAAGTTTCCAACTGTCTGAATGGAGTAGGAAGATAATTACACTGTGTGAAAAATTTTCTCCATTCTGCAATGTATGCTTTGAGCAACGCTTGATCCTCTTGATGTGACAGTACACGCTACAAAAATTATGCAAATATTAACTTACATTGGAATAAGTGTATTAATATCTTAAAAAGGTTTAATCTACATTAGCATTTTGATTACCAAAGTTTGCTGCAATATAAAAGATCACTAGGTATGTTTTTCTTAACTGAAATTTTAAATATTAAATTCTGGCTATAAAACTTGGTCACTTATTTAAAGACTTAAGTCGTAGGCTCTCAAACATTGCAGCTGGTCTATTTCTTGATGGACTTGCAGCAGTATACTTAAACTACAAGATGATTAGACAGTTGATTCTAACAAACATGTTTTTGTGTGCATGCAGTTTTTTTTTAAGATTTACTGTTCAAATGCTTCCACTTAAAAACTACAATTCATGATGTTAGGCACAAATTTGAACTTGTAAACTGGAGCTATATGCCGATGAAGTGACAATTACTTCACTTGTTTAAAAGACAGAACATGTTTCAGAAGCTTTTACTTTTGCTTTCAGCTGTGGTTCAATTGGTAATGGCATTGTCTTCATGTGTGAAGCTAGTAAATGATGTGACAAACTTTGTCAGTATGCCTGGTGGCATAACTTCAAAATTCATGACTCGGTGTTGGTCTTTTCCAATATGGAGAGTTCTAGAGGTTTACTCACTTGCTTTAGTGACTGTACGCTTGTGTTAATTTTGTGATTGAATTTGCAAGTTCATTGGAAAAGATAGAAATTATGAACAAGGGCACACAGATTTAGCTGGAGAAAAACTAAATACAAATGACAAACATCCTGAAATATTTCTTAATTAGCACCATAAGCAGGGCCTGTGTTCTCTGTACAGTAGAGTAATGTGATTAGCACAGCTTAAAATGTGTACATTTAAAAGAATCCTTGGTTATAACTAGGCAATTTGAAAGCATGGGTCTATTCTGTTTTGTTTTATGGAGAATGAAGGTGTAAGTGACCAACAGTTTGCATTCTTCGCAGTCTAGTTAGGTTTCAGCTTAATAGCCATGTAAATACTGAAAACACTTGCTACTATGTTTAAAGCCAGTGTGTTTACTTCTGGTGTATAATCTGCTAGATCTAACAATATGCAATTTTTACTTGTGTGTTGTCTAAAGAAGAATATATGTACAATAAGACCAATCTTCATGAAAGAACTAAAGAAAAGTATAAGAAATGAAAAATCAAACATTACAGAGATTACATTTAATTGTATCGCCCAAAAACACATTTTACAGGTACAATATCTGTTTAATTGAAACAGCATGACAATTCCAGTATCTTCAATATGACAAGAGCCTAAGATAGCAGAAATGAAGAGCAACTGTTACAGGCATGCTTTGTAGCTGCGATATAAAACACCATGTGGGCAGCCAAGATTTTACGATAGTCACATTAATAATTAATCTTAACATTGAGGTCTCTCACTAATGGTAGATATCAAATAGATGTATCAAATTCTGATTACCACACATAATATTCAGCCATTAGAGGCAGTAAACATTATATGGGAAACAATACATTGATGTGACTACATTTTACATTTCTTTATTATAGGTAATAACTACAGCAAAACCATACATCTGCATGTTATTAATTTGACAAGTGAATAATAATAATAATAATAATAATAATAATAATAATAATAATAATAATAATAATAATAATAATTTTTCTGTGAGATTCCTGTGCTTATCAGTCAAAATATTTTTGTAGGCAGAAAATGACCTCTCTACATCACAAGAAATTATAGATGCAAATTTGAACGAACATATTTGTGAGTGTCATGTCAAGTTCTTTATTCATGCTTTCACACAAAATACCTTCTTCACATAACAAAAAAACCTGTAGTCTGGGTTCCTGTTTATGACACTGTCTAGTTTGTTCATAGCATCTACTCCCACTCTCCCTTGGGCATGACAGGAATCTATGGAATTACTCAACAACTGACACTGAATCTACTGGTGGCAGACACATGGCTTCTAATTTTGTTATTGTAGAGGGCAATTTAAAGAAGTTTGTCTTAATGTAAATTAAATCCTGCTGCACATTTTTGCATTCAAAAGCTTGTGCATCTGTGATACATATCGCATCATCTGGCGAGAAACTGTTTACAGCCTAAAATGAAAGAAGTATTTACTTTAGAATTAAATATTGAAGTATTAATTTTATTGCAATTAACTATGTATCAATTTTATTTCATACCGATTTAATGGCATCAAAATTATCAGAGTAAAACATTGCAGCTTCCAACCAAATACCACATCTAGTAAGGATGGGCTGAGGGGGTAACAGTAACTCAGGTAGACTCTCTTTGTAATCAGCTATATGTGCAAGGGCTTTTGACAACACCTGCATAAAATAAAATATCAAAAGGACTAATTTATTTTTACAGCTTTGGGACCATTAAAACTGATATAAACCTAAACTTTACACATATCCTTTTAGTTGAGGATATCAAATTATTGACATTGTCATAATTGGAGCATATTGCTTCCACGATGGAGCCTGTGAGCATGACATATAATGTACTTTACACTTGGCTAGAATATTTTAATTGCTTTTTTGGCCTTCAGCATATAGGGAGCAGCATCACTTAATAGCAAAGAACTCTGCTTTTATTTACATTATTTGGCCACAGAATACCTAAAATATAAGAATCATTTTCTCAGAAAATGATTTATACAAATAGAATTTTTAATGAGAATAAAATAATTATTTAAAATGTTACTCAATTACAATATCTGATTAAAACTTATGCAATCCATCATCAAAGAAACTAGCAATTGTGGAGTTATTCGCCTTTTGCAGGACGTAGCACACTAGATGAGGTTGACAAGGCCCATCCTCATTTAATCTTCCTACAATTAGGTTAGCAACATTGCGCTCCATAGGATCAGTTGTTTCATCTACAGATGTTTGAAGTTCCAAGTCCTTGCAAATTTTATCTAATATCTGGTTAGCAAAACAACAAGTACTTTTATGTGTGCAAACATAGTTTTCATTTATTTTTACACAAAATTAAATTTATTTTGGCAAATACATTATGTAGGCCTACCTGATTATAAGATTCTGGAACATAAATTTCCAATATCGACGGATCAGGGACATCTTTTGATGTATATTTCTCCAAAAACCCCTTAAGAGTTTCTGGGTTTCTCAAGTGGTATATTTGCTGCTACAAAAGCATGGCACCAATCCATGTAAAAATTATTTTGCGGTGCGTTAGGTGAAGGAGCTGGATTTGGTGTGTTGCAAATTCTTTTGTTTTTCACATTTTTGCAATATGTGACGCAGATGGAAACATGCTGTTTGACTTGAAATTTTTTAGTACATTTTATCTGAAATTACGAGTATAAAAGATCTTCTGGTTATATGCAAATGATTTTTAAAAGAACTGGCATTCTTATTTCATTAATTATTTAAGATAAATTTTGTAATGTTTTACAAAGAACAAGTGCCATAGAAAATTATTGGAAAAAGAATAGCTTACCTCTTTACTACAACAATCACGGAATATAACATCCCCATGTGATCTAATAAAATCCTTTCCTTTTATTCACTGTGTAAGGAGTACACTTCTGGAACTTTTAGTTGGAGGCATTTTAGAAGCACATTAACACAGGCAAACAGAATAACACAGACATTTACCACTTACGAGTCTCTCTCTCTCGCTCGCACGCACGCACACACACACACTAACTCTCTCTCTGCGAAGACAGCTTTAGCGAGTGATTTCAGTTTTAGAAGAATTGAAATTGTTAGCAAGGTTTGTACAAATTCCATAAGACCGCTCTGCAGCTGTGTCTTTGTCGCATCAGCCGTGGTACCCGACTTAGAAGGCTAAATTTCCATTGTCATAAAATCAAAGGCTTGCTGTTGATTGTTGTTGATAAATGAACCTGTTTATGACAGACGGTCTGCAGACGGCTGTCGGTAAAATTCTGGGAAAGTCATCCTGGTGTGATCTTAACTTTCTATTTCTGTTATTTCCCCCATACCCCTTTTCTCTTTTCAATCCTGATTTCTAAAGCAAAAAAATAAGGATCACAAAATCGAAAAAACTGAGGTGTCTACTCAAAACCATTAAAACATGCATATAGACTGAAATAATGTATATTATATGCATAATTAAGGTAACAATGCCTTGTATATTATGCATTATGCTTTTATTCCGAAAAAGGTAAAAAATATGCACATATGCATGGGAAAAATACACATATTTGGAATCAGAGAGTAATGAGTGGATAAATGCATTTTGAGCTATGTCCAATGATCCTATAAAAACATGCATTTGCATAGAATTCTCACACTTAATAATAATAATAATAATAATAATAATAATAATAATAATAATAATAATAATAATAATAATAATAACAACAACAACAACAACAACAACACATGTATTTACTTTCACTGTTCAAATACAATAACATTTGATGCACATGTTTCATTGTAAAATTGTGCTTCAATTTCAATTATTTTAATTCTTACTACTAAGAACAGTGGAAGTGCAATGTACTTCCATATTGCACGTGATATGTTATCTATTCACCTAACAAGTTTTAACGCCACATACTTTCAATGCATGGTGCTGGACATATTAAATATTTTAACTGATATACAGGATGGAAGGTAACTTCAAATATAATTTCTAAGAAGTAATTAGTTATAAATTGAACCGCATTTTTTATACCATTCTAGTCATTGATGGAAAGACAAAAAGCTCCTGCGTCAATACCTGATAAGTGAACTCTGCATCAATTTAGGACTGAAGAGCATATAAACCCCTACAGACATTTTTCCATGTTGTAATCAATCATTACCTTTGTGTACATTAAAAATTAAGGACATCTACAATTCTGATACTAGAGGTATGACATTTTTCTTACATGTTCTGTTAATCATAGCACAAAGAACAAAGCATGGAATTTTTTTATTCAATGTGTGCTTTTTGAAATAAAACTTAGACAATTGTGCAAAAATTTTCGTTCTGAAATAAAGGCAACGTTTTAAAAAACTAAACTTAATAATTCCAAAACTAAGAGACTTTCAAAAATAAAACTCTACCAAACCATTCCAAAGCATACAGGATGACTAAACCAGATACATTGATAGAAAAAACACATATTAAATTTGAACCAATACATTGATGACTGCTGTGTAGTTCCACACACAAATCTCCACTGGTGAAAGAAACATCTCTCTTTGCATTGCAATTATGATGCTGAGCAGAACCTCCCAAGTATGCTCCTTTAGAAGGGCAATGGAGTTGATCTTGGCTTTCCATGCCTGTGACCTACGGTATGCCCAAGCAAAGACGTTTATGGGTGTGAGATACAGAGAATGTGAAGCCCAAATGTGTTGTGATGATCATCTGCAGCATGCAGTCCTGACGGGCCTTGACTGACTAATCCATCTGCCAGCTTCACACCCACATGTGGATGGTGGAAGCAGATGATCATCCAGCCGATATGGGGAGATGTGGTCAGCACCATGCCTTCCCCAGTATATTGGTTCCCTAGACCAACAAATCATTACTTATCATTGGTCCTCAAATTCATTATAATGGTGAGAGGGCACTGGTCCTATAAATGGGCCAAGTAGAAATGTGGCATCCAGGTACTCATGATCAATCTATGCATGTCATGGGGGCTTCAACCTGTTGAAAAATCATTATTTTTGAGATGCCATTTGCTCCAATTATGGTTGAAGGAATAACTTCAGCATACGAAGGTATAAACTGCTAATTGCTGTTGGTTCTGCGAAGAATATCACTTCCATTACTAATCCAAAAGAGCAAATCCAGCAGGTGGTGTTCAATATCACATCTCCAATGATAGGAAAGATATTTTGTGTCGAGCAGTAGCATGTGTATGTGGAATTTCATGGTGGTAATGAGAACAGGGCTGAGAGAAATGTGATGGATTACATGTTAATGAATTTCATACAATGTATTGGTTTGAATGCAACTTCCATTTTTCAAAAAAGTATCAAAACTTCATAATAACCCTGCATACACAAAAATGAAGGATGTAGAAAATACGAATTTCATCCAGCACCTCCGCAAAATGATTTTGGTTCACAAACAAGTAATTACACTACAGTATTACTGCAAAGTGACACAGCATGCATACATTTCTCTCTTTGAAAACGGTTTTCTTTTTTCTCCCCTGGATCATGGGATATAAAAACTTCATACTGAATTTTTGGATTGATGCTATACTTCTTTAACTTTAGATAATCTGTGGTAGAATGAATAAAAAGGCATTAGATCTTCTTCTACTTAACAAAGCCTAATGCTACTTTATGACAAGCAGTTCTTTTTCACCTTTTATATTTAGTGAGCAGAGTACATGACAGATTCAGTTTGTTAATCTCAGGAAGTGTCTGTAGTGCTTGGTAAAATATGCATGTATTCCAATAAGTTTCATATGAGATAATTTTAATTTAAAGGCACATCAGGTAAAATGTATATGTTTTCACTGTAAACCAATCCAGGATGTAAAGGGATACGGAAAATCGCCCAATAAGTTAATTATGCTGAGATTATAATAAATACATTCAACATACTTAGGCGTTACTCTTCAGTATTATTAACTTCACTGTGTTTTTTTAACAAATTGTATTGGATACAATATAATTGGATGTATAACATAACAGTTCAGGCAATAGTATTCTTGAGAACTATTGACTACCATGTACTATAATTGCTAACAAACTGCAAATAATGTACTGATACGTCCACATCATACATTTTATCACACCGTCTATCCAGAAGTTGGAAGGCAAGATTATGGTGCCAGACACATGCAAAATCAATTATCTTAATACACATTTAACAAGGGAGTAAAAAACTAAACAAAATATCAATTATACAAAACAATTTTTCCATTACCAGTGAAAAACAACATCAAAGTGATGTGTGCTAGTGTGCTCGCCTCTTGTACAGCTTCCCCAGAAACGAATTCTGGTCGAACTAAGCTCCTGGCTGATGTTTCCGCACAATGTTTTCCCTTCAATAAGTATTTTTTTACCTACAGAGGAGTTTGTATGTTTAGATCTGCTTCTTTTTCCATTAGTTTTCCCAGATAGATTTATAAGGATGAATATCAAGTACCATTCAATGACTTGTCATTGGGCAAGTCATGGTTGTCACCACAGGCTAGCCTAAGTTGATTGGATTTGCCATCAAGTAGAACACCCAACATTAGCACTTGGAGTCCACCAGCTCATTTGCACATTCACTTCATAGTTTCATTCATAGTAGTTTATGACTTCTCTGGTTAAGGGATGTTTGATCAGTTGAACAATTCAGTTAACTACTTCACTTTTATAATTTTTTGCTAATGCTGAGAGGGAACTGATCAAATCATAATTATGATTTTTTTTGTCCAGTGAACATTTTCTTGTCCAATAAACACTTAACATTCTACTGAATAAAACTTAGCAATAATCACTTGTCCGGTCATGGTATTTAAAGTTAAGGGCTGACTCAATGAGAAGTTTCAGTTTTAAAAGAAATAGCAGCTCTTCTATATATTCATTCCTTATGATCTGTAATGGGTCGAAAGGTTCAGACTTAGAAGAGGAATTCATATTTGTAAATAAGAATGGTCAAAGTGTGGTGGATTATATAATGTGCATACTTGATATGGAGGGCAACTGGATTCTGGGCTTTGAGGTTATGAATACAATAACATTAAGCTGTCATTTTCCATTAAGCTTAAAATTAGGAGAAGGAAACAGTGATATGAAGGAAGGGTACAGCGGGTTTTATAGAGTTGTGGAAGTATAAAAATGGAGGGAAGAAAAGCATGAAATATTTTATAAAGAATTAAATTCGGAAAGTGGGAAAATACAAGTAAGAGTAGAAAGCTTATTAAATACTAATAAAATAAATGAAGCTCTAGAAGCACTAGAACATAGTGTGAAAAGAGCGGGAAGTGGGATTAAACCTGTGACCTATAAGGATAACAAAACAAAATGGTTTGATAAAGATTGCCAAATGGCAAAAAAGAGAGTAACACATGAGTTGAGAAACTGACAGTATTCAAGGGGAAAAGAGGAGAAACATTTTTTAGCCCTTAGATGGGCATATAGGATGTTTTATTGAGGAAAAAAAGCAGGAATGGAGATTAAGAATAAGCCAAACATTAAATGAAGCGGCAGAAACCCATGACACAAAGAAAATATGCAGAAAGGACGCAAGAGAAGACCATATAAATCAGATAAATGATGCACGCATTTTAAAGCATTGTTAGGTCAGGACAACATAGTGAGAGTAGAGCAGCTTTTACATGGAGGCCAGCAAGTAATTAATGGATTACATAAGGAAATCATGGATATTGAACTGTGCAAACAAATTAAGAGGTTAAAAGCCAACAAAGTAAGTGGTCCTGATGGTATCCCAGGTGAATTTTGGAAGGCTTGGTTGATAGATGAAACTAGAAGAAACATACGATAACATTGTTCAATAAAATACTGGAGACAAGGGAGATTCCTAAGAGATGGAGAACAAGTATGATAAAGCCAATATATAAGGGAAAGGAGGATAAAAACAACCCAGCTAATTACAGGGGAATACGATTACTTTCTATTCAGGTATGATCTTTATTGGCATTCTAGCTAATAGGTTACAGATCTGGGTAGAGAAGGAGAAGAAGTTATCAGAGTTCCAAGCAGAATTTAGAGTGGGTAGGAGAACATCAGATAATATATTCATAATCAAGACAATTGTTGACAAATATCTGAGAACAAAAGAGGATGGATATATGAGTCATTCCACATCAAACTGAACATACATAAAACATCACTTTCTCTGCATTTTAGTTTACATGTTACACACAAAATAAACAAACGCATATTTTGCATAAAATCAAAGTGTTTTAGTATTTACAGCATACTTAACATGTTTCTTATTCACGCACAGCATTATATAAAAGCAATTTATTTTCGGAATACAGAATGATCAGGGATAAGAACAACAAGTCATTTTATAGATAAAAACATTGTGGTTTTCCTTATACAAAATAATATTCATTTGAAATAAAAAAACCAATCTCTTTTTCAAAATGAATATTTTAAACTGCAATATCAGTGGCCCACACACAGTTAATGTGGATATAACAATATCCAATTTCCCACTATAAACATCAAAATGTTGCAGTGCCCACATGATTGTGTTCTGTGATATTTAAACTTCAGCTGATTCAATGCAAATAAATGTATGTGTTCTCCAATGACATAACTTAAGACTGCAAATTAAATGTTTTCGAAAGATACTTTCAGCTAGAATATCCATGCTACAAACCTGACCAGTATAAGTTATCCAAACATAATCAACATAATTTTAGGATAAATACTTCTTCCACAAGCTACTTTTGGATGAATTTTAATCACTGTAAAACTTTCACAATAATAATTTCATACAAATGAAATGGGTTTACAATTTTTGAAGTTCTCATAAATCTGTGTATATTTATACATTCATTGCAAGTTGACCTATGACACATTTCTGACGTAAATCAAATTCTTATTCAGTATTCTGCTGTTAATAATGTAACTGATAGGTAACTATAATTTTGTTCAACATGTTATCTGCTCAAAGAAATATGAAACCCCTACTTGCCATCATCAATAAACTTATTTGCCATGTTCAATTCTTTACTTACAAAAATTTAAGGAATAGGCAAGCAGAATATAAACTACAATTTAGCAGCCAGGGTTACTGTTAAAACTAGAGAACATGGTCATTATTAATCAAATATTACTATGTACGGCAAAGTAAAGCAGAAATTTTGTTTCTGGCAGTAAATAGTTAAATTTTCTTGGCAATACTCATTAGTAAAGGAAAATTTATTTAACTGCAAATCACTGTCGATTTTACTCATCAGTAAACCCTTTGGAAGGTAAAAAGTAATAACTGTAAACAAGCTTACTGAATTTTATTGAACCATTATTTTATTGAGCTCATCAAATCTATAAAACAAATTGTCATCAGTGATGAGGAAACTTAGTAACTACTTGTATAGCTACAAGTATTACTGAAATGTGTGGTTAATATCTTGGCACTTAACTTTGCAAGTCCGATTGTGAATTTGTGTAACAGCAAATAAAAGTTTGTTTGCCTTTTCTTTTGTTCTTAGAAATGACATGTTTGTCTGAATGACATGCAAGATTAAATGATAGTGTATTCATTGCAAACCTAGCCTTGTTACTCTTAGTTTTCACAGAAATACAGCTCATTAATGTTAAAATTTACATCAAGTGCTGGGATTTCACATGGAGAGGAGACATTAACTAACTAAAACATTTACATAAACAAAATACAAAGCAATGTGGCTAAACCCTTATATGTACTTAATTCCAACTGTGAAATTAAATGGAATTAAAATCAAGAATATACAAATATGTTTAGTCACTTAATGTAACAGTATGACCTGCACATGTAAACAAACCCTATCCTATGAAAGGGAAATACTACTCATGGATCTTAGAACAAGATAAAAGGGCAAACAATGGTTTGATCTAAAAATAAAGGTTACCTTTTTTTTTTGTGTTAATAACCATAACCTAAAAGCTACCAACTCACCTGCTGAGCATTTTTTATAAATTCCATAATATCATTTTTCAGAGCTTCTTTAACTTTAAGCGGACCTTTTTCATCCCAAAGGCACACTAAATGTACAGAATAAAACAACTCTTGCCATTCCGAATGTGTTACAGATTCCTGCTGTAACAATTTTAAAATAATTGGCCTCATACAAGGCCATTTATCCTCGAACACGAGTTGATTTTTGTCCTGGAACATTGTACAGTTTACAGATAGGAATTAATCATACTAACTTTCTCTCTGCAACACACTGTACCATATGTATCTGTTGAATCAACTGCCATAAAGATATATTTTCAGCAATCCTGTGTGCCAGGCACTTTAACCTAAGAATAATTTCTATAAACATCACCACTAGGTTCTAATGGGCCAAGCAACTTCAATTAAATGTGATCATGCTTTCACCAAGGGCTTGTAATACTAATTATAATTTTAGTATGTATTTTTAAAAGCATCATATTACTTGCACAGGCATTTCTGACGGCTGGACTACAATCCTACTTTACTATTATACACCGGCTAATGCGCCATTGACCATACCTTCAACATACCAGCCATGACACTTTTGATTTTAGTTAATTCTGTTAGGAACTATTAAATATTGCCATAAAAACAAAATTAATATTCGACTCATAACATAAGAGTTTGTCAGCCATCTGATTAAAAGCTGTAAATTGCCAAGAACCATTCGACCACTGCTTTCTTAACTCATTTTAACACGTAAATGACTTATGTTGTGAAAAGTTTGAAGATGGAGGGCGACAAGACGGATAGTGTAGCAGATGACAAGAAAAAGAAATCTTACGCTGGAATACCAGAAGCACAATTTGTAGTAAGGGAGATTAGCTTCCCATTTACTTTAAACATTTAATTTAATCGTAGATGTGGGCATGAAAGGTTTATGTGTAGCTTTAAATCAACTTAAAAAATTGGGCACATAGCACTTCCATTGCTTCTGAAATCACTGGAGATTGTGGTGCAAAATGTATAAATTGTGTTGCATGCTGCAACGAAAAATGTGGCAGAAGGGTTCTGTTCGTACTATAGTTTTCGGATTTGCATATGTCCCACATTTCGTTGGAAATAAGTTGCAGGCATTTACTAAACTTTGGGAGTGTAGCATGATTTTAAACGTGTTTAAGTGTTTATTACCTTAGTATTGCTAATGGCGGAAAGAGAATGTAATTTCGTGAACTGCATAAGAAAGAGAAAGGACCGGATATTAACACGCGAAAAACGGATTTTAGGAATAGAGAGATTGATAGAAGCCATATAAAGCTCTAATTTCAAGATAACCTCGAAATATCCCAATGGCGGTATGGGTTTAACCTAAAGTTGCAGAGACTTGTCCTTGCAGCATGTTAGCGAGTATATAATGAACAGAGGAAGAAGTAGAGGGTTTTATCAACATCTCTAACAATGTAGGTCCAGACATAATATCAAGCAAATTTTATCAAGACATTTCTTTCTACAACACTTAGTTTTGGAGATATTGTACAGTCTCAATTTGTCCATGCTGTATATTGAAGCAATGCCTCAAACTTTATATGGGATCGTTCTTGTTTGGGGCATTGGTTCAATATATATGCTATTGATTCCTTTAACCCCTTCACTGATATGGGCGTGATATGATGTTCTGTGTAGTACTTTTAAATCAAGTTAACTAACTGCTAAGTAACTGGAAGCTACTTGACTTCGACATAGGGATTTATGGTCATGCAGTCTAAGACATGATAAGAATAACTAACCTATCAAAACCTAGGATCGAAACCCAGGAATATGCATGTTCTGCATTCAATAAAAACTGTGTTAAAGAATGGGGAGGGCCCAACTAAAGTAAGCGGTGTGATGGCATGGTTGGATGCTGATGGATTTAGATTGAATGCACATATATGCATTTTACCCTTTTATGTTTAAAAAAAAATAATTTACAATATTACGCAGTTAATGAGATCAGACAATGCTGGAACTATCATGTGTTCAGATGGCCAAGTGTTTTAAGGCATTGTGACATTATATGGTTATGTTACATAGAGGTTCGCACCCCAAAGTAACAAAAAAAAAATATTTTTGTTTATTCTTACTCCAAGAGGAATACACCTCACCTCACCTCATTGTGTATCCTTGAAGAGGTTAAAATATAAATTGAGTTTTATTTATGGATGCTCTTTAACTACTATGGTTCTTAGCGTCCCATTCTATATTGGGCGTGAAACACCTGTAATTTTGCTCAGAGGCCTCTTTATCAGGCTTGAGGTTCTTTTACGTGCCGTAAATGTACGACACGGGACCACCGGCTTTACTTCCCTTCCGAAGGAAGCCGTGCTAACGATTTTTACGCCTGAAAAAATCCATCGCCCTCCGCCGGGTTTGAACCCGCGACCTTGGGAACTAGAGGCTAGCACGGTACCACTAGTCCACGGAGGACGACTTGAAGAGGTTAAGACTGGCAATGCAGTTCTGAGGTATTTGTTACAAATTTTGTCTGGACCTACACATTATTGTAGAGATGTTGATAAAATCCTCTACTTCTTCAGGTATGAACAGTTCTGGGTCTAACTCAAGAACGATCCCATATAATTGGAGAAAGTCTGTAATTAAAATAATAAGGGGATTCCCTCCCACAGAGGACCCAAATGCTTACAGAGGCATTTCTCTTGAATGTGCTCTGTTCAAGACTTTAATAAAGCTCTTGTGTCAATGCCTGATCACTGAAGTTGATTCCAAGCTATCAGAAGCACAATATGGACCTCACCTAGACTTTGTGTTTGTGAACATTGTGGCAAGATTTGTGAAAGATACCATGCCATTAGATGTGCATTCAGGCACAAGTCTTTAAGCAGCTTCCTGTAATGATTAATATCTGTGTCATGTTTAGCATTCACACTATGTGCTATTCCTTTTTCATTCATTAACAAAGTGTGTGGTATCAAGATTATAATTGGCAGGAGAGGTTGGTTCTGTCAGTACAAACTGTTAAGGAAGACCTTCCCTATGTGCCATGGAAAAATAGTCTCTTACTTCTGCTACAGATGTCACCTGGCTGCTCGTGGTTTCCAAGTATACAAACAAAATGCTGACAACATATGAATAGCAAGCACTGCTAATGAGAGCAGATTGAGCAGCATTTCTTAATGTGAATGATTCACTATTTAAATAAGCTTATATTTCTGAGTTCACGGAAGATTAGGTTAAATTAGGCTTTATATATAAAAGCTTATGTTAATTATCAACCAGTGGTTACACCAAAGCATGCTAACGAATGTTCCATGTTTATCATATAAGCTTAGGTTTCTGAATTCAAAGGTTAGCCTTAGGTTAGGTTTTTGTTTTTCTTGCTTAGGGTAATTACCAACCAATGGTTACACCAAAGCATGTTAACAATGTTCCATGTTTATTATATAAGCATAGGTTTCTGAATTCACAGAAGGTTAACCTTATCTTAGGTTTATATATATAAAAATAAAAGCTTAAGTTGATGTGTTTTCGCATTACTTGATATCAGCGGGGAAGTGAAAATAAAGAAATCTGCTAAGCTGCGGATTTTGCTTTTAATTTAGGTTGGCAGTTTCCATCGTGCATGTGCAGTAGCAACAAGATGGTTATGTTTGTTGTTGTTAAAGCATAATTCTGCTATAAAAGTGAGGTACCTAAAAGGGGAAGGTAGATGGGACACCAGGTGAAGAGGAGACAACATCTACTCCTAAAATAACTAAAGCATTTTTAGTGCTAAGGAATTACTTTTAATATATTTTAAATAAAGTGTTTGTTCTTATGCAAAATTGAGCTTAATTTAGAAAATAGGCATCTCCTTGAAGTGTTGCCCATTGGAACTAAAGGACCTTAGAAGTTACAAATTAGTGCAATAGAATTTAGGAGGTTGTTTGTTTGCTTGCATGCATGCTTCATTCATTCATTAGATGCCACAGCAAGTAGAGCTCTGGAATATAGTGATCAACCTTCACCAATGATAATATGGTGTAAACCGGTATAACATTGCTGTTGGTAGTTGGATTAACATGAAACTGATATCATTAGAAAGAGAAACTCAAAACTTTCAATACTACCCCAAAGACACTCAAGGTGTGCTTCACATTTCAAGCTGCAAACGTCAAGGTGATATTCTCTCTCATACCACATGCTCCCTGTACATGTCTACAGGGATGGACTGAATGACAAGGATGCTAAGTTTCAGCTTTTGAAGGAGTGGAGGTATGTAAACAAGACTTTATATGATCCAAATCTCAGATAGTCCAATCAGAGGCCCTTTGGAGGCCAGCTGCAGACTTGGTTTCCAGCACACTCAATCCATCTTTCTTCTAGTTGTTTTCCTAACATTGAGATGCTAGCGAAGTGATGCTCCATCTTGTTGGAAAATAAATTTGTCTTCTTCCATTTGTAGAAGCAGCCACTCAGAGTATATTAACATAATTCTTACTGGTGACAGTGTTCTCTTGAAAGAAGAATGGCCATACAGTTTCTGTTTCATTACGGCACAAAACACATTTAGCTTAGGGAAGTTGCATTCAACCTCTAAAATCCTAACATGGTGCTTATTTACTTTCCCGCTGATGTGAAACATTTCCTCGTTGCTAAAAATGAATTTGGCTGACAGTGTCAATAAATGTTCATGTGCTTACTTTGCTTGCATGCTTTGGTGTAATCACTGGTTACTAATTAACCTAAGCTCTTATATATATAAAAAAGAAAAAACTAAACCTAACCTTACCTCCTGTGAAACAGAAAGCAAAGCTTAAATAAGTAGCATATCATAAACATCGTTAAGGAGTGCACACTCACTTTACTTGCATGCTTTAGTGTAATCATTGATTGCTAATTAACCTAAGCTTATACGAAAAAAAAAACTAAACCTAGCATAACCTAACCTAACCTTCCTTGAATCATAAACCAACGTTAAGGAGCACACGCTCTCTTGCTCTTGGTTTAAGCACTGGTTGCTAATTAATCTAGGCATATACAAAGAGAAACTAAAGCCAACCTAACTTTTCATGAATAAGAAATCAAAGCTTAATTAAGTAGTGGATCACAAACATTATTAAGGCTTTGCTCGCGTGCTTTGGTGTAACCACTGGTTGTTAATTAACCTAAGGTTATGTTTAAAAGAAAACTAAACCTAACCTCCCATTAATCAGAAACCAAGGCTTAAATACGCAGTGAATCAGAAATCAAGCTAATTTTTTTCTTCAGTTTCAGTTTGCTCCACTTGAAGGTGTACCTTGGCTGTGTTTTTATTTACAAAGCTGGGAGTACAAGAAAAGTTCCCATAGTGCTTCGAGTGCAATGCATGTGTATGACGCCGATGCAGAATTTTTTTTCATTAGAGAAAATATTTTTGTTGTTGCAATGTGTTAAAGTGTGTTCAAATATTTAAAAGTGTTTAAAAGTTTTAAAATGTTTATTATGAATAAAAGATCCAAAGGTGCATTCAAAGGATCCATTCAAAAGATCCTTGAGGTATATGGAATGATAGTAGAATGTGTAACACGTATAGTTGCAAAAGTATTGCAGTTTATAATCCTGGAATATTTCTGTACACACACTATTCTATCTTACTCCATTACAGAAACACTGTGACAAATTTTTGAATCAGAAAATACTATGTAAGACATATTCATCTGCCATAGTTATAGAACTTGCAGTGCAAAACAATAATATGTGGTTTATACAAATAGATCATGCAGGTTCATTTCATGTATATTATAATTCAGCTTAACATGAGCACATTGCATTGTTCTTTCTTGATATTTCATTCTGGATCATGCCAGCAACATTGTTTCTTCTATGATTTGGGTAAAGTCTAATACTGTGTAAGAGGCGAGTTTAGGCCATCAGGTTGTAATGAGCCACAGTGAATCCAAGGGTTCTGTGTTTTCTAGATTTAATCTAAAGTTTGCCTTAGGCTTAGAATGCATGTAAATGAACTGATGTACTTTATTTTCATATGAAATAAGTTGCAGGAAGAAGTGTTAGGGCCCATTCACAATGAAATGTAAGCGCAGACGTAGCATTCATGTTATTTAATGGAAGCATTCACATAGAGTCAAGCAATGCGCTATGCATTGCAAGAGTTTGCAAACTCCAAACTTCATGCTTGTGTTGCGTGCATAGAGGAAGAATTCTGTGTTTCTTTCTCTTTGCATTGCCTGCTGTTCAACAGCAGACAATCGCGATGCAAGACTTTAGCCGTCTAATGTACATGTGTGCATTCTTCCATTAGGCCGTGCCACACAAATTGTGGGTCACCATCTCTCATTTCTCTCAAGAGGTTATGGTAGCCTCCCTACTGAATCCTCTTTCATTTAGTGGATGAACCTGGCATCTGTGCCTAGATTTCTTGGCTCCGGCTCAAAGAGATAATGAACATTGCATTAATATGACTTGTGCAGCTGTAACATCACATGTATAACTTGCAGTTTCCGGACATTATTCCGTACGCGGGAAGAATGTATGAAATTTTAAGAAACTTACAGAATCAGGGTTTTTAAATATGCAGAGTTGATTGTGTAGTATCCTGGGGTCTTAAATTGTGTAGGAGTTGTTGCTTTATCAAAAACATTGGGCCCTTCTTGGCGACTACTTAGCTTTTGCGGAAATCTTGTCAGAAGATATTGCGAACGTGATGAAAAAAAAAATATGGCTAACGGAATGTCACAAAGCAAGGAAAATGTAGCTAAAGTGGCTTATTCGAGTTTAGACGCACAGATCGTACGGCTGTTCTGTGCCTACGCTACGCCCTGTTGTTGCTCCGTATCTGCGGCTTAGGGCCCATGATGTTACAATTTTGGCAGGAGAATGCCAACGACAGCAACGCTAACATGATGCAAGTGCGTGTGTTACATATTGATAGCAAAAGTGCTCACTACCCACATACAGAATAATGGCCCTGCTTCCATAGTACTTGCACAACTACTTTCAATGTTTTGAGCAAACAGTTAGTTTTATTCTACCGTTAAAGTGGTTTGGTACAATGTTCATTCACTATTGGATACGTCAAGCTATAAACATAAACAATAATAGGTTTTTGCAATATATACAATATGTTTTTATAATATATACAATAGGTCTTTACATGCTAAATACTATGGTTCATGACATACATTTGTGTTCAAGGTAATCATTGATAGAATAAAAGGAGTGATTAATTAGATGTGCCGTGAGACTGGATTTCAGCTGGTTTACTTTTTTAATTGCCTTGATATTACTAGGTAAATTATGGTAAAGTTTAATGCCAGAGTATAAAATACTTTTTTGATAGAGCGAGCAGTCGTGATGTCACTAACACTGCGGTGGCTGTTGGATGTATGTATGTAATTTTTTTTTTTGTGATCTACCTATTTATAAAATATTGAGTGAACTTTCTTATTTGGTATTGTTGGTTATATTATTCAATTTGAAACTTACGGTGCACTTGGAACATTTCCACAATTAGTTTAAGGATCTAGAAGCCCGTGCAAACTTCTTGCGTTATGTATGTGGCTGCATTGTGAATGGTGTTCCCTCACGCCTGCGCTTATGCTGCATTGCGTTAGCGCTTACATTTCATTGTGAATGAAGCCTTACTGGCCAAAGTTCTTAACTCATTGGAGTGGAAAAGTGGCATTAGTTTATCCCGCTGTATTCTAAACTGTTCTGAGAGTTGTAATAAAGATCAGTTGCACAAACAGTGGGCATGTACTTGCATTAGTTGCTTAGCAACAATTGTGTTTTGCTTCAATTGCAAGTAACCAGCAAATTTGGTAGAAGGCATGCAGATTTTCTCTTAAGACACAGTAAAATTAATTAGCGGTGTCTAAACATAAGGATCCAAAGTTATTCTCTTGATGATTTAATTTGCTGGTCATGGAGTTTCTAAAACTGCTCTACCATAATGTGCAGTTATCCAGTACAAATTAGATGTCGTAATAACAGCACTGCTTGCACCTGCTTTTGAATTTGTGAGAAAATTTATGCTGCTTAAAGAAACATGTAATTTGAGCTGTGTTTTTGATCAAAATAAGCAGATAGCTATTATTTGGAAAGTTAAAAGTATAAACAATTATAATCATTATTATGGTTGTTTTAGTAGACATGGTCTTGTCCATCAGACTCATTTTGTAAATTCTGAAATAACACCAGTGGAGTAAATACATTGCTTATCCTCTTGTATGCCATTCTTGCTTTGGGCAGTATCCAGTGTGTTGAACCGTAATTTGAAACCTAAAACAGAATAGGTAACTATAGATCATCAAGCCAGAGTGGTAACACTGGTTTCTCTGCTCTCTAGGTATAACTTATATATATATATATATATATATTTATATTTTCTTTAACTGCTATGGTTCTTAGTGTCCCATTCTACATTGAGTGTGAAAGTCTGGAAATTTTGCTCAGAGGCCTCTTTATCAGGCTGGAGGTTCTTTTATATAGCGTAAATGTATGGCACAGGAACACTGGTTTTACTTCCCTTCCAAAGGAAGCCATGCTAAGAATTTTTACACCTGAAAAAAAAAAAAAAAAAATCCATCACCCTCTGCTGGGTTTGAACCCACAACCTAACGTGTAACCTCAGGTTAATATGTGCATACATGAGGGAAGTTACGTAAGCCTATTGCATTCTCAGTAGAATGATTGTTAGGCATATCAAACTTACAGATTGATTTAGTGTAGGATAGACCCATACAGATTTGGCTTTTAAATGTCATAGCGCCTGGAGGTCAGGTATTCAGGCCAGTTGCACATAAATGTCACACTGGGCACGGTACTATGAGTCATCTAGGTCTGGCAAATCCCATCTTTGACAAGTTAAAGGCAACTAAGTTTGTTTGTCTAATTTTTGTCTACACAATATAGCATTGCAGTAGTACACATTTGTGTTAACATGTCACTAGCATTAGTGTAGAAAAAGGACATTATTTGCTCGAGTTTATTTAAAATTCAAAACAAATAATTTGCATATTTAAAACAGTGAAATTTAGTACTCTTTATAGTTACAAGTATCTTTAATGTTTCTATATTGATCTTTGATGTTAAGTATGTCACAAAATGTTCAAACTCCAGAACTATTCATCTAAAGGGGGGGGGGGAGAAAAACAAATGCTTTTAATATGTTGAACAAAATGTACAAAGAGGGCAGCACAATCAGTGAGATGCAGCAGTGAAAATCTGATGATATTTGGCAAGCTCAAAGGAGCCTGGATTTGGTTTCTGGGAATTGCAAGCCCAGCATGAATGCACTGTTTTCTAGTGCATAAGTAAGCTTGAAGTAGCTTCTGTACGCTGTATATTTGGAGTCCTTGTAAATTAGAATCCCCACAATTACTATATGAGATTGCATTTAAGTGCAGCTGGTTATTCAGCTATAGGCTAAGAAAGATACTGAAAAGTTCTTCTTACCTACTTATAAACTTTTATTTTGAATTTAAATTTTTAAAAGCAAAGTGGCTGTAACACACAAAGTTATTGGAAAACAAATGATAAGTTACAATAATACTAAGGGATTCATTTGATATTCTTTTTATGTTTTGTTTTTCAGGATGATGTGGATGCCTTTATGGCATTAGAAGAAAATGGTGGGGATGTTGATAAAGTTTTAAGGCGACTTGATGAGCAACATAGTAAATATAAATTTATGGAATATAATTTGGCTTCGAAAAGGCGAAGGTAACTATTACTAGATTATGAGGTACAAGTTTAGTCCAGTTAAACATATAAACAGCAATTATTTAGAAAAATTGAGTTGGAGTTGAAACACTTAACATCACTTACATTTTTTGTCTTGGTATTAAGAGCCACTTGCTCCCATTATCATGACTTAGTTCCTCATGGTGTTGTACGGTGAATATGTGTGGTGACATCTGGTGGTGGAACGATGAATTTCCATAGTGGGTTTGGGGGAGGCGATTCAAGATTCATTACATGGTTATGTTTTGTGATTAGTAACTTTTCCCAAGTATCCAACTCTGTTGCACATTTTGCCAGTTTTAAGAGTGTTATATTTGGTGTGATGTGATTTGTCGTCCAAAAGTGGCATGTAACTGCAGATTTATCCTGCCTTTGTAATCGATGTGTCTCATATGCTTTTTTAATCTGGTTTGTAAATTTGTTTTGGTTTTACCTATGTTGATTTGGTCACTTTCTGGGCTTTTTGTTCTGAGGTATTTGATCCTTTGATTTGTTGCAGAGTAATTTCTCTAGACTGAATTTGTTCTGTGGAGCTAGACAGATATGCTTTTTGAACATGATGTGGAATTTGTACTTAGTACTTGGGCGTAAAGTGAACTTTTTTTTTGGGGGGGGGTTGAGCTTAGTAGTGTCTTTAATGTGTTTCTGTTTCTCGAATTGTGCGATCTTTTTGTCAATCTGTTTGGTAAAGCTATTTTTTTATAGCTGTTAACTATGTGTTTGGATTCTATTTCTGTTAATGGTGTGTAAACCAATTTAAGGCTCAAGCTGTTTAAGACTGCTTGTTTGTGTGGGACTGGGTTGAAACTATTGTTTTTTATATAGTTCTTAGAATGTGTAGGCTTCCTGTAGATATCAAAATTAATCTTATTTTGGTTTCTAATCACTTTTAAATCTAGGAAAGGTAGTGTGCCTTCATTTTCAGTTTCCATAGTGAATTGTATAACTTTGTCTTGTAAACTGAGTAATTGGAGGACATCCTGGATGAGTTTGTTGGGTACTATTGTAAATATATCATTAACACACCTATGCCAAACTTTGTAAATATGTGGAAAGGAGGTGGTTATGTGTGTTTTTAAATAAATCATGAAAACGTCGGTGAGGAAAGGTGATAGTGGATTACTCATGGCTAGAGCAGAAGTCTGCTGATAGTATCTGTTGGAAGTGACACTGTTCTGAGTGATGCAAACCTCTGAGATTCAAAATATCTATTTCCTCATGTGTTATATTGTTTTGGGTATGCCATTTTTTGAGTTGGTGTAGCAGTTTGTCTATTGGGATACTAAGGAAAAGGGCAGTTATGCAAATAGATGGATAAATCTGCAATTGCACACCACTTTTAAATGACAAATCACACCAAATATAACACTTCTAGAACTGGCAAAATACTCAACAGAGTTGGATGCTTGGAAAAAATTATTAATCACAAAACATAAACACTGTGCAATGAATTTTGAATTGCTGTCACCAAACCTACTATGGAAATTCATCACTCCACCACCAGATGTCACCACGCACAAACACATACCGGCCAACACTATTAGGAACCATTGGCCACTTCTGATGATGGGAGCAAGCAGCTCTTGAAACCGATTAAGATAAAAAATGTGCAAGTGATGTTTAGGTTTTAACTTTGACTAAATTTTTCTGAATAATTTCAAATTTACATCACTGTTACTAGCTTATCCATATATTATAGAAATATAAATAGCAGTTCTTTCTAGAGGATTTTTTTGGAAATCTAGGGGAAAACACCTAATGTTTGAGATGTAATTTTAAACCTTTAAAATGACTAGAAAGAAAGCATCGTCTAGCACTGTTTTAAAAATGGTTAAAAACAGTAGAACCAAACCCAAACAACTTTAGCATTACAAATGAACTATAATTCATGCTATAAATCATTTTTATAAATTATGTGTTTATATTTCAGATTGAAGGCCCAGATACCAGATTTGGAAAATTCTCTGAATATGATCAAACTGTTGCAGAAACAAAGTGATAGCCCCAAAGAAATAGAAACACAGTTTCTGCTCTCGGAACAAGTTTATGTTAAAGCATTGGTTCCACCCACAGAAAAAGTGTGTTTGTGGCTTGGGGTAAGTCATTGAAATTGCAAGAATGTCTAGTTAAACTGAAATATATCAGGAGGTAGTTCAGGTACAGTGATCTGCCATAATTAATAAGTATGATTTATTATCATTATTATCATATCAGCTAACCAGTTCTGAGTTGCCAGTAAAGAGCATTTTAATTTCCTTGGGAGCTATAGTTGCAGGAAAAGGTTTTTTTTTATGCTAAACAGCCATTAATCTCAATCAAATGTTAGTGCTTTAAGGTTTTATATATATCCATAATGCTATACAAAATTCTTAACATTTTTAATACATTACTTTGAGTTGCTATTTTTTCTTTCTTTAGTCCATCATGCATTTTAATATCGTGGTTATTTATGCATGGTGGGTCATAACAAATTCATATTGTTTTATTTTTCTAAACCATTTTTCTCTTACTCTCCCCATATATTCTCCTATTCTTTTTATATCCCTCTCCTTTTGAATTTTCATTATCCTAACTTTTAATACTTCTTTGTTAACATTCTCCCATTCTTTAGGTAAAAACTGATCTCTCCACAACTTAGGTTCTTCACATTCAATTATATAATGCAAACCTTATCTACCTCTCCACAAAGAAGACACCTATTCAAATTCACTCCCTTCCTATCTCCCCTTAACCTATATGCACTTTATCTAGACCAGGCCCACCCTTCTTTCACTAACCTATTACCTACATCCACATACTTTTCCCTTCCCCAGTCCACCTTTAATTGTCTATATAGTTCCAAACTTTTCTTTCCTTCCAGACTTTGAAATAAGTCTTGTTTCTCTATATCTTCTACTCTGTTCCTCACTTCTTTCCGGAAACCTTTAACTAACCCCTCTCTCTCCTCCCATAAGTTACCCATTCTTATTTCCTGTAAAATTCTCTTTATTCCTTGAGCCCAGTTCATCCCATCACTGGATTTTTCTTGTATTATTAAACATTGCCTCAAGATATTATGCTCGTCCAATGATTTCAATCTATGCCAATATTTAAGTATCCTTTTTACTATCATGCCCTTATTACCTACTCTTCCCAACTCCAACATTGCTGCTCCATTAGGTGATGATACAGATAAACCCAACATACATTTACAGAGCAATCTATGTACTTTATCAATCATCTCCCATCCTTTGTCACTTCCCCAAATCTCTGATCCATAGACCATTTTTGCTTTAACTACAGCTTTGTAAACCCTTTCCAACCATTTAATTTGAATATCTGGTATTTTCTAGCAGTCATTGTTAATCTTCCCTTAGCTAAGGCACTTATCTTGTGATCATTCTATCTCCCGTTACTACTTATTCTCACTCCCAAATAACTATTTGCAACTCTTCCCCTTCCACATACTAGTTTTCCTCCTTCAATTTATAGCTCTTTTTAAATACCGTTATCTTTGATTTTTTTAAAATTTATACTTAAACCCCATTTCCTACAAAATGAATATGTGATATGTAACGCTTTTGTTAGACCTCCTACTGAAATAGAACCTACCACTAAATCATCTGCAAAAAGTAATCCTGGAATTTCTTTATTATTTACTGTGAGTAAATACAAGTTATCCTTATTCAACTCTTCTAAGATATCGTCAATAAATAAGTTACACAGTATAGGGCTAAGTTTGCAACCTTGTCTTAACCCCATATTACTATCAGTTTTTCCCATAATTTCATCACTATTCAGCCTAATATAAAACTTATTATTCATATATACACTACGTGATCAAAAGTCTACGGACACCTGGCTGAAAATGGCGTACAAGTTCGTGGTGCCCTCTATCGGTAATGCTGGAAGTCAATATGGTGTGGGCCCACCCTTAGCCTTGATGACAGCGTTCACCCTCGCAGGCATACTTTCAATCAGGTGCTGGAAGGTTTCTTGGGGAATGGCAGCCCATTCTTCACGGAGTGTGGAAACTGAGGAGAGGTATTGATGTAGGTCAGTGAGGCCTGGCAGGAAGTCAGCATTTCAAAACATCCCAAAGGTGTTCTATAGGATTCAAGTCAGGACTCTGTGCAGGCCAGTCCATTACAGGGATGTTATTGTCGTGTAACCACTCCGCCACAGCCCGTGCAGTATGAACAGGCGCTCGATTGTGTCGAAAGATGCAATCGCCATCCCCGAATTGCTTTTCAACAGTGGGAAGCAAGAAGGTGCTTAAAATATCAATGTAGGTCTGCGCTGTGATCGTGCCACGCAAAACAACAAGGGGTGCAAGCCCCTTTAGGAACTAGAGGCTAGCACAGTACCACTAGTCCACGGAGGACGACTGTTTAGGAGTGTGGAAATCTCGCGTACAGACTTCTGACACAAGTGACACTCAATCACCTGACCACGTTCGAAGTCCATGAGTTCCACAGAGTGTCCCATTCTGCTGTTTCACGATGTCTAATGACTATTGAGGTTGCGGATAATGAGTAGCAGGCAGTAGGTGGCAGCACAATGCACCTAAGATGAAAAACGTATGTTTGTGGGGGGTGTCCGGATACTTTTGATCACATAGGGTATATTCTGTATTGCTCTAATGAATTTTGAGCTTAGTCCCTTACTTCTCAGATTAATCCATAGTGCCTCTCTATCTATAGTATCAAATGCGTTCTCTAAGTCAAAGCAACTAGAACTAGTTAGAGTTGATATGCAATTAATGTGCTTAAGTCAACAACAGAACATTGCATTCAAGGAGAATAATCCTACACATTGCTGCTTGATATATTCCTATACATAGAAATATGTTATACATGATTGTAGAAAGGTAAAGAAGAATGAAGACCAATTGCTGGCTAATTAAATAAAAACTTTACATGCAACAGTAGCTAGATATGATTAACTATCACTAAAAATTTCTATGCTAGATTTCTAGTAATAATAAAGCCACTTACGAAGAACTTATATTAAATCAAATACCTTACTTCGCTTTTACATTATTGAAGGGACTGAAAGAATAAAAGTGTAAACTGGAAAAGTTAAATTATGGAAAATTATTTATTTACATATGCTGGAAATAGAGCAAATGCTTGTTATTACTATTACAGAGTATTTCAACCAAAATCCACAATATTGTGTCAAATAAAGATCCAGTATAAGTTAATTAATTTTGTTGTTGTTTTTGTTAATTGTTTTTAAATGTTCCATTTACGAGGGTGGTTTGATAAGTTCTCAGAACAGAATAGAAAAAAGTACTTACATTACTGAGACTTTTTTTATTTCTCAATGTAGTCTCCTTGTAGATTAATGCACTTGGTCCAACGATGTTCCAGTGCCTTGATCCCATCTCGAAAATGAGATTCCTCCAGGCCTGCAAAATAGTTGTCAACTCCGGCTATCAATCCTTCATTTGAAGTGAATCTTCGTCCACCAAGAAACATTTTCAGTTGTGGGAAGAGATGGAAGTCTGACGGAGCCATATCAGGTGAATAAGGCGGGTGCGGCAACAGTTCATACCTTAGTTCGTGTAATTTTGCCATGGCAACGGCACATGTGTGCGGGCACGCATTGTCTTGATGGAAACCTGACCCTGTTTTTGTGTATCTTTTGTTGCAATTTGTCCAGGAGGTTAACACAGTATTCTCCAGTAATTGTTTGCCCAGTGGGGAGATAATCTATAAACAGAATCCCCTTCACATCCCAGAATACTGATGCCATTACCTTTCCAGCTGAAGGAATTGTCTTTGCTTTCTTTGGTGGCGGAGAATAAGCATGTTTCCACTGCTTTGACTGTTATTTTGTCTCTGGAGTGTAGTAGTGCACCCAAGTTTCATCTGTGGTCACAAACCGGCGCAAAAAATCTTGTTCATTTCTCCTAAAACAGGCCAAACATTGTTCCGATATTTCCATTCTCATGCGTTTTTGATCCGGCGTCAAGAGTCGCGGCACCCATCTCGCAGATAATTTTTTCATCTTTAATTCTTCAGTTAAAATGTGATATACCCTTTCAGATGACATCTGGCAAGCATGAACAATTTCACGCACTTTCAATCGGCAATCCTCCATGACCATCTTGTGCACTTTTGTAATGATTTCTGGAGTAGTGACACATATTGGCCGACCACTGCGTGGATCATCATCTAAGCTCTCCCGACCAAATTTAAGTTCATTTGTCCACTTGGCAACAGTTAAATATGAAGAAGCAGAGTTCTCCAGTGTATTCGGGAAGTCGGCATGAATGTTCTTTGCATTCATACCTTTCTTTACAAAGTACTTAATCACTGCTCAAATCTCAATTTTTTCCATCTTCGCAAATCACTACGCGGGAACAACAACAAAGCCACGTCACCACCACAGCTTTCTTCCAAGAGCACTGACGTGGCACGTGTTTACAGGCAACAGTCCAATGAATATCACGTAAACAACTCGTTGCGCTAGTGCTGACCCGTCATGGTGATTTCGAGAACTTATCAAACCAACCTCATATATGCTGCCTTTAACATCTCAGGTCATACAAGCGGCTTTTCTTACCTTTGGAACAGTTGCTCATCAGCAATGATGTTCAGCCGCTTACAATGATGTTAATCATTGGGTTCTTATTACTTTTGGTTATTACATTAAATTCACACATACATTCACGCTTCCAGACTCTAGAGAGGATAGGGAACAGAGGCGAAGCATCAGGGGAGACAGGGTAGATGTCTACCCAAGATATCCTGTGAGTGAAAAGTTATTTAATTGCATTGCTTTATTATGCCATTTTATTACTCTTTGCATTATACAGCTTTGTTATAGTTCCCACTTAGCAAGTTTTCGACTGTGTTTGGAAATTTACTCGTCTCATATGGACATAAAAGTGCGAGAGTGCCTGCTGTGATAGACATTCGCTCAACTGTGTATTTTGCCAGGGTTTGTGAATGAGGGAAACAAGACAGGTTATCTGACTGTGGTAGCAGTAAAACCGTGTTTCCCTATAGGCAGATTGCTTTGCTCAGTAGACATACTGGCCTCTGTCTCCTGTTACTGTGATTGGTTGTGGAACTTGAATTCTGCTGGAGTCAGGCACATATATAGTTACCAGACCGAAAAATCCTGTACTTAACCTATAATTTTATCTTCTGTCCAGCATCTGGGGGAAATTCCTGAAAAAGTGGAGTGTCTTACATTGACGAATGTAAACATTCCTTAGTTTCGAATCGATTAGGAACTGGAGAAGGATTAGAAAAATGTTTGTTGAAAATAGTGGAATTGCTTTGCTATTGCTACACACAGCACTAATGTTGAGAGTTATTATTTTTTTTTTAATTTTTTTATTTTTTACATAATTTCATATATATGTACACAGCAGATACACGAAAGAAAGAAACAGGCTATTGATTGACTCAGTCAAAGTTATTGCCCTTGTAAAATATAACTTCATATTCAAGATATTGTGTAGAATGTAAAGATCATATATCAAAGCCAGATGTTTTGTATAAAAGATGTTATTCACGGAGGTATAATTGTTAAAAGATCATGGATAAATGCTGTTGGTCTTTTTACTGTATGAAACGCTTAATAAAATATAAAACCTATGTGTGCATAATTGGCTACTAATTTAGGTTTGGAGTTTAATTTTTCTACATTTAACATTTTTATACAGTGTCCTACATTTTTGTGTACTGTCCTACATTTAGACCATTAGTGTCTTAAATTTCATTAAAAGAATCTGTAACCCTAACTAATTGGTTAGCTCTAAAGCATATTTTAGTAATTTGAACTAACTGACTGACTAAACTTTAAAGCACATTATAAACAAAATTATATACTGCTGCATAAATATGAAGCATTACAAGTTTATAAATAATTAACAAACTGTAACTTAAGCTCTGTGGGTGGTTGTGTTCACTGGGGCAAGCAGTTGGTTCATTGGAAAAACTTAAGTCCTGAAACAGAAGAGGGGGAGGAGGAGACTACCCTATTAATTAGTTTACCCTTCACCATTGATAGGGAATAATCCTAGCTAAAGAAAAATTCCCACTCTCCATTTGGGAATTGAACCTAGGACCTCTGCATTTGAATATAAAGTAATTATTGATACTATGCTGCTTTTGTAATTCTACTCAACCACTGGTGTGGAGTGGGTTTTGAAAATATTGTATAATGTACTCTTTCAATTTGGTTATCTTTCTTGCTTGCTTACCTGAGATACAATAAATTTGTTTTTTGTGCAATTTTTTTAATTTTTACTTTCTCTACTACGTATAGTAAGTAGGGGAAGTATTGCATTCCACCCAAAAATTTGATACAAAGATTTCACCGGAAATACATGTTTTGAGACCTCCTGAATCCAAAAAAAGCATTTTTGGAAACATGTCCGTGTGTGTGTGTGCGTGTGCGTGTGCGTGCGCGTGTGTGAACAGCATAACTCAAAAACGAACAGTCGGAGAAACACCAAACTTGGTATTTAGGTTCAGTATCTTCCAGAGATGCGACACGAAGGTTTTCAAGAAAATCCCCCCACCCCAGATACCCTTTACATGGAACATTTTTCGAAAATTTTAATTTTCTCAAAAATGGCTCTAACGATTTTGATTAAAATATCATATGTTTAAGATAATGTCATGAGAAATGAAATGTATATCTCAAATTTTCTGGGAATGTCTCCAAAAGTATTCTTCATTGTGAACGACTTTTGCATAACTGGTAAACCATAAGAGATAGACAAAATTTTACTACACAAAAAATGTAGATCGCATTAAAATACACAACTTATGTCATATACATTTCTTTTGTTGAGTGAACCGTTTTTGAGATATTGCTTGTTATTTCCTTAAATTTTCCAATACTTATACTTCTCAAATTCGTTATTCATTTTTTTATGTCCTGGACATGCAAAGAGAATGGAATTCGCCACATAGCAACCAGCGTTAAAATATTTGACTATCGCTTAAAAGCTACCATATTTCCCTTGCATCTACAAGAAAATTAGCAATAAGATTGACATCTCGATATCTCGATTAACATGAAGCATATGGAGAATAGGCATTTGTAAAAATAGATTGTACAAGAGTAGAGAAAGTCATGTGAGTGTAACACATCAGATTTTTAGAATTACTATTATATTTATAGTATTAATATACACACATTCCAAATGGAAACCAACAAATTACTGGAAAAGTTCTCAAAATTATTTTCAATCCTCTCTACAGATGAGAGATATCTGCATAAAACTTTCATTGCCACACTTGCCTCAGTATTTTAAGGCATAACTTTATGTTCATTTTCTTCATTGTAACTGTTGGGGGCCTCAACTTCTGTTCATTCCTGAATGAATATCTCCACACCTTTTCCCTGCAGTGATTGTAACATCATCCACCTGTGGAAAGTCTTCAGTAGTACATTAGGCTCCAACATATACCATGCACCAGCAAGCATGTTCTTTGTTGATGAGTACAAAGGTGGTAAAACACTTTGAGGGAAAAAAGTTTGGTTATAATAGTTGAAGTTTTTGGGGTATGGGAATCAGCATTGTTTTTGTAACACAGATACCAACTGTTAAAATTGCAAAACGTAAAAAGTACTTATCATAGAATCTAATAATACAAATTATGATTGTTTTGGCTTGCCTTCAAAGAACATATTGTCATTGCTGGTGAAATACCTCCTATTGACTCCAATGGCAAAAATGAGATTTTGGTACCAAAAGAATTCTGCTTTCCATACATCATACCGTAAAAGTGCCTATGTGTCAGAGCATTATCCATGGTATGAATGCAAATGTTCATTACCTCTCATGTGCTAACACACTTTCATTCAGTAAAAATCTCCTATGTGGATTTGTGTTGAAGAATCAGCTGCATGAACGGTCTTACACATCTGGTTTTAATAACTAAACAGATCGTTATTGATCATGGGAGCTTACTGTCCTGCGTGAATGTGTTAATTTCTTAGTATCAGAAGACAACATCTGAAAAAGAAGTTAGTTTTTATTTGTTAAAACAATAAGGTAAGTGAAATCCTACTAATGTTTACAATTTACTAATAATATCTTATGCATTTATATAGAATTATGTGGAATGATGTATTATATTGCATAAGGGTTGTGTTCATTTTAACTGATATCAATTCTAATCATTACAATATGGCAAATAAATTATTAATCTGGCATTTACCTTTGTGACTAAGGGGAAACCATGAAAAACGTGTCATACTAGCTGGTCACTTGAGTTTGAACCCATAATCTCCCGAATACAGGTATAAAATTTTCCATTTGAGTCACCTTGTTTATTCTGTCTCCATTTTCTATGGTCCCAGTTTGTTTTTGTAATTATTATTATACTAACATTTGAAATGTCTCTAAGAAATTGTTAATGTATTCTAGCTCTAATGACAACTCGTGGGAAAGTAATGGTGCAAATGGCACTTAAAACGAGTAAGGACAATCCACATGGCCAGAGATGCACAGATGAAGGACCAATTCATCATAAACATTCAAGAAGTTAGAGGCTCTACAAAATTGCAGCAATCATATAACATCTTAGAATTAAATACAGCACATCCAGAACAAGTATGTGTGTTTGATCATAATATTACCACCAAATCAAATGAAAACCATTGGTTAGGTGAACGGTATGAGGCAGTCGATAATTGTGTACTGGAAGTATGGACTTTTTCATGAATTACGAGAAGCTAATCTCAAATCTTGACTTGGAGGCCAGGGAGAAAAGCAGGAGATCCTACTGTAACTGATGTTCAATTAAATATATATGTCAGATGGAGAAATCTTGTTCAGACTCGCACACACAGGGAAAAAAAAAATCAGTCTTCCATTTTTAGATTTAAATAACATGTACAATGAGTCTATACAAATAAATGAATCTCACTTCCAAGAACTCAAGTCAGTGACCAAAACAGACCACCATCTGTTTTATGAACTCATTGAAGTTCAAAGTGGACAAAAAGAAGAATTCAAGTTGTAAAGAATTTTATCATAAAATTATGTTGTTCATTTCTTGCTTATTTTTGTATGGGTTTACAATTATATTATTTTCCTGTGAGTAAAATAATAAACTACAGGCTGATTAATTTATTTACGTAGACATATAATTAACTATAACTTCTTGATATAAATTTAATTGCGTTAGAAACACAGTTATAAAGCTTATAAAAATAATGTATTATTGATTGCAGTTGTTAGGAATAATATAAAATCCAAACTTTGCACAGAACTGAATTTTCAAGTTTGTTGTTTGGTTATTTAAAAACATGTTCAGTGTGCTGGTGGTAGTGTGGAATTGCAGTTTAAATTATATGTGAATTTGAAAGAAATAATTTATTACATTTAATGTAATAAAATATTGTAAAATGATTGCCTAAAACATTCATTTTTCCTATTTAAAACCTCCCATGTACCGTGCAAGTTGCAAGCAAAACCTCTTACGTGGTTCAAAATTAACTTCTTTTGAGACTGTAAACCATTCAATTTATTTACAGGTTTGTATTTTGTGTGTTTATGTCTTAGATGACTGAGAGCCAGTGCCATTCAACTTGTATCTAACTAACTTACATTTTTAATAAAATAGCTGTTTTTGTCTCCTGTAAAATTTATTTTTGGCCACATAGGTATTTCACTGGCAACGACAATATACAGAAGAGGTCCACCCCAATTTCATGAATACCTGTGTAAAACTGCTCCTGTTCAGCAGATGTTTGTTTTCCTCCTGATGTTTAAGAAGACTGATAGTGTTTGAAAGTTGTTTCTGTAGAAACTTTTCAACAAAAAACTAAAGGTTGCAGAATATGCATTGTTACCAGCCATAATAAAGTGCATGTATGTTTCTGCAGTTGTATTGGTATCACAGTGATGTGTATCACAGAGTATAAGGCACCATAATAAAACTGTAGATCTTTTTAGTAGCCAATGTAGGAATGACAATGTTCACAGTAATAATAATCTGTAATGTTGATTTATGTTTCAGGCCAATGTTATGCTAGAATATCCTTTGGAAGAAGCAATGAACTTGTTAGTGAAAAACATTGACACAGCAAAGAAAAATTTAGGCTATGTGGAACATGATCTAGATTTTTTGAGGTAGGTTCACAAGAAAACACAAAATGCTAAGATTATTTAAATCCAGATTTAAATAAAACCATTTTTTTAAAAGATTAATGTATATACACTGTCAGAAAGAAAACCAAAATCCCCACCTATATATTAGATTGTTTGCTACCAATGTTTTACTATTTTATATTTCAGCTCTCTCTTAATTCTGCCATTCTATGTCAAAGTAAAAGATCCTGCTAAAAGGAAATACTGCAGCTGACAGAAATAAAAATTTATACATTTAGTTTTAAAAATTACCAAGACATAAAGCTTTTCTTTTGGAAGGAAACTTCTAGAGTTCAAAAATCAGTTTAGGTATAGATAGGAATTTTGGTTCCCAAAGAGAACTTAAAAAAAGGATCAATATAGGTCAAGGAAAGAATTGCAAAAAAAAGTTTGGGGCTTAATATTTATTGAAATTGCAACTAAATGTGTCATTTTGGGGATTTTCTTTTTAGTGCATGTTAATATTCCTGCCTTCCCTTCAGTTGCAACATGTGTTGCTTCATATGTTATACATACTTTGCAACTCAGATGTTAAGAAATAGAGCCAAGAGATAGAGAATAAGGTATTCAAATAATTCCAAGAAGTTTATTGTGAAAAAAATTACTAAGGTTTATTCATAATCAAGAACTTGTATCATTATTCAAATGAAAGTAAACTACAATAGTCTTTTCCAAATTTTCTGTTGTGAAGTACAAGCCTATGAGTTGAAAGTGAATGTTTAAAAACAATGGCATAGGCCTTTCATAACATATTCATCTTGATGGTTTTCATTTTAAAGCTTGTCCAACACTGATGGACATCTTTAGAGGAACTGACGTTTCACCTCCCCAGACCTTCCCCCTTCAGAATATTCAAATAAGTTTACAGAAGAATCTCTATATAATATTAATGGCCATCTTACATTACAACTACATTACTACTTTAGTTGATATTTTATGTGCCCATAAGTTATTGTATCTTTCCTCTTTTCCATTTCCATTTATTTTTATCATCTGTATACATGGTTCATTCAGTAATTAATGGCAACATTTGAATTAACAAGAAAGAAAACATTTTTGGAACGGTCAAATTGTTGCTGTGTTCAGAAATAATTTCCCCCAATGTGATAACTTGCCTCCACTCTTCTGGGAGCCTCTTCACAGCGTCTTGTATTAATCTTCGAACAGGCGGCTCTACTGCTGTTATAATTGCTGTCTGGTTCTAAAGTGAACTCCTCTAAGTGGTAATTTAATTTTTGCGAAAAGGTCAAAATCACATGGGCTCGTATCTGGGGAGTATGAAGGATGCTCCAGAATTTCCCAATTTCATCTGCAAAATAAATTAACCACAGGAGCAGCTATGTGAGAGCAAGCACCATCATGTAGCACAATAGGATGAGTATACAGGAAATTTGGACATTTACAATGCACAGCTGGTCGTAAATGTGTCCCAAAAAGCAACTGTAATGTGCACCATTCACACGATTTCCAGCAGGAACTGAATGAGTTACAAGGGCACCATCAAAATCATAAGCAATTGTGAACATGACTTTAATTGGATCCTGTTCTTGCCGTTACCTTTTTTGGGCGTTGGGAATCATTGTGCCACCACTCATTTGATTGTCTCTTCAATTTGGTTGGTAGCATTGAACCCAGATTTCATCTAAAGTTATGATACATCAAAGGAAATGCTCGCCTTCACGTCGATAAGTGCAATCTCGCTGTTTCATTTTCCGTCACATGTTTTCCTCTTCAAGATTGTGTGCACCATTGAGCACAGATTTTCCTCATCTTTAACTTCTTCTTAAGAATGTGAAGAATCGTACCAGGAGCAATTCCAACCTCCTTTGCTGGTCAATGCAAGTCCAACAACAGTGTTCACATGCACATCATCACTTGCTGATTGCAGTCTGCCATCTCCACGTTTTCAATTAACATCTTCCCTACCTCTGCGAAATACATGAGCCCACCTAACTATGGTATGACATGGTAAAGTCTCTCTACCATAAGCTTCCAGTAATGCTGCATGGATTGTTGAGCATTCTTGCTTCTTGCAATCTGAATTTGAATCAAGCATTTTTGTTCCTATTTATTAAACATTTTAGAGCACTGCAGATAACAGTCAACAAATTAAACCCACTACAAATAGCTTATAAATAAGGTTACTGTCTTCAAACTCACAGATAACACACATCAGATGCTCTTCTTTTTCATTGTTATCAGCTTGCATCATTTACCGCTGATAGCGCCACATACAAACATTGTTGCCACTAATTATTGAATGAGCCATGTATAAGTAGCAGAGCTGACTATGCCGATAATGCAATACATGCATTCGCACAGGGCAGCAAGATTTAAGGGCCAGCAAAGGTACAAGATTGAAATGTATATTTTTAAACCAGATATTGTTTGGCTAAACTTTCACATCAAAATGGTATTAGGAAATTTCCTGCTAATAGCAAGCTGGGATAGGCTGAGTACTTTTATTTCAATTACAGCATGTATATGCTGCTGTGACAAACTCCTTTGTCTTGGAGTTATCAATTTCATGTGTGACTAAAGATGCATTCCTAAATAATGTCTCCTTTCACTTCCTTGGCTGGCATCGTGGTGTGCAGATAATAAGGGAGAATTGTGTGACTAATATGCACAGTAGTATTGACAGATTTAAAATTAATGCATTTTATTGTCAATGTGTATGTTTGTCATTCTGTGGCATTATTAGGTCTGCTAAAAGAATAAAACTATCAGGTACCAGATATCGAAAACACAAGACAGAAAGAACCGACATATAGAAATGAACTGGGCCTTTGCATAACTCCTTTAAAAAAAAAAAAAAAAATTGGTATAATTGCAGTATGAGTACAAGCGGAAGAAAAGGTTCAAGCCAAAGATTCGGCGTCCATTGCAAGTACTTCCCATTGTGATCTCAATAACAGGTGATTGGAAAAGAAGTTTTTGCTTGTAGTTGTAATGGCCAAAAATGTTCATTAAATTTGACACCAGGGAATTAGGGAATGCAGAGCATATTGATCGATCATGGTTAGTGTACTCCAAAGAAGCAGACATTGTATTTTATTTCTGCTGCAATTTGTTTTCTTGTAGCAAACTTTCTCTCACTGGTGATGGATATAATGTTTGGGGCATTTATACACATATCTAAACAAACATGAAACATCTAAAAACACTTGGATTTCCATTCACAGTGGATTGAGCTGTTATCTCAGCTTAAATTAGAAAATACAATTGATTCTACATATAACATTTTTAAATGCAGAAAGTTGACACTGGCGAAGTATAATTGAGTGGATAATTGGTATTGTTCATTTCTTGATGCACCAATGTTTATCTTTCCATGGAACATCCAATATGCTATACATTCCTAATAATGGCAATTTTTTGAAACTTGTTGAATTAATTGCCAGATTTGACAATGTTATAATTGAAAAATTACTGAGGGTTAATCATTTTGCTACTAGCAGTATGCAGCAGTATTATCTTGGGAAAACATTCAGAATGAATTGATTTTTTCTAATCTCTGGATCACAAAAAAATATAGTTTCTTCGTGCACAAGACTAAATATTACAATATAGATGAAGATTGTACTCATGATGTAAGTCATTGAGCAATTGACACTAATTTTAAGATTTGTTAATACGCACCCGGATCATATCAGCATTCATGAGCATTTTCTTGTTTTCATTTCTGTGGAGGCTACCACAGGTTTAATTTGTTAGATCTGAACATTCCTATGTTTAATATGCATGGTCAAGGTTATCACAATGGATCAAATAGGAAAGGAAAATATTCAAGACTTCAGCAGTGCATTAAAGATTTGAATCTTTAGCATTTTTTGTCCATAACAATTCTTATTCTCTCCTCTTAGTTGTCAGTGATGCTGCTATGTCTCTAGTGATGGGATTCTATTTTTCAAAACTGCAGAAATTGTACGTGTTTTTCTCCACATCAACATTGCATTGGGGAATCCTGAAAAAACATGTCACAGCTCTAACTGCAAAGCCATTTAAGTACTACTGCTGGAAATCAAGAATCAAAGCCATTCATCCCTTAAGATATCACATTGATTAATATAATGATGCTTTGATAGTGATTGTAGATGACAAGCCATTGGGTTAAATGGCAAGATATGAAAGTGATTCTCTTCCTCTTAAGTTCAAAGACTTTACATTTTTATGTTGCTTAGTTATGTAGCAGTATATTTTAAATTAAATTCATGTTGCTAGTAAATTACAGCAAACCATTTAAATGACCATTCTACTGTTGTATCAACCTTAGGGAATGTTCTCAAAAGTCATAAGAAGCTCAGAAATGATGGATCATTTCAAATTTTGTAGTTGATGCTAGATCTTTAGCCAAAAAACTGAGGTTGACCGTGGCTTCAAACCAGCATTTGTAAATATGAGAGTATGTAGGAGAATAGACAACTTAATTATGAGCTGAAGATGAGCCTATTTTGGATCCAGAAAATAAATTTAAAATAGTTTTTCTTCTGAGTTATTGTTGTCTTAATGAGTTATATTCAAGAAAGATTTGAGCAATTGGAGTACCACAGTTATCGTTTCCTTGCTTATATAATATCCCAGATTTAAAATCTAAACAAATGCAAAAACTAGAAAGTGTTTTAAAACATGGAGGAAATACAGATATTGACGCCTCTGAACTATCGTGATGAACTGAGAATGGTTCACACTTAGTATCGGAAAATACGATGCCAATTGTAGCTATATATTGTTAAAAACAACTTCCCCTAATGCCGCTGTAGCCTTAAGAATATTGTTATATTTGCCAATAACAGTTGCAAGCAGAGAGTGGAGTTTTTCTAAATTAAAACTTATTTACTTTCTTCTGTGGCCGAATATCGATTGGAAGGATTTAGAATGATTTCAGTTGAACATGAAATCAATCATAAATTAGATTACAATGACCTTATTTCTGATTTTACACACATGAAGGCAAGAAAAGTCACATTTAAAATTTGGGCCAATATGTATTTTAAATTTTAAAAAAAATTACGTACTGCATATTTAATTCAGTGCATGTTAATTAGGAAATTCTTCATTCTACCTGAGAACAGCATCCTACAAGTTACAACATGTAATTAACACAACTGTAATTTTCTTTAGTTTTTCTTGCATTGTCTTTCTTGTAAGAATTTGGTCTCTGTTGAGTAGTTCTTGTTTATGTATGAGTGGCAATTAATGTTATTTAAAATGAATCATCAGGCATGAATCATCACATAGTAACATTCTGTTCCTCTGAATATGTCCACTAGTGTTGGATGAAATGTCAGTTTTTAAAATAAAAACCATTGCACATGGCATCAAACATGGAAAATGAATATTTTAATATGTTCAACAACAGCTCTAATTTTGACCATACTTTGAGAAATTTGTATTATCAGATATACAGAGTGTCAAAAACATGTATTTCCCAAATGGAAACCCATGCTTAGTTTTTTGCTCCTGAACTATTCACTCAGTTCTGAGTTTGGATAGATTTTACTTTTATATCCTTATTCAAGAGGAAGCATTGTGTTTTTCTTAGCAGAAGTGCTGTAAGAAAGGCAAGAGACAATTTTTGTGATAGGCTTGGGCACTGATGCTAAATAAACATTTGTTAAATGATTAGAGCAGCCAGAAAACAATAACAAATTAACTTTCTTATTTAAAACTGAAGTAATGCAATGGTCTTACTTAGAATTGAGAATGTAGTTGAAAAATATATGAATAAGTACAAGTGGCTGTTTTAGAAAAATTAGTTTTCACACACCTGTATAGCTGAGGAATAACATATTCAAAATGTGCTCAAACTATTATGTGTATGTCCAACAAATACAGCATTCAACATTTTTAAGAAAATTCAATTAGATAGTTTTCAGCAGTATTTTCTACTTTTTGTTCAGCCTGTATCCCAAATCATCCCATGTTGCTAGTTATACGTATGTACTAATGTAACTTATCTTCTGTTCTCAGGGACCAATTTACAACTACGGAAGTGAACATGGCACGTGTATATAACTGGGATGTGAAGAAAAGACAGGCAGCAAAGGCTTCGTCTTGAAAAGTGTGTCTGTTTAAAGTGAATGCTAATAGACTAATACCTTTATCTTAACCTCTGCCTTATATACTGATCACTACAGTGCGTGCATTTCAATATTTTGGGAAGTGTAAGCAATTAGTACTTATATGCTCAGAAGTGTCCCGGTTTTGTATTCTTGTTTAAGCTTCACAAAAGGACATATCTTGCATGTATTTAAGCATTGTTTTGTTTTCCACTGATATCTTTATGTAATGATAACAGCTAATAAAACTGTAAATTTGTTCTCTGTTTTGCCTTTTTTGTTTACAAAAGACAGCTTGTCTTTTCCTGCGTTAATATTTGAATTTAATTTCCTCAATCAGTTATCTAGAAGGCAGAGAATATATTGCATTCAACCTTAACACTTATATCAAGATTTCACCAGAAATACTTTTTGAGTAGGTCAGGGAAGAATAGGAAAAATGAAAAGCTGAATAATTAGCAAAGTTCATACATTAGATATGACACCTTTTAAGCATGCAAGAATTTAAAGAAATTCTCCCCAACTCTTTAGATCTCTGTGAAATTATCTCAAGTAATGCAACATAATAAAACATTAACTTTTTATGTGAATTCTATAATATATAAAGGTTTATGTGAAGCTGAAAAAGACTGGTTCACAATTATCAAGAATGGCAACCTGAGTGAGAATGACAAAGTTAAAATACATGTATTATAATACGAGTGCTCACAATTAATGAGAAGCTTTCCCTGGTCCCAGGAATGGAAAAGGAGACTTGGTCAAGTTTTAACTTTCTTGTTCCTGGACATGGCATATTAGACCCATATTGTGAATATTCTTCACTGTAGAAATTATTCAAGGCGGCCGTGACATAAACGGCCACAAGCTGGGAAAATAAATTTGAAGAAGTTCTAGCAAACATGTACCCTGACCTTGGGTCTTGATTCCCTCAGGTCTGTTGAGCATTAGTTCTTCCAGCAAAAGTGTTATCTGTTATTTGTTTACATGTAGCTGAAAACTTGCTAATGCCCAAAAAATAATAGCAAAAGCTACAAAGAACAGTAAAAACTGGTAGAAAACAACAAACAACTTAAGAGTAAGGCATGAAGTTTGGTACAACTAGGGGAGTTGGAAACAGTAATAGCTTGGCATTTAGAAAATTTTCTACTCTCGAATTTTGACACTGACTAACCTGCATAATGTTGACTGAATTTGAAGCAGGTGAAAAATTATTGCTGTTACAAATAAATGACATCCCAATGCACAAAATCAACTCTTTTTGCTTTGCTATCGATGTGGTATTGATATGCATTCCCGTTCTGTTTATTGGGATATTGTGAACCAAAATGTTATATGCTGTTTTGCTTACCGTTCTGGTTCCGTTCTTGGGTTATTGTGAACCAACCTTAATGAGTAGAGGAAGTCGTTTGTGACTAGACGAGCCCTGTCACCCCTGATGTATTTTATGGTACCCTTCACAGTGAATTTCCAAATTAAATTTTAATTAATATTTGAACTTATTAAAAACTTTTTTATTCCTACATTCGAATAAAGCTTTAAGTTCGGACTTACAAGTTAAAAAAAATTATTTTGCAGTGTTTCCAAGAAGCATGCCCTTGCTTAGCCTACTTTACTTACAAGATCTAATTATTATTTTCTTTACTACATGCCTATACTAAGTAGAGAAGTATTGTATTCCACTCAAAACGTTGATGCTAAGAATTTGACCAGAAGTACACATTTTTAGGCTTCTTTGAATAAAAAAAAAATTTTTTTTGGAAAAGATATCTGTGTTTGTGGGTGGGTGGGAGCAATCATAATTCAAAAATGAACAGTCTGCTAAATTCCAATCTTGGCATTTAAGTTCAGCATATTCCAAGAATGATTTTCAAGAAAATCCCCCAATCCATGCCCTTTACATGTTAATGTTTTTGTTATTTTTAATTTTCTCAAAAATGGCTCTAACAATGTTAATTAAAATACCATATGTTTAAGACATTTGCATGACAAATAAAATAAATATCTTGAATTTTCTGGGCGTAGCATGGAAGACCTCATCATTCTGAATAAGTTGTATAATTGGTAGACTATAAAAAATAGACAAAATCTTATTACACAAAAAATGTAGATCTCATTAAAGTGCACAATGTCAAAAGTTTTTGTGGTGTTAATAATTGCAAGACATTCTTTGTTATGGGTTAGAATTTTCAAATATTTATACTTTTTTTTCAAGTGGTAAATCGCTATTAGTTTTTTGTCGTGATTGTACAAAGAGCATGGAATTTCAATGCCATTATATAGTGATCTGCATTTTAGAAATCTGACTCGCTTTTTTTTTACAAATGGTAAATTTGTTATTAGTGTTTTGTCGTGGTCATGCATAGAGCATGGAAATTCGATGCCATTATATAGTGATCTAATTTTTAAAAATCTGACCATTGTTTCAGCCTATTATATCCTCCTCATGTCCGCAACAAATATGTAATGAAAGTGTATTTCGATTAACAAGAAGTAGATAAAAATAAAACCTGTAAGTATAGTTTGTAGGAGAGTGATTATAGTAATTTATGTGAATGCAATGCATCAGATTTTTATTTTCCATCTTAAAAGTACCGTCCTCAAGCTCAGGAAATTTGTTACGGAGCATTTTTATTCTGCAAAAGAGGCCGACTTTCATATGATTCATTTTATTGATCAACTACCTATCATGGGTTTAACCAAGAAGACAATTGTATATCCAATTTACCCTCAAGGTAAGTGTAATCCCAACAAAGCTGTGCTGTAAACCATCAAGTTACAATTTATAATAGTTATATAATAAAAACGGAATATAATTTGGATTTCCAAATTCCTTGCTTTCAGGAACAATCAGTATTACCTGTGAGCTTAAAAAATATGTTTTGAGTGCCTTGTATTGTACATTCAGCATTTTTAAGCACCTTTGTTTCATTAATGTTTAAATAATTCAGTTGTTAATCAGTTAAATTTTAAACATAATGCTTGTTATTATCGGCTAAAAGTAAAAGAAATTATAGGTTTAACAGTAAATGTGAGGACAAGTATTGCTTTATTGAAAACAAAGGAACACCTGTATGTTTATTGTGTGATCTATTACTAAACAAATTAACGTAGAGCAACAGTTTTTGACTAATCACAAAAACTTTTAACATCAAATTTACTGTGAATTCTGAACCAAGAAAACACAAAGTGAAAGACCTTATATCTATACTTGGCACCAATCAAGAAGGTGATTGACGATTGACATTTTGCGGAGAAAGAGAGGCAACATTGCCACTCATTGCGACCACGTGGAAACGTGCTAGAACTGTGTCGAAGGCAACTGGGTTGCGCCTGCATTGTAGAGCGGGTATTATTTATATTCGCATATGAAGACAATTGTAAAATCATGAATCTACGTGCAGAGGATAGAACATGCAAGAATATATCGGTGTAAAAATCTGCGTTAACAGAAGAGATACCTGTGAAATATTGATGCTTATTCTAATGGAAAAAATGCCAGATTTCCAAATTACTTGCATCACTGCTGTTGCTGCTGCTGCTCGTTTGATAGACAATGTTGCCACCGTCATCGTCGTCATCTGAAGAGCTGCTAGAATTCCCCACAGAAATGACAAGCTGGTCTATAGTTTCTTCTAAAACTCCTTCATTTTCCCAAGCTGCACTTATTATGCCCTTTGTATGAGTCACCGCTTTTTTTCCAGTTTTCAGCTTTTACTGCTGTTAGTGCCTCTTCTGTAAGCTTTATTACAGACGACACAGTGAAACCTTTATTGTTTCGCCCAACATAACGCTTTATGTCGGCCCAAATTAATTCAATAGAGTTAAAATTACAAAGATAAGGGGGAAGCCTAACTATTTTGTCACCATGTTCTGCAGCAATGCCATCGACTACATAACTTTGAAACCGCGGTTAGTTTGCTTTCACAAGTTCCAGTAGCTCACTTTTCTTCAGTCCCTCTTTCATCAGTACATTGCGGTGAACAAGCCACTGAATTATTTTCTCCTCTTCGAAATATTTTCTCACAGAGCATGTTATTTCCCACACCTGTCCTTTAATTGGGATGCTTTTACCAAATACAGTTTAATTCGGTTCCCGAGTGCACTCAGTTTTTCGTTTGGCTGCGCTTCTTTGTCACTATTTTTGGACATTATTAAGTATCCATTAAACGTGTTAACACAATTATAAATGCTCACACAACACACGCACGCACGAATACACGGATTTCTAACACATGTGACACAAGGCAAATACCACAAATAGGACGATGCAAAAGAACTTTTCAATGCGCAGGTAATCTCTAAACTGATACAAAAAACATAAGCAAGCTGAGACAAACATATGCAATAGCACTGACCAGCCACTTGCATAATAAGAGAGGTGGGGGTCAGTGTTCCACCTGCTGTGAGTATGATAATTACTTCCAGAGCAATTCCGATCGCTGTTTGTTAGCGCATATCCTTTCTTTCCTTGTATTGCGTAAGACATGTTGCCCATTCAGAGTAAACTTAGTGGCAAAGTGCTACATTCCCAAAGCAGGGAAATCGTAAGTAATGTGTACACATATTTTAAAAATATATGCCAAAGTAATGCCAATGCTCTACCGGGCAATAATGTAGTGCACTAGTAGTAGAAGCTACAGGTGTTTCAGAAAGTAGTGTATGGCGAATTGTTAGGGAAAAGAAAACAGTTGATTCTGGCATGTCCACCTGATTTTCCACCCCTCATAAAGAAAGGCCAGGAAAATCAACAATATCAGCTTTGGACAGCTTTAATGTGATAGTAGTCCGCAGAACTGTAAACAACTTTTATGTAATAGAAAAGGAGAGACCTTTAAGAAAAGTGCATGCAAAGTTGCAAAATTCAATCGATTTCAAAGGATCCATATCAACATTGCGCAAAATCCTCCTAAAACTAGGATTTCGGTGGTGTAAAACAAAAAACAAGTGCAAAATCTTGATCGAGCGTCATGACATACGAGACATGCGTATAATTTATCTAAGGCAGATCACTAAATTTCGCAGTGAGGGCCGACCCATTGTGAACATGGATGAAACCTACATTCATTCACCACCCCACATTCCTGGAACGATGATTCCTTAGAAGGTTTATTTTGCCCAGTCTCAAGAGGTCAGAGGCTAATAATAATCCATGCTGGAGGAGAGCAGGGTTTTATCCCTAATGCTTATTCCGTTTTAAGTCCCACCAAAGAACAGGAGACTTCCATAGTGAAATGAACTTCAAATAACTCTTGAGAAATGGCTAAAAGAAAGATTAATACCCAGTCTACCTCTAAATTCAGTTCTGGTAATCGATAATGCTCTCTATCATAACGTGCAATTAAATAAGGTTCCTTCATCTAATTTAAAAAGAGACATGATTTGCTGGCTACAGGCTCACCTTCCAGAAGAAGAATTCCTTAACACAGATTTCCCTTCCCTCCATAAACCTGAAATATACAATCTCATAAAGCCTCTAAAACCCAAGCATTGTAGATATAAGATAGATAGTCTGTTGGAAGAGTGCAACCACAGTGTATTAAGACTTCCCCCATACCATCCAGAGCTCAGTCCAATCGAGCTTATCTGGACTATTGTAAAGAATTGGGTTGCGGACAAAAACGTAACATTCAAAATGGATGTTGTTGTGGGACTGACCGATGAAAAATTTGCATCCAACACTGCAGAAGAATGGCAAGACTGTTGCAGGCATGTAAGAGATATTGAACAAAAATATATGGAAAATGAGGGACTCTTGGATGAAGGACAAGAAGTAATTATTCATTTGTGTAATGATAGTGAGGAAAGTGAAAAATCCGGTGATGGTGACGAGTCTGATTATGAAGATGAAGCTGTGCAATACACACGGAAATTATTTTCGGATATTTTGGAGTGTCCCCATTACCCTTGGATGAGGGTGATTAATGCCGAGTTCAATTGCAGGTAAACTTACACAGTTGCTTACAATGTGTTGTGTATGTGTTTGCGATTGCCTACGAGTTCTGATATCACTTGTAGTCTCTTGCTCCCCCATCACTCTAACCACTTCTCCTTATTTCTCCTCTCTTGCTCATATGGAGTGTCACAACGTATTACACGAGCTGTACATTAGGATTTGCAGTTGTGTGAATATTTTTCACTTCAGGTTGATGGAAGTGGTGATATGTCTGACATTGTTGGGTGTATTTGTTAGAATGGTGTTTGATGATTTTACAGTAAAGGAAGTGTGCCAGACTATTCCCACTTCATGGATGTAATGGGGAGAAGACATAATTAATGCTTTCCTTAAATTGGCCAGTGATTGTAACTTCCAAAGCTTGTTGCTATAACAACAGATGGAATGCCATCTATAACTGGTAGAAATAATGGATTTCTTTCTCTTTGTCCCAAGGATGAAGCATTTCCAAAATTTAATTCTTGTCATTGTATTATCCACCAGAAAGCTTTATGCGCAGAGGTTTTAAAGTTTGGTCATCTCATGAAAATTGTAAGTCATGTCAATTTTATGGGATCTTCAGATTTTTTGGCCATTGCTGGCAGTCGGTTGTCTGCACATGACATCAGTACTTTGAAGAGAGTATATCACCAGTGCCTCTAGCACTAGCGAAAGATGACTAGAAGGGGTGGATGTCAACAATTTTGAGGCCACCTAAGCGAAATGGGACTTGTATTGTACCTTTCCAGTATTTCCATTTGGTACTTCTTTTGCTTGTGTCACGTAACCTCTCAATATCAGCATGTATGCTGATAGGTAACTCAAATAATTGGACATTTTATGCAACGTGGAGTGTCTCAGCTTTAATGACACATTTTAACTTTTTTAAATAAAATACAGCTAAGTAACTTTTATAAATATTTTTACTGTTTCTCCTTTTATTTTGTTAATAAAAGCGACTTTTTTTTTACAATATTATAATCTTCCAGGCTTGAAGTGGTCTAAGGGTAAAATTATTGGCACCCGACATTTCGGTCAACTCTTTGGTTGCAATCTTCAAGAGGGTAACACCCTGGACAGTTTAACAACTGCCAACTAGGCGACAGATGTTTCATAATTTATAGCTCACACATGCAGAAATGCCACATGAATGGTGGGTCTGCATTGGTGTGCCATTGCTGGTATCCACGTGCGGTTGAGCTTAAAGTTTTCCTCCTTTTTATTGAAAGTTGTTAGAATATTTATATATTTCTTTTGATTCTCTATGAAGTCTAGGGTGATAATATTTTGATGAAGCTAATACTTTCGTTTCTTCATATAGGATACGATAATCCATAGTAACAAAGTGTTTGGCGATTGCAGACTTATCTGTTTTTGCAAGACGACAATGTTGTTAATGCTCTGTTATTCATGTATTTATACTGCGTTTCATTGTTGCAATGTAAACATAGTTGCATATGCAATGTATTCTATATACACCTAGAACACATATGGGGTCTCTCTTATCTTTGGCAGACTTTTAAGTTTGTTAAATTTTGTTGTTAGTATATATATTGTATTTATTTTGTGCTTTTTAAGTATTTTTCCAATGCAGTCTGTAATGATTTTAACATAAGGTAAGAAAACTTTCCCCTTATATGCAGGTAACTCGTGGCCTTGATGTGATTTCCTTTTAGGTTGAATTGCTCTGTTAAAATCTTTGCTCGTAAATCCGTTTTGTAACATAGCCAGCCTAAGGTGCTGTATCTCCTCATTTAAACATCGACGAGTACAAATAGGTTTAGCTCTGTCCACTAGGGTTTTAATTATTCCTCTCTTATGTTATGGGTGGTGTTTGGAATATTTATTTAAATATCTGTCAGTATGGGTGGGTTTCCTATAAACAGTGTGTGACTGATCCGTTTTAATTGAATTTCAATTCAATATGGAAACAGAAAACAATCAGATAGCCTTCTTGGATGTTCTGGTAATCAGAAATGCAGATGGATCATAAACATAGGTACTTCAGCTATTTGCTTATAAAGAAATGTGCTTCAGCTGTGTGTTTATTGCTTGGTTTTGAAACAGCGGATTATCAGTTATAAAACGGCTCTTTTTGCTAATTCCAGGTAGATTGAAATGCTACTCATTTACAGTGAAACACATTGTAATACAGCAGCTATGGCAAGAGTTTATAAGGAGAGATTTCCACATAGATGAGCACCACATTATAGGACATTGATTCACATCTGACAATGAATTCTAGATACAGGAGGTGGAACTCCTTGTGTTGAAGGAGTTGGCCAAGAAATATTGTACAAGGAAAAGAAATCCATCATTTGGTGAATAAAAATCCTGTAAGATGCAGGTGTTCGCTCATCAATTAGACTGTTTTGAGAATATTAATGAAATAATTGTTACACCCTTACAATATTCGTGTATCCAGTATCTCTCCAAAGCATATTATGTACCAAGAGCAGTATTTTCCAAATGCTTCCCTCGCGCGCGCGCACACACACGCACACGCGCCCACATCCCACGCGCACGCGTTTGGGCAAGAATCATAGAAAACACATTAATCAGTTTGTGGATTCTTCCTCGGGTTTTGAAAGGAGCTGTCTATCTCCAGTTTCTTAAAAAAAACTGCCAGTTCTGCATAAGGCAGTATGAAATGATATGTGGCTGTTACATGATGATGCACTTCCACACATAAGCTGAGCTGTATGTGACAATCTATGAAACATCTATGCAGGGCATTGGATTGCACAGAATGGACCAATAAGATGATCACCAAGACTGCCAGATCTAAATCCAGTCAATTTTTTTATTTGGAGTGACATGAAAACTTGCATATATATTACAGAAGTGCTTGATGTGGAAACATTGCAAGAAAGAATACTTTGAGCAGTAGAAGAAATAAATAAACAGCCCAGATGTTCTCTGTAGAGTGCAGCAGAATTGGAAAAATGTTGTGAAGCATATGTGTTGGAGAGGGGTGCACATTTTGAACAATTTCTCTAAACATTAAAATTCTCATTGAATTTATTTTCTGGTCTTGCTTAATATATTCACAAAGAAAGGAAACATGATCTTGCAACTTGGGTTTCTCAACCTTTTATTTGCCTTTTTAAATAAGCACTCCTATTAATAATTTATATGTAAATGTTTTCCCAGTTCCATATTGTGTATGATATTTAAATAATGCTACAATCATGTGTACTTTTCTTATGTGTATGCCCGGAAGTGTGTAGTTTTTTGTAGCCAAGTGAATTAAAAGAACATCTGTTCAATTTTCTGAGTTGCTAAATTGTACAAAATAAAGTAATTATATGAAGAATGAAAAGCTTGATGAAAAAACATTTTTAAAGGAAAACACTCAAAATAATGTGCTCTTTCATATTTTAAAAGGATAATCATAGTCCAGCTTCCATCCTGTATGTGACAATCATGTGACTTTCTCTATCCATTACTACTTTAAAGGTATCACTTATATATCATAATATTAATGTAAAAAGTGATTTCTGCCATCCATTCTTTATATCAACCATGATAAATGTTTGCCTAGAAATGTTTTTTTATCACGGAATATGGACTTTCTAACATATAAGATGCAGAAAAAACACTCAGCTGTTTGTGCCACAGTGGTTTTGTGTTAGAATGAGCTCCTGTGAGAAAAAGAAGCAACATATCTATATTTTCAAACACATTACATAACATACTAAAATAAACCAATCTGGAAAAAGCTAAACATACAGCAATGGATATTTCAAAATGGCTTATGCTAAAAAAAGAGTTATGTGGCATAAATTATATATTTCATTGAGCTCTACATCTTTCCTTCATTAACTGTTTATATATCTCATAGTTTCACACTTATACAAAATTCACTAAGCATGAACAGGATGTTACAAGAAATTTACAGTTAATTCAGGATTTATATATTAACACATCTTACTCAAACCTCTTAGAGCAATTTTTGAAAGAAAAAAGACTAAAATTTTTCATGTAAAGAGTTTTTTGAGATATGGGGAAATTTTTTAAAAATCTTGCCTTGTATTCTTAAACTAGAGGTGTCTGATTTTAATACAGAATTTGTTATGTATCTGACTTTGCTATTTACAGACTAGTAGACACATACATAGATACGGGCCGCCCAGATAAATCATGGGCCCCTTGACCCCAACTTCATCAACTCCCATATATGTAATTATTGTACAAATAGGAAAGTACATTGATGGGTATTGATGTATTGTATTGTAAGAGTTCTAGTAACCAAGGATGCCATGATATGTGTAGAATATTTCTGCAAGTATTGGCTGATCAAGAGCATGCATTTCACATTAATAGCTGTCATGTAAGCTTTTCACTTCATTTCTTGCTGCATATAAGACATCTCTAATCAGCCTGGCAAACTTTTACAACATGACCTCGCTTAAGACAGGCATAATAGTAGCCAGACTTGATTAAAATATTTTCGTTTTCGTGTAAGTTCATCTTGCATTTTTTTTGAAACAATCAATGCTTTCATAAAAAGCTTTTGCAGAATACACATTCATTTCAGAAATTAAAAATTAAATTGAGTTTTATTTATGGATGCTGAGATACTAAAGATCTGCTGAGTGTTTAGTATCCCATTCTATATTTGACATGAAAGACTGGTAATTTTGCTCAGAGGCCTCTTTATCAGGCTTGAGGTTCTTTTACATGCCATACATCTACAACATGGGTCACCGGCTTCACTTACCTTCCGAAGGAAGCCATAGGATTTGAGCCTCCAGAAAATGTGTTACTTTCTGAATTTACTTAAAGTGAATCGGAATTAGTTACACTAACATCAAGTGTTTACCCACTTGACATGTTTTGGGAAATGATTTGTTCCCATTCTTAGAAGGTGTCCAACTGGTCTGTGTTGTTGGTGTTCCTATTGTGTTGATTATCTATTGTGGTGGTGAAATGTACTTCAGAGGAGACTTGGAGGCACAAATCAAAATTCATTAGTTGTGGGCTGTGTTTCAAAATGAAGGTCTTCTCCCATGTGTCTATTCTGTTGCATATTTGGCCTGTTTGATTAGTGTAATGTTTGGTTTGATGTTTTGGCTGGTCATCCAGAAATGGTGTGAGACTGCAGATTCGTTCATTTGTTTGTATCGTATGATCTCATATGTTCCTTTAGCCTAGTTCCCAGTTTCTTATTGTCTAGCCTGTATATACCTTATTGCAATCAGAACAGTTGATTTTGTAGATTCCAGGCTCCTGTTTTTTGTAGTATGGGGTCTTTTAACCTACTGCAAAGTAATTTCTAACTTTGTTCTGTGGGGCTAGGCTGATGTTATTTTTAATGAAAATTTTCTCAAATTTGTAATATGTTCTTGGATGATATGTGTTTCTTGAACTTTAACTGTTTTTCATCCTGGATGAGATTTGTTGTGTCTTTGGTGTGTTTCTGTTCATTTGAATTGTGGAATTTTCTTGTTGATTGTTAGTTTGTTGAACCCATTGTTTTAGCTGTGTTTACTATATTGTGCTGATATTCCAATTGATATTTTTGTTTATTCAGGGGGGTGCATACCAGTCTGGTGCTAAGCTGTTTAGTACTGCATGTTTATGTGTTATTGGATTAAAACTATTGTTCTTTATGTAATCTGAATGTGAAGATTTCATGTATATGCTAGAGTTTATTTTTGTTCCCGGATTATTTTTAGGTCCAAGAAAGGTAGCATGCCCTGTTTTTCCACTTCCATTGTGAATTTCATTGATCAGTTTTGTAAGTTGAGTAAGCTTATGGAGTCTTGTATAAACCTGTTAGGGACTACAGCGAAGATGTCGTTGACATATCTGTACCAAAATTTAAAAATGTATGGGAAGGAAGTTGTTACGTGTGTTTCCAAGTAACTCGTAAATAAATCTGCTAAGAATGGTGAAAGTGGTTTACCCATGATTAGACCTGTCGGTTTTAAGTAGCTTTGTGTGATGCATAAATTGGTGAGTTGTAGGATGTCTTCTATTTCACCTTCAGAGGTGATACACAGCCCACAACTAATGAATTTTGTCCGTTCTGGAAATACATTTCACCACACAAGATACCACAATAGACAATCAACACAATGGAAACACCAACATCACAGACTAGTCAGACACTTTCTGAGGATGGGAACAAACCATTTCCTGAAGCTTTCAAGTGAATAAACATAAGTGATGTTAGTGTAACTAATTCTGACTCTTGTCTCCCTCCGTGGTCTAGGGGTACCATGCTAGCCTGTAGTTCCCGAGGTCGCGGGTTCAAACCTGGCGGGGGACGATGGATTTTTCTCTGGCGTAAAAATCCTTAGCATGGCTTCCTTCGGAAAGGAAGTAAAGCCGGTGGTCCTGTGTCGTAGATTTACGGCACGTAAAAGAACCTCAAGCCTGATAAAGAGGCCTTTGAGCAAAATTACCGGTCTTTCATGCCCAATATAGAATGGGACGCTAAGGACCACAGCAGTCAAAGAGCGTTCATAAATAAAAAACTCAATTTCAACTCAATTCTGACTCACCTTAAGTAAATTAAAAAACAATCACTGTTTCTAGCTTCTTTTTCGTATATTAAGTTACTTTCTGTTGGTACTTCCTCTGCTTCATTCTTCTTTGGTATTGCTTAAGATTCTTCTGTTACATTGTTTGAAATCCGTGAATTCTGCTCTTCCTCTACCCCATTCTTTAAGAAAAACATATGACTCAGTTCATCACTATAATGATTATCCCTTACTGATAACTTGACTGAACTTCTTAGTCAAACTTTGAACAACTCTTCTGCGTAGGATAATTCTACTAAAGGGAAAAACAGCGCTACATGTTTATTGTCTGTCAAGCCCAAAGATTCAAGCGATCTGAGGGTTAATTTTAATTCATCATATAATTGCAGAGGAGTAATAATTCTTTATTTTCAGGAAATGTTTTGAATGACCTTTACCAACAATTCACGAACATAGTATTTAACAGTTCTATATTGCAAATCGACTCACAAGGCTTTGTATAGTAGGATGTATTTATCAGAGGGGGACACCTCATGCACTGCGACCAGCTTGATCTATTATGGCTAAACCCCCCGGGAGGCAGGGATGAGGTGAAAGAGCCGTAGAAAGTCTCAAGGCAGAAAGACCCACAGAGACGCGCAGACGCCCCTAATACTTCCAGTTTGAACATCCGCGCGCCAATAGAGGCGAAGAATCTTGAGAGAGAGGGTGACGAAGCGACCCTAACGGGTGGGACAACCCACCCTGGTATCAAGGGGAGAAATCATTCCAATGCCCGCGTCGTCCTCCCTGGTGTAGTGGTTACCATTCTAGCCTCTAGTTCCTCGCGGGTTCAAACCCAGCGGAGGGCGATTGATTTTTTTTTCGGGTTTAACAATCCTTAAAATGGCTTCCTTCGGAAGAGAAATAAAGCCGGTGGTCACGTATCGTAGATTTACGTCACGTAAAGGGACCTCAAGCCCGATAGAGGCTTCTGAGCAAAATTTCCTGTCTTTCACATCCAATGTAGAATGGGACTCTAAGGACCACAGCAGTTAAAGAGCGTCCATAAATAAAACTTAATTTAATTTTAATTTAATTTCATTCTAATGCGCAAGCGTCTACGCCATCTGCTCGACACCGCCAGCAACGCGGAACCTGAAAACTCACCTGAAACTTAATGGGCGAGAGGAAATGGGGGAAAGGAGAAATCGTGGTAGAATACACCACACCGGCATTCGCTTAGGCGACCAGGGGAAATCCAAAAGCCCCATAGTCATAGTGGGCAGTACCGGGAATCGAACTCGGGATCTCCCGAATGCGTGCCACAGACGTTTCCGGCTGAGCCATCCCACTCAGTGCTTTGCATAGTCGTAGTTTTCGGTAATTGGGAGGGGAACTTGTGACATCTCTAGCCATACTACGTTCTGTCGTAGACTGGGTTAGATAATGGAACGTCTTCATTTTCTAAATCAGGATCATCATGCATTTTACTAAATTGGCTCCAAATTGAGAAACCAATTTCTTATCTTACCATTAAATTTTCTCATTCGATTTCGGGTAATTTAAGTTTCCTCTTGGTAATAATTTCAGAAATATCATTTTCATTCTCATCATTAATAATTTTTACCACTGAAAAATGCTCCATTCTTTGTTAAGCGCTATCAGACATATCCTTGTTACCTTAGATTACGTGGTATTCAGCCTTGTATGTTGTACTTCACTATCATCAAAAAGCAACTCTGTAACCTTATCAACTATTCTAGAATTAATCTTTATTACAGTTTCAAAAATGTAATTCTAATCCCTTCATTATCCGTTTCATACAACATTTTGTTGTAGGTTTCCGTGAATGTAACCGTATGGTTTCTTGCTTTTACGTCCGTTTTGTCTTCATTTCCGCTTGCGGATCCTGTTACGGTCGTCAAAAATGTTGTGTTTCTGAAATCAAACCACTTATTCTACCTGAATAAGGATTTCTCACGATGAAATGCGTTTTATTTAACAGACACTCGGAAATTATAGGCTTAAGTCAGTTATTTATTATGACACAAAGAATAGGTACAGTCATTTGTTTTCAATATTGGTTGGTGTTGGATTTGTTTAAAAGCACTTTCGAATCAAAAGTTGAATTAGCGTCGATTTCTAAATTGTTGAGGTAGATATTTAAATGAAATACCCAGGAAGAAATAAATAAACTGATATTTAAATTCAAATGTTACATTTCCTTACGTCCTGTAATACATTTTTGAATACTTCAGCTTGATCATAATAAATAACACCCTACTAATTTTGACAGGACCAGGAAGACTTTTTTGTGCACTGTAATAACTGAGGGGGGTGTTCACACAAAACCTAACATCTAAAACATGAGACGGTAATTTGTATCACAAATTACTTTAATGTAAATAATTATTTTTATATGAATATGTATTTTTATGTAACATTGATTTCAGAGGTTTAATAATTGTAATTATTAATGGTAAATAATAATTTTCGGCTCTACTGAAACTGTTAACAATAACACAATACTTTAGCAAGGGGGTGAGTTGTTTATCGTTACCGGGAACCAGGAAGTTACGTCATGTTTCGCGCCTTTTCAGTAAAAAAAGCTTCCAGAACATTCTATAAAAGTAATATGTATTAGTGGTTTTCATTGGATAGTAAAATAGACGCTAATGTTGGCGCGTTTTGTTGGCCAATGGTAATTCATTTATAATCTTTAGGCGTATCTTAAGGCAAGTCTATAAATAAGCCATGTCTGAGGTAACGATTCCCCAGTTCGGCAAGATTCTCGACACAGTACACATCGTCCTCCAGTTCGGCAGGATTCACGAAGCATTACACATCGTCCGCACATTATACGTTGGCCGCTCAGTTCGTCCAGTTACGCGCAGTGAAAATCATTAAAGATCTAAAATATTACAAAGTCACTTATATACAAAAATTGAAGTACATGAGTTAAAAGTGAGAAGTTATTACAAACAGTTTCAGTATGGCGATTATCTAGACAAAATCTGTGAAAGTGTTAGTGCACGTGCTCGACAATAAAACATTATAAAATACATTTCTTCACTAGTAATTTTTGGATAAAAGATTCCTTTTCCGCTTCACAACCTGCAAGAGTTAAATGTCTACCTAAATAGCTAGCCGGAAGACAATATACATAACCTTAAAACTAATTCATAAAAAAAAATTGCTACGTCAGAGGGAACTACGAGACAGACCAACGAATGACGTCACACGAGATGGCTGCACGCGTGAGGTAAGCAACGTTACGTGAGAAACATTATCCACAACGTGGTGCTACAAATACACAAATACAACACTGTACCACTCTCAAATTGGCTCCCATACGTGGGGCAGTTAAAGTGAAGTAAACACAAAATTTGCAATGTTCTCTCGCAAACTGGCGCATCAACGTGGAGCGACAACTAGGAAAGGAAGGCTAGACGACTAGGAAAGGAACAAGAATAACCAGAGAGGCGAAAGCAGCAGTGAAACGACCTACAAGACGCAGATTCCAAGACAGAAGGGTAATTCAGCTACAAGAAAACATCGAAACGACGTAGATTCATCACGATACAACGCAGAAGCGACATACAAACCTAGGAGAATGGGGCAGAACGCTGGACATCAAAGCTGCAGCATCAGACAGCATCAAAAAGGTAATTAAATGAGACTTAGGAGCGGTAGGATAATAAAAACAATGGCTACCAATAATACAGAAGAAATAATTATGGAGGGAGATAGTGTAACAGTTAGCTGTGATCCAATACAAAGTACAGGGAATAGCCCAGATTTTTTGGGGTTTGAAGATGAAAATGTTAGTGCAGAAAGTGAGAATAGAATAGCAGGAAATGTTAATCCTGATACTATTATGATTATGGAAATGCTGAGAAATATGAGTAGGGAGATAAGGGAAGATCTTAGTAAGAAAATAGAACAAAACAGGGAAGATATTGATAGGAGTTTAGAACAAAAACTAGATCAGAATAAGAGAGAATTGAGGGAAGATATTGGTAAAAGCTTAGAACAAAACAGGGAAGAAATTGAAAAGAAATTCATGGAGCTAGATAGTAGTATGATTAGAATGAAAAATGAAAATCAAGAGATGATAGCAAATGAAATAGGTGAAGTTTCAAAGAAAATGTTAGACATGAGGAGGGAAATATCTAACCAAAAAAGTGAGGTTAACAATAAAATAGAGCATGTCAATGTAAAATGTACAGAGCTAGGTAGCCGAATGAGTAGCATTTCAAGTGAGTTAAAAGGGATGATGGAGGCTACAAATGCAGATTTAATACAGGTGCAAGTTAATTTCAGAGGGGAAATATCTGAAGTTCAGAAGGAGTCAGAAAAACAGAGAAATAAATTATCTAATGAAGTTAAAGATTTGAATCAAAAGCTAACTTCTGAAATTAACAAACACCAAACTGTTCAAAATGAGAGTAATAAGAAATTGGAACAGACAATAGAAAATCTGCAAGGTACTGTAAATAGGTTAGAATTGAATTCAAGGGCAAATATATGTGATGTGCATGTGTTAGATGTACAAAATAATGATAGAGGTAGTTCCTCAGGTATGATAAATAATGTGAGTGATGCGGCAGCTTCATCTATAGCTAATGCTGAAACTCAGAGTGCACAAGTTACACTAGAGAATTTAAATATGGGAGTAGGGAATTTGCAAAATTACAATCATATCTTAAGTGATTTTCCACTTCCAAAATTTAATGAAAACTCCAGTCCAGTACAATTCATTGCAGAATTATCAGAGTATTTTCAAATTAAAAAGATACCTGAAGCATTGAAAATGATAGTTGTCAAAAGATGTTTGGACCAGAAAACCTTAGATTGGTTACAAATGGTATCAGGGGGCGAAATTTCATATGAATCCTTTAAGAGATTATTCATGAACAGATTTTGGAATGTAACGGTACAGCAAAGAATACGAGCAATGCTTAGTCATGGTCAATTTAATCCACGAGAGGGAATATCGATGACTGATTACTTACTAAAACATGCAAGTCAGGTTAGAAACTTGTCACCTCCAATCAGTGAGGAAGATTTTGTGAGTTTGCTCGCAAGGCATTATCCTATCAGGATACAAAATTACTTATTGATTGCAAAACCACGGAACATCTATGAGATGACAGAATTAATAACAGCTTTGGAACAACAGGAAGAAGATATGTCTCGGGAGTGGGAACATAGATTTTTAGATGTACGAGATAGAAGAAATTACCAAGGTAGTTATCAACAAATAAGAGGACAAGACAGACATCATGAAATTAATACCAGACAACGGTATCAATCATATGTTCCACAATTTGAAAGATCAAGGATAGATAGGAGACCAGGGCGGCAGGAACAAATAAATTATGTCAGGACAGAAAGATTACCTGAAAGAGGGCAAAACTATGGAAGGAGGTATATTAGACAGAGGGGAAATTTCACTCACTGGAGGGAAAATAATAACCGTGAAAGATCTGAGGAACGGCAAGAAAATTACGTGCCAAGGGGACATAATGTCAGAAATCGAGGATTTCGAACTCGAGGAAGGGGAACTCAAAACAATGGTAGCGACACTGAGATAGATTTAGCGCCTGTTAGGAATGGCAGTCCCGTACGTGAACATGGAAATAACCAGGAAAACTGTTAACAGACTCCTGTGTAGTAGGTTCTCAGGACGTCTTTAATAATTCAGTATCCATTACCAGTACAAATCATACACCTACACATACACCCTGTAATAAGATTACAGCAACAAAAGATAAGGGAGAAAATTTTGAGTCACCTCATGTTAGAATGGAAATTGCGAAGAAAGAAATCATTGCAACTATAGATTCTGGTTCATCAGCTTCAATTTGCTCACAGAAATTTTACATAAATTTGATTAATGAAGGTAACAAAATTATGGCTCTTCCCACTAGTAATTTAGTTTGTCGTGTTGCAATTGGAAGAACTGCACAGGTCATAAAAACACAAGCTCTACTTAGCATACTTATTGGCGGAGAGAATTTTGAGGTTATGTTTCTAATTGTAAACCATCTGATTTGTGACATAATTATAGGATGTGACTTCCTACATGAATATGAAGCATGTATAGATTTTAAACATGAAGAGTTAAAGATAACAAAAGAAGGTAGAGAAATAAGGGTACCATTTATAAAAGAAGAAATTTCTGTAATCGAAATGACAAAGGATGAGAAAGATATTTGTGACCAAGAATTTTTTGTGCAAATAACAGAAACTGATAGAAATAATCAAATAAAGCAGGTAGTCACAGAATATGAAGGTAATACCACGCCATATTTTCAACAGCTAGCAGAAATGCCAGAAGAAGTAGAGAAATGTGTAATCCAAACAAAAGACGACCATGCGAGCGAGACAAACAACAGCAGGAAAGAGAAGAGAAATGAGGAAATAATACACAAGTGTGAAGAAGCTTATAATCTTACGATAATGCAAAAACAAATCCTTCATGATGTTTTGATGAACAATAGTTCAGTTTTTAGTACTATCCCAGGCAGATGTAATGTATATCAGCATACATTTCAAGTAGAAGACGTACCACCATATAGGCACAAGTATGACAATTTACCTATAAGTCTTCGAGACAAAGCTAGACAATTAATAAATAGCATGCTAGAAAATGGGATTATTGAGCAAAGTAATTCTCAATACATAAATTCAATATGCTGGAGTATTAAACGAGATGGTAGTTTGAGATTAACTTTAGACGGCAGATATGTCAACAAGTATATGAAACCAGATCATTTTCAAAGTGAGGGAATTGAACAACTAATTACAAAACTTTCAAGAGGAAGATTTTTGACATCCATCGACCTCACTGCATCATATTGGCAAGTGGAATTAGATCCGCAAGTGCGTGATTACACTTCATTTCAGTACTCAGGGATTCAGTATCGCTTTTGTGTAAATCCTTTTGGTTTAAAAAACTCAGGAAGTGGATTTTTGAGAGCCATTCACAATATCTTTGGAAATTCTGCAGATGACTTTTTAATAAAGTATATTGACGACTTCTTAATCATTAGTCAAACATTTGAAGAACACATGAATAATGTCCATTATGTGTTAAATAAACTACAACAACATGGTATGACTGTGAACATACTAAAATCAAAATTTTGTGTCAAGGAAATAAATTTTCTGGGTTATGTAGTAGATGAACGAGGTATAAGACCTGATCAGAAAAGAATAGAAGCAATAATGAAAATTCCGCCACCCAGGAACGTAAAACAAATTAGACGTCTCTTAGGGGTATTGAACTTTCAGAGTAAGTTCGTACCAAGATATTCGGCTGAAATAGAACCACTGCGGCATCTACTCCGAAAGAACAATAAGTGGAAATGGACAGAGGATCATCAAAAATGTTTTGAGAGAGTAAAGGAACTCTTTGCTAAGTCCATATTACTTGAGAGGCCCAGAGAAGATTTGGAATATGAAATTTATGTCGACGCATCAATGCAAGGATACGCCGGAATTTTAGGACAACGAGACTTCAACAATGACTTTCACGTCATCAGTACAGCTTCTAGAGGACTTACAAATATTGAGCGAAATTCTTCAGTGACTCAGTTAGAAATTGGAGCACTATATTTCTCATTAATTCGTTTTAAAACCTATATTTATCAGAAAAAGGTGAAAGTATATTCAGACCACATCAGCTTAACTTTCATACAACGGTGTAGATTATGTAGTGGAAAACTTGCTAGATATATTCATGCAATATCTGCATTCGATATTGAGATTATCCACATTCCTGGCAAAAATAATACCTTCAGTGATTTGCTGTCAAGATTGAACTACAACCCACAAATTCCCGAAAATATTGAAAGGCCTAGAAATGAAGTCAAAATATTGACAATTGAAATTCCTTTAAGCAAAGAAATGATTAGAAAATTGAAAAATATCGGGGAAATTCAAAATGAGGATGCAAAATTATTTGAACTTAAAGAAAAAGCACCATTGATTGAGGAGGCAAAGAAAGAAATTATAGCAATTCGAGATGGGACATTATACAAGAAGCATGGAAAAGAAATGCCCAGTTGGAAGATAATGGTTCCGAAAAGCATGGAAAAGGAACTAATTAAGAATTTTCATGAAGGGTTAGCACACTCAGGGACGGACCGAACAACTTCTATGATTTTAGAAAATTTATACATATCCAAATTGCGTCAAAAAGCTCGGAAATTTATATCGTGCTGCAACCTGTGTCAGAAGGCAAAGCAAATAAATGCAGCATATGCATTTGAAACTAATTCGGTTATTAGAGATAAGCCGAGATGTGTAATTAGTATTGATATTCATGGTCCGATGCCTCCAAGTCAATTTGGAAATAAATATATATTTGTCTGTTATGATATATTCAGCAAATATGTAAGAATTTACCCTTTGAGAAAACCTACAGGTTTAGCATGTTTAAATAGATTACTTAAATCATATGTGATAGAAGAAGGACCTATTCAATCTGTATTGAGCGATAATGCTTCGTACTTCACAGGAAAAAAATTTATGGATGGACTGAAAGAAAATGGCATTAAACAATATTTTTCGTCAAGATACAGACCGAACTCCAACCCAGTGGAGAGGGAAATTAAGGAAATTTCAAATTATTTAAGGGTGTTATGTCATCGAAAACACACTCAATGGTATGGATACGTGAACTTCGTTCAGAACCTACTAAATGAAACCATAAACAATGTGACAGGATATAAACCATGTGAACTTAAGTTGGGAAAGAAGATCAATACAATGTGTAAAACAATCCCAGGAGCCATTCCAGATGCGCATTCGATACCACCAACAGAAGAAGAGATGTTCCGAAAAGCATTTGAGAGGATGAAGAAAAAAGCCATAAAAAGAAAAATGAAACATGAAGAAAAGAAGAGAAAGGAATGGAGGATCAAAATAGGAGATTTAGTTTTGGTTAAAACCAAGAAATTGTCCGACAAAGAAAATAAACTTTATTGGCGAATGTTTCTCAAATACCATGGACCATATGAAGTTGTTAAAGTATATGGAACTAATACATATGAGTTATGTAATCCAACAAATCGAAAAAGCATAGGAAAGTTCCATATTGAGATGCTTAAACCATATAACCATGAGGATCATGGTGAAACAAAAGACAAAGATGATAAATAATAAATGCTGAATAGTTAAAGACGAAATGCAGAGCAATGTATTGGAACGTAAGAGGGTTAAATAAAAATGTAAATCATATGAATGGAGAAATAAATTGTGGTCATGACTAACTGTTTGAGAAGAAAATAAATAAATTAAATATTTTTTTGTAACTGTAACAACATTTAAAAATTAAGAATGCAAAGATTGAAACTTAAGATGTTATATTAAAGTAAAGTACATGAATACTATTACAAGAGTATTGTTAAAATAAAATTCAAAATAACAAAAATGGTAAACATAATTAAAACCAATATTTATGTAGTAAATAGAACATGTGAAACAATGCCTAGATTTAAGAGATGTAAATATTTGTGTTGAGGGTGAATATTTTGGTACATATGTATAATAATTACAAAAATCTTAAATGTATAAATTTTGTCAACAGCTTAAAGTAAACAATTTGGTATTAGTAAATAAATAGTTTAGGGTATAGTATTTGCTATAAAAAAAATTTTGTGATATCAGATTAATATCTAAATTAATTAAATCAGAGCCAGCAAGTAGTGGCGAGATAAAACATATGTCGTGTGATAAATGCGTGTGAAGTGTTAAGTGAAAGTGATAGCGTGTGTTACAAGATTTAGGAGACTAAAAACAAAATTATAAAATTTCTAAACAGGTTATAAATATTTATAATTATGTTTCTAGTGGGGCATATGAGACGGTAATTTGTATCACAAATTACTTTAATGTAAATAATTATTTTTATATGAATATGTATTTTTATGTAACATTGATTTCAGAGGTTTAATAATTGTAATTATTAATGGTAAATAATAATTTTCGGCTCTACTGAAACTGTTAACAATAACACAATACTTTAGCAAGGGGGTGAGTTGTTTATCGTTACCGGGAACCAGGAAGTTACGTCATGTTTCGCGCCTTTTCAGTAAAAAAAGCTTCCAGAACATTCTATAAAAGTAATATGTATTAGTGGTTTTCATTGGATAGTAAAATAGACGCTAATGTTGGCGCGTTTTGTTGGCCAATGGTAATTCATTTATAATCTTTAGGCGTATCTTAAGGCAAGTCTATAAATAAGCCATGTCTGAGGTAACGATTCCCCAGTTCGGCAAGATTCTCGACACAGTACACATCGTCCTCCAGTTCGGCAGGATTCACGAAGCATTACACATCGTCCGCACATTATACGTTGGCCGCTCAGTTCGTCCAGTTACGCGCAGTGAAAATCATTAAAGATCTAAAATATTACAAAGTCACTTATATACAAAAATTGAAGTACATGAGTTAAAAGTGAGAAGTTATTACAAACAGTTTCAGTATGGCGATTATCTAGACAAAATCTGTGAAAGTGTTAGTGCACGTGCTCGACAATAAAACATTATAAAATACATTTCTTCACTAGTAATTTTTGGATAAAAGATTCCTTTTCCGCTTCACAACCTGCAAGAGTTAAATGTCTACCTAAATAGCTAGCCGGAAGACAATATACATAACCTTAAAACTAATTCATAAAAAAAAATTGCTACGTCAGAGGGAACTACGAGACAGACCAACGAATGACGTCACACGAGATGGCTGCACGCGTGAGGTAAGCAACGTTACGTGAGAAACATTATCCACAACGTGGTGCTACAAATACACAAATACAACACTGTACCACTCTCAAATTGGCTCCCATACGTGGGGCAGTTAAAGTGAAGTAAACACAAAATTTGCAATGTTCTCTCGCAAACATTATTAATTTTGAATTATTCGTGTATCGTATGTCTTGGCAGCGGCTGAATTCATTGGCGTAGTCGACATTCAGCTAAACTTAGCGTGACGGAGTTTTCACAAAACTTATACTGGCAACGGATTTTTACAAAAGTGAACATCCACATACTATTTTACTGGAATCTGATATTCTTTATTTACTCATTTTTACAGTTAAGAATGGTAAATTTATTGTTTTAATTTTAGCAACAAGGGTGTGATTGTCTCCTTCCTTTCACAATAATGCAGAATAGTATCATTGTTAGAAGGTGAACTGTTGTAGCTGCACATCATTTGCGACTGTACATCAGAAGTTAAAAGTCTTTCTTGTGTAAAGTGAAATAAATGTCTGGTTATATTTTTTCCTATCCAAGAAGTTGAAAGAGGGCACAAGATATGCACTCCGCCCTCCCAAAAAAAGTCTGCTGCGAGGAAACGGTTGAATTACGATGATCCAGGTGCAGAAAACAATATAGCTTGTTCTCAGGTTTAAATGTTCAATATGCGAAGGAATGGCTCTGCAGTTAATTAGTTGATTTAATTAAGAAATTTTATGAAAGTGATAATAGGATAAAACAGGACACATTTTTGTTTAAGTATAAGACATTAGCAGTACCTGCGAGGACACTGCAGCATGAAAAAGTAAACAATAAAATACCAGTGCCTGTAGTGCATACATAGACGAAAAAGGAAGATGCGGTAGTAAGTGCAGCCACATTTGCTAGCATCCGAATGAGCCAGGAAGCAGGTTATAGTCTTTGGCTAAAACACATTTTGCTTCAGGAGAGGTTCCTATAGAAAATCGAAAACTATAGAAAAGAGACGAAGAGCAAATCTAACTTAGTAAGAGAAATACATGAAAATATAAAGGTCGAGAAATCCATTATTCAAGAAGAGATTCTTGTCGTTCTTACCTGCCACGTGAACTAAATATTAAGTTGATGTGGAGAAGATATTGTAATGAAAGTATTCGCGAAGGTCACTTATCATGTTCCCTCTCAAAATACAAACCAGTTTTCTACAAACATTTAATCTTGGATTTGGAAATCCTCGTTCACACGCTGTTGTGCACCTGCTTAATTCTCATTGAAAATTAAATCTACCCCTAATTTAGAAGAAAACACCAAAATCAGGACGACGACGAATCCTGCAGGCTCCATAAGCTAAAAAATCCTTCAAATAATGAGGGAAACAAAACAAGATGAAATAAACCTCTGTCTCGACTGCCAACAAAATCAGCGTCTCCCCAAATTACCCGTAGAAGACAGGTATAGCTCTATAACTTCACAATATTGGAGGCGGAAAACAACAAGAGTACAAATACTTCGCACTGCACATGGTTGGAGACTCAAAGTGTTGGTGGGTCGAACGAAATCGTACCAAAGCGCATCTTCGGAAATATCGAAGAAAGAGTACCGAATTGTAGACACGATCACTTTACCTTCAGAATATCATGCGAAATGAAAATATGTTAAGTGCCTAATTCTTGGTGGAGTTGGTAAATATTTGTTTTTAAATATAAATCTTAGGCTTCTATACGAAACGATTGACGTCAGTGTGCTGCAATTTAAGAAGTGCAGGTATCCGTGAAAACAATATACACAAGATCCAGTATTGAATATGTTCTTTTTAATGCACAATATTCTTTAAACGTTAAGGATAGTAGGCTTTTTTTAAAAAAAGAAATCTTGATTAATAAGTTTAGATGACGAGAAAAGTGTATAGATACTGCCACAATCATAGAGTGGTGAGTCTCTTTTAGAAATTTTATACGAAAAAGTGGGCCTATGTGCGATTTCCAATAACATTCTGGAAAATACAAAAGTATTCTCTATTAATAATGATGTATTTAAACCATGGAATGATTTTGTTGCCCTGGTTAACGATTGTGTGTCTCGGTTAACGGCATACGTAGCTCACCAGTTAAGATATACATATTTCATCCGGTATTAACTTAAAACTGTGGTTAAGCAATGCAAACACATTATATATATCTTCATTATGCGTTTTGTAAATAAGGACTTTTATTTCGGTGTTTAAGGGTTTCCATCCTTTCAAAGATCCGGATTTCTGTTAAATACACTTTCAACGTCTGTGAATATGATGGGTATTTGCTTTCTAATGTTTTCTTTCTGACTTAAAAAATCTGATGTGTTACACTCACTTGACTTTCTCTACTCTTGTACAAACTATTTTTACAAACTCATATTCTCCATCTATTTCGTATTAATCGAGATAAACATTTGCAGAAAGGATCTTTTGACATGCAAAGAGAATTACATTTTACACATAGAGACCAGTTCTAAAAATATTTAACTATCGCTTAAGGCGTACTATGTGCCCCTTGTTTTGTATTTGCAAGCGCAATATAGAAATACAGTAGCCTTTAAGCATCGACATATATCTTAATAGCTGGTTGCTAGGTGCAGCACCATTCTCTTTGCCACAGATTAATCCTCTTTGCATATCCAAGCTAAAAAAATGAATAATGAATTCCCATTTGAGAAAATAAGTATTGAAAAATTTAAGGGAATAACAAGCAATATCTCGAAAATGGTTCACTCAACAAAAACATGTATATGACATAAATTGTGTATTTTAACGGGATCTACATTTTTTGTGTAGTAAAATTTTGTCTATCTCTTATGGTTTACCAGTTATGCAAAAGTCGTTCACAATGAAGAATACTTTTGGAGACATTCCCAGAAAATTCAAGATATAAATTTTATTTGTTATGAAAGTATCTTAAATATATGATATTTTAATCAAAATCGTTAGAGGCATTTTTGGAGAAAATTAAAAGTTTCGGAAAATGTTCCATGTAAAGGGTAAACTGGGGTGGGGGAATTGTCTTGAAAACCTTCGTGTCGCATCTCTGGAAGATACTGAACCTAAATACCAAGTTTGGTGTTTATCCGACTGTTCGTTTCTAAGTTATGCTGTTCACAGACACACATACACACGGACATGTTTCCAAAAATGATTTTTTTTGGATTCAGGGGGTCTCAAAATATGTATTTCCGTTGAAATCTCGCTATCGAATTTTTGGGTGGAATGCAATATTTCCCCTACTTACTATACGTAGTAGAGAAAGTAAAAAGTAGCTGCTCTGATAGCAACAGTTTGAACAGAACAAATCGACCCACGGTGACCCAAGTGTATTAATCTACGAACATTAACATTTTGATACCAAAATACAGTTCCAACACCATGTGCTTTGTCTTTAGATCCAACAGGAAAAAGCTATTTCCAATTTTGAACAGCATAATTCTCAATGCATTCAGGGATTATCTTCGGAATGTATATCAAAATTGTGGTAATGAATAACCCAATCCATGCAAAACAAGGTGGTAAGGAATAGTTGTAGTATTCAGAATATTACTCAGCTTATACTAGGAGAACAGAGGTATGTGATACAAGCTATTTTGATTGCAGGCTGCCACTTCAGAGTGAAAAATTAGCAAACGAATGCAAACAACTTAATAGATACAATAAGTACCACCTTAGTTGAACATGCCTGAAGTTGTTAGGCATAAGTACTCAATTAAATTGCCAAAAATGACTACAAGTTATCTGCGAGGTCTAAGAAAAATGTACCGTTAACTACCGGCCCGGTAACTGTCACTTATCAGAAACCGACCTTAAGAATTCTTAATTGAAGCTTCCTGCTGCAGTTTATAGATTTGAAGTCATTATGGGATGCGCGGCATATCGAACGCTATTAAACCTCATTTCAGTTCATTAAGATGTAAGCTCTTCTGTGTGGTAAAAACGGAAGTGTCCTTAGGATGCTCAAGTGTCATACAAGGAAGTGTTGCCTGCGGTTTTCTTACAAGTGCATTAACATAACACCAGCAGGAATTCCCTACTCTGGTGCAAGTGCTCCAGAACCGATATTAACTTCCCCTCTCGCTCTGTCATTTGCCACATGCTGGTAAAGCCAAATTCCAAGCGAAATTAGGTCCCAACGTGCATTAATAAATTCTTATAGGCAGCAAAAAAAAAAAAAAAAAAGCCAGATGTTTTGGTGCGCTGCAATCTTTTAGGAAGCGTGGAGCAAAAGCATTCGATAGAGAGCAATTTTCTGCTACATCATTAGACTCCCAATGCAAGACTCACTGAAGATGTGTGTTTCAAAACCCTGCTTCCTGTTTCGGTCTTAAACTGCTTAATGAAATCTGAGAAATCGTAATCTGTGGGTGTAAACACAAGTTCCGTCATTTATTAGCAGTAATAATAAAACGGCAGAGAAAGAAAACATTGGTAAAATGTATAAATTATTATGTAATACGAAAGCCATTTTTTGTCCCGAAAATAAGTTTTTTTCTTTGGTAGTTGTTTATTCGTTTAAAATACAAAAAATAGATTCGTGTCTAAAGTAAACAATGAGAAATGAAGGAAAGGCATGCGAGATCATAAATATAAACACAACTTGATTAAAGACAGACTTCATGTAACTTTTTACCTGTTACAAAGTACGGCTTGTAGCACCAACTAAACAGAAGAAAACTGCAAGTGAGTTTCACATATTCACTAAGTGTTGCGATACCAGCTTTAATCTAGCCATTCTCCCCTCTTGTTAGAGCTATAAACTTCTACAAAAATATTTGTTTAGCCTACAACAAACCAAGAGGTAGCAGCTGTTGTTTGAAGCACTTCAGAATGTTCACAATAGATCACGATGACTATGATTAACTATCGTAATTATTATTAATACTACTAACAAATATACATTTCTGAAGATGTTGGTAAGTATTTAATTTATATTATGACTCGTTTTTCTTTAGTTGGTTAAAAAGGTCGCTAATCTAACATCTTAACAAATTGTAGAAGGAATATGACGTGACATTTTACAGGCCTCAAACTGCAGACCATGCTGCCTCATGTTCGAAGCACTCCAAACAGTTAGTTTACAGCTTTACAACAATCGCTTCCTACATAAGTAGCTTCACACATTGCTCTCCGTGTGTTACTTGAATAAATCACCAGTATCACCTCCGCAACCCCATCACCACCACTACTACCACGACCACCACCACTACTACTGCCACCACCACAAGCAACATCACTACCGCTACCCTCACCACCACCACCACCACCACCACCACCACCACCACCACCATGACCACCACCACCACCACTATCACCACCACCACCACCGCCATCCGTCCATAGCCGCTATCACCACCACCAGTATCATCACCTCTACTACTACCGCCACCACCACAAGCAACATCACTACCGCTACCCTCACCACCACCACCGCCACCACCACCACCACTATCACCACCACCACCGCCATCCATCCATAGCCGCTATCACCACCACCACTATCATCACCTCTACTACTACCGCCACCACCACAAGCAACATCACTACCGCTACCCTCACCTCCACCACCACCACCACCACCACCACTATCACCACCACCACCGCCATCCCTCCATAGCCGCTATCACCACCACCACTATTATCACCTCTACTACTACCGCCACCACCACAAGCAACATCACTACCGCTACCCTCACCACCACCACCACCACCACTATCACCACCACCGCCATCCCTCCATAGCCACTATCACCACCACTACTACCACGAACACCACCACTATCATCACCTCTACTACTACCGCCACCACCACAAGCAACATCACCACCGCTACCCTCACCACCACCACCACCAACACCACCACCACCACCACTATCACCACCACCACCGCCATCCCTCCATAGCCGCTATCACCACCACCACTATCATCACCTCTACTACTACCGCCACCACCACAAGCAACATCAGTACCGCTACCCTCACCACAACCACCACCACCACCGCCATCCCTCCATAGCCGCTATCACTACCACCACTATCATCACCTCTACTACTACCGCCACCACCACAAGCAACATCACTAACGCTACCCTCACCAACACCACCACCACCACCACTATCATCACCTCTACTACTACCGCCACCAACACAAGCAACATCACTACCGCTACCCTCACCACCACCACCACCACC